>CM048755.1:688136300-688736300 GCA_026315105.1 Locusta migratoria
CTTTTCCCTCGTCCTATATGGGAGTGGAACAGGAAAGCAAGTAACTAGTAATGGTACTGAGTACCCTCTGCCACTAACCTTTGGGTGGATTGCGGAGTATCTATGTAGATGTGGATGTAGATGTAGATTAGAAGTGAACAATGTAAATTTATGGTGAAGTAAAAGCATTGTACACAATTCGTGAGCTGTAAATTGCTGAAGGATTACTGGGTTACTCCTTCAGATGTAGCTTAATAGTGAGCATGAACGACAAAATCAGTTACTGCCCTACCTGCAGCAGCAACATCAGGCATTGGTGGCCATTCCGTTACACAGTTTCCAGGAATATTACTTTCACGACAGTGAATGCTATCACGGTTATGACCCTTCAGGTTCATCTGCTCCTTTCCTCCAGGAGCAAACTACACTCACGCTTCGAAAGAACAAAACACCTTGACAAACCAGATATTGGAAGTTCATATTCACAGGACATGTTCATTAGTTTGTTCTGACGAAATGATTAGTATTTCAGTCGGTCAACATGTGTACTGCCTAGGTCTGCCATTCCAACATGGGTCCTGTTCGCCTGATGGCATCGACGCTTGTGAGGCGTGAATGGTGTCCTGTGGTATTGACATCCATGTTGTATTCACCTGTTTACCAAGTTCATCTGTGGTGGTTGGCACTGGGTTACAGCACCGCACCCGACCTTTCAATAAATCACACAAATTTTATGTTGTGACTTTGGGATACTGTACTGCCAGCGGTAGGTTTGGCAGCTGGCCATGGCTAGCAAGGATGTGGATAAGGTCTGCAACTAAAGAAATGACTAGTCCAGAAAGGATTTGTTAATACAGTAATAAAAACTTTGGTGTGCTTGTTAGTACAAAATCCTATCTAATGTACAGTTCTGCTATGCTTCACTTAGAGTCCTTTCAATAGCGAATGTTGCGGCTTTTATTAAGACTGCTGGCTTGCGTGGATGGCACTCTGCTGTTGACTCGTTGAACTTCCAGGTACTGACTGGAACTGCCATACTCCTCCGTACTGACTGTCTTGGCTGTGGTGCGCCGGCATATCTAGACGAGCACACTTCTTCCAATTGGATGGCGCACGTAGCAGGCAGAGAGGCAACGAGACTGGATTGTATGCCATTGCTGTCCATAGTAACGTCGTGCCGTACATAATTATCTAGCATGTTTCTGAACATTAGTCATACGAAGGCGGACAAATGGACGACGTGCACGTAACCCATGCCGTAATGTTAAAAAATGTTTGTAAATCTATCGGACCAAACTGTGTGGTCATCAGTCCGTAGCTTACATACTACTTAAACTAAGATAACCTAACGTAAGGACGACGCACACACCCATGCCCAAGGGAGGCTCGAACCTCTGACGGCGAGCAACCGCGCGATCCGCAGCGAGGCGCCTTAGACCGCTCGGCTACTCCACCGCGGCATGCCGTAATGAACAACGACGGACTGTCACCCTTTATGGTGTACGATGTATTATATGAGGGTAACTACAACTCTACACAATCTACGAGGGTTGGAACAGAAATAGTGGCATCACAGCTGTGGAGACACTATGCAAAGGAATCTACTATTGTCGCTGACAGCACAAGTTATTCACATATCTACCTTACCTCCGAGCAAATGAAGTAGCCCGTCCCACGTCACTGGCGTGCGCACAATCGAGGGAAACACAGTCACTTGTGAGCGAGCGGTCTAAAGTAACAGTGTCACTATGTTTTCAAAGAGGAACAACGGAGTTGGATCAGGAATGAATGTGCCTGGGCATACGAAAATTTGCATCTCGATGTGTTTCTCCTGAAGTGACGGAAATGCAGAAATTTATGCATTACGTTGCTGCTCAGACGCATTTGTAGCGCTGTGACGGCGAAGGAGAGGCTTTCTTACGCCGTATTGTAACACAGGATGAAACATGGGCCACATTGCACGAGGCAAAACTGAAAAGGCAATCCAACGAATGGCGACAGTAAGGGCACCGCGAAAGTCGAAAGGGCGTCATAGCCCCAGTATGGTGAAAATTATGGTGATTCTCTTGTACGACTGTCACGGTGTTATCCTAACGCATTACGTTCCTCCACGACAGACTGTCAAAGCACAGTATTAATGTTCGTTTTTGGAGAGTTACCTCCTACCATCTTTGCATAAGAAACGGCTACAATTTCCGCGCAACTCACCCATCAATTTGCACGACAATGTGCGGGTGCATAAAGCGCAAGCTGTGGCTGCTCTGTTCGGTCGGTGGAACTGGAAGTCCTTGAGACTTTGATTCCGAAGATGAAGGAACCACTTCGTGTCATTCACTTCAGAACTGTTCCAGAGATTTAACAGGCAGTAGACCGCTCCATTCGCACCGTCAACCGAACAGGCTTCGCTAACGGGTTGTACACAACTTTGCAGGACAGTAACAGGTGCAAACACGTAACTCTCTTATATCGGTTGTGAATAAATATTTGCCACTATTTAAGTTCCAACCCTCGTATTTTTCACTGTTGATCCAGAGCCGAGGAGGACACAGATCTCTCCTGGAATGCAATTGGGATGAAGTGTCGATCTTCTCGGGGAGTGGTCTGGGTGGCGCAACGTCACCCATCTGGTCGAGTTCTACTGCCTTACAGGAACCTCTCTACACACACCCGTTCAGTGCCGAAACACGTCGTCCCATACGAACAGCCATTTCTCGGATTGATGCATCACATTATCTCATGGCAATAACGTGGCCTCTTTCAAACTCACTGATTTGACGATACGCATACATCTGCAAGCCATCCTGAACGTCTGCGTAAGACACACTGATCCATAACCTTCGGTTTAGAACCGCAGGAATATTTTACCGGTAGGTGGTGTTGCTCAGAGGCCTTGAGCCTGCCGGTCGACGTGGTTCAAATGCTAATCATTTCTGCATAACATACTAATGTAAATGACTTGTGAATATGACGTTCCTGTTTCTAGTCTTTCAAGGTCAGGGGCGGTTCTAGAAATCGATCAAGGGGTGGCTAATTTGGGGGTGGTGCTAATTGGGAGGTGCGGGGCGGGGATAATTGAAGGGGGGGGGCGGTTGGTGGCATGGAAAGTGGAGTTGCGGCCCTCCCGACACAAACTACTAAAATTGTGTGTTGCTTAGATTTTGGTAAGTACTTTGGAGTTCATCGTAAAGAAAGAGGCAAGAAAAAACTTATTTTAACTTAGGAGATGTTAGAAACTATATAAACCGTAAAAGAGGTCAATTTACAACAAATAAATTTTTCTTAATTTTCTTCGTACAGATAATGACATGAATGTAAAAACTTGAATTTGGCATGACTATAAAAAAAACCTGTAACAAAAATCACTGCATATTTCCGTCATCTGCCCAATTTATCATGCTAATTCGTCTCTGTTTCTTTTTACTGCATACATCAACTGCATTTTCAGTAACCATATCTTTTTCTTTATGCTTATTTGCAAGAACCAGTGCACTTAGTCTCACATATCCCATTGTGCTACGCAAATAATACTTTATTCGTCTCAAAATGGAGATTCTTCGTTCAGGTGTACTTGTGCCAGGCTCAGCGTACCATCACCTTTCCGACTTTGTTAAAGGTCGGATTCTAGCCTATCGCGATTGCGGTTTATCGTATCACGACATTGCTGCTCGCGTTGGTTGCGATCCAACGAATGTGGAATCGGTGGGTTCAGGAAGGCAATACGGAACGCCGTGCTGGATCCCAACGGCCTCGTATCGCCACCAGTCGAGATGACGGGCATCTTATCCGCATGGCTGTAACGGATCGTGCAGCCATGTCTCGATCCATGAGTCAACAGATGAGGACGTCTCCAACAACCATCTGCACGAACAGTTCGAAGACGTTTGCACCAGCATGGACTATCAGCTCGGAGATCGTAACTACGGTTACCCTTGACGCTGCATCACACACTGGAGCGCCTGCGATGGTGTACGCAACGACGAACCTGGGTGCACGAATGGCAAAACGTCACTTTTTCGGATGAATCCAGGTACTGTTTACAGCATCATGATGTTCGCATCTGTGTTTGGAGACATCGAGGTGGACACGCATTGGAAGCGTGTATTCGTCATCGCCATACTGTCGTATCAGCCGGCGTGTTGGTATGGGGTGCCATTGGTTACACGTCTGGGTCACCTGTTGTTCGCATCCACGGCACTTTAAACAGTGGCCGTTACATTTCAGATGTGTGTACGACCCGTGGCTCTACCCTTCATCCACTACGGTCGGGGGTTCGAATCCCCCCTCGGGCATGGATATTTGTGCCGTCCTAGTTCGTAAGTAGTTTGTAAGTTTAGGGACTGATGACCCCGTAGTTAAGTCCCATAAGCCTTACAAACATTTGAACATCTACCCTTCATTCGATATCAGCGAAAATCTACATTTCAGCAGGAAAATGCACGCCCGTATGTTGCAAATCCTGTACCGGCCTTTCTGTATATGGAAAATGTTCGACTGCTGCCCTGACCAGCACATTCTCCAGATCTCTCACCAAATGAAAACGTTTGGTCAATGGTGGCCGAGCAACTGGCTCGTCACAATACGCCAGTCACTAATCTTGATGAACTGTGGTATCGTGTTAAAGCTGCATGGGTATCTGTACCTGTACACGCCATCCAATCTCTGTTTGACTCAATGCCCTGGCATATCAAGAAAGTTATTACGACCACAGGTGGCTGTTCTGGGTACTAATTTCTCAGTATCTATGCACCCATGTTAGTTCTAGTATAATATATTTGTCTAATGAATACCCGTTTATCATCTGCATTTCTTCTTGGTGTAGCAATTGTAATGGCCAGTAGTGTATATTATCACTCACAATAATCAAGAAAATTAAACAACACTCAACATAGGTGCGCTAAAGAATCGGAACCGCCACAGGCTTGTGCATCTACATTTTAAAATTTCGACAAGATAAAACAATTGGTAAGGATCGTAACTTCTTAAGGTGTTATTTTAAATGTTACTATCTTCTTGTTATTTGGGTATTTTATTAGTAGTTATTAGTTTGATTGAGTAAGATTGGCGATATTGTGTTTAATCGATAACTAGGCTAATGGTAAGAATAAGACGGTTTGAAAACGTTTAAAGTCAGGTCATTTTTTAAGGAAGTAAAATATTTTTTATACAAACCAGCGTTGTTTGTTTAATTTTTACTGGAAAAAATCACTTTACTGTTGTCGCCCGTGAATGGCCATTCCCGCTCGTACCGGACTGGGAAAAGGGGGAAATCAATTTTCCGATTTTCTCGTTGTAAAAACTGTTGACGGTATATAGGACCATCCCACATCGTTTTATCAACTTATTTTTTTCCTTACATATTTTCCATTGCTTGTGAAATTCGAAAATGCCTACCTAATTTTCATTTTGCTTGAGTTTTTAGTTTAATAACGCTTCCTACTCTATTTTGAAGAAAGCATACGGTGTAAAGATCTGTTTTTGACACGTGGTAGTACAGCATCTTATCTTTCTAATGAAACATTAACCTTTTCTTAATTCGTAACATTCGTTATAAAATGACCCCTTTGTCAAGTATGTGAACATAATTTATTCAAAAAGTTTGATAGCGGATAGTTTACTGTTCGATGTATTTTAAACCAAACATTACAGCGAGTAAAACAGAACTAAAATTAGAGAAAAGTTTTTGAAACGGTTGTTGCAATGAACCTTTCTCGTTTAACGAGTAACTGCGTGTTAATATCCATCTCATCATCACTCTCTACCTGTTAGTCCCTTCTCTCCTCTCTACAACAATTTCCTCCGCCTTCTCTGTCTCCTCT
Organism: Locusta migratoria; assembly: GCA_026315105.1. Taxonomy (NCBI): domain Eukaryota; kingdom Metazoa; phylum Arthropoda; class Insecta; order Orthoptera; family Acrididae; genus Locusta; species Locusta migratoria. The sequence goes on from CM048755.1 coordinate 688,142,096, forward strand.
TACAACTATATCTAACCTAGGCCCATGTTTAGTGTTATGTTCAAAATCTTATATTTCCAAAGTTCGTAACCGAATGTTTTGAAATTTTAACACCACGCTCTACTGTAAAAAGTGCATATTTAATATACATAATTTTTTAGTATATGTCATATATGAATTTATATAAATTTGATCATGGACAAACGTTAATACAAAAAATCGCAAAAGTAATATACATATAGGTTTTATACAATATATTCAAGAAATATGTACCAAGAAACCTTCCTGTATTACAGTGCAACGTTGTGTCAAACTTTCAAGCAATCAGTAAAGAACTTTCGGAAATTAACGGCTATCCACAAACCAACAATATTTTTATGTATAGATATTACTGACAGAGGGGCGGGAGGAATTAGAGGCGGAGGGGGACTTTTGGACAACTACCACTCTTAAAAAATATGAACCGCTGAGCCTGGCACAAGTACACCTGAACGAAGAATCTCCATTCTGAGACGAATAAAGTATTATTTGCGTAGCACAATGGGATATGTGAGACTAAGTGCACTGGTTCTTGCAAATAAGCATAAAGAAAAAGATATGGTTACTGAAAATGCAGTTGATGTATTCAGTAAAAAGAAACAGAGACGAATTAGCATGATAAATTGGGCAGATGACGGAAATATGCAGTGATTTTTGTTACAGGTTTTTTTTATAGTCATGCCAAATTCAAGTTTTTACATTCATGTCATTATCTGTACGAAGAAAATTAAGAAAAATTTATTTGTTGTAAATTGACCTCTTTTACGGTTTATATAGTTTCTAACATCTCCTAAGTTAAAATAAGTTTTTTCTTGCGTCTTTCTTTACGATGAACTCCAAAGTACGTACAAAAATCTAAGCAACACACAATTTTAGTAGTTTGTGTCGGGAGGGCCGCAACTCCATTTTCCATGCCACCAACCCCCTCCCCCCCTTCAATTATCCCCGCCCCGCACCTCCCAATTAGCACCACCCCCAAATTAGCCACCCCTTGATCGATTTCTAGAACCGCCCCTGACCTTGAAAGACTAGAAACAGGAACGTCATATTCACAAGTCATTTACATTAGTATGTTATGCAGAAATGATTAGCATTTGAACCACGTCGACCGGCAGGCTCGAGGCCTCTGAGCAACACCACCTACCGGTAAAATATTCCTGCGGTTCTAAACCGAAGGTTATGGATCAGTGTGTCTTACGCAGACGTTCAGGATGGCTTGCAGATGTATGCGTATCGTCAAATCAGTGAGTTTGAAAGAGGCCGCGTTATTGCCATGAGATAATGTGATGCATCAATCCGAGAAATGGCTGTTCGTATGGGACGACGTGTTTCGGCACTGAACGGGTGTGTGTAGAGAGGTTCCTGTAAGGCAGTAGAACTCGACCAGATGGGTGACGTTGCGCCACCCAGACCACTCCCCGAGAAGATCGACACTTCATCCCAATTGCATTCCAGGAGAGATCTGTGTCCTCCTCGGCTCTGGAGCAACAGTGAAAAATACGGGGGTTGGAACTTAAATAGTGGCAAATATTTATTCACAACCGATATAAGAGAGTTACGTGTTTGCACCTGTTACTGTCCTGCAAAGTTGTGTACAACCCGTTAGCGAAGCCTGTTCGGTTGACGGTGCGAATGGAGCGGTCTACTGCCTGTTAAATCTCTGGAACAGTTCTGAAGTGAATGACACGAAGTGGTTCCTTCATCTTCGGAATCAAAGTCTCAAGGACTTCCAGTTCCACCGACCGAACAGAGCAGCCACAGCTTGCGCTTTATGCACCCGCACATTGTCGTGCAAATTGATGGGTGAGTTGCGCGGAAATTGTAGCCGTTTCTTATGCAAAGATGGTAGGAGGTAACTCTCCAAAAACGAACATTAATACTGTGCTTTGACAGTCTGTCGTGGAGGAACGTAATGCGTTAGGATAACACCGTGACAGTCGTACACGAGAATCACCATAATTTTCACCATACTGGGGCTATGATGCCCTTTCGACTTTCGCGGTGCCCTTACTGTCGCCATTCGTTGGATCGCCTTTTCAGTTTTGCCTCGTGCAATGTGGCCCATGTTTCATCCTGTGTTACAGTACGGCGTAAGAAAGCCTCTCCTTCGCCGTCACAGCGCTACAAATGCGTCTGAGCAGCAACGTAATGCATAAATTTCTGCATTTCCGTCACTTCAGGAGAAACACATCGAGATGCAAATTTTCGTATGCCCAGGCACATTCATTCCTGATCCAACTCCGTTGTTCCTCTTTGAAAACATAGTGACACTGTTACTTTAGACCGCTCGCTCACAAGTGACTGTGTTTCCCTCGATTGTGCGCACGCCAGTGACGTGGGACGGGCTACTTCATTTGCTCGGAGGTAAGGTAAATATGTCAATAACTTGTGCTGTCAGCGACAATAGTAGGTTCCTTTGCATAGTGTCTCCACAGCTGTGATGCCACTATTTCTGTTCCAACCCTCGTAGATTGTGTAGAGTTGTAGTTACCCTCATATAATACATCGTACACCATAAAGGGTGACAGTCCGTCGTTGTTCATTACGGCATGCCACGGTGGAGTAGCCTTTTAATCGAATCTGCCATCACTACTAAGTTGTCCGCCGCAAATACGAGACTATTTATTTTCTTTTTCACCTACTTTCAACCAACCCTTTTAGTCTATCTTATCAGCATATGATCCATAAATAATATTAAACATTAGCCGCGGCAACTGTTTTACCCCTGAAACTACCCTCACCCATGAACTTAATTTACCGCCAGCTCTAGCTGCTGCCTGACTGTCTACGAATGTTCAAATGTTTGTAAAGCTTATGGGGCTTAACTGCGGGGTCATCAGTCCCTAAACTTACAAACTACGTATGAACTAGCTAAGACTAAGGACGGCACAAACATCCTGGCCCGCCGCGGTGGAGTAGCCGAGCGGTCTAAAGCGTCTCGCTGCGGAGCGCGCGGTTGCTCGCCGTGGAGATTCGAGTCCTCCCTGGGGCATGGGTGTGTGTGTTTGTGCTTAGATTAGTTTACCTAGGTTTAAGTAGTTTGTAAGGTACGGACTGATGACCACATAGTTTGGTCCGATAGATTTACAAACAAACATCCATGCCCGAGGGGGGATTCGAAACCCCGACGGGGAACGGCCTCGCGCGTCGTAGCATAGCGCCTCAATGCGCTCGGCCGCTCCGCCGCCACCATCAACATCCACACACAAACGATGCCGCCGAACTGCAGCACGAACTACTGACTGCAACGTGATCAGTTGGATACCTGCATATGAAAGTAAGATGGATTCTCCAAGTTCATCCAATGAGTGTGGCTTTTGTCTATAAACGACGTCTTTTACTTTAAAGTCCAGAGGAGTTAAATCTGGGGAACGTGGTGGATACTCCACAGCATCTCTACGGCCCCTCCATCTTCCTGGTAGATTTTCGTCGAGATAAGCCCTAACACGATTTTGGTAATTGTTGCAGCCACTCCTTTGGATGCATGTCGCTCGGCGAATTTCTGAAAACTTTCAATTTGCGTACAGTAAGGAAATGTTTATAGTCAAATGCTTTCTTTTGTCTGTGCGGTGTGAGCGATTGTGAACTGCGTACCGTATCCTCATTGTTAGAGCTGCACGGTACAGTCCGTTCACGTAACACAGTGTCTACTTGATTGGAATCCTCAATGTCCGTTTCATTCAAATTTTGTGTTATGTCGCATCTTGTGGATTTTCGCGATCAATTTTTTTCTCTATGCACGCCAACCGATCGTCCAATTTCTTGACCTCAGCTTTATGTTGCTGATTAATGATCATTTCACCTTGTTTAAATCGGTCAAGGGCAAGATATTCATTCCTTTCATTAAAGGAAGTAGGCTGTGTTGCATCAGAAATTTTATCAGTATTCTCTGTGATTTGACTTATTGTAATGCTGATTTCCTCAAGCTGTTTGTCGATTTTATTAAACCGTTCACCGGTGATTGATTGATAATTCTGGAACTTTGCGTCAAACTGACCCAGTGGCGTAACTAGGACTTGGATTTTTTTTTTTTTTTTTTTTTTTTTTTTTTTTTTTTTTGGGGGGGGGGGGGGAATAGATCTGCTTGCCGAGCAAAATTTTAGTCAGTTTCCAGATAGACTACCATCTACCACTGCCGTTGAAGAAACTAATTCACTCCCTTCCAATGAAAGCTTATGGTAAAACACTCCAAGTTTCAAATCTTTACCTTTACCATATTGCTGTTATATGATTTCTTTTTCTTCTCTCTCTCTCTCTCTCTCTCTCTCTCTCTCTCTCTCTCTCTCTCTCTTATTTTTTTTTTTTTTTTTCTTTTCGGGTTCTGGGGGGGTTCTATCCCTCTCATCCCCCCCCTCCAATAGTTACGCCACTGAACTGACCGTTTTGTTGTTTCAATTGGGCGAGTTCGGTTACTTCAATGTTTTCGACACGCGACGCGAGGCTTTCCACTACCGAATTGATCTCGTGGCGAATGTCCTGTTTTATCTGTTCAGATTAAAGTTTATGATTATTAAGAAGTTGTTCTTTGAATCGGTTATTGTCCTCAGTTATTTTTTCAATACTTCCTTTAATACTCTCAAACCTTGAGTTGCACGTCTGTTCTATTTTCTGAGTACTTTCTCGTAGTTCAGAAAACTGTGACTGAGTACTTTCTCGTAATTCAGAAAACTGTGACTGTAAAAATTGCATAAGATCATTCACTGGTGGATTTTCATTAAGTGCTGCGCGTGTATTTTATACACCTGAACTAGCTAGAACCGATAAACTATTTTCCATATCCTCGCTACAAGAAGCGAAATTGTGCGTTGCCGATTCCTCTACTTTGTCATTATCCCTGTTGTCAGTTCCTGAACTATCCTGTGCCGCGATTTCTGACACGGTATTGATTGTCGAATTAATGTCCGTGCAGTGAGAAGACTCTTGTAAATGATCATCTTCTCTCTCTGCGTTATTCAAAATCTCATTATCCGTTGTAGCTTTCGCATCAGCGCGGGTCTTCCTACTCTTCGACAATGTTACAAAAAATTGCGGTAAAGTGACCAATTATAATTTTCACAGACTGCAACTTCACTTTTACTCGCGATAATTAATAGACAAAAGAAGACGAATCACGTTAGGCAGAAACACTGTCACAATATAAATTACACGAGCCAGTATTTGTCACACGACCTACGTGGTACCAAAAATTCTCATAGGCAATAATCAAACAAAAAGAAAGGAAAATTCACAATGGTAAGGCAATAATTTGCATAATCAAATTACTTTACAAAAAACATTGCTACTCAATAGAAAAAAGAGTAAGTAACAAAAATACAGAAACAATTACTACACTACTGTTGTTACAACATCAGACAATACTACAAAAATTCAAACAAGACCCAAGTAGAGCAAAATTATATAAATGGAATATTGCAATTCAAATGTTTGTATAGCTTATGGGACTTAACTACGGGATCATCAGTCCCTAAACTTACAAACTACTTATGAACTAACTAAGACTAAGGACGGCACAAATATCCATGCCCGAGGGGGGATTCGAACCCCCGACCGCAGTGGCCGTGCAGACCGTGACTGGAGCGCCTCAGTCCCCTCGGCCACCGCGGCCGGCGGAATATTGCATCTAACTGCGTCAGCTTCCTATTTATGACCTATCCTGGCAGAAAGGTAGCCAGGTAAAACTCGTATATTGCTTGGTGGAATAAGGTAAGGCTGGTCTACTGATAAGAAAAACAGGGTCGCTACAGGAATTTGGCGATTGTGAGCTAAAGGTGGTCTGTTTCAAAGCTACTCGTTCAAAACTAATCTGATGTTAAATGCAGCATTAATAATTCTCATCAGCTGGTAGTTAACACTCACAATAACTAACTTTTCAATCAAGCTCGTTAAAGATTAGTTGAACACACTTATTATTCATTAACACTATAATTCTGTTTAGTTATGGCCCTGTCCAGTTAATTAAGAAACAGTGGATTTAAACTGACTGGAAGCGCAATCGATATTGTGAACAAAGCAAGAACAATACGTGACTGCGAGAGAAATCTGAAAAAGCACAAATCACTTTCTAATAATGCAACTGCGAGAATTTATCCCGCTGACTGACTGATTGCAGAAACTTAGTATCTTGTTCACTTGCGTGCAGTATTGTACAACAATCACTACTATCATTAATATGTCACACCAATAAAGAAATCCGTTAATCAAACTCAGCCTAGTCAATACTATGCTCTGACTTTAATGAAATGAAAGGAAGACGGTTAGCTTTCCTACAAATGTGAAACAGGTAAAGAAGTTTAACTTTTTCAGTTATTATTAGCAATTATCATTACATTACCTTATGATTGGAGAGCATCAAAATCTTCTCAGATTGATACATATATGAATTATGTAAATCAAATTCAGTGGCGTAGCTATGTCACGAAGGGCCCCGGGACAAAAATGACATTGGGGCCCTCTTTACACTAATACTGTACAGATGCAAAACTACTTCTTCATCACCTCCTTACCGCCCACTGGAAGACATAATAAGGCAAACCTACATACCACTAAGTAAATTATTATGTGTCACGCAGCAGATAATATTTAATCGTAGTCTCTAATATAATTGTGAAAGTTTGTTTGTTTGTTGTGCTGCCATGCAAAAATTACTAGGAATTTGGATGAAATTTTGCAGAGGGATAGAGATGGAGTTGGATCTGGGTAGTACATACAGATGAAAATGCCCCGAGGGATATTTTTCGTCAGCGGTGACAGCAGGCGGACTGTTGTCAGTGCCGACAACTCGCTCTCTCTAAACTACTGTGCTGTTGGCTCATTTCGTTGATAGCCCGGGCAAAGAAGGAAAATAGGGGAAATATTCGTGTAGGTTAGTTTCATCAAAAGAAAGTGGCCGGATTTTGTTTGCTGAAACACTTTGGATTGAGCCGTGCCCGTACAAGGCTTCTTGAAGTATAAGTTTGTGTCTGGCCAGGAAAAAGTAATAAGTAAAATAACTAAGTCGATATCTTCGCTTATTATCGTGACAGTGGGGTAGAGGCTAGCGTCCTGATGCACAATTCACTATTGAGACAAAGTAATTATTACATGAAACTCCTGATCCGTGAATGTAATTAAACCTTTAAATGGTAGAATAAACAAGTAGTGTGCGGGTACAAACGAACCTTAAAAGATTGCGTGAAGTGCTGAATTATCACCATTACTTTAAAACACAGAGAAGTTGTTTGTTTTTCACATAGAAGAACTGAGCAGAATTCGGCGGAGAGTATAGTGTTAGTATGAACGTAAATTGAAGAGCGAATAGTTCTTATGGTATGGGAAGGCGCCGTTCCCAGAAAAAAGCCACAGAATGCCGAATCCATTTCCCGCCTACCATTGCAAGATAGTGTGTAGAAAGGTATGTCGATTCTGTTCGGTAGTCCTTTCAATATTAACGCATTTTTTGGAAAATAAACATGCCTGTTTCCTGGCGCAAAACATTTTGTGGAAAATGCGCAGTTCTCCAGGTCTGTCTGAGCAGTACGTCATCTGTGATTTATGAGGTGCACTGTGGAAGGGTCGGTATAACTTTCTAAAACACCATGTAATTTCCTTTTGGGACGTAATGCGGTAGACGGAGTGGGGGCTCTCTTTCTCGCTATTCGTTTTGCAGGCGCACAAAGAACGGCAATGCCTGACCATTCCAGCGGTCTGCCCTTTCACTCACCTTCTGCCCTCCACCCCACCCCCCTTCCTGCTGTCACCTGTCATCTCCCCACAACAAATCATATGCCCAATACTGTTCTACTGTACTTAAATATGCTGTATACATTTTTGTCTTAGTCCATTCTGTTTAACAATAACTATATTAACATATTGTTTGGCAAAGGTATACTTGAGTTACCGACCCCCGGGCACCATTTACTTTTTTCCATATTCAGCTTTCATTTGCTTGAAGTAAGCTATTTAAGTACAAACAAGTTGAAAATATTGCATTTTAGTACCTTAGTTTATGTTTTTTGTGTGAGTTACATATGACTCACATGGCGCCAGAGCAAAGTGCCAGGTGTGTCATTTGCTACGTTGCTAATAATATTGGGTTGGTAGTCCTGTAAGTCTTTCATTCCACAACATTATTTGCGCACAGTTCCATTATTGTTTTTCTCCATTGTTACTAGTCTTTATTCAGTGTTGTTTGTTCCGTAACACAGTGATATTGTACCAGGAGAAAGTGTCTCATAGAAGTTATGTAGATGAACAAAGGCATATACAGAAGCTTTAAGATGAAGTTATGGACATAAGTGAAGAAGATGAAGATACTACTGATATGGAAAAATAAGAGGAATGTGTTGATGCTGAGTACTGCTTATGGAGAGGAAGAAGCTGAAGTTCAAACCAAAGAGGCACAAAGAAAAAACCAGCAATGATAACTGACTATAATCACTCATTTATAGATCTCTCTCACCAAATGAAGACGAGGTGTGAAATGGGACAGGAAGCTTGCAATTGAACTGTTGACAGGGTCAGCACTGGTAAATGCTCTTGTGATTTACCGATACATCAACTAGATCTTCTCAATCACAGAATTCAAAGAGGAAGTGACTTTGAGACTACTCCATACAGAAGATGCCGATGCCCCTGAGAAATCTCTCACCGTAGCCACCGAGCTGCCTGCAGATTGTGCTCTTGTGAACATGGGAGCAGTAAGTCATGGGAGTACGGATGCTACGAAATAATGAAGAATGAATTTGGACGAGAGCAAGCTGTCAAGAAATGCAAACATACTACATGGAAATGTAAGAATTGTGACTCATATTTTTGCTTTTGCTTTTGACAATGTTGATTGGAATAAACTCTTTAAAGTTCTGAAGCAAGCAGGAGTAAAATATAGGGAGCGTAAGGTTATTTACAACTTGTACAAAAACCAGACAGCGGTTGTCAGAGTTGAAGGGCATGAAAGGGATGCAGTGGTTGGAACGGGAGTGAGACAGGGTTGTAGCCTTTCTCCAATGTTATTCAATTTGTACATTGAGCAAGCTATAAAGGAAAGCAAGGAGAAATTTGGTGAAGGAATTAAAGTTCAGGGGGAAGAATTAAAAACATTGCGTTTTGCCGACGACATAGTAATTCTGTCAGATACAGCAAAGGACCTGGAAGAGCAATTGAACGGAATGGACAGTGTGCTGAAAGCTGCATATAAGATGAACATTAACAAGAGCAAAACTAGGGTAATGGAGTGCAGTGTAAGAAAATCAGGTGATGCTGAAGGAATTAGATTAGGAAACGAAGCAATAAAGGAGGTAGATGAGTTCTGTTACTTGGGCAGTAAAATATCAAATGATGGTCGCAGTACAGAGGATATAAAATGCAGAATGGCAATGGGTAGAAAAGCGTTCTTGAAAAAGAGAAATTTGTTAACATCGAATATTGATTTAAGCCTAAGGAAGTCCTTTCTGAAGGCATTTGTATGGAGTGTTGCCTTGTATGGGAGTGAAACATGGACGATCAACAGTGCGGACAGGAAGAGGATAGAGGCTTTTGAAATATGGTGCTACAGAAGAATGCTGAAGATTAGGTGGGTGGATCGCGTAACTAATGAGGAGGTACTGAACAGAATTGGGGAGAAAAGAAATTTCTGGCATACCTTGACTAAAAGAAGGGATAGATTGGTAGGGCACATTCTTAGACATCCAGGGATTGTGAATTTAGCGTTGGAGGGAAGTGTGTGGGGTAAAAACCGCAGAGGAAGACCAAGAGATGGATACAGTAAGCAGATTCAGACAGATGTAGGTTGCCGTTCTTATGGGGAGATGTAGAGGCTTGCTCAGGATAGGGTATTGTGGAGAGCTGCATCAAACCAGTCTCCGGACTGAAGACCACAACAACAACAACATTTTTGCGAAGAGTGTTGCTTCATAAAGCACACTGGACGCAGGTGTTAAAGATACAAAGTGGAATTACCCAATTTTTTCAGTCTGTTTCATTGTTGTTGCAATTAGAGTTGGAGAATGTAATTAAAACTGTATGTGATATACAATCTACTGTATAAGTAATATGTAACACCAAATAATAAATTATAAAAACAAGGAAACTCCAATATGACTGGGCCATGCGAGTTATATAATTCACGATTTCAAGTGTCAATAACTACTCTTGAACTCTTGAAAACTGGAGACCACTAATACGATTTGTTACTGGGGCTATAACGTACTGTAACACTAAGTCACAGCACGCTACTGTTACAACTGCCCCACGAAGCTTTAAAGGGAAAAATGTCCGTGAGTTGTATTTACTTCAAGTGGCCCAAAAAGAAGACTTCCTGTGACTTATATTTAACTCAAGTGGCAGTCAATGTGTTAAAACATTGTTTTCTAAAAGTTGGGAATTTTTCTATTTCTTGTAACACGAATACTATTAGTCCTTGAAAGAAATCATTATTAGTTTTCGCGCCTCACTGTGTATCACGAACTTAATGAGTGGTGTTTTTCAAGTCGTGGGGATTTCGTTCGTGTTTCCTCACGCACCAAAGTCAGAATGAAAGAATACCTACTGGAGTAATACAATGCTTCAAACTGTTAGATTGCAGATGTTGGAAAAGATATGATTTCTGATCGGCAATTATCGGTAAGCGTTTTCGTGACTGCAGCACATTATAGTAATAACGTGGGTACACAATTAAAAAATGGTCAACTACGGGGTCATCAGTCCCTAAACTTACAAACTGCTTACGAACTAGCTAACACTAAGGACGGCACAAATATCCATGCCCGAGGGGGGATTCGAACCCCCGACCGTAGTGGCCGTGCAGACTGTGACTGGCGCGCCGCAGAACGCTCGGCCATCGCGGCCGGCTTGCTAAACGACCTTTCGGCTGCCGCAGAAGAATAAAACTGCGGTAAATACTTCCATAACCTCACATTCAAATTCAAATGTAAATCTATCGGACCAAACTACATGGTCATCAGTCCGTAGCTTACTACTTAAACTAAGGTAAACTAACCTAAGGACAAACACACACAAACCCATGCCCCAGGGAGGACTCGAACCTCCGACGGCGAGCAACCGCGAGCTCCGCAGCGAGGCGCCTTACACCGCTCGGCTACTCTACCGCGGCAACCTCACAATCTAATACTGAATATTTTGTTATAATTTCCTTACATAATTGGTGAACTGTCCATGTGGGGTCAATTTCGGCAGGAGAAATTAAAAGTCTAAATTCATCCAACTAAAATATTATATACAGTATAACGTCTATTATCCGAAGTAATTTGGGGACATGGATATTTGGATACCGGTTTATTCGGATATTCGAACTGTGCACTTCTATTTGCCAATAAGGAGTACTGTACAGTAAATGCATTTATATTGTATTTGGAGGAGCGCGATCCTTCACTTTGCGCCGAGCCGGCACGCCGCAACACTTGGAAGACGCGGCTGTTGCTGTGTGCAGCTTTGTTGCTGCCGCTACGTCTGCCGAATGAAGTGTGCCGATTGTTGGACACGTTGACTGACAGCTTCGCCTGTCAGCAGCGCCACACAGTGCCGTCTTGTGAAGGCCCAATTAGAAGCATTGTTCCTCCAGCCGGTGGCCCAGGTGGCTACTGTGGGAAACTTGGTTTGAGGGGAAGGGGATATGATGGACGATAGGGTGGAAGGGTAAATAAATAAATAAAAAATTCGACGCTTTACTGTAACTTTTTTCGATCGTTGGTCACGAAGGCCGAGGGTCCCTGGAGCTCGGGGGCCCCAGGGCACGCCGCAACACTTGGAAGACGCGGCTGTTGCTGTGTGCAGCTTTGTTGCTGCCGCTACGTCTGCCGAATGAAGTGTGCCGATTGTTGGACACGTTGACTGACAGCTTCGCCTGTCAGCAGCGCCACACAGTGCCGTCTTGTGAAGGCCCAATTAGAAGCATTGTTCCTCCAGCCGGTGGCCCAGGTGGCTACTGTGGGAAACTTGGTTTGAGGGGAAGGGGATATGATGGACGATAGGGTGGAAGGGTAAATAAATAAATAAAAAATTCGACGCTTTACTGTAACTTTTTTCGATCGTTGGTCACGAAGGCCGAGGGTCCCTGGAGCTCGGGGGCCCCAGGGCACTGCCCCGCCTAGCCCTATGATAGGTACGCCACTGATCAAATTACAAAATTATTCCATCAGCTCGTACAAAACTTCCTGCCTCAGCAGCCAAACCAAAGCATGTCCGTTCTATACAAGAGCTACACACTGACTCTCTCACTCTGTTCAGCTACTCCTCACATACATAGTCTTTGACAGAGATGTTACACAACAGAGTAAACCATAGACGTAGTTACTCAAAGAAGTTCATGTAACATTTTACATACAAATATCGATACAAAACAGGCGAAACAATATTATTGATTTTGTACAGACATGTTTCAGGCGCAACTAAGAACAAAACTCTGATTATCCGGCGACTGTCATCGGACAAAACAAAACAACGCAATTCAACACTTGTGTGGTGATAGCCGGAACTACAAACTATTACACTACCAAAAATGAAACTAGTCCCACAGGCAGGGAACTACTGATAATAAAGATTTCTTCTTGCAAGAGGATATGAATTGGCTGAATAACAATGAATATTGGTAGCTGAAGAAGCGTTTATCGTCAGTTTTTGTCTGATTAGGGGATTTTAGGTGAAAAGACCACCCCCATGAACCACAGACATTGCCGAGGTGGGGTGGCTTGCGTGCCTCCACGATGCAGATAGTCGTACCGTAGGTGCAACCACAGCGGAGGGGTATCTGAGGAGAGGCCAGACAAACGTGTGGTTCCTGAAGAGGGGCAGCAGCCTTTTCAGTAGTTACAGGGGCAACAGTCTGCATGATTGACTGAGCTGGCCTTGTAACATCAGCTAATGTGGCTTTCCACACAGCTACTGCGAACGGCTGAAAGCAAGGGGAATCTACAGCCGTTACTTTTCCCGAGGACATGCAGCTCTACTGTATGGAAATATGATGATGGCATCCTCTCGGGTAAAATATTCCGGAGGTAAAATAGTCCCCCATTCGGATCTCCGGGCGGGGACTACTCAGGAGGATGTTGTCATCAGGAAAGACAATACTGGCATTCTACGGATCGGAGCGTGGAATGTTAGATCCCTTAATCGGGTAGGAAAATTAGAAAATTTAAAAAGGGAAATGGATAGGTTGAAGTTAGATATAGTGGGGCTTAGTGAAGTTCGGTGGCAGGATGAACAGGATTTCTTGTCAGGTGAGTACAGGATAATAAATACAAAAGTAGTTGGGGGTATCACAGGAGTAGGACTGATAATGAATAAGAAAATAGGAATGCGGGTAAACTACTATGAGCAGCACTGTGATCGCATTATCATTGTCAAGATAGATACGAAGCCAACACCGACAACAGTAGTACAGGTTTATATACCAACTAGCTCTGCCAATGATGAGGAGATCGAAGAAATATATGAGGAGCTAAAGGAAATTATTCAGACAGTTAAGGGAGAGGAAAACTTAATTGTGATGGGAGACTGGAATTCGGTAGTAGGACAAGGAAAGGAAGGGAAGATAGTAGGTGAATATGGTCTGGGCAAAAGGAATGAAAGAGGAAGCCGCCTGGTAGAATTTTGCACGGAACATGATTTAGTTATAACAAACACCTGGTTCAAGAATCACAAAAGAAGGTTGTATACGTGGAAGAGACCAGGAGACACCGGAAGATACCAGATAGATTTTATAATGGTAAGACATAGATTTCGGAACCAGGTTTTACAGTGTAAGACATACCCAGGGGCAGATATAGACTCTGACCATAACTTGTTGGTTTTGAACTGTAGGCTGAAACTGAAGAAACTACAAAAAGGTAGGAAAATAAGGAGATGGGACCTGGATAAATTGAAGGAACCTGAGGTTCTTAAGAATTTCAGAGGGAGCTTTAGGCAACAATTGACAGAAACAAGGGAAAATAAAACAGTAGAGGAGGAATGGGTAAAATTGCGAGATGAAATAGTGAATGTAGCAGAGGACAAAATAGGTAGGAAGGCAAGACCTACAAAAATCCTTGGATATCACAGGAGATACTAAATTTAATCGATGAAAGGAGAAAATATAAAAATGCAGTAAATGAAACAGGCAAAATGGAGTACAGACGACTAAGAAATGAGATTGACAGGAAGTGCAAAATGGCTAAGCAGGAGTGGCTAGAAGGCAAATGCAAGGATGTAGAAGAATGTATAAATAGAGGAAAAATAGATACAGCCCACAGGAAAATAAAAGAAACATTTGGAGATAAGAAAAACAGCTTTATGAATATCAAGGACACGGATGGAAAACCAGTTCTCAGCAAAGAAGGGAAAGCTGAAAGGTGGAAAGAGTATATAGAGGGGCTCTACAAAGGAAATGAACTTCGAGACAATATTGTAGGAAGGGAAGAGGATGTAGATGAAGATGAAATAGGAGATACTGTACTGAGAGAAGAATTTGACAGAGCCCTGAAAGACCTAAGTCGAAACAAGGCCCCTGGAGTAGATGATATTCCCTCAGAGCTACTGAAGTCTCTGGGAGAACCAGCCATGAGAAACCTGTTTCACCTAGTGTGTAAGATGTATGAGACAGGCGAAGTACCCACAGACTTTAAGAAAAATGTCATAATCCCCATTCCAAAGAAAGCAAGTGCAGACAGGTGTGAAAACTACAGAACAATCAGTTTAATAAGTCATGGTTGCAAAATATTAACACGAATTATATACAGAAGGATGGAAAAACTGGTAGAAGCCGACCTCGGGGAAGATAAGTTTGGGTTCAGGAGAAATGTAGGAACTCGGGAGGCAATACTCACTTTACGGCTTATCCTAGAAGATAGATTAAGGAAAGGCAAACCTACATTTCTAGCTTTTGTAGATTTGGAGAAGGCTTTCGACAATGTTGATTGGAATAAACTCTTTAAAGTTCTGAAGCAAGCAGGAATAAAATATAGGGTGCGTAAGGTGATTTAGAACTTGTACAAAAACCAGACAGCGGTGGTACGAGTTGAAGGGCATGAAAGGGATGCAGTGGTTGGGAAGGGAGTGAGACAGTAATAATCCCCATTCCAAAGAAAGCAGGCGCAGACAGGTGTGAAAATTACAGAACCATCAGATTGATAAGTCATGGTTGCAAAATTTTAACACGAATTATCTACAGGAGAATGGAAAAGCTGGTAGAAGCTGACCTCGGGGAAGATCAGTTTGGATTCAGAAGGAACATAGGAACCCGGGAGGCAATACTAACTTTACGTCTTATCTTAGAAGATAGATTAAGGAAAGGCAAACCTACATTTTTAACTTTTGTAGATTTGGAGAAAGCATTTGACAATGTTGACTGGAATACACTCTTTCAAATTCTGAAGTCAGCAGGGGTAAAATACAGGGAAAGGAGAGTTATTTACAACTTGTACAAAAGCCAGACCGCAGTTATTAGACTCGAAGGGCATGAAAGGGAAGCATCAGTTGGGAAGGGAGTAAGACGGGGTTGTAGCCTTTCTCCGATGCTATTCAATTTGTACATCGAGCAGGCGGTGAAGGAAAGCAAGGAAAAATTTGGAATAGGGATTAAAGTTCAGGGGAAAGAAATAAAAACATTGCGTTTTGCTGATGACATTGTAATTCTGTCAGAGACAGCAAAGGACCTGGAAGAGCAGTTGAATGGAATGGACAGCGTGTCGAAGAGAGCGTATAAAATGAACATTAACAAGAGGAAAACAAAAATAATGGAATGCGGTCTTAGAAAATCAGGCGATGCTGAAGGAATTAGATTAGGTAACGACACAATGAAGGTGGTAGATGGGTTTTGTTACTTGGGTAGTAAAATAGCATGCGATGGTCGCAGTACAGAGGATATAAAATGCAGAATGGCAATCGGTAGAAAAGCATTTTTGAAAAAGAGAAATTTACTAACATCGAATATTAATTTAAGTGTAAGGAAGTCTTTTCTGAAGGCATTTGTGTGGAGTGTTGCCTTGTACGGGAGTGAAACATGGACGATAAGCAGTGCGGACAGAAAGAGAATAGAGGCTTTTGAAATGTGGTGCTACAGTAGAATGGTGAAGATTAGGTGGGTAGATCGCATAACTAATGAAGAGGTACTGAACAGAATTGGGGAGAAAAGGAATTTTTGGCATACCCTGACTAAAAGAAGGGATCGCTTGGTAGGACACATTCTTAAACATCGGGGAATCGTAAATTTAGCATTGGAGGGAAGTGTGTGGGGTAAAAATCGCAGAGGGAGACCAAGAGACGCGTATAGTAAGCAGATTCAAATGGATGTGGGTTGCCGTTCTTATGAGGAGATGAAAAGGCTTGCTCAGGATAGAGTAGGGTGGAGAGCTGCATCAAACCAGTCTCCGGACTGAAGACGATAACAACAACAGGTGAAAAGAGATGAAAGAGACATTTTGTGGTAGGAAGTTAAAATAGGATCACATCTTACATCGCCAACTTAATGGAATTCAGCCATTCTAAATTGTTAATTTCCCATTCCATTCGTCTGATGATGGCTTTAACGCCGGAACCCTGTTTGGAAACCTCAGAAACGTGTAATATACATGGTGTCTCATTTATCTTGACCACCCTAAGTAACTAAAGTGAAAATTAGAAAATGTTTCAAGCAAATGTTCTTTAGCCGTAAGGGGGACATCAATCAGCATGATTGCCGTCTATTTAGCTTTATTTGTTTTTTTATTTTTTATTTTTTTTATTCTATTTTTTTTCCAAAGATATGAACAACGCTATGACTCTTTTTAATGGCACCAATGGCACCTTGTATTTTTTATTCGGTAATTCATTTCCTCTCCTACAGACCTTTCAAAAATGTATCACAGTGTACCATTCACGGAAGCACGACGTTATTCAAAATGTTCAAATGTTTGTATAGTTCATGTGACTTAACTACGGGGTTATCAGTCCCTAAACTTACAAACTACTTAAGAACTAGCTAATCCTAAGGACGGCACAAATATCCATGCCCGAGGGGGGATTCGAGCCCCCGACCGTAGTGGCCGTGCAGACCGTGACTAGAGCGCCTCAGTCCCATCGGCCACCGCGGCCGGCTCGACGTTATTAACTACGTAACCTTGACTTTAAAGCTCCCAGCGCTTACTGCAGGTAATCGAGGTAATGGAACACATCAATTCAAATGTTCAAATGTTTCGCAACTTAAGGGACTTAACGGCGGGTTCATCAGTCCCTAAACTTACAAACTACTTATGAACTACCTTATACTAAAGACATCACAAACATCCATGCCCGAGGGGGGGATTCGAAACCCCGACGGGGAACGGCCTAGCGCGTCGTAGCATAGCGCCTCAATGCGCTCGACCGCTCCGCCGCTGCATGGGACACATCCACGTGCTGACATTGACAGAGGACAAATGTAAACATAAGTAGACTGCACACCGGTTATTCCGTCAACAATCGTCAGTTGAAGAGTTGTGTACTTAGTATGTACACCAACAAAGAGAAGAAGAAATGCTACTCATCTATGGGGTACGTAAGTTAGCAGAACAGTAATTGCAATACTGTTTTCTTATGTACGATACGGGTACGTTTAGTACAGTAGTTTAGTCATTTAAATACTGTTCCGTAGAGTAGTCATACAGTAAAGACTGTCCTTCCCACAAACTGCATCGACAGAACTTTATTTTATTGTTGTTGAAGGTAGGCGAAATGCTACGCAGGCAGAGGAACTGTACAGAGAGCGATATTCTGGTAAGAACCCATCTTTCCGACGGATGTTTTTCTCGTCTTGTTGCGACAGTTCAGAAAATGGGAAGTTTCAACCAACGACAACGCAATCGTCGTAGCACTCGCACAGACTAAGCTGCCGAAGTTACTGTTCTCGCTTCCGGTGCTATGAATCCACATGTGAGCACACGACAACTTCAACACGAGACTGGCATTCCTAAAACCAGTGTACATCGTATTGTTACACGTCACCGGTTCCATCCTTACTACGTATACCTACGTCAAGAATGGCTTGCGAATGATTTCCAGAATCGTGTACAGTTCTGTCAGTGGGCACAGCAGCAAATCCTTGGCAACCCGAACTTCTTCTCCAGTGTTCTATTTTCCGATGGATGTTCCTTCTCAAACAAAGCACAGGCACATGCAATGGACATGCATTTTTGGTCCAGTGACAACCCACGATGGCTTAGACAGGTGGAACATCAGCGCCAATGGAGAGTTAACGTCTGGTGTGGAATGCTTGTTACTAAAATTATTAGACTGATGACGTAGCAGTTTAGTCCCATCGAAACAACAACTACAATTATTGGCTCTTATATCATCAATGGTAGTCTAAACGGCACAGTGTATGCCAACTTCTTCAGACGAATTCTTCCTCCTCTTCTGGTTGAAGTCCCGCTAAGAACAAGATGATGATGTGGTATCAACAGTGGTATTTTCAGTCAATAAAATTTGTAATACTAATCTCTATAGAAATGTTTTAGCTGACATCGATTCCTGCACCAGTACCTTTTCTGACAACTAGAACGGGACGAGTACTCAACTAACGGCAGAAAAAATGAAACAAAAAAGGCGACGAGGTCACAACAGAAGGTATCTTGCCAGATGTATTGGTCGAGGAGGAACAGCTACTTGGCCTGCTATGTCTCCTGATTTAAATCATATGGATTTTTTTCTTTGGGGATGCATTAAAGACGTTGCAAAAGCGATATTCCAACAACTACAGAGGACATGCAGGAACTTATCATACTTGATTCTAATTCTCTTCAGCAGGCAACACTGGAAGCAGTAAATAATTCTTTCATTCATCAAGTGCACCAGTGTATCGGTGTCCAGGGTTACCACTTTGAGCATCTTTAAATGTTCTACTCCAGGTCAATTTTACAGGAGAGTGAAAGTCAATTTTGTATTATGTTTTACTGGGTTTTCATCTGTTTTCTGACAGCTCCAGCAAGTAGACGAGTTTAGAATCCCAGGCTCAAAGTCAGTGCTGTGTTATGTAATTAATAACGTTGTGCTCCGTTGAATGATACACTGTGGTACATTTTTGAATAGGTCTTTAGGAGAGGAAATGAATTACCGAATAAAAAAAAAATACCGGATGCCATTTAAAAAAAAAAGTCATACCGCTGTTCATATCTTTGTAGAAAACAAAGCTACAAAGAAGGCAACCATACTAATTAATGTCCCCATTCTACATCTAAATCTACTTAGATACTCTGCAAATCACGTTTAAGTGCCTAGCAGAGGGTTCATTAACCACTTATATAACTTTTCTCTACCGTTCCATTCTCTAACAGCGCGCGGGAAGTTTCCGATCTGATTTCTCTTATTTTATTGGGATGATCATGTCTTCCTAAGAAGTGGGTGCTAGCAAAATATTTTCACATTCAGAACTAAAATTCGGTGACTGAAACTTCGCAAACAGATCACGCCGTAATGAGTAACGTATTTCTTTTAATGATTTCCACCCCAATTCGCGCAATATTTCCGTGAAGCTTTTCCCCCCGTAACATGATAAAACAAAACGAGCTGCCCTTCTCTGAACCTTCTCGATATCTTCCGTCAGTCCCACCTGGTGAGGGTCCCACAATGGGCAACAGTACTCCAGGACAGGACGCACAAGTGTGATGTAGGCAGTCTCTTTGGTGGAGCTGGTGCATTTTCGAAGCGTTCTGCCAATGAAACGTAATCTTTGGTTCGCCTTCCCCACAATATTTTCTATGTGTTCTCTCCAGTCTAAGTTGTTCGTAATTGTAACTCCTAGGTATTTGATGCCGGCCGCGGTGGCCGAGGAGACTTAGGCGCTACAGTCACGGTCTGCACGGCCACTACGGTCGGGGGTTCGAATCCCCCTTCGGGCATGGATATTTGTGCCGTCCATAGGATTAGCTAGTTCATAAGTAGTTTGTAAGTTTAGGGACTGATGACCCCGTAGTTAAGTCCCATAAGCTATACAAACATTTGAAACATTCTTTGAGGTATTTGATAGAATTTACGACCTTAAGGTTTGACTGATGTATTGCGTAATTTAAGTTCAGCGGATTTATTTTAGTTGTCATGTGTATTACTTAACACTTTTCTTTATTTAGTGTCAAATGCCAATTTTCGCACCATGTAGAAATTTTGTCTAAATCTCTTTGCAGTTGTTTTTGATCCTCTGTTGACTTCACTAACCAATAAACGACAGCATCATCCGCTAACATTATGGCTAAAGAAGATGTGCTTGAAACATTTTGTAATATGTCTGGAGTCGCACAAGTCCAAAGTGCGCGCCACCTACTTTCGCCGCGCGCCGCCATGCACGCACGACGCGGCGTTCTTACGACGTCAGCCACGAGCGCCCTCTGCTACAACTCCGCTCGTGGCCACCACTGAATGACATCGTTCACTTGGGACTGAGATAGGAACCAGTTAGCACTTCGGAATAAGATAGGCACCAGTGAAGACTTGGCTATCGACTAGGCAGGCCTCTAGCTCAACTATGTATCAGCATTCTGCAGTACTGAGCTATGTAAAAGTTAAGTATTGCATAAATTCTGTGCAATATATATCTCGTTCTAATTTACTCTGGTGTTTCTAGTTTCTGCTGTCCCACTGGCTGCTCACCTCCGTACCTGCACAAGCGTGCTACCTTTATTCCTGTGTCGGTCTTCCTACTCGGCCACCGACACCTACGACGGAAACGAGACACAAAAGCGGCGACGAGGCTGGGACACAAAAATATGCACCTGGACAAACAGTTATTTAGGGTGCTCAAGATAAATGGGACACCCTGTATGTACTCGCACCGAGATTTATTCTCTTTGTTTCGCAATGATCCACAACATCTTTAACATAACCATACATTCGTGCGAGTGTCGTGCCTCAGGCCTGAGAAAGGCCAGAGAGTACTTGCGCGCTATGAGCAGCAAATGCTGCGGACAAGGGATTCTGACAGGCGACGTGAGAGCGCCGCTGTTGGTACAGACGTATTCTGACGCGCCGTCATTTCGCCACCGGTTTCACAGGCTTCTTTCTCGCTGTCTCGGTATCAGCGTGGGTGCCAGGTGGTGAGAAGGTCCTTATCTGCAAGCAGCCATGCATCATGCGCCAGCGCCGCCACCGGTTCCTGCCAGGCGCCCGCCATAGAAACACACTAAATATTTATCAACAAAGTTTACAGCTTCAGAGGAGAGTGTACCTCACAGCTGCTATTCTAATTACAGTTTATTAATGACGATTTCCACGTAGCTCGAACAAGATTAATTAATAAATTAAAAAAAGCAGTCAACAATCCGAAGATAGGTTTGAACACCACAGTGCTTTACTAGGCATGATCCTATTTGGAGGTGGTATGCCGTTGCCTTCCTCCGACCTTCGAGCTACTCATTGTTTAGCACAGATATTCGACAGAAAGGGAAAAAAGAAAAAAAAGTTTAAGTTGAACCCGACGACACGACATTAGAAAGAGAACGTCAAAGAAGTATGATGGACAGTCCTTTCGGTGCGTGGCGCTATCGCAGTTAAGAGAGGACAAAAGTAAAACAGATTCAAAATGACAGAGATTAGTGGTTTCTACGAAAAGAAGATTTGATACCCAACGGAAATCAACCAAACACAATTTACGAGAAGACGAACTCTGGTAGTAGACAGCGTGCTGAAAATGACATGTGTGAAGACAGAAGAGTCAGTTTCTTTATCTTATTCCTTTAGTTATTATTATTTTTATTATTTATCATTATTATTATTTTCCTGTGACAGAAGTTGTCGATATATTTTGTTTCCTTCTGGATGAAGTTCCACACCTGCGGAGGACTTCAAGACGGAAAGAGATCCACTACCTTAACGTGCAGAAGAAGAGCACATTACGGGTTGTAGGGGAGGAAGGAGACCTCCCTCCAAAAAAAAAAAAAAAAAAAAAAAAAAAAGGGCTGACTTACCCAGCCAGTTATAGGGGGACCTACAGTTTAACGTGGATTCCGAACCACGGTGCTACTCGGCTACTCGGTATTTTTCACATGAGCAATATTGCCAGAGGTGAAAGAAGTGGAAAGTGACAGATAAAAATCCTAGGACCCGGCGGGGATCGAACCCGCGCCCTTTGGATTTATAGCCTGGCACTCTACCACTGTGCAACCGAGGCGCACAATTAATTATTATAAAACGGAAATTCACTATATTGAAGTTTTAGACACCCTGGAGTAATTTCCAGAGGGAGAGCTTTCAGTAATATTTTGTAAGTGTGTAGAATGTTGTCTACGCAAGAAGCTGTAAGCAGATGAAGTGCTGGTTTGCGTAAACTTTTTATATTTGGTGAAATGAGATCACTGAATCGGTGATTTCAGAAACCACAGGTGTGGTGATTATGAGTCAGGCGTGGGTTCGTAGATAGCACAAAAAACTCATTGTTTAGCACAGAACTCACTCGTGTCCGCCACATCTGAACCCGTTACACAGGGCTCGGAAGTTTCAGGGTAGTGAAGCCACACATGTGCGGAATTTCTTTTCTTTGTTATATAAAGGGAAGTAACGACTGTTAGCACTCCTAACGTGTGTATAACAAATGCTTTCAAAATAAGAGATTGGAAGTTTACACCTTATATAACTGAGAAAGAGAAGCAAGGATTTACAAGGTGTCTAGCAGCAAAATAAGGACATTCGTTAAAACAATCAGACGCAGGGGAAAGTAGTTACCAAAAAGTTCAAATGTTTGTAGAGCTTAAGGGACCTAACTGCGGGGTCATCAGTCCCTGAACTTACAAAATACTTATGAACTACCTTATACTAAAGACGGCACAAACATCCATGCCAGAGGGAGGATTCGAACCCCCGACGATGAACGGCCTCGCGCATCGTAGCACAGCGCATCCACTAGGAGAGTCCCTAATAACAAGTATAAGATACAGGATTTAAAGACACCGGAGGGGTACACTTACGACTACGAAGCGTTCTGCAAGGAAATTTTCGATTGACCAGTCGGGAACAAAATGACATATTTTTGACACAGTTGTAAAAAATGATAAGTAAAGTAGTTAAGAGCAACGCTTGTGGTATTACGAAATGAGTAGTTGCGTGTAATGACTTGCAATATCTAAGATTCACTATTTTTTTGTTTTCTAATTCTGTTTATGCTATTAGACAAATACAAATAAGTTAACTTTCTAAAATTGAAGTGTATTTTCTTATTGGTTACTCCATGGAAATAAAAGATATTGCTGCAAAGAGTACGCGAAGGCCATTTCTTTCAGAAACAACAAAATTGGAAAACTTTTTAAACTGTTATAAGTCAAAAAGGCACCAAGGAATAAAGATAGCGAGTAAGTCTATTGTAAATATATGTAATTTAACGATTATATTGCGTATACGTCTACAAAACAATTCAAGCGTTGAAATGGTTTTATTCCTGTTTTTTTTTTTTTATATATATATAAATTTCTCAAGAAAAAAATGTTAGATGCATTACTTCTGAAATAAGTGATTAAATTACTGAAGATTTATAAATTATGTTTACGCAGGAGCCGGTCCCAGAAGCTGCCGTAGCTTTGTGAAGAAAAATACGTCCATTCCTTTACGAACTAACTCATCTTTCCTGTTTGACTACATTGGCAAAATGTAGGAGAACTTTTCATAATCCGTAAGAAACAGCATGTGGCAAACAAACCTGGATGACAGTCGAATTGCTTTCTTAGTGGTTTAGAGTTTAATTGTCTATTTTAACTGCGAATTTCAGGTACAGCACTTTGGTTTATAACACTACCGTTACACTGTTCAGTTTACAAATAACTACAGTACGAAAATATAGCCGCCGGCCGCGGTGGCCGAGGGGACTGAGGCGCTTCAGTCACGGTCTGCGCGGCCACTAAGGTCGGGGGTTCGAATCCCCCCTCGGGCATGGATATTTGTGCCGTCCTTAGTCTTAGCTATTTCATAAGTAGTTTGTAAGCTTAGGGACTGATGACCCCGTAGTTTAGTCCCATAAGTTCTACGAATATTTGAACATTTGAAAATAGAGCCACGGCAGAATAGCCGTGCTCAGTAAGGCGCCTTGCTGCGTTGAGCGCCGCCTTTCGCCGTTGGAGATTCGAGTCCTCCCTCGGGCTTGGGTATGTTTGTTGTTCTTAGGATAAGTTAGTTTAAGTACTTTGTAAGTTTAGAGACCGATGGCAACTGCATTTAGGTCCCATAAATTTACAAAAATTTTAGAAAATGTGACCCTTTGTGAATAACCTAACAGATTAATGGCAATCCTGATCAATGTCTCTGTTTTTCTGTCTCTCGTAGTACCTCCAGCGCGCATATAACTGAACAGTTATTAGTTTTCGAATCATTTTCACAATGAAAATCCATGCATCACTATCATAAAGCAGAACTGGTAACATTCTCGATTCAGATCCATAAGAATTGTCACCAGTATTGAATTTCACGAAGACACTCTGGTAAGTGTTTGGAATATATGATTCCAGCAAATCTACCTGATTTCCTTCAAATGATATTGCAATACTCGCTGAAATAAAACCATGGCACTACCAAAATGATGCAGAAAATTTCCTACGCCATATCGAAGCCACAGTGTTAAAAGCAGGTGATATTCTAAAATCTGTCCCTAAGAAAGCCGGAGATAAATTCAGCTGAAATTTTTACCAGGGGCAATTGGTGTTCAGAAAAGATAGATTGAATAAAATAGATGGTGGTGTATTTATTGCTGTCACAGGCGGTTTATCCTGTAGCGAAATGGAAGTAAATTGCTCCTGTGCATTGGTATGGGTAGAGGTTATACCTGATAACCAAAATATATCAGTAATTGGTTCTTTTTATCGACCCACTGACTTAGACGATGCGATTGCAGAAACGTTCAAAGAAAGTTTGGATCAAATTTCAAAAACGTACCCAAAGCAAACAATTTTTAATTGGTGGCGACTTTAATTTATCTTCGATATGTTGGCAAAAATATATGTTCAAAACTGGAGGCAAACATAAAACATTGTCCGAAATAATTGTACTGAATGCATTCTCCGAAAATTATCTCGAAGAATTAGTTCACGAACCCACTAGAATAGTAAATGGTTGTGAGAACATACTTGACCTCTCAGCAACATATAATCCGGAGCTAATAAAGAACATTAACACAGACACAGGGATTAGTGAACACAGAGTTGTCGCAGCGAGACTGAATGTCGTATTTTCCAAATCCACCAAAATTAAAAGAAAATTATATTTATTCAAAAAAGCAGATAAAAATTTTATTAACGCTTTCCTGAGTGAAAAGTTCCAGTCTTTCGAAACTAAGAATGTGAGTGTAGATCAAATGTGGCTTCCATTCAGAGAAATAATATCGAAAATCATTGACTGATTCATACCAAACAAATTAACAAAAGAGGGGGCTTACCCGCCGAGGTACTTAAACAGGTTAGATCACTGTTAAAAAAGCAAATAAAAAAGCATGCTAAATTTAAACGCACAAAAAATCCTCAAGACTGGCATTCTTTTAATGAAACTACAAATTTAGCTCGGTTTCAATGAGAGAAGCTTACAATAGTTACCGCAACGAAACCCTGTTACGTAATTTGAGAGAGAATCCTAAGAAATTCTAGTCGTATGTAAAGTATATTAGCGGCCAAACACAAGCAATACCTTCATTACACTATACAAATGGTGTTGGTACTGATGACAGTTCTGCTAAAGCAGAATTGCTTAACATAGCTTTACTAAATTCCTCCACGAAAGAAAACGAAGCAAGTACTCCAGAATTCTTATCAAGAACAGCTGCCAGCATGCATAATCTAGAAGTAGATACCACTGGAGTATTAAAACAACTTAAATCACTTAACAAAAGTAAGTCTCCCGGTTTCGGCTTTATACCAAATGGTTTTCTTTCAGAGTATGCTGATGCAATAGCTCCATACCTAACTACCATATACAACCGCTCGCTTAGCGAACGTTCCGTACCCAAAGACTGGAAAGTTGCACAGGTCACCCCAATACTCAAGAAAGGCAATAAGAGTGATCAATAAAATTACAGGCCTGTATCATTGACGTTGGTTCGCCGCAGGATTTTAGAACATATACTTTCCTCAAATATTATGAACTACCTAGAAGAGAATGACCTATTGTCCCTTAGTCAACACGTTTCAGAAAGTATCGTTCTTGTGAAACACATCTAGCTCTTTACTAACATGATGTGATGAGTGCTATCGATAAGGGATGTCAAATAGATTTCGTATTTCTAGATTTCCGGAAAGCTTTTGAGAATGTACTTCAATTGCGTCTTCAAATTGAACTGCGTGGTTATGGAACATCGCCACAGTTATGCTATTGGATTCGTGATTTTCTGTTAGAAAGGACGCAGTACGTGTAATTGACGGAAAGTCATCGAGTAGAACAGAAGTAATATCTGGCGTTTCCCAGGGAAGTGTTATAGGGCCCCTACTGTTCTTTATTTTCATAAACGATTTAGGAGACAATCTGAGTAGCTCTCTTAGACTGTTCGGTGATGATGCTGTCATTTATCGGTTAGCAAAGTCACCAGAAGAACAAAAGCAACTGCAAAATGATTTATATAAGATATCTGCATGGTGAAAAAATTGGCAATTGGCCCTTAATAATGACAAGTGTGAGGTCATCCGTATGACCGCTAAAAGAAATCCGTTAAACTTCAGTTACACGATAAATCAGTCAAACCTACTAAATTGGAAAGAATATATAGCAAATATTGCAGGGAAGGCGAACCTAAGACGTTTCATTGGCAGAACCCTTAGAACAGTGCTAATAAAGAAACTGCCTACACTACACTTGTGCTTCCTATTTTGGACTATTGCTGCGCATTGTGGGACCCACAGCAGGTGAGACTGACTGACGATTTAGAGAAAATTCAGAGAAGGGCAGCTTGTTTTGTATTATCACACTATAGGGAGAAGATCACGGAAATTATGCACGTGTTGGGGTGGAAATCATTAAAAGAAAGGAGTTATTTGTTGCGGCGAGATGTATTTACGAAATTTCTTTCACCAACTTTCTCTTGAGAATGCGAACTATTAGAGAATGGAACTACAGAGGAATATCATGAAAGTAGTTCGATGAACCCTCTGCCATACACTTCAATGTGACTTGCAGTGTATCCATGTAGTTGTAAATTCGTTCATTTTAATTTACTCCAGCTGAAGGTGTGGACTCACTACAGGCAATAGAATACGACTTGTAACTGCTCTACTATATTTTGATTTTGCC
This sequence comes from Locusta migratoria, assembly GCA_026315105.1. Lineage (NCBI taxonomy): Eukaryota > Metazoa > Arthropoda > Insecta > Orthoptera > Acrididae > Locusta > Locusta migratoria. Next base: position 688,169,273 of record CM048755.1, read on the forward strand.
CACTTTAGGTTACGGTAGTAACACTAAAAGTGGGCCTTTGCGATCGTCTTTTGACAGCTCGAAATTTAAATAAAAATAACGGCTTAACCATTCACATGACACGAAAATTGAATAACCGAGTTTGTAGAGGGGAAAATTCTCTACAACTTTGCTCTCTTATGATTTTTTTTTCATATCTCGTATCGTTTCAGAGATATTTGCAAAAATAACGGCGATTTTGGGATGTATATCTGTCTGTCTGTCTATCTGTCCATAACGTGTTCTTCGTTTTTAAGACTAACCGTTCAGGCGATCAACACCAAATTTTACAGACATAATTGTAGGCCGACAGAAACCAGAACCTACCTATTTCAAATTTTTCGGACAAAAAATACGGTAGTAACGCCAAAAAAAGTTGTTTGTAATATAATCGTAATTGCAAACGAACCGTTCATCTGACACGAAAATTGAATAACCTAATTGGTAGAGGGGAAAATGCTCTACAACTTCGCTCTATTATGTTTTTTTCGTATCTTGCATCGTTGCAGAGATATTTGCAAAAATAACGGCGATTTGACGATGTCTGTCTGGCTGTAACGTGTTCCCACATTTTAGGTGGAACCGTTCCACCGATCGGCACCAAATTTTAGAGACAATTGTTGGCTACCAGAGACCAGAACCTCGCTTTTTCAAATATTTCGGACAAGAAATACGTTAGTAATACCAAAAAAAGCCGTTTGTGATGTAATTTTAATGGCATATAAACCGTTCATCTGACACTAAAATTGAATTATCGAATTTGTAGAGGAGAAGATTCTCTACAGTTTTGTTCCCTTGTGTTTTTTTCATATCTCGTATCGTTTGAGAGATATTTGCAAAAAATAACAAGATTTTTGACACCCTCCACTGAATTAACGAAAACCAGCCGTTCGCAGATGTCACGTGACATTCCTCGTCCAGAACTCTCTATGGCATAAGCCATCTTGCGTTGCGTATTTGATGATTTTCTTATTTTAACTTACACGTTGTCATTTCAAAGCAATGGCGCACTGAAGAATTCACAAAAACACGTCGTTCTTCGTACGATAAATGATAATCTAGTGTCCACAAATACCATATTAGCATCAATTAATAACGGCCATCAATAGTATAAGATGAAAGAACGCAATTTCAAAATGTTGGGTGTAGTTTAGTGGGCAATGCGTTGGACTGTGACGCTGAACGTCAGTGGTTCAATAACCCACCGCTACCAATAAAAAAATTTTTTTTCCTAAAAGGGCTTCAGACACCCTTATTAATTATTTTTTTATTGTTTACATTATTATTTTGAACCGAAATGTTTGCAAAAACTTATACAACTACAAATCTAAAGTGGGCCGTAAAACTCGTAAGTGCGATTTTTTTTCAGAAGTTATCAAATACTGTGGAATACTGTTGAAGGGTACTTAGATGGCAGTTTTCATGTCTTTTATACGGCATTCAGAGAAATAGTGACAGGAGTATTACTAAGATCAGACAAAAATCATGCCGTTGGTGCAGAACATTTTTATATCAGGAAAATACACATATTATCGATTTGTAAACAAAAAAATGCTAAGTATTTGTGTTGTGGTTGTAGCTATTCGCCACAACGCCGGCAGTCTACACAAGCCGCGGCGCCACTAGAAGAAGATGCAATAGTCCGCGCCACAGTACTTCGACCGCCGAGGGCGCCTCAAGTCTTGTTACCTCTTTGCCTTGCTTCGCGCACCGGCCAATCGGAACACGCAGCGCCCACAGCCACGATAGTCAGTATAAGTCATCAGGACAGTAGTCTACGTTAGCACAAGCCGGAACACAACTATTGACTGATATAAAAGTGAAGCATAACAGAAGTGTATCATTTAATTGTACAGCCACAAGCACCTAAAAGTTGAGTATTCTTTCATCTATAATAAAAGTATATGTGGACTAATCACTTCTTTTATTTGCAGACCTTGTCCACATCCTTGCTAGTCACGGCCCACCTCCTATTGCCGCATCCCGGATATATAAAAATGTGTATGAAACACCCTCGATATATTCATTATCATCATCATTATTACCATCATCATCATCATCATCATCACCACCATCAAAATCATTAGAGACTGATTACACCCTTCAGCGTTCAGTCTGGAGCATAGTCCCCTTAACAAAATTCTTTCATTATCCCCTATTCAATGCTAACATTGCTGCCTCGTCTGACGTTAAGCCTTGCCTTCAAAATCATTCTTCACCGAATCTAAGCACTTTTTCCTCGGTCTATCTCCACTCTCCTTACCCTGTACTGCCGAATCTATGAGCCTCTTACGTAACTTTGCTTCTCCCATGCGTGTAGCATGATCCTACCATCTCAGCCTGCTCAGCTCTAACTGCTTCATGTATGATGTTCATTCCCAGTTTTTCTTTAATTTCCTCTTTATGGACACGCTCCTGCCATTGTTCCCAACTATTAATACCTGCTATTATTCTTGCTACTTTCATATCTGTAACCTCAACCTTATTAATAAATAAACCTGCATCCACCCAGCTTTCACTCTCATACTACAAAGTTGGTCGATAGATACAGCGGTGCACAGCTAACGTAGTCTTGGTACTGACTTCCTTCTTGCAGATCAGAGTAGATCTTAGCTGAGAACTCACTGTATTAGCTTTGCTACACCTCGATTCAAAATAATTGTCACATAAAATCTTAGTAAATTTTCTAAGTTGTAATGAATTATTACATCATCTCTGTCAGGAATTGTTGACTGTCAAGGTTATGTTGTGGTGATTTTAACCACATTTGACATAGCACGTAAACCTTCGATAGTTTATACAACGATGTCGTCGAGAGAAAGTTCGATCTAAAAGAGAATAACTACTAAATGTTTTGCCGGCCGCGGTGGCCGCGGGGACTGAGGCGCTCCAGTCACGGTCTGCACGGCCACTACGGTCGGGGGTTCGAATCCCCCCTCGGGCATGGATATTTGTGCCGTCCATAGTATAAGTAGTAAGTAGTTTGTAAGATTAGGGACTGATGACCTCGTAGTTAAGTCCCATAAGCTTAACAAACATTTGAACAACATACTAAATGTTTGTATTATTACGAACGAAGCAAGGATTTAAAATATTAACAGTAACCAAGGTGAACGACTGTCATTGAGAACATCTCTTGGTGGGGACAGCGGAGTGTTGGAAGAGACACGACAGTAGAACCTTTGTGACCAAATAAAGAAGAAAGTTATTAGAGGTGTAACGTGTGCGAGAGATATGGGAAGGCTATGGAGGTCACAACCACGAGAGGAACAGTTGGTAGAAAACTGGATGATATTGGGCCTTGTATCGACAACTGAAACTTTGAGAGTGTGGAATCAAAATAATATTAGGGCTGAAACGATAATATGATCAAAAAGTCAGGTATAATAACTGAAAATTTATGTGGCGTAAATAAATAGAGGTTTATAATAAAACTACCGACCGATGTTTTAAAACTGAAACCTCCACCGATTTTCCATGACGCTACAATGCTGAACCCATACAAATGTTGATCATCAGAAATCTGTCAGATACTGAAACTGATAATTGAGTCCTCCATTAAGCACTATTACGTACATTTCAACAAAAAAGAAAAAAAGAAAAAAAGAAAAAAAAAGTGAGAAAAGAAAAAACCTTTTTCTACTGCTCTGTCTTTTTTTTACTCCATCCTAAGAGACATTGAGAACTTTTCTTGCGAATATTTTCTATGAAAATTGCAATGTCCCGTTGTTTTCCCGTTATGGTAGAAAAAAATTCACAGCAGGTATATATGACACCAAATTAAGCTGCAACGGTACGACTCCACACCTGATGTTCCTCCGCCCACTTTCTGCGGGATAAACGATGTTGAGGTTTTAATGGGACACACATCATAGGCCTCTGTGCGTAGAGGCCACATTCCCGAAGTCGATTTCGGACTATTTATGTTGATATTGGGCATTCTGTTGCTGCCTGGAAGATACGTTGCAGCTGAGTTGCGTTCAGCCTTTTGTCTCGACGGGCTGTTAGCCGGAGGTCATCTCTTGCTGATGTTACCCGTGGACGACCTTGGCCTTGCCATCTTTTAACTGTTCCTATTGTCTGAAATTGTTTCCAGGTCCTGGAATTTACACTATGGAACACTCCAATAGCTGTAGCCACCTCCCTCTGTGTCTGTCCCGCTTGCAACCTTGCTATGCCTCTCCATGTCATAGCTTCGAGTAAGTCATGTTGTTGCATTGCATTACCTGCTGGCTACACTATCTGAACCCTACTGCTTATATAATTAATTTGAGAGAGTAAACACAAGAGAACAGCAACCTCTTCTGCAGCAGCTTTCTGTTATGACCACTATGACAGTATTTCTTGATTTCCAGAAGGCTTTTGACACCGTACCTCACGAATGGCTTTTAATCAAATTGAGTGGTTATGGTATATCGCCCCAAATTTGCGACTGGATAGGGGATTTCCTGTCAGTGAGGACACAGGTCGTAGTAATCGATGGTAAAGCATCGACTAAAACATAGGTGATATCGGGCGTTCCACAGAGAAGTGTTATTGGTACTCTGATGTTCCTTATTTATATAAACGATTTAGGAGAAAATCTAAGTAGCTCTCTTAGGTTGTTTGCAGATGACGCCGTCATTTACCGTCTAGTAAAATCATCTGAAGATCAAAACCAACTGCAGAACGATCTGAATAAGATATAACTATAGTGTAAAAATAGGCAATTGACTCTAAATAATGAGAAGTGTGAAGTCGTCCACATGAGTACGAAAAGAAATCCGTTAAAATTTGTTTACAAGATAAACCAATCAAAAGTGAAGGCCGTAAATTTCACAAAACACCTAGGAATTACTATTCAAATCAAATGTTTCAAATGTTCAAAACTTACAGACTACTTACGAACTCCCTTATACTAAGGACGGCACAAATATCCATGCCCGAGGGGGGATTCGAACCCCCGACCGTAGTGGTCGTGCAGACCGTGACTGGAGCGCCTCAGTCCCCGCGGCCACCGCGGCCGGCGGAGACAATCAAATATCATGAAAACTATACGTCGGCTCAGAATAAGGCACAACACTAATCTGTTTGTATTGGACGGGGACATCCAATTTTACTACACTTGCTCCCCGCCCCACCCAACCCCTTGCATTGGTGGCGAGAGCCAACTCTGAAATCTTCAATGGAACTTCCTATTTTATCGTAGATTACGACTATACGGCAAAAACTACATGCATTTCGTCTTAAACGTTTCTCCGTTTCGCCGCAGATGGCGCTGTAATCAGCGGAATCGAATTGAGTCCTCAACTTTAGATTACAACATGCAGCTCCATGTCCATTTAATATACAATGGCACCCCACATTTAACCATTTAATGCATAGTGTAGCTGATCAGCTAAGTACCTTACTTTCTCCATTATATCTCAAATTGATCAACATTTTACTACAAATTCATTTGTAGCTGCTTCTATACATAGTGTTACATATGCTATTTCTTCGTCCTAGAAATTATAAACTGGAGAGTGCTACTGAATCAAATGTTCAAATGTTTGTTAAGCTTAAGGGACTTAACTACGGGGTCATCAGTCCCTAAACTTACAAACTACTTATGAACTACCTACAACTAAGGACGGCACAAATATCCATGCCCGAGAGGGGATTCGAACCCCCGACCGTAGTGGCTGTGCAGACAGTGACTGAAGCGCCTCAGTCCCCTCGGCCACCGCGGCCGGCTCTACTGAATCATTTCGACAGTTAGCTGCTTTTATTTACTCCGAACATGTGCGTTTGTTTACTTTAGTATGCCTCCTTTGCGATGCAAAAGTAGTCAATCACATACTACTGTTGCATTATGAGTTAGTTTCCGAAAAGATGAGAGGCATAATAGTGACATTTACTGCATCGGGTACATAATGGAACCACTATATAGCTGACCAGCGACGAAATTTTTGTTACTAGTCGTGCATAATAATTTTAAAGAATTTTTTTTTTCAATATTTTTCTCAGTATATACGCACTACACATTCATCGTGGGCCGGCCGCGGTGGCCGAGGGGACTAAGGCGCTCCAGTCACGGTCTGCACGGCCACTACGGTTGGGGGTTCGAATTTCCCCTCGGGCATGGATATTTGTGCCGTCCTTAGTATTAGCTAGTTTGTAAGTAGTTTGTAAGTTTAGGGACTGATGACCCCGTAGTTAAGTCCCATAAGCTATACAAACATTTGAACATTCATCGTGGTAGTTTTTATACCTTCAAATAAAAAGTCATGCATTAAAGTGTTGAACTGCGAGAGTAGGACACACCAGTAATTCATAAAATTTACTTGTAAACCCCATCCGCAACGTTGTATCCCTCTGACATATCGAAAATGGGACTATTCTATGCGGTACTGGGGCCGTGTAAGGAACTACGGCGTATCGTAACACGCACTATACTGTGACCGGAGCTCATGTATCTAGCAAACTAGTTATCTAGAGAACTACTGAAACAGCGACACTAGCAGCAGTAAATCACAATCCACAGATTAGTGTTCGGTAATTACCCTGCAATTCTGGTACGTTCAACGGTAGTATTTGCATCTTATTGCATCGTCATATGTACCATCCATACAACGGGTCATTGCATCATGAACTATACGCAAACGTGTTTCATAACTTGATAGTGTTTTGTGAACAAATGCGAACGACCCCACGGTCTTTGCTGGGGTGTGCAAACACCAAACCAGGCTATAATGAGTTCAAATGTTCAAATGTTTGTAGAGCTTATGAGACTTAACTACGGGGTCATCAGTCCCTAAACCTACAAATTACGTATGAACTAGCTCATACTAAAGACGGCACAAACATCCATGCCCGAGGGGGGGATTCGAACCCCCGACCGCAGCGGTCGTGCAGACCGTGACTGGCACGCCGCAGACCGTTCGGCCACTGCGGCCGGTCTATAATAAGTATTTACACTCGAAGACGGCGTTTGGTTCATTTAATTCACCACAAATGAGATGATACGTTCGACCTTGCACGTCAATCGGTAATGACGAGAGTAAGAATGCATGGATGATGGGGGCGCTACAGCCGTTGCGTGCGACGTGTAGAAATTTAAAACGGATGAGAGGCGAGAGCGGGTAGCCAAGTGGTTAAGGCGACCGCTGACCCGAGCGGAATACCCGGGTTCGATTCACGGCGAAACTCACATTTTCACTTCTCGCCATTTTATAATTTATATACCCCAATGCATCTAATGTCAATCCACCCCTCCTTAATAAATAATTTTGAAATGCAAAATGGCTGCGAACCAGACACTACGCCAATATATAATAAAATATTTCTTTCCGTGAAGATATTTGAAAGGTAAGGTGCACCACCAAATGTCAGCATGATGTGAAGACATGATCGAACGCATACGTAACGCATTTGCTAACATTTCCACATATATGCTTATAATTATCTTTTACAATCAGTTTGCAGAACCACTGCGTGTACTGAAATTGAAGGTGCAACATTTGAACATTTACTTTAATTGGAAAAGCAGGAGAAAGTTCGCTTGGAGCCCAGGACACAGAGGCTCATCAGGTAGTCCCCTGCTCGACATGTCGGAGCCGGCCGCGGTGGCCGAGGGGACTGAGGCGTTCCAGTCACGGTCTGCACGGCCACTACGGTCGGGGGTTCGAATTCCCCCTCGGGCATGGATATTTGTGCCGTCCTTAGTATAAGGTAGTTGATAATGTAGTTTGTAAGTTTAGGGACTGATGACCCCGTAGTTAACTCCCATACGCTTAACAAACATCTGAACATTTGACATGTCGGAACTGAAATCCATGAAGTACTGGCCTGCCCTACCAGCAAGCATGGGGATGAGGTATCTCGTGCCATTGAAACATTGAGTATTAAATACACACAGCGCTACATGTTGTAAACCACAGCTGTGGACTCATTTCGATTCCGCTGATTATAGCACCGTGTGGTGTCGCACAAGTACAAAGTGCGCGCCACCTACTTTCGCCGCGCGCCGCCATGCACGCACGGCGCGGCGTTCTCACGACGACAGCCACGAGCGCCCTCTGCGACAACTCCGCTCGTGGCCACCACTAAAGGACATCGGGACTTGGGACGGAGATAGCAACCAGTTAGGACCTTCGTAATCAGATAGGCACCAGTGAAGACTTTGCTATCGTACAGGCACTAGGCAGGCCTCTAACAACTATGTATCAACATTCTGCAGTACTATGTAAAAGTTAAGTATTGTTACATTCTGTGCAATATATATCTCTTTCTAATTTACTCTAGTGTTTATAGTTTCTGGCTGCTCCCCTCCGTACCTGCACCAGCGTGCTGTCTATATTCCTGTGTCGGTCTCATTCCACTCGGCCACTGACACCTACGACGAGGCTGGGACACAAAAGCGGCGACGAAGTTGGGACACGAAAGTGGCGACAAGGAGTGATAGAACCTTAGACCAGCCCACTTGAAGCAGCCAGACAGCAGCAGTCGGAGCACGCAAAAATTGCCCCCGCCCACCAACCCTTATTATAAGAATTTTGGGGGAAGATATTCAGTTACGTGTTTGTGGACTTTTTTGTTGCAGAGCGTCCTCTTTCATATTGCATTTGTGTTTTGTTATAATTTACTTGTATGCGCGGCGCCTAATCGGTCAGCATGGCCACTACTCCGAACCCAAACTTAATGGAAATTATTCAGTTACAGACGGCGCAAATCACTCAAATACTGCAGGCCGTGTCGCAGTTGACGGCACAGGCTGCTCACCAACAACAACAGCCGTCACATCAGCAGCCCACACCTGCCGCTGCACCGCTTCCTACATTTCGCCAGTACAACGAACGTGAGGAAGAATGGAGCGACTATTTCGCACAGTTTCAAGAACTCGTCGCGGCTCATCAAATTACAGGTCAGAGAGTGAAGAACCTTTTCTTATCGATTGTGGGCCCCCAGACCTTCGTACTATTGCAAAAACTTTTCCCTCTCGCATCTCCTCGTGATGTAGACTTCGAACAAATTGTAGATGCACTGAATGCTCATTATGAGAGAAAAGTTCTTGTAGCCGCTGCACGATACCGATTTTTCAGACTTAAAAAATTACCGCAGCAGTCACACCAAGAGTGGATTACGGAAGTGAAGGGCTTAACCCGCCAATGTAAATTTACTTGCTCTTGTGGACTTTCTTATAGTGACGTTATGTTGCGAGATGCGATTACGCAGAATATTCAGGACCCCAGAATTAGAGCAGCAATTCTGAAACAGTCTGACCCCTCATTAGACAGTGTACTGCAGCTTATAGATGCACGTGATACTTTTGACTTAGCAGATGTAGAAATGCAAAGCCACAGTGTTAATTCAGTGCGCCGCAACGGACGCTTTCCTAGCCGTAGTTCTCAGTGTAGCACTAGTGATTCTTACAATAGTACAGGCCGTGCTGAACAGACAGTGAACAGTAGCCAGTGTAAAAGTGCGACGCACAGGTCGCCCCGTAGTGTTAGACACAGTAATTTGCATAACGGGCGCCAACGCTCATTTCAGAAAAATGTACGTAAATCTTGCCCCCAGTGTGTGTCTCGCCACAAGCGTGCTCATTGCCCTAGTCGCAATGCAACCTGTTATCAATGTGGCAAATCGGGACATGTGCAGTCTGTGTGTATGCAAATTAAAAACTCAAAGAACAGTAACGTTAGGAACAGTGCTTCGCGAGAACGGTTAATTCTGTAAATGTCATACACGCTGTAAACTTGAACAGTGCTTTGCTTGGTTCTCAATTGCAAGAAAGTAGTTGTGCGCCTCCTGCAAAAGTATGTAGTGAGCCACGCCGCAAGCGCCGACGAGCGCGTAAATCTGTGCAACGGAAAAGGGTTCGGGACAAGCAAAATGACTATGAACAGTGCATTCCTGTAGTGAAAATAGTGCCTTCTGCAACTGCTCCTTGTAATAGTGCCCAGTACTGTGTAGCTAGTGACTGTAGACATCAGGTAGCTACTCAAAGTAATATTAGTGCAGTAGCCTCGCATTGCGCGGACGCCGATCCGGCGGTAGTGTCATCTAGTGCCAGTGTTGTTAATCCGCTGCGTGCCGAGTCTGCGCCGCTTACTTCACTACGCGGCCCGCGCAAGCGCAGTAAACAAACCGCAGCAGACGTTGCCCACATTCGCGCACCTGTCGAGCTCCACAAGCAAAAACTTTTTGTAAATCTCTCCATAGAAGATAAGACTGTGCAATTTCAGCTTGATACTGGTTCCGTTGTTACATTAATTAATAAAGACACTTATGAACTTCTGGGTTCGCCAAAATTGTCGCCGTCACAGCAAGTGTTAACGGCTTATACAGGTCAAAATATTCCCGTGCTAGGAACTTGTAGCCTGCCCGCCTCTTTTCAAGGTGTAACAAAAACAGTTGCTTTTGTAGTTCTTCAGGCCAAATCGACACAGAACATTTTTGGACTAGATGCTTTTGACATGTTTGGTTTATCAATTCAAAGAGATGTGCTTCAAACTTCGTCAGTAGTGCCTCAGGACAAAATCAATGCTTTATGTGACAAATATAGTGACTTGTTTTCGCCGGAACTAGGTTGCGCGAAAGACTTCGTGGCATATGTAACTTTAAAAGAATCTGCAGTTCCAAAATTTCGTAAAGCTAGACCAGTGCCTATCGCCTTGTGTGATACAGTTGCCGAAGAACTTAAACGTTGGCTAGATAGTGGGGTGATTTCTCCTGTTTCTGCGAGTCAGTGGGCCTCGCCTATAGTAATTATACCCAAGCCGTCAGGAAAACTTCGTCTCTGTGCGGACTTCAAATCAACAGTGAACAGTCAAACAATTGTAGACACTTATCCCTTGCCCAGACCTGACGAACTAATGGACAAATTAGGACAGTCTCGTTTCTTTTCTAAGATTGATTTATCAGAGGCATACTTACAAATTCCGCTTGATGACGAGTCAAAAATTTTTCGTCATTAATACTCACATGGGCCTTTTTCAATTTCAACGCCTACCCTTTGGCAGTTCTTCCGCCCCCGCTATTTTTCAGCGCTTTTTGGAACAGCTGACAGTTTCTGTACCGTGTTGCTCGAACTACTTAGATGATATTGTGGTATCCGGTCGTACAGTTGAAGAACATTTATCAAACCTGGAGTGCCTTTTCAAAGTGTTGACTGCAGCAGGTCTACGTTGCAATAAAGCAAAGTGTTCGTTTTTTCAAACTGAAATAGAGTACCTAGGCCATGTGATTAATGCCCAAGGAATTCATCCCTTACAGTCACATCTTCGAGCAATCAAAGACTTGCCTCCTCCTAAGAATGTGCAGGAACTGCAAGCAGTAATGGGAAAGCTTAACTATTATTTCAGATTTATTCCCAATGCCTCTCAGATTGCAGCTCCACTGCATCAATTACGTAGGAAGAATGTTCCTTTTGTCTGGTCCAAAGATTGTCAGGTTGCTTTTGACAAATTAAAGTCTGCACTACTCAGTGATGCATGTTTGATTCCCTTTGACCCACAGAAGCCTGTAGTGTTAACAGTTGACGCCTCGTCGTACGGTCTGGGCGCAGTAATCTCACATCGCATTGGATCTCACGATCGTCCTATTGCCTTTGCATCCAAGCTCCTGACGCCGACGCAACAGAATTACAGTCAGATAGAAAAGGAGGCCTTAGCAATCATTTACGGCGTCACAAAGTTTCATCATTATCTCTATGGCAGAAAATTCTATTTGTTGACTGACCACAAGCCTCTCACGTCGTTGTTCTCACCCACAAAGCCGATTCCGCCACGTACGGCACAAAAGCTTCAGAGATGGTCCTTGATATTGTCTAATTATCAGTATGAGATTTTGTACCGACCTACCACTAAACATGCTAACGCGGATACACTTTCCCAACTTCCGGTTGGCCAGGATGTATCATTTGATTCTTCAGAAATGGCATGTTGTCAGATAGACTCCAGAGATGCTTCCGCTGTCGCAGACTTTCCTTTGAACTCTCGTCGGGTTGCACAGGAAACAGCTGCGGATGCAGACCTAAGTGTGGTAGCACGTTTTGTTCGCTTTGGTTGGCCTGCCAGAGCCAAAGACATTGAGCGGCCTCTGGTTCGACGTTATTTTGCACAACGTCATGCATTATCTTTAAGTCAGGGTGTACTGTTGTTGCATACCGACAACGACCAAGCAAGAGTGATTGTTCCTCGTTCCTTGCAACGAGAAGTGTTACGCCTCCTGCATCAAGGACATTGGGGCATTGTTAGGACAAAGCAACTGGCCAGACGTCATTGTACCTGGGTTGGTATGGACGCTCAGATAGAGAGCATGACATCACAGTGTACAGTTTGTGCGGAGCATCAGGCGGCTCCTCCACAGCGTTTCTCAGACTGGCCACGTCCCAAGGGACCATGGCAACGTTTACATATTGACTTTGCCGGACCTTTCTGGAATACGCGCTGGTTAATTGTTGTAGACGCTTTCAGCAAGTTTCCTTTTGTGATTGCCATGAATTCAACGACAGCTTCTAGTACAATCAGTGCCTTAACATCAGTGTTTTGCATCGAAGGTTTGCCTGAAACTATCGTCAGTGACAATGGACCTCAGTTTGTTAGTGCGGAATTTCAACAGTTTTGTCGTGTGAATGGCATTCAGCATATCACCACCGCACCTTTTCACCCTCAGTCCAATGGTGAAGCAGAACGTTTCGTTCGAACATTCAAGTCTCACATGGAGAAGATGAAAGGTCAGCACTCCAGGCAGCAAGCTCTTCAAATTTTCCTGTCTACGTATCGGTGCATGCCACGTGACGGCCCGTCTCCTGCCGAGCTGCTACACGGCCGTCGTCACCGCACTCTCCTTCACCTGCTGCAGCCTCCCACGCACCGAGTCGGTTCGTATGGCGCTACGCGTTTTCAGGTTTCTACGCCGGTGCTGTACAGGGTGTTTGCTGGCAACAAGAAGAAATGGTTACCGGGCACCATTCAGCGCTTGCTCGGTCGCAATATGTATGTTGTACGTTCTTCCACAGGGTCGGAGCTGCGGCGCCACGCAAACCAATTGCGCTTGCACAGGCCGCGCGATCCTGTCTCCGGTTTCTTGATTCCAGACCCAGTTCACCACCAGGGAGCACAAACACATCGTTCGTCAACGGGTCCAGCGTCCCCGGACTACGAGATCGTCCCGATGGAGATCGACGCGACGCCGCCGCTGTCGCCGCCGCAGATGACAGCGTCACCGAGAGGGACTCTGGGACCGTGCGTGCCGCCGCCGCCTGGGCCACGCACCTCAGAAGAAGATGACCTGCCTCCCTCTGGGCGGGGGGGTGCGCCCTTCCCCAGGTTTCGGTGGGTTCCCTGGAGGATCGCAAGGCGGATGCCGGGGCGCGGACGGCGTCTCGATCCCAGCCTCAGCTTCGACGCCCGTCCCACCAGTAACGCCCCCGCCTAGGTCCTCCTCCCAGTGCCGTCGCCGTGGCCCTCAGCCCTACGCCACGACGGCGCGGCGGTTTGGGGGGGGGGGGAGGGGTGTGGTGTCGCACAAGTACAAAGTGCGCGCCACCTACTTTCGCCGCGTGCCACCATGCACGCACGGCGCGGCGTTCTCACGACGACAGCCACGAGCGCCCTCTGCGACAACTCCGCTCGTGGCCACCACTAAAGGACATCGGGACTTGGGACGGAGATAGCAACCAGTTAGGACCTTCGTAATCAGATAGGCACCAGTGAAGACTTTGCTATCGTACAGGCACTAGGCAGGCCTCTAACAACTATGTATCAACATTCTGCAGTACTATGTAAAAGTTAAGTATTGTTACATTCTGTGCAATATATATCTCTTTCTAATTTACTCTAGTGTTTATAGTTTCTGGCTGCTCCCCTCCGTACCTGCACCAGCGTGCTGTCTATATTCCTGTGTCGGTCTCATTCCACTCGGCCACCGACACCTACGACGAGGCTGGGACACAAAAGCGGCGACGAAGTTGGGACACAAAACACCGTCTGTGGCAAAACGAAAAACATGGTTAAGACGATATGTATGTAGTTTTTGGCGTAAAATCATAATCTATGATAAAATCCGTGGGTTCCCATTGAAGATTTCAAAGATGTTCCCCGCCGCCCACGCACGAGGTTGAATTGGGGGGGGGGGGAGGGAGAGTAGTATCACTGGATGTCTCCCTCCGATATAAACAAATTAGTTTGTATTTTTATTTGATTTGACTTGTAGTTTCCGTGTTATTTGAATGGTTTTAGTTAAAATGAACAACCTGTATTATCCATCAGAAACTTTATGTGGATAGTAAACATAATTACTGACTGAGTATCGCCATACGAGGCAAACATGAATTTTGTTTTCCCTATGGCTATCGGCCAAGGCGGCTATTACGCCTAATATACGCAAATTATTAAAGATTTATTGATAAATGGGAGACCTCATGTTGGAAATGATTTTAGAGCTGTGATATTCTTAGTAATGCGTTATGTAATTTTCAGACATTCAGAAGATCTTTAGCAAGGAAAGTGGCATATGATGTTAAAGATAAGTAACTGTAATGCAATGGATACACTCAAGTGAAACGTTCAGAGGTTAAAGGAAAGCAGTGTCAAAGAATTCCGGCCTTATCAGCCTCTTCGGCTGAAAGTATCCTATTATCACTAATCAGAGTATATTGAACCAATCTAGATATGTTAATAAAGGAGAAGCGGTCAACAGAATAAGTTTCATTACGAAAGGGCTATAGCAGCGCATGCACCAGGGAGAACAACAAACAAGTTTTAATCAGTGTTCATATCTTGTGCAGCTGTGTGATTTTCCTTGTAATATCTTGTAATGTCCAATAACTGCGGAGGTCGAGTCAAATACAAGTTGAGATCGGTGACTGGTTAATCCTAATTCTAAGAACGATATAATGTTGCCAAGATATTCTATGTTGTAAAATTTTGATCACAGAAACAGTGTAAATATTTTTTTAAACAATAGAAGCTACTATGTTGGTAGGAAGAGGTTTATGATAACGGATATTCAAGTAGATTCAAGCATTCACACTCTCGTTACAAACGTTGTGCATAAGTTACAGGACTGATATTCGTGCAGTATCTGAAATGGAAAAAAAATTGAAAACCGGTGCTATAATGTTTACTTAGAATCGAGAATCCGTAGCTGAAATCCTATTATCTCATTTAAAAAGTGTTAGCCTAGTCGGAAGCGCACTTCTACTGTAATTTGTCGCGGTGGAATGGTCGAGCACTCTAAGGCACCTTACTGCGGAGAGCACAGTTTCTCCCCGCCAGAGATTCGAGTCCTCCCTCGGACATAAGTGTGTATCTTGTCCTTCGGTTAGTTTAAGTGGTTTGCGAGCCTAGGGACTGATGACGTCCTAATTAAGTTCCAAGGATTTACCAACATTTGAGCATTTCCTAGTGTAGTTTCTGACATATTAATGTCGAGAATATCACACTCAAATGGGCAATATTTGCTGTAACAATAATTTCAAACTGCAACATACTTCTTAAAAGCTGACGTAATACAGCTGGCTCACGTAGTAGCGAAACCAGGTTTGTTACTCACGACAAAATACCTTTATACACATTTTCTCCAATCATTCAAACGCATTTTTCCGGGAAATTTGTAGCACTTTCAAAATCATCTGAATAACAACCAGAGCAGTGTATCGAAACCGAACCGAGGCATGGCCAAAGACTAAACCGACCAAGTGTTCAATGTAAACCTAAGGGACCAAACTGATGAGGTCATCGGACCCTAGATTTACAAACAAGAGATTAGAACGACATTGCTTTTACCGACGAACGTCTATTCTGCCTGCACCACCACTGACTGTCGGATTAGATACTCCAGCACCGTGGTGCGAGACTGTTGAACTTCAGCTTGCCGCCCTCCCTCCACCGCATCGAGTAAGCACTGGCGCAGGGGCACCGACATTTCAAAAAATGTTCAAATCTTTGTTAAGCTTATGGGACTTAACTACGGGGCATCAGTCCCTAAACTTACAAACTACTTATGAACTACCTTACACTAAAGACGGCACAAATATCCATGCCCGAGGGGGGATTCGAACCCCCGACCGTAGTGGCCGTGCAGAGCGTGACTGAAGCGCCTCAGTCTCCTCGGCCACCGCGGCCGGCCACCGACATTTGGAAAGCAGTGTGGGTGCTCGTGGTTTCATTTTACCTTAACCTCTTCCGTGACAAGGTTCAAAGAATGGGCCAAGCAGTGAACGTACAGAACCCATGGCTTAATGCGGCTACGTTTTGGTTGCAACCAAGAAAAAGCACCAGTCATATTTGTCGCTCTCTCAGTACCAATAACTCTGTAAGACTTGATATCCATAGAAAAATGGGAAGGAACATCCGCCAAAATTATTAACAGTGCTTCAGATGTAGCAGTTTCAATTTTATAGAAGAAAAAAAAAACATATTCATTAATTTGAAATCCAAACGAAGATTTAAAGAAGTCAGATGACTGAAGAATGTTAAAATTTCATCCCCAGTTTTAATCTTTTCGTCTTTGCACTTCTACCTCTGTCATTTCGAGAGAGATATTCCTTCACCAATAGCAAAGAAAACTACAAAAACTTTTCTCGCAACTGAGGCAAAGAACTGTGCTGTGCTAAAGTATCTACTCAAGCTCCGTTTTACATAACTTTCAGGAACCCTTTGAAGTGGTGGTTACTTATACCGTGACAAAGCACAATACTTGCATAGTTGACAACATATTTCATTACAAAACCTAGTTCCACTTCTTTAGCAGGTAGGGCTAACACATCTTTTCCGAATTCACTTTTGAGTTTATTTTTCCGTCATTATTAAGCCCGGCTACTAGCTCTCTGTGTGCTTCGCCTTCTACCTTGTGTTTGACGGAAAGAAGCGTGTTCAAAATGTTCAAATGTTTGTTTAGGTTAAGGGACTTAACTGCGGGGTGATCAGTCCCTAAACTTACAAACTACTTATGAATTACCTTATACTAAAGACGACACAAACATCCATGCCCGCAGGTGGATTCGAACCCCCGACCGTAGCGGCCGTGGAGACTATGACTGGCGCGTCGCAGACCGCTCGGCCATTGCGGCCGGCAAAGAAGCGTGTAATGCCGCTTTAGTTCTTAGCAGAATTAAATACTTTGACATACAAGACAATGTCTATGTGAAATCCACTTCAAACAATAGCATTAATAGAGCCTCCATAACTAACCATTACTGAACTCGGTTTGTTGCACCAGAGCCGTGGTGGAGTGTCCGAGCGCTCTAATGCGCCTTGCTGAGGAGCGCGCAGTTGCTCGCTGTCGAAGGTTCGAGTCCCCCATGGGTCATGGGTGTGTGTGTGTGTATTGTCCTTAGGTTATTTTAAGTTAGTTTAAACAGTTTGTAAGTGTAGGGTCTGTTGACCACAGTAGTTTGGTGCAAGAGGTTTACAAACATTAAAACCTTTTAATATCTGTTGCACCAGTTACGAGTTAATAGCCGTGCGCACTGAGGCACCCTGCTACGGTACGTGCGGCCGTTCCACGTCGGAAGTTCGAGTCCTCTTTCGGGCATGGGTCTTTGTGTTGTCTTACGATAGGTTAGTTTAAGTAGTTTGTAAGTTTAGGGACCGATGACCACAGTAGTTAGGTCCCATAACTTTACAAACATTTGAACATTTTTGAACGACTTGATGCGGTCAGGGGACACTGAGTTCGCCCTCCAAACCCCCGCCAAACGGGCTCCAACGCAATACAGTAAGCGGTCCGTTAGTCACTTTTGGATCAGTCCGCTAGCTTGGTCATGTTGAAATGTTTGTAAACCTACTGGACCAAACTGTTATGGTCATCAGTTCATATACGGACAAAATACTTAAACTAACTTACTCTAAGGACAGCACACACCCCCATGCTCGCGGGAGGACTCGAACCTCCGGCAGGAACGGCCGCCCGGTCCGTAGCTTGATGCCTTAGGCTACGCGGCGATTTCCCGCGACAGCTAGTTCATGCTTGGCAGTAAGCAAGGGAAGTTCAGATGAACTGCTGATACTGAATATAAACCCACTGATCTAATAACGTAAGTGTCATTGAACTTCAAGCCCAATTACCGAATTGTAACACAATTTGCAAAACACCCTTTTAAATTTTACTAAAATAGCGAGCCTGAAAATGATTGGTATAAATCTTCCCGTATTTATCCAAATGGAACCTAATTAACAATGCGTTGCAGACTACCGTGGCACCCAAACAAATCTCAAAACATAGTAAAGTGTACGAAATAAATTTCAAATGTAGTCTCAATCGAAAATCGATACAAAGCTTATATTACGTAAAATTAATTGATTTTTCCGTCGGTACTTGACAGAACATGATAATAATATCAAAAAGAAACAACTTCCTGATGTTCTGCAAACTTTTTTATTGGTCACCAACCGGCTTTCGGCTTCTTAGGCCATCATCAGGTGACAACTGAATGTAGTACACATGTTTTCAAAGATGTTAAGATTTACAAACATGTTATCACAGACAATCGATATTTCACAGGAAAGTTCATCGCAAAAACTTATTTATGAGACTTATTAACATTTATATAAAAATATAATAAATATGTGTAAAGAATCAAAACTAATAGGATTATTTTTGTTGATAAGGAAGGTTGAAAATAAAACTTATTTCAGTAGAGGTGTAGAGGGGAACTGGATCTGATCGTTTAATACTAAACTAGCATCCTGAGCCAAATGTTTATTGATTTCCAATATTTCCAGTAGTGTCATCTTTCTGCTTTTCTTCAGGGGATGTAGAATCTCACAGTTTACATCATAATCATGGCCTTCTCTGAGCAGATGTTCAGAAAAGGTTGAATCTGTCTTTTTTAACCTCCAGCTTCTCTCATGTTCTGATAATCTAATAGCTACAGCCCTGCCAGACTGACCAACATACAGTTTCCCACAATGTTTGCATGTGATCTTGTATACACCACTCTGTGATAGGGGTTGAATTTTGTCCTTACTATTGAATAAAAATTTAGAAATGTTATTAGTATTGTAAAATGCAGGCTTGTAATTTCGAGATTTTAACTTTCTACCAATTTGATCTGAAATTTTGCCTAAATATGGGATGACACACCAGTTTTTCTTACTATTAACTTGTTCTTGTTGGCCAGCATATAAAAGTGTTCTGGTTTTTCTGATTTTCTTCTTATTCATTATACTGTCAATAAGGGCAGGGCTATAACCATTACTGGATGCTATATGTTTGATTGTTTGTAATTCTGATTGAAATGCAGAATCAGATAATGGAACAGATATGAGGCGATGGACCATTGAATGGAAAGCTGCATGTTTATGGCAGTGTGGATGCTGGGAACTAGCAGGGATAACTGTATCTGTTACTATGGTTTTCTGAAAATACTAAATAAGTTTTTCTTTGTGCTAATGTCAATAGTAATGTCTAAAAAGTTTATAGAAGATCCTCCTAGTTCCATAGTGAACTTAATTTTATTGTGTTGTGAATTTAAGTGTTGTAAAAAGGAACCTAATTGTCTGGTGGTACCAGTCCATAAACACAGCACATCATCCACATACCTGAACCAATATCCAAATTTGCACCTCAGTGGTTCCTTCTGTAAGCAAATCTGCTCAAAATGATCCATGAAGATGTCAGATAGAATGGGAATAAGTGGAGAACCCATAGCTAGGCCATCAGACTGATTGTAGTATTTATTTTCAAATTGGAAGTAATTTTGCTTCACACATGTCTCTGTAGCAATGATTATGTCATGTGTTTCAACAGGGTTTACTTTACATTTGTGCAAAAGATCAGTAAGGATGCCAATACTTTCATCAGTGGGAATATTTGTAAACAGACTGGTGACATCAAACGATACAAGTTTTGAATTAGGTGGGACCTGTATGTCTTTAATTTTGTTAACAAGAGCTATGGAATTTTTGATTCCAAATTTTGGTTTAAAACTTGTTTTCTTTTTTTTTCCAAAAAGACAGATTCAACCTTTTCTGAACATCTGCTCAGAGAAGGCCATGATTATGATGTAAACTGTGAGATTCTACATCCCCTGAAGAAAAGCAGAAAGATGACACTACTGTAAATATTGGAAATCAATAAACATTTGGCTCAGGATGCTAGTTTAGTATTAAACGATCAGATCCAGTTCCCCTCTACACCTCTACTGAAATAAGTTTTATTTTCAACCTTCCTTTTTCAACAAAAATAATCCTATTTGTTTGGATTCTTAACACATATTTATTATATTTTTATATAAATGTTAATAAGTCTCATAAATAAGTTTTTGCGATGAACTTTCCTGTGAAAGGTCTGTGATAACATCTTTGTAAATCTTAACATCTTTGAAAACATGTGTACTACATTCAGTTGTCACCTGATGATGGCCTAAGAAGCCGAAAGCCGGTTTGTGACCAATAAAAAAGTTTGCAGAACATCAGGAAGTTGTTTCTTTTTGATATTATATTACGTAATTAACTAAGTTCAGCGTTACATGGTATGGTAGGAAATCAGTCATCTCACAGAATAATTTCGGGTTGCCTCCACAGAACTTGACGTCCGGTAACGAGCTAAACAGGGCATTCGGTCAGCAAGACGCAGATTTACAACAATCACAGCATATCCAGGTGCGGATATTTACTCGAAGTGAACACGGGAAGACTTAGTGTGTAAAACTTTGATGAATCCAGTGATGAGTCTGACATAGACACCTTTCAAATTCTAAGACCGATGATATCGTCCACCAGGTAATTTTGTTTATCGCCGGTTATTAAAACTAACGTTCCGATTAGTCGTCGTCAGACGGAAACGCAGTTTCCAAAAATATACAAAGCGATGATATGATGTAATGGGATAGAACACGGAAATGGTGTGACTTTCACGAGACGTTCCCACAATTATACTCCTGCCTGCACTCCAGTGGGCGTGCAGGAACACTTCATTCCCCTCGTGGAACCTGTTCTCCCGTCTATTCGCTACACATTTAGAGCGTAGCTAAACGAGGCTTCTAAACAGCTGTTACTGCAACAAGAAAATCCTTCCGCGAGCGCCCAGATTTGAAAGTAAAGCTGGAAACGACGCCAACGGTGGTCGCGGTACTATACGTCTTGACAGTGGTAGTTTGTTAAAATTTCCAGCCCGCCATCGTAACATCGTAATTTAGACCAACGGTTTCCACAGATCACTTCAAATGAATTCCTCGATGGTATCTTTGCAGCCATCACTTTTCCTTATCCCTCTCCAACGAGTCTCGTATTTCTTATCAGATGGCCTCGCTTTCGGTCGGATTTTCCTTCTGTCTCCGTTATTCTAAGTTACCTTCTGTTTTGGATAAGGATACGATGAATTTCGTAACCTCCGATAGTCGGCTCATTTACTAGACACCATGTCCTATTGTAATTCATATTATTTCATCATAGCAATTCATAATAATTTTGTAATCTGATACGTAATAGTACAACGATTTCCAATTATACTAAAAGAAGTTACAATAAGGTATATGTGTTGTTGTTATGGTCTTCAGTCCGGAGACTGGTTTGATGCAGCTCTCCACAATACCCTATCCTGAACAAGCCTTTTCATCTCCTCATAAGAACGACAACCCACATCAACTTGAATCTGTTGAGTATACGCGTCTCTTGGTCTCCCCCTGCGATTTTTACCCCACACACTTCCCTCCAATGCTAAATTTACGATTCCTCGATGTCTAAGAATGTGTCCTACCAAGCGATCCCTTCTTTTAGTCAGGGTTTGCCAAAATTTCCTTTTCTCACCAATTCTGTTCAGTACCTCTTCATTAGTTATGCGATCTACCCACCTAATCTTCAGCATTCTTCTGTAGCACCACATTTCAAAAGCCTCTATCCTCTGCCTGTCCGCAGAGCTTATCGTCCATGTTTCACTCCCATACAAGGAAACACTCCACACAAATGCCTTCAGAAAAGACTTCCTTACACTTAAATTAATATTCTATGTTAGCAAATTTCTCTTTTTCAAAAATGCTTTTCTTCCCATTGCCATTCTGCATTTTATATCCTCTATACTGCGACCATCATTTGTTATTTTACTGCCCAAGTAACAAAACTCATCTACCTGCTTTATTGCTTCGTTACCTAATCTAATTCCTTCAGCATCACCCGATTTTCTTAGACTGCACTCCATTACCCTAGTTTTGCTCTTGTTAATGTTCATCTTATAAGCACCTTTCATCACACTGTCCATTCCGTTCAATTGCTCTTCCAGGTCCTTTGCTGTATCTCACAGAATTATTATGTCGTCGGCAAAACGCAAAGTTTTTAATTCTTCCCCCTGAACTTTAATTCCTTCACCAAATTTCTCCTTGCTTTCCTTTATAGCTTGCTCAATGTACAAATTGAACAACATTGGAGAAAGGCTACAACCCTGTCTTACTCCCTTCCCAACTGATGCTACCCTTTCATGCCCTTCGAGTCTAATAACTGCGGTCTGGCTTTTGTACAAGTTGTAAATAACTCTCCTTTCCCTGTATTTTACCCGTGCTGACTTCAGAATTTGAAAGAGTGTATTCCAGTCAACATTGTCAAAAGCTTTCTCCAAATCTACAAAAGCTAAAAATGTAGGTTGGCCTTTCCTTAATCTATCTTCTAAGATAAGACGTAAAGTGAGTATTGCCTCCCGGGTTCCTACGTTCCTACTGAATCCAAACTGATCTTCCCCGAGGTCGGCTTCTACCAGCTTTTCCATTCTCCTGTAGATAATTCGTGTTAAAATTTTGCAAGCATGACTTATCAAACTGAGGGTTCTGTAATTTTCACACCTGTCTGCGCCTGCTTTCTTTGGAATTGGGATTATTACATTTTTCTTAAAGTCTGAGGGCATTTCGCCTGTCTCAAACATCCTACACACCAGTTCAAATAGTTTTGTCATGGCTGGCTCTCCCAGAGACTTTAGTAGCTCTGAGGGTATGTCATCTACTCTTGGGGCCTTGTTCCGACCTAGGTCTTTCAAGGCTCTGTCAAATTCATCTCTCAGTATAGTATCTCCTATTTCATCTTGATCTACGTCCTCTTCCCTTCCTACCACATTGTGTGTAAGTTCATTGCCTTTGTAGAGCTGCTGTATGTACTCTTTCCACCTTTCGGCTTTCCCTTCTTTGCTGAGAACTGGTTTCCCATCTGAGTTCTTGATATTCGTGGAGTTTCTTTTCTTGTCCCCAAATGTCTCTTTTATTTTCCTGTAGGCGGTATCTACTTTTCCCCTTCTTATACATTCTTCTACAGATTTGCATTTGGCTTCTAGCCACTCCTGCTTAGCCATTTTGCACTTCCTGTCAATCTCATTTCTTAGTCGTCTGTACTCCATTTTGCCTGTTTCATTTGCTGCATTTTTATATTTTCTACTTTCATCAATTACATTTAGTATTTCCTTTGATATCCAAGGATTTTTTGTAGGTCTTGCCTTTCTACCTATTTTGTCCTCTGCTGCCTTCACTGTTTCATCTCTCAATGCTACCCATTCCTCTTCTACTGTTTTATTTCCCCCTGTTTCTGTCAATTGATGCCTAAATCTCCCTCTGAATTTCTCCAGAACTTCACTTTCCTTCAATTTATCTAAGTCCCATCTCCTTATTTTCCCACCTTTTTGCAGTTTTTTCAGTTTCAGCCTACAATTCATGACTAACATGACTAACAGAGTTTATATCTGCCCCTGGGTATGTCTTACAGTTTATCACCTGGTTCCGGAATCTATGTTTTACCATTATAAAATCTATCTGATACCTTCCGGTGTCTCCTGGTCTCTTCCACGTATACAACCTTCTCTTGTGATTCTTAAACCACGTGTTCGTTACGATTAAATCATGTTCCGTGCAAAATTCTACCAGGCGACTCCTCTTTCATTCCTTCTGCCCAGTCCATATTCACCTACTATTTTTCCTTCTCTTCCTTTTCCTACTACCGAATTCCAGTCTCCCATCACAATTAAATTTTCCTCTCCCTTAACTGTCTGAATAATTTCCTTTAGCTCCTCATATATTTCTTCGATCTCCTCATCATCGGCAGAGCTAGTTGGCATATAAACCTGTACTACTGTTGTCGGTGTTGGCTTCGTATCTATCTTGACAATGATAATGCGATCACTGTGCTGCTCATAGTAGTTTACCCGCATTCCTATCTTCTTATTCATTATCAGTCCTACTCCTGTGATACCCCCAACTGATTTTGTATTTTAAGGTATATATAACACTGTTTCAATAATTTACCTTTATAGCTGAATGGCAGGTGCATTTTCAGTTTCCTGATAAGGCACCATAGAAAATTCAGAAATATTGTTCGATTACTTGTAGAAAGCAGAAGATGAAGATTAGTATTTGGAAATGAGCAGCTCACAAGAATCGGATTTAAATGTTATATCCAGTCTTTCCATACAGTTGTTATTAGTAAGTTTGTATGTTCACTCTTTGCATGATGGAGAAATGTATCTATCAAATCCCCCCCCCCTTTTTCTAGTTTGTAATTGACTTCTGTTGAAAGCAAACTTCAGATGTTAACGTATCTGTAGTTATGTTTCCTTTTCTTGAGGAGCCTTGTCTCTCATGTACTAAGTATGTGTGTTGTTCCTTTACCATTATACTACACAGTTACGATTAATCATGAACGAAGCTCGTAGCTTTTGGTTTTGTTAAGGTATTTTCTAGCTATTATTCTGTCATATAAACATCGAATTTTCAAATAATTTATGCTACCCACATTAATGACTTCACATTTCAGTGCCTTGTCTTCTTAGGTAGGAATACGAGGCTTAAAACAGAATAACAGATACTGCTTCAGTTACAAGTCGCGCGGGAGTAGCCGAGCGGTCTGGAGCGACGAGTTGTGGATCGCGTGGCCTCCCGTGTTGGAGGTTCGAATCCTTCCTCGGACATGGATGTGTGTGTTGTCCTTAGGTTAGTTTAGTTAGTTCAAGTAGTTTGTAAGTATAGGGACTGATGATCAACGTAGTTTGGTCCCATAGAATTACAAACATTTGAACAGTTGAATTTGAAGATACAACAGAAATGAGTGTTTTAAACTCTGAACAAACAAAAAAGAAGTATTTATTCTTTTAGCACAGGTTATTTGTACCATTCTAAAACTATGAACAGCAATTAAAAAATTAGATAAAATTTTTATGACATTGAACAGTTTTTCATCTCTGACTCGTTTGTAGTGTGAAATCATCTTCCTTCAAAAACTAACAGCAATTGCTTGTTATGCGAGATCCGATCGACACCTCGGGCATTTAGTTTCGTTGTTCTAAATTTTATCGTGAAAAATTTCATCTTGCTCATTAGTCACTGTTCTTAGGTTTTCTCGAAATACTCTGTTTCATTTAAAACTGTCACCATATTGTCATATGCCTCTTTCACTGGAGCTGAGCGATTAGAATGGACGGTCTTCGGTTTGCATTACGAAGTAATAATGCTCATAGACTGTATTTTGGTGATTTTATGATGCCACACAAAACGCAGAAATTGCCATCATACTTACAGAATGCTGAGAAGCCAACATATCTTTTCCTGCAGAAAGCTATGGCTGTTAATTTATTTATCGGATGGAATAAATTAAGAGCTTTTTAGGCACAATATTAGCTAGCTGTACATTACAGGGTGAGGCATTTAAAGCCGTTTTTCGCAATATTTGGAAAAATACAAATCGGATTTTAAAAGTTGCAATAAAAGTTGTTCACCTCGAAGATGGCCACCCATTAGCATAAAGGCCAACCCCCCATGCATCACTCCCGGGTTCGAGGGGGGGCGGCGGATGACTTTGAAATCTTAAATAGGAACCCCTATTTTTATGGCAGATTTGGATTCTCCGTGAAAAAATATGTAATTTTTGTATGAAACATTTTCTTCGTTTCATGGTAGATGGCCGGCCGCGGTGGCCGAGGGGATTGAGGCGCTCCAGTCACGGTCTGCACGGCCACTACGATCGGGGGTTCGAATCCCCCCTCGGGCATGGATATTTGTGCCATCCTTAGTTGTAAGTAGTTCATAAGTAGTTTGTAAGTTTAGGGACTGATGGCCCCGTAGTTAAGTCCCATAGACTCTACAAACATTTGACCATGGTAGATGGCACTTCATCGGCAAAAATAAAAATTAGTTGAATATCGTTGAAAAACGGCAATACCTCGAACAAACAGACGTAGGACTCTTTCTCTAGGTTTAACACTTCCAGTTTCAGTAAACAGTTGGACAATACTGCGAAAAGTCGTTGCAGAAGAAATATTCCCATCAGGGAACAGATTAGCAGACCTTTGACGAGCTTCTTCAATATTTCTATTGGCTTCAAAGGACGAGGAAATGATATCTACTCTCTTTGCAATTGTTAACATCGTGGAACAATTTCGTGGAGATGTGTACAGTCTGAATCACTGAAGTACAATAAACAGTCTGAACGTAGACAGAACATGAGCACAGTCTGTGCTTCATTCCATTGTAGGAGGTGTCACATGATAGCATTAAAATAAATATACAAAAAATTGCTTTGATTTTCCTACTCTGATGTGTATATGTTGAAGATAATACCGTTTTTCAACAATTTCAACTAATTTTTATTTTTGCCGACTACTGCGCCATCTATCATGAAATGAAAAAAAAAAGTCTCAGACAAATGTTACACATTTTTTCACGGATAATCTGCAACAGAAATAGGGGTTCCTATTTACTATTTCAAAGTCACTTCCCCCTCCCTCTTCCGGGGGTGGGGTGGGGTCTGGGGGGGGGGAGCTTTACGTTAATAGATGTCCCTCTTCGAGGAGAACGAATTTTACTCCGACTGTCTTTTAATCCGATTTTTATTTTTCCAAATATTCCAAGAAACAGTTTTAAGTGCCTCAGCCTCTATGAAGATTTCTAAACTACTGCATACTGCTCTGGTAGTATTTCATATTGCATATTCCATTTTAGTAATTTTGAACCAAGAAGTTCGTCTTGTAGCTTAGATTTGCTTGCGTCAAGGAGTTTATTTTTCTAGATTAAACAGTGTTCTTTGGAATTTTCAGGTTCGTATATTACTATTATTTATTTATCGAATGATGATACAGAGCTTGGTTCAAGTACATAATTCTGATTGTATACGTTGTAAGATATGTATGACAAGGAAAATATACGTACAGGATCAGATGTACAGTGTTATACTAAATTATGTACACGTTACACAAGTTCTTAGAATTCTAAGTTCAATTGGTTGATCCAGTTGAGCCCTTCAGGTAATGCATGGTGGATGTCAATTATTGATCTCCCAAATGCTCGTTTCGGGCATTCACCTACAATATGGTTTATTGTTTGTAGAGTAGCTCCACAGTAACAATCGGGGGATGTTGCCCAGTCCCATTTGTGCTGTAGATATCCGCAGTTCCCTTGTCCTGTTATGATGTGGTATATGATTCTCCACTGGCGTCTGGGGAGTTTGAAACCTGGAACTCGCATTGAAGGGTTTTCAACCAGATGACTGTTGAACACTGACGATTCTACCCAATGGCTTTTCCATGCTTCATTGATGTCAAGATGACATCAAGATGATGTGCATTTTTCCAAGGTGTAGTTTGAGTACTATGTATGCAACGCGTGATAAGTCGCATTGTCTGGTTGAGTTGATCATCTATTTTCCTAGAGTAAACACTGTTCATCCAAGTTGGACAACAGTATTCATCGACAAAGTATGCCAGTTGATCGTAGGATCGTAGGACCGAGCGGGGTGGCGCAGTGGTAACGCACTGGACACGCATTCGGGAGGATGGTGGTTCAAATCCACCTCCGGCCATCCAGATTTAGGTTTTCCGTGATTTCCCTATATAACTCCAGACAAATGCCGGGATGGTTCCTTTCAAAGGGCACGGCCGATTTCCTTCCTCAGTCTTACCCAAAACTCCGAGCGTAAGCTCCGTCTCTAATGACCTAGCTGTCGATGGGACGTTAAACCCTAAGCTTCCTTCCTTCCCTTGATCGTAGGGTTTGAGCATTGTAGCTCCAATGAAGTACCAACAAGCTTCTGGATTATATTATTACGTGTCTTCACTTTAGCAGCCACGTTGGAGAGGTGTTGACGGAAAGTTAGGGATCTGTCGAGTGTTAACTCCAAGGTACTTGGGTGTGCTGTAGTACTGCATGGTTTGTCCTCTGAGTTTTACTTCTGGTTTATAGTTAGAGTGCCGATTTCGTAGGTGAAATGCTGAAGTGACAGTTTTCTGAAGGTTTAGGTGCAGGCACCATTTCCTGAAGTATGTGTCCAGAATTTCCATGTCGGCAGTTAATGTACTTTCAGCAGTAGTGAAACTGGGGCTTTGGGTTACCAAACAGATGTCATCAGCATATATGCAACCTGTTCGTATATGAAATTATAGTTATTATAAGAATCCTACGTAATTGAAAATCTGTCACCAGTAACTGCTGGGATTTAAATAGCTTTCTTTTCTAATGGGGGTGCTGGTATTGGTTAACCATCTACATTTGGAACTATTCTTTTCGTGTCCCAGCCTCGTCGCCGCTTTTGTGTCTCGTTTCCATCGTAGGTGTCGGTGGCCGAGTAGGAAGACCGACACAGGAATAAAGGATGCACGCTTGTGCAGGTAGGAGGTGACCATCCAGTGGGACAGCAGAAACTAGAAACACTAGAGTAAATTAGAACGAGATATATATTTCTTAGAGACTTAGTAATACTTAACTTTTACATAGCTCAGTACTGCAGAATGCTGATACATAGTTGAGCTAAAGGCCTGCCTAGTGCCTGTCCGATAGCCAAGTCTTCACTGGTGCCTATCTGATTCCGAAGTGCTAACTGGTTCCTATCTCAGTCCCAAGTGAACGATGCAGTCCAGTGGTGGCCACGAGCGGAGTTGCAGCAGAGAGCGCTCGTGGCTGACGTCGTAAAACGCCGCGCCGTGCGTGCATGGCGGCGCGCGGCGAAAGTAGGTGGCGCGCACTTTATACTTGTGCGACACCACAATTCTTACAGCGGATGGGACATTAGGAAAGAAAGGAAACTTAGGGCTTAACGTCCCGTCGATATCTTGGTCATTAGAGACGGAGCGCACGCTCGGACTTCTGAGTAAGGACGGGGAAGGAAATCGGCCGTGCCCTTTCAAAGGAACCATCCCGGAATTTTCCTGGAGTCACTTAGGGAAATCACGGAAAACCTAAATCAGGATGGCCGGAGGTGGATTTGAACCACCGTCCTCCCGAATGCGAGTTTAGTGCGTCACTACTGTGCCATTTCGCTCGGTATTGGACATCAGGGTAGGTGATTGTAATGTTTTGTTAACAGGTTTCTAAAGCACACTAATTAATGAGTTTTACAACAAAGAAAATTCGCGCGTTATTTCTAATAAGAAGTGACACACGAGTTACTATGAGATAGATACGAGACTTGATCTCACAAACATTTTGTGGTCGCTATATTACTACTTGGAAACCTCATTGTCCATTGTCGTTTTACATATAATGCTACTTGATGTACGAGGGTTGTTGAAATGAAAAGGTACGAAACGAAATTGTGGGTGTAATTTAAGTCTTTATTCAAAAGTAATCACCAGAGGCCTGAGAACAACCACCCCACTGTTTAAAGAGCCGAAGGATTCCCTGTTCCCAGAATTCCTGTGACTGTGGCAAGAGCCAGTCCTCTACTGTGTCCTTTAGTTCGTCGTCGGAGTTGAAGTGCTTTCCCCTTTTTTTTTTTTTTTTTTTTTTTTTTTTTTTAAGTGGTCCGAACGTATGAAAGACACGTGGCAACAGCATGCCCTTACTATAAGGCGAATGCTCAAATTTTTGAAAACTGATTCCCGTAAGAGTAAGGGCCTAGGAGTGCATCCGCACTCTTATAGGAATCAGTTTACAAAAACTACGACTGAGTACAAGTGGGCACGGTAAAGTTGAGAATTTGTATCTGACAAGGGGCGTACTAGGGTAATTACGTGCAGGTGTGGTGGTGGTCATCGCAACTGCCTAAAAAGCAGGAGACCCGGGTTTGAATCCTGGCCGGGTACACATTTTCAACTTTATCCAATCGCAGTTAATGTCATACGTTTCGTGAATATGAAAATTTATTTCCATTATTTATTGTGGATCAACATAGTTTTTCTATTAATTGTGGAGTATCTCGAGAGAATTCCGCATGAAATTTAATAGCGCTTTGATTAAGAGATGGAAAAGGACATTATGGCCACACAAACGAAGAATTTTACTTAATTTATGCCCGAGGCCGCATAGGGGCGGGAGGGGGGGGGGGGGGTTCGCAAAATCTTGCTCAGGGGGTCACCGTCACGCGAGGAAGTACTTGCACCGTAAAATAAACAGGGATTCAGTAATACAAAAACGTATGCCTAAGTAAAACTTATTTAATGTTTAAATTACGGAGTTCCTTGTCTAACATTCATTATGATTAGATCATAGATTGTATTATAAAACAGTGTGTCAGTGATGAATAACCGAAAAGTCCGAAAACTGTTCAAAAATCAAACGTTTGTATAGCTTATGGGACTTAACTACGGGGTCATCAGTCCCTAAATTACAAACTGCTTATGAACTAGCTAACACTAAGGACGGCACAAATATCCATGGCCGAGGGGGGATTCGAACCCCCGACCGTAGCGGCCGTGCAGACCGTGACTGACGCACCTCAGTCTCTTCGGCCACCGCGGCCGGCCGAATACTGTTTTCAGGAACAAATCCACACGTAAAAGAACATAATACAATAAGTTATTCTGAAAGATTCGGAAAACAATCTACTTCTTTACAAACTGACTATACAGTGGAACCTTTCTTAATTGGTATAACTCGTTTCTGAGTCTTGTCTGAAATGCGAAACACTCGTTGCGCAAAATATATTTTTCTTTGGGAAATCATTTGAAAATGGGATAATGGGTTCAACTCCGAAAAATATACACAAAAAACTTCTTCCAACAATTTAAAAGAAAGCTAAAACAAAATAATGATGATTTAGTTGGTTTCATTTGAGATGACATAGTTTTGTTACCGTTCGTAAGGAGGGAGTCGCTAGAACATCTTTATTTGGAAGGGGGACGCCAAACAATTTTTACCTCGAAGGGGGTCACTTATTCGAAAAGATTGAAAAACACCGGAATATAGCAAATCAATTCAGTTAGAAAAGCGAAAGAAACTCAATTGTGCGGGAACGGCTTCGATAGTAAGCGACGTAAAGCGTGTAGCTTCGCAACGTAAGTCACATGTCCCTTCTATAACGCCTCGAAACCGGTCGTGGATCACTTAAGCACATTATGTAACTGATGCGGATTTTCTTCAATCACCAAACCTCTCAGTTGCGGATGTCTTGTGTATGGAATCTTGTGTATTGTAAAATGGTAAACTGGATAGTTTCCTCCAAAATACGACTATCTATAATATGACGTGACACCTTTCACCTCCATAAAGTTTAAATAAATAAATAAATAAATAAAGTTCAAATGTTTGCTAAGCTTATGGGACTTAACTGCGGGTTCATCATTCCCTATAAACCTATAAACTGACTTATACTAAAGATAACACAAACATCCATGCTCGAGGGAGGATTCGAACCTCGACGGGGAACGGCCTCGCGCATCGGAGCAAAGCGCCTCATGCGCTCGGCCACTTCGCCGCGGCATAAAGTAAATTTCACAATCGTACAGAGTATACGCAGTGACTGTAAGTAATCACTAACTGAGATCTGAATTGAAAATAACAATATGAAACTTGAAAATTTTGTTTGAAGTTTATTTCTGAATACCTACTTTATCAAATTAGATGAAATAATTGATAATTGGTGATGAGGACACAGTTAATCTGGGGCGTTTTATGCACGAACTGAATTATAAATTGTCCTCGGATATACAACAATTAAGCAACAAGCAAATTGTCTACACTAAACCGTGGGATTTTAAAATTTGGATAACTAAGGTCCAAGCAATTTACCACGCGGCGCATTTCGCAATAAAACCTAAAGGTTTCGTCATGTACTTTAGAAGCGTGGCATTTCGTGTTGCTTGGATGGGTATGGGATGGCGTGCCGTGACACGACTGGAAACGACTCTTCAGAGTAGGTCAACTGTTGACACGCTGATCACAGATCTTAGGCACTTTTCCAAATTACCAAGGTGGATGTTTCACTAACCGTGAGACTCCACTAAACAATTCTGCTCACAATGATATACAAATTGTTTCCGAACATTACCAGCAGATTTATGGATAATAAAATGGTTACAAAAGAGAGTTGCGTAGTTATGTCCAAAATGATTTGGGGTCAGTATTTCTTTATTGAAAACACCACCGTGACGCTGTCGTGATATAGATTGTTACTTGGAGTGATTTGACGAGCTATTCACTATGAGGTGTAGAATTTTTTGACTGTGCTTATCTTCGACACTAGGTAGGAAGATAATTTTTTTCTTGGTAAAGCATTGTAGAATACAGATTCATAAACTAATGTTGCACTAGTCTATAATTATTTAAGGCATCTGTTCAGCAGTAATTTTTTGAAACAACCGACATAACGTCATACAATATTAAATATTTGTCGTATTATACTATAAAATCATAGAAGCTCTCACCCACTAAGAAAACTGCCTGTTGTCTCCCTGTAAACACTCTTATATAATTAACTACAATGGGATGTACGTAAAAAATGAAATTGTAAATCTATTCATTGAATACTTATCTTCGGTGGGGAAAGTCATCAGTGACAATCTTAAAATATTGCAGTGTAATTGTAAAAGCGATACTATCTTATCATAGCATATATTGTCACAAATTCTAAATAACAGTGAATATTAATAGCCATTTCAAATTTTCCAGTCAGTTCAGTAGGGGAAAAGTAATACATTAAAGTAATGTGAACCAAATGTCTCATTACTTCTTCTGTATCAATAAATAATATAATGAAATCAGGCACATTCCAGACCACTTTAGGTTACGATAGTAACACTAAAAGTGGGCCTTTGCGATCGTCTTTTGACAGCTCGAAATTTAAAAGAAAATAACGGCTTAACTATTCATCTGACACAAAAATTGAATAACCGAATTTGTAGAGGAGAAAATTCTCTACAACTTAGCTCCCTTAGGTTTTTTTTCATATCTCGTATCGTTTGAGACATATTTGCAAAAATAATGGAGATTTGACACCCTCTATTGAATCAACGAAAACCAGCTGTTCGGAGGTGTCACGTGACATTCCACGCCCAGAACTCTCTCTGACATACGCCATCTTGCCGTTTTTCAGTCCCGAGTGCCAATCAGCAATTGCATAAGAGATATTCCAGTGATCAAACAAGACACCTAGGAAAACGTTCTCAGCAGCCACGGAATCGTTCTGAATAATGTTTAGATGAGGGGAGATTACATCGAGAAGCTCCGAAGTTTCAAGCGTTGCGTGCGATTGGTTAGTATGAATAGAGAAAAATCGAATTTGTAATAACTTGAATGCACCTCGTATAGCAGCTGCTCACTGAACTGAAGAGGTGTGAAGCCTTGAGAACAATGAACATGTATAGGGTGACCAGACGTCCGGGTTAATCCAGACATTCCCTCTTTTTTAGCTCTTTGTGCGGGGTCCGGGCGAATTTTTACATTGTCCTCTTTTTTCGCAAAGATGAACGTAATAACATTATATTTACAATTAACCCCGTTCTGTGGCTCTTTTCTTAAATACCTCAACTATAGGCACTGCCTTCGTGATAAATGCGTACGAAGGCAGTGCTTCAGGTGGCAGTAAAAGCGTCGATTTTATCATGGCTTGTGAATGTAAATTGCTGTTTATTGTAAGCAAGCGTGTGTCATATCCGGCAATGCCTAAAAGCAAAGGTACATTCTCAGATGTTCTTTCCTGCAAATATCCTGCGTTCAAGAAAGGGAGAAATGAACTGGAAGCAGAATATAAAATATGTGGAGCTGGAACTTACGACTCAGTAGGCATTAAAGGTAAAGAACAGCTCGACAGATTGTTTTACTGTCGTGGTTTTGCTTCTTGGTTTCTTAGTCCTTCAAGTTATTGTATTTTGTTAGTGAAAGAGAAGTTTCCATGTCGGCAACTGCTGCTGCTTAACTTGTAGATGTTGGTAGCGGCGCGATGAATGGTGGGAGTTGAATAGTCTTTACATTTTTCGCTTTGCAAATAGTTTAGTGTTTTGTGGACGCAATTAATTTTTTACGAGAATATTGCAAAACTACGATATGTAACGAGTTTCAGTTATATTGTTACGCTAGCAAAGCTATAATTTCTTCCAGTGAAAAGAGCAGGAACAACATAGTGCAACTGGTCAACACATTAACGGGTAAAATTTTACAGTTAGGGGAACAATCCTTTAACTATGCAATAATGATTAATGCTGCTCCTTTTCTATGGTTGTCAAGTTTTTATATGTTCCATCTCCCGTCAGATATTTAAATATCCTCTTAAAGCAAACGTTTTGTTTCTGACATTACAACACACGACGACACTGCTGCCGTAAGTAAAATTTAACACCAAAGGGAAGAAACGTAAAGTCGCCTTATTATTGGCTATCTGACTTTGTTAGATTTTAACGTATGTTTTTATGTCCTCTTTTTTCTTACTTTGCCCTCTTTTTTTAAGCTTTTTGTCCTCTTTTCTATACGGTTGCATCTGCTCACCCTAAACATGTAGCAGTGTATACCTACAATTTCAGAAAGCTTTTCACCCGATGGACGTTACTACCCTACAAAGTAAGGTGTGACGCATTGGAATAAGAGGCACTGATTGTGGCTTAATATGTTGTTACACGAGTAACCGAAAACAGTTTTATTGCTTAAAACTGAAAATGGTCTTCACACATCTAAATTCACCAATACAAATGATGGAATTTTTATGGATGTAAATGACTTTGACTATCAGTCTGTAAGTTACAAATTATTCAGTATGCAGTTCCTCGTCTCTAAAAAGAAATTAGTAAATGAAGTTGAGTCAAACTGTTATAATGGGAAACATGAAATTGTTCAGTACTTTAAGATAAACAACCTAAAATTAAGAATCAGCAAGACATGTGTCATGGAGTTAAGCTACAGTAGATTCAATCATAAAATTAAACTACACTTAGGCAATGGAATATTTGGTCTAATATTCCTCGGTTTGACCACTCAAAACAGTCTCAAATGCGACATTTATATTGATTCTCAAGCATGTAATATATCTAACAGTATATTCGCAATCAGTATGATAAGTATGTTTTGCAAAGACCTGTTGTTAAGACTGCATACTGTGCTTAATTTTCCTCATACTTGAGCAACGGGATAGAAATATGTTGGCCAACAACCAAAGAAAAACTAAGTGATCCCCTTATTTTCTGAAAAAGGGCTACGTCACTCATATATTGAGCTAAATATAAGGAATCATGGCGTGGCTTGTTTAAAAAAAATTGGAGCTCTTGCTGTAGTAAACATGTATATTCTGAAAGTTACATATCTTGTTAAAAGACTTCACCCAAATATGTTTCATTTCAATATCAGAAATAAAGAAAAATCTTATAACAGCAGCTACTGATTCCAAAATATCCATGATTAAAGCTTGCTGTAGCATTGTCTAGAATACCTGTGACTCTTCCAACCGTCCCAACACGTTCAAGAACAACACATTTACAGGCATAATAAGAAATGCCTTGAAAAAATGTCCGTAGTAGCCATTTATTTGTGATCATGTTATGCGCTGCTAAATAACGTATTCAGAAGAGTGTATTATTGTGATATGAATTAAGAATTTTCAACTTCGATATTTCTGTATGTATGCAATGAATCATTGAAAGTTAAATAAACCACTATTATTATTAATATTAGCGATAGATTATCATACA
This sequence comes from Locusta migratoria, assembly GCA_026315105.1. NCBI lineage: Eukaryota > Metazoa > Arthropoda > Insecta > Orthoptera > Acrididae > Locusta > Locusta migratoria. Next base: position 688,205,048 of record CM048755.1, read on the forward strand.
GATCAAGTCTCCGCTTCTCTTGGTACACTTACACCGGCTTTCAATCTCTGGTTCAGTTGCCATTTTATTTACGGCATGATGTGCTAGACTCCACGTCTTAGCTAAGCTGAAAGAAAGACACAAAGAGTAATTATTTGAAACACATGATTAGCGTCTCCATTCAATGTAGACGGTACCTAGTTTCAATACAGTATAGCTCCCTCATTGTCCGTTACAGGTAATTACTGATGTGAAAAATGCCGCATTCTGTTCTGTTAAGCCTGTAGTGTGTTCCATTATGTTGTTGTTGTGTTCTTCAGTCCGTAGACTGGTTTGATGCAGCTCTCCACAATACCCTATCCTGAGCTAGCCTCTTCATCTCCACATAAGAACGGCAACCTACATCTGTCTGAATCTGCTTACCGTATCCATCTCTTGGTCTTCCTCTGCGGTTTTTACCCCACACACTTCCCTCCAACGCTAAATTCACAATTCCTTGATGTCTAAGAATGTGCCCTACTAATCTATCCCTTCTTTTAGTCAAGGTATGCCAGAAATTTCTTTTCTCCACAATTCTGTTCAGTACCTCCTCATTAGTTACGCGATCCACCTACCTAATCCTCAGCATTCTTCTATAGCACCACATTTCAAAAGCCTCAATCCTCTTCCTGTCCGCACTGTTTATCGTCCATGTTTCACTCCAATACAAGGCAACACTCTATACAAATGTCTTCAGAAAGGACTTCCTTAGGCTTAAATCAATATTCGATGTTAATAAATTTCTCTTTTTCAAGAACGCTTTTCTACCCATTGCCATTCTGCATTTTATATCCTCTGTACTGCGACCATCATTTGTTATTTTACTGCCCAAGTAACAAAACTCATCTACCTCCTTTATTGATTCGTTACCTAATCTAATTCCTTCAGAATCACCTGATTTTCTTAGACTGCACTCCATTACCCTAGTTTTGCTCTTGTTAATGTTAATCTTATATGCATCTTTCAGCACACTGTCCATTCCGTTCAATTGCTCTTCCAGGCCCTTTGCTGTATCTGACAGAATTACTATGTCGTCGGCAAAACGCAATGTTTTTAATTCTTCCCCCTGAACTTTAATTCCTTCACCAAATTTCTCCTTGCTTTCCTTTATAGCTTGCTCAATGTACAAATTGAATAACAGTGGAGAAAGGCTACAACCCTGTCTTACTCCCTTCCCAACCACTGCATCCCTTTCATGCCCTTCAACTCTGACAACCGCTATCTGGTTTTTGTACAAGTTGTAAATAACTTTACGCTCCCTATATTTTACTCCTGCTTGCTTCAGAACTTTAAAGAGTTTATTCCAATCAACATTGTCAAAAGCCTTCTCCAAATCTACAAAAGCTAGAAATGTAGGTGTGCCTTTTCTTAATCTATCTTCTAGGATAAGCCGTAAAGTTAGTATTGCCTCCCGAGTTCCTAAATTTCTCCTGAACCCAAACTGATCTTCCCCGAGGTCGGCTTCTACCAGCTTTTCCATCCTTCTGTAAATAATTCGTGTTAATATTTTGCAACCATGACTTTATTAAACTGATGGTACTGTAGTTTTCACACCTGACTGCACCTTCTTTCTTTGGAATGGGGATTATAACATTTTTCTTAAAGTCTGAGGGTACTTCACCTGTCTCATACATCTTACACACCAGGTGAAATAATTTTGTCATGGCTGGTTCTCCCAGAGACTTCAGTAGCTCTGAGGGAATATCATCTACACCAGGGGTTTTGTTTCGACTTAGGTCTTTCAGTGCTCTGTCATATTCATCTTTCAGTATTGTATCTCCTATTTCATCCTCATCTACTTCTTCTCCCCTTTCTACAATATTGCCGCTAAGTTCATTTCCTTCATAGAGCCTCTATATATACTCTTTCCACCTTTCAGCTTTCCCTTCTTTGCTGAGAACTGGTTTTCCATCAGAGTCCTTGATATTCATAGAGCTGTTTTTCTTATCTCCAAATGTTTCTTTTATTTTCCTGTAGGCTGTATCTATTTTCCCCTATTTATACATTCTTCTACATCCTTGCATTTGCCTTCTAGCCACTCCTGCTTAGCCATTTTGCACTCCCTGTCAATCTCATTTCTTAGTCGCCTGTACTCCATTTTGCATGTTTCATTTACTGCATTTTTATATTTTCTCCTTTCATCGCTCAAATCCAGTATGTCCTGTGATATCCAAGGATTTTTTGTAGGTCTTGCCTTCCTACCTATTTTGTCCTCTGCTGCCTTCACTATCTTCCATTATGTACATCTGCAATTATTAAACATTTAGACACACATGCAGTACTGCCAGTTTCTCAGCTGCCGAAAATCACACTCTAGACCCCTTCAGTAACTTCAAACAAATTCCCGTCGCCAAACAGACAATACAGACAATATTGTGAATCCAGAATGAAATTTTTCACTCTGCAGCGGAGTGTGCGATTATATGAAACTTCCTGGCAGATTAAAATTAGGTGCCAGAACCAGGATTCGAACCTGGGACGTTTGTCTTTCGCGAGCAAGCGCAGTACCGTTTATTATTTTTGGTTTTGTTTTTTGTTTTTGTTCTTCAGGTAAATCGATGCTTTGTTGTTGGTTGTACATGTTCGTTCTGGGTTGTTCGCTGAGAATTTGGATCAGGTTTTTCTTTTATTTCTTTATTTATTTATTTTTTTAATTACAGAGGGCATTGAGCTCACTAATCGAGCGCGCTGATCCTCCGCGCCCGGGGTCCTTCTGAGCTGTCATCCATAAAAATCCCATCGTTGTTTGGAACACGAAATCCATCGACGGTTGCAAATGGTATCCATGTAACGGAACAGAAACAATTTCAGTCAATGCTCGTTTGAACTGGACCAGAGAACCTACATAAAAAGAGCGCACACCGTTATGGAGGTATCTCCAGGTTGCACAGTGCCTTGTTGACCAATTGGTGGGAACTGTGACGCACTCCAAGCCTACAACCAGCTCTTACTAAGTGAAATCGGGACTCATCTCGTCATAGATGATTTTACGGTCTTTTAGGATCCAATATGGTCATGAGCAGGGTGACAATTATTGAACTATATGATACAAAACATACAAACTACTGCGTGCACACACTTTATTCAACATGTAAAAGTCACTAGAGATATTTTGACTGCCTTGAGCATTTAAACCGGCAACCCACGTGCAATGGAAATATTTTAGACCTTATAACTACGAACAGGCCTGACCTTATTGACGATGTCTGTGTAGAGACAGGAATTAGTGATCATGGTATCGTCATAACGTCGATGGTGACCAAAGTTCATAAACCAATCAAGAAGGCTAGGAGCGTGTTTTTGTTAGGAAGAGCCGATTAGTATTTGTTAGGATCGCACTTAGAAAATGAACGGACATCGTTTAATTCCGGGTGTATGGATGTAGAGGAATTGTGGACTAAATTTAAATGCATTGTAAATAAAGGGTTAGAGAAATATGTGCCTGTAAAGTGGATTAAGGATGGAAAAGAGCCACCGTGGTATAATAATAATGTTAGAAAGCTACTGAGAAAGCAAAGACTGTTGCACTCTCGGTTCAAAAAAACACGCAAATGATGACAGGCAAAAGTTAGTAGAGATTCGTGCATCTATAAAAAGATCTATGCGCGAAGCCACACCTTAGCAAAAGACCTTTCCGAGAACCCGAAAAAATTCTGGTTCTATGTAAAATCGATACGCTGGCCAAAGCCCACTATCCAGTCACTCGTTGATCATTCTGGGGAAGTAATAGAAGAAAGCAAACGGAATGGAGGACATAGTAATAAATATTTCCGGTATAGAGAAGCGCTTGAGAGAGCTAAATACAAAAAAGTCTCCTGGTCCGGAATCTGAAGCTGAGTGTAGAACGATCTTCCTGCCGCCTACTTACATTTCGCGTAATGATCACCAAGACAAGATAAGAGCAAATAGTGCTCGTACGAAGTCATATAGTCATTCTGTTTTTCCTCGTTCTATTTGGGAGTGGAATAGGAAAGGAAATGGCTAGTAGTGGTACAGTGTACCCTCCGCCACGCACCATATGGTGGATTGCGGAGTATGTATGTAGATGTACATCATGACATGTGCGAATTCTTGCCTTCTATGGCGATGATGTGGCACAGACGTATATAGCCCCACAAAAAGGAGTTGCATGTATTCAAATCCGGACAATATGGCGGCCAATCGAGGCCCAAACCAGTAGCCTCTGGGTACCCCAGGGTTAGAATTCGCATTCCGAAATGCTTCTCCAAGACGTCACTCACTTGCTTCGATGGACTCGAGCTCCGTCTCGAATGAGACACATTTTGTCGAAATCAGGGTCACTTTGGATATGGAATAAAATCATCTTCCGGTAACTTGACGTACCGTTTGGTGATCACCGTGCCAGCGAGGAATATACCACCAAATATTCCGTGACTTCGTCAAATCATATCTTTGTAAACCTGTTAAACCAAACTGCTATGCTCATCAGTACCTAGACTTACAAACTACTTTAACTAACTTACACGAAGGACAACAGATACACCCATGGCCAAGGAAGGACTCGAACCTCCGGCGTGAACGAAGGCCCAGTCCGTAGCATGACGTCTTAGGCTGTTTATAGCCTGCGGTTCCTCCACGGCGGAACACCGCTGTGGTTTTACGGAGGCTCCGCTCGTCACTCACGCAGCAGCCGGTTCAGCCGCAGTGACCCTGAGGACCCTGTTCCCACCTGGCGGCCAGACAAATGGCGCAGTGCGGCGGTTTGGAAGTGCAGCCGCTGGTATTTTGACCCGCGGCAGAAGAGCGGAGGGGCCGTCGCCGAAGCCGCGCCTGTAAACAGGCCCCACCTTGTCTTATGAGATACAGCCCACTGCCAAACCGCCGCGATACCTCTACCGCTGAGGAAACGCGGCCTATAAACACAGCCTTAGACCGCGCGTACATTCCACGCGGCTCATGACTAGACATTCCACACCACTCAGTCACCTGTTGAGGGTGAAGATACATCCCGATCGCGAAACACGGATTTTCTGTCCGCCAAATGCGCAAATTTTACTTATTGACGAACCCATACAAATGAAGTGGGCTTCTTCGCTAAACAAAGCCATATTTACATGCACACGCGCACACTAATTTCTACCATAAAATCGCGGCCACACGCAGTTTGAACGAGTTTGTGGCACTTGCGGGGAGTGACACTTGCGGGGAAAGGAAATGTGCAGACACTTGCGGGGAGATCCGGACGCTGCAGGTAGTGAACAGGATGTTCCAGAAGTAGGGTACACCACCCCTACTCCGCGCCCTCCAGCCGCTACCTGTACCGTATTCAGGTCTCTCGCATTCCGACCCAAAATTAGCATGGGCCTATACTTCGCATTCATTGAAAAATGCGAATTTTTCCGGTACCTACTGTTTACTTTGTACATGTTTAAGAGCAGATAAAATAGTGTTTCACACCAAAATACCATTTATGACAATTTCGGATTCACTGCGTTTTGAGTCACAATTCGCATCTATATTCGCATTTATCGCAAATGCGAATTTTTCCTGTCCCTAGTAATACCTCTAAAAATAAACAGCTGATCAAGGCACTAAAAGCAAGGGCAGATCTTTGGGTGTATTACTACAAATAACTAAAACACAATTTCATCGTGGAATTATATACAATCTCATTATAAAGGTTTTTTGTAGGTCGTTTTGAGCAGCTTTTAAATATGTTAGAAATTGCGTTATGAAATATAGACAGCTACACGTTATGTTTATTATGAGATATCGATTTCGGCTAATTTCAGGTCATCTTCAAGTCTCAAACAACATGTGTTACTTATGCATTTTTCCAGTGGCACTTATAACCTTTAACTGTTTACACACGAGGTCTAACGTTGTTAATCGCGTTACCTATGAAAACAGAACCCAGAAACTTTGCGTCTAAATGATAGATATATTGGTGTGATGTCTTATTTCGAAAGAACAGACGTCACACCAATACATATATAGCTCTCGGTAAAATGGAACGGTACGATGCCGTTACGTAGCACAGCACAGCCAACTTGAAACGCAGGAGAAGTGCAAACAACGTTCTCTCCTCAGAGGTATGATTATAATTAGGTTCGGCGTAGACTTCTACAACATACAGTCTACACGGCGAAGATTACACCAAAAAATTTAACTTTTCGTCTACTTTGGCGATAGCAACCAAATTTTAAAATCGTGTCCACTATGTAAAGATTTAGCAACACAAAACGCTTCAAGTCCATAACCTCAATGGTTTTCGAGTTCTGAATTTTTAATTTGTTTTAATATTATTATAGAAAAAACAAATTTGGAACTCACACTACAATTTTCATATGGCAGATTTTGTAGGTACCTTCACAAGACATAATTCAACGGTTCTGTGGATTCATCTTATGAGAAATATCAATCATTTGTTTTCAGTGTTTATTTCAAATTTCTACATTTAAGTTTCTTTAATTATTAGTACTTAAATGTGGTGATGAAATAAATAAATTACGTGTATATGTGTAGTCTTATGCGGCCAAACTACTTAGGTCATCGGTCCCTAAACTTACACACTACTTAATCTTACTTAAAATAACTTAGGCAAAGTACAAACAAACATACCCATGTCCGAGGAAGGACTCGAACCTTCGACCGGACCGGCCGCGCAATTTGTGACACAAATTACATGCATATTAATGCATAGAAGTATGAAATCACGTCAAGACTACTTCCTGCAAAAATTTCGACAAAAAAAGTTGGAACTGAGTTTAGAAAAACAAAATTCTGGTATACTGGATTTTAACATTTTATCAAAAAATGAATGTTACTACAAGAGATACAGCACCATAACGTTTTCCCTTCCTGAGTAAATGAGCTGCTTCTTGTAGTTTCAACACCTTTTTATTGAATGTTCCGAATATAAATCTTCACACAGACTTCTTGAGGAGGAGAGTGATACGGATATCTGATTGTAAACCACTGCCTATTACCTTAGACCTTTTTGACTGTACTGAACAGGAGTTCCGCGTATTCCGTAATTTACATTTATACAGTTAACAGGCAATGTAATTTATAACCAACTATTGGCTGCCAATTTAGCTTTTTTTCTTCCTGGAAGTCTTGCAACTTGTTTCTCCCTGTTGGTTTATGCCAAGTTCGGAGTAAAAATGGTTCTATATGACGGTGATAGATAATAGAATTTACCTTTAGCATTTTTCGGTGTGTGACATTCCCTTACACATTCCGTATTTCATACATTTCTTAGATGTATTTGTAATTGGAATACAGCCAAATCGTTTTGGGGTTTGCGAACAAACGTTTCTAGTATGTAAAATACTCATTGACTTTTTATTAACGTTTTTAATTGAAGGTTTAAGGTTGCGTCTCCTATTAAAAAGCATAGTAGCTATTTTTAAAGAGATGGAAGTTGCGTGATAGTGGGGTTAACTACATAGCGGTCAATTACATCAACGTATCTGTGCAGGATGCCTAATATATTTATTGCTTGCGCAGGTGTCTTGATATGCTTAGTGTTCTGAATAATATGCTTTTAGGAGGTATGACTGTGGAAAGTCATCGTCTTGTAGTAGCAGAGAGCAGAGAATGTCTTAATAACTCTCCAAACATTATCACTAGTAAAATACCTTTTAGTTTTCAGGAGGATCACTCAACCAATTAATATGTAGTTAGTACAAGTTACTATATTACTCTTCAGCTTGCAAAGGGTTGTGTAATTTCACTGAGTTTCGTGTTATGTTGACAGTCTGGAAACTTGACAACAGCAGTGCTAGACTTATTGGTGTGCCTGTACCAATTAGCCACCCCAAGGGCTCAGGGTTCCCCGCAAGTGTCACTCCCCGCAGGTGTCACTCCCCGCAAGTGTTCCAACCCCCTTTGAACGTCCTAACGCAAGCCGTTCAGAAGTTATTATGATTTTATATCATATAGTTCAATAATTGTCACCAAGTACCCAGGAGAGAGTACGTCCATTGTACGCCCTACACTGGTTTCTGCTGTTCTTTCACGCAGTTCCACTTGTCCGTTAGGACTCTACGCAAACGGTGCAGAGCTCAGTCAAGTAGTGAAAGCCGTCAGCTACTTAGTTTTCGTGGGATAGAGGTGTTGTTGTTGTTGTTGTTGTTGTTGTTGTTGAGATCTTCAGTCCGGGGAGTGGTTTTATACAGCTCTCCACTATACTCTATCCTGAGCAAGCAACTTCACTTCTTCACAAGAACGACAACCCGCATCCATCTGAATCTGTTTACTGTATTTGTCACTATGTCTCCCTATGAGATTTTTACCCCACACACTTCCCTCCAGTGCCAAACTCACGAATCCTTGATGTCTAGAATGTGTCATACGAACCCATCCCTTCTTTTAGTTACAGTGTGCCAGATATTCTTTGTCTCCTAAATTCTGTTCAGCGCCTGCTCATTAGTTACGCAATCTACCCACCTAATCTTCATCATTCTTCTGTAGCACGATATGTCCAAAGCCTCCATCGTTTTCCTGTCTGAACTGTTTCTTGTCCTTGTTTCACTCCCATGTAAGGCAACAATTCACACAAAAGCGTGAACACGAAAAAAACGTTCTAACACTTAAATTAATATTCCATATTAGAAAATTTCTTTTTTTCAAAAACTTTTTCTTCCCACTGCCATTCTGCATTTATATCCTATGTACTATGCCCATCATATGATATTTCGCCGCCCAAGCAACAAAACTCATCTGCGACATTTATTGTTTCGTTACTTAACCTAATTCCTTCAGCATTGCCTGATTTTCTTACACTGCATTCCATAACCCTGGTTTTGCTCTTATTAATGTTCATCTTATACGCTTCTTTCAAAAAAATCCATTCCATTCAATTTCTCTTCCAGGCCCTTTCCTGTCTCTGACAGAGTTACAATGTCGTCGGCGAACCGCATGACAACTTAATGTAAATATTTAATAACATTGGAGAGAAGCTGTCTTACTCCCTTCCCAAAAAATGGTTCCCTTTCATGTCCTTCGACTCTAACAACTGCTGTCTGGTTTCTTTACGAGCTGTAAATAACCTTCCGTTTTCTGCATTTACCCCTGCTGACTTCAAAATCTGAAAGAGTATATTCCAATCAACATTGTGAAAACCTTTATCCAGATCGACAATGGCTAGGTGATTTTCCTTGCCTTAATCTATCTTCTAAAATAAGTCGGATAGTGAATACTGCCTCACGTCTTTCTACATGTCTCCTAAATCCAAACTGATCTTCCCCGAGGTCGGCTTCTACCAGCTTTTCCATTCTTCTGTAAATAATTCGTGATAGAATTTTGCAACCATTACTTATTACACTGATTGTTCTGCAATTTTCACAGCCGTCTGCTCCTGCTTTCTTTGCAATTTGGATTATTACATTTTTATTGAAGTCGGTGGGGGATTTCGCCTGTCTCACACAACTTACAGACCAGTTAAAATAGTTTTGTCATGCTTGGTTCTTGCAGAGGCTTCAGTAGCTCTGAGGGAATGTTGCCAACTGCAGGGGCTCTGTCAAATTCTTCTCGCAGTATCGTATTTCCAATCTCATCTTCATCTACTCTTTTTTCCTCTGCATCAATATTGCCCTGAAGTTCACTTCATTTGTAGAGCCCCTTTATATATTCTTTCACCCTTTCACTTTACCCTCTATTTACTCAGAACTGGTTATAGGATAGAATATGAGGGTTTTCGGCGCTCGACAGCTACGTCTTTAGCGCCTGGACAATGTCAGACGGAAGAGAACGTTCATGGAGAAGGCAGCGATCGACCGAATCCAATCGCAAGCAGGCGCCGCGCATACTGGAGAGAGGAATCGAAGATGCGCGACCTCTACAAGCGGCAATATCTAGGCCGACATACCTCTGGACAGCCCGTCAGTTACTACTGAGAACTCGGACAGTTACTAGACAGAACTCAGCCAGTTACGAGTCAGCTATGAAGTCAGAAATAGGACAGTACTAAGTCAGAACGCGGCTACGAACTTAGCTGTATCTAGGTCTCAGCGCAGCTAGCATCATACGGAACACACCGCAAGAACCAAGAAGAGATAAGAAACAACATATGTTCTAAAGTTGAATATTATCAATTCCAGTCAATAAAACTTGTATTATTAATCTGAATAGTTGTTACAGTTGACATCGAATTCCTGCACCAGTACCTTTATTGACAACCAGACCGGGACGAGAAACAACAAAAGGTGACGAGGTCACAACACATACAACTGTTTCTTTTGTCTTCAAACGTCTCTTGTTTTACTGTAGGTGGTATCTATTTTCCTATAGTTATACATTCTTCTACAGAGTTACATTTGCCCTCTAGCCACCCCTACTTAGACATTTTGTACTTCCTATCCGACTCATTTTTGAGTCGTCTGTAATGCATTCTGTCAGTTTCATTTACAGCATTTTTATGTCTTCCCCTTTCATCATTTAAATTGAATATTACCTGTGATATCCAAGGAATTTTGTACGTCCTGCCTTTCATCCTATTTTGTCCTCTGTTGCCTTCACTATATCATCTCCCACAGCTATCCATTCATCCTCTTCCGTGTTAGTTTCCTCCGTTTCTGTTAATTGTTTCATAAAGATTCCTCTGAAATTCTCAAGAGGTAATGCCTGAAATTTAGAATTCCCGACATGCTCTGGACACTGGGATATCGAGATATTGAATTCCCCTAACGACTTCCTGAACAGAATGTCCAACGCGCCTAGCTGTACCGTTCCATGTCCAAAGTCTTAATTCGTCGCGCGACCATATTCAGGTAGTAAAACTTTTCAAACGAGTAGCCGCAGTACAAATGACAGCTCTACTAACCTAACGCACTGTTAGACCTGGTGTACGCATTTTACCGCCTTCTGAAACTGAGCATATTGTTCAAATGTTTGTAAATCTATTGGACCAAACTGCTATGGTCATAAGTCCCTACACTTACGAACTACTTTAACTTACACTAAGGACAACACAACACCCATGCCCGAGGGAGGACTCGAACGTCCGATGGCAACGCCCGCCCAGTCCGCATCAGTAAGCCTTAGAACATATTTTTGCCCCATGTCCGAAAGAACAGACACCACACATATTGATTACTTATACAATATGCCAATGACGGGCAATGATCCTTTCTTCAGTGCTGAGGCACTCCTAGGTCCTTAATCTTACGGGAATTAGTTTGAAAAAAAACCGTGAGTTTTAGTACTAGTGGGTAGGGAAAAGTTGAGAACTTGTATCTGACGGGAGGCGTGCTGGAGTAGTCCAGGTAGGTGTGCTGATCGCTTTGTCGATTGGGTTGGGTTCTTTGGTTGGGATAGGGGCACTAAACTGCGAAGGTTATCGGTTCCCGGTGGGGAGGGGAAGGAGAGAGTATAGGAAAGGAAATGCAGTCCGGGAAGTAAATAAGGAAGGAAGACTGCATTAGCCCGGGGCCCCGTGCACATATTCACGAGAGTACCGTGGGGGAATCGCCGTGTCCCCAGTGGTGTAGGGGTCATCGCAACTGCCTAGGAGACCTGGTTCGACAACCCAGGTGGGTGCACATTTTCAACTTAACCCATTCGCAATTAATGTAATATATTCCGTCAATTTCAACATTTGAATATCCGCCTCGCGGATTGGAACCGTGGTCGACGTACCTTTCCGTCCCGGAGAGTGTAGGCTAAGCGGCAAGTAATGAATTTCAGCGCATATTCCTGTTATTATTCACTGTAGATGCTGACACTGCCCGAAGATGCCTCGCAAGATATGTGTCTGCGATCCAAATAATAATTAGGAGTGGGGATTCGAGTTCTCCCTCGGGCATTGGTGTTTATGTAGTCCTTAGCGTAAGTTACTTTAAGTTAGTGTAAGTAGTTTGTAAGCCTAGGGACTGATGACCAATGTAGTTAAGTCTCTTATATTTACAAACATTTTCACATTACACTGGGCAGTCCTCAACTCTTTCTACGACGATCAGAAGAAAGGAAAAGGAGATTAAATCACTTGCTATTCTAGTGCTTCTCTTTTTTATCATGACGATCCAATAGTGTATAATGTTCATTTCGATATTATGGTAGATAGTAAAGTGCGTTTATTACATTTGGTGTTCTACAATACCGGAAAAATTAGTACACCTAGAAAGGCGACGTTGGTGTTCTACAATACCGGAAAAATTAGTACACCTAGAAAGGCGACGTTGACTTTGATCCGATGAGAGCACATTCCTCCTGGAGAACAGTAGATGAATAAATAATGGTTTCATCATCGCAGATAGCGTAGCGACACAGCTGCCAGTACGCCTCTGTGTGAAACCTTTTGATAGGAAATGTTTACGGCATAAGACTAACAAGGGGACCACATGCGTATCAGAATTTAGAATTTTTTTATATTTATTGTACGTGAAGTTCAGAACTCAAACAACAATCAGCCATAACTATTCGACTCAACTATAAAAAATTCTCGGGAAAATCGACTTTGAAATTTGCAGGTACACGTCAGTACCAATAATCAAACCACTTGCAATGTATCTCGGTATAGCTCAGATGGAAGCGTTTTGAACTCGCAACCACAGAATCGGTGGTTCGAATGGCGCTGTGGCAGGTATTTTTTTGTTCTTTTCGAATTCAGTTATATAAAACGTTTTGGGATCTCTGATTCTACGTGTTGTGTCAGTTTGTGTTTAAGTGTATGTAGAAGAGCTGAACACTCTGTCGTCGTCTAAAACGATGGTCTAGTAGGTTAGCTTCTTGGAAAGCCATTAGTAGCTATGGATATGACTTTCCAAAAACAGCGTCGTAGCTCTTCACAAACTGAACAATCAAAGATTACCGTCGTCAACTGATAGTGAAGCCAATATTGTAAAAAAAGTAATTTAGTTTTTTAATTGAAAGCATCATTATTTACCAAAATTTATAAAATACAGAAAATTACGAATAAACAAAAACACGTGCATTTTTCGTAAAAATTACCATTAGATAACAAAATTGTGTAAGTATTCGAACACAACGAAAACAATCTCTCACGACAGGAGGAAGGAAGGAGGAAAGAAGCTTGGAGTTTAACGTCCCGTTACAGCGTGGTCATCAGAGACGGAGCTTACGCTCGTAGTGTTTGGGTAAGGATGTGGAAGGATATCGAGTCCATTGTGTTACTACTGCGCGATCTCGCTCGGTCTCACGGTAGGATTCGAACCATCAACCCTATGGTTGAGGGTCTAGAACGCTGCCATCTGAGCTCCACCGACATATTTACCTGTACTTGCAAAAGTTCAAAGTCGATTTTCTCGAGAAGTTTTGAGAGTTGTGTCAAATGGCTTTGGCTGATCGTTGAGTTCTGAACTTCAAGTACCATATATAGAAAAAATCTAAAATCCGATACCCATGTGGTCTTCTTATAAGTGTGATCTCAACGAATGAAACAAGTAGGTGGCTTGTCACGGAGACGCACTCGTGCTTCCGACAATCAACTAAGAGAATTTGAAACGTGTCAAATTCTGGCAGGATGGGCCTTTCGCAGAAATACTACAGAAGTTGGACATGCTGCGCCAGTTGCCCAGCGATGCTAGCTGCAATGGGCACGTGACCATTCTCACGCCAGTAGACGAGGTTCTGGATGTCTACGCAGCACAGACAATCGCCATGATCAACGTATTTTAAGGGCAGAAGTAGCGGATCATACAGCACAGAAAAGAGGGTTTGTGGGCCCAAAAGTGTCGACACGAACTGTTGCCATCCAGTTACTAGCAGCGTTACAACGTAAAAGCACGCCTCTGGTCTGTCTTCCACTCACGCCACAACATCGATGTGAACGGCTCGACTGGTGCTATCAGAAGATCACTTGGAAGATGGAATGGCGGGCCGCGGTTTTCAGCGATGAAACAGACTTTTCCTGCATGCAAGAAATGGTCGTTCGATCCTACGATATCTAGTAGAGTGCATTCGTCCGAGCCACAGTCGCCCAACCTCAGGCCTCATGATCTCGTTCACCTATGGTTGTGGAGGGTAAGCTAACGAGCGCTGTGTACGTGCAGAATGTTCTAAGATCCGTTCTTTCGCTATTCTTGCAACAAGAAGGTTATGTTTTGTTCCAACATGATAATGCACGGACACACAGTTCACGTGAAACTTAAAGTGCTCTGCAAGACGTGCAGTAACTGCCTTGGGCAACAATATCTTCGGACTGGTCTCCAATGGAACACATGTGAGATATGATTGGACGACAAGCGACACGTTTGCCTCGTCAACCTACAACTCTTGCTGATCTACTGCCTCAATATCGCTTGACATATTTATCTGTAAATATAATCATTTCATGTAATCCATATTCACTCTATCAACAATAAATCTTGAGTGAATTGTAAAACTTTAAGAGGATCTATTAATTCTTATATCCAATCGTTGTTTTATGGTTGCATAAGCGCTTTAATCTACTGGTATATGCTTCCAAATCACTGACTAAAATTATTTAAAATTTTATGTTGTCTGTAGTTGACATGTTAATGTTCACTAATGTATGAGCAGTGCGAACCAAGTCATAAACACTATCTGTAGCTAGAAAACGATTCTAGGTCCTTAGCACATTACTCTGACTCACGAATCACGACTATTCTCCTAGCAACTTCTCACGATGAAACTGATTCTTGATATAAAGTAGCAATTCATGTGCGATCTAACGTTGTTATTTTCTTCTTGCCATCGGATAACGTCCTTACAATGTCTACCAATGCCCTGCACTGTTTCTACACTTTGTATTGAATGAAGAGACACTTGAGTCCTCTACTTGTGAAACCGCTCATCTGCATGTTGTACAACTTTTCAGTAGAGCGACAAAACTACTGCTCATTATGTTATGGAAGATAACAAGACATAACACCCATTACAATAGTATAAGGAATAATGCTTTTCGTAGTCATTGGATTAATAATAACACATAATGCCTTCTTAGGTTATTTACATTTTAAATTAACACATGGTCGATTTTAGAACTAATCATGGGAACGTTTTCGAAATTTGGAACTAAATCAAGGAAGGTTACAGGTACTTTCTCCCAAAGCAATACAAATAAGTACTAAAGTGTTCGTATTTATTAATATAATTTGTTATGGGAGATTTAATACACATACAGTTGCCAGTACAGTTATGTAAAAAGAAAACATTCACCAGGGTTTTTAGTCCTCTTTCTGCTATTCCCTGGCACACATGACGAAAGACAAATATACATGTGGCAGAATAAACTATACGTAAATGTATCAAAACAGAACAACCTACTAACACAACATTTGAGCAAACAAATTACCGCCAAACAGCAGATGTCATCAGTATCATAACATTGTTTTATGTAAAATCACTATGCAGCAGTTAAGAGGTATCAAGAATGTTACACTATTTTTACTAATAAGGTTATTTTACCACTAAGAGACTTTGAAGTACTGCCATACATCCATTTGAATCATCGAATGTTTATTGTATATCATGTACGAGTAGACAACAATAATATGGGATAAAAACATCGAAAGACTTGTTCTTGACTGGTAACACTGGTGATAATGGTGTGTTCCGCGTGGCAGGCTTCAGAAGTAACATATGGCCGATTTTGGAACTAACAAAATCGACCAAATGTACGGTTCTGAAAAGAAGGTATAATAATGCTTCGCTATTTCTATTCCATCGGCACCGATCTGGCACTTAGTCATTTAATCACAGAAAGACAATATTTGCCGCGGTTCAGTAGCCGAGCTGTCTAAGGCGCCTTGCTGCGGAGCGCGCGGTTGCTCGCCGTCGGAGGTTCGAGTCCTCCCTGGGGCAAGGGTGTGTGTGTGTGTGTGTGTGTGTGTGTGTGTGTGTGTGTGTGTGTGTTGTCCTTAGGTTAGTTTACCTTACTTTAAGTAGAATGAAACTTTCACTCTGCAGCGGAGTGTGCGCCGATATGAAACTTCCTGGCAGATTAAAATTGTGTGCCGGAACCGGGACTCGAACCTGGGACCTTTGCCTTTCGCGGGCAAGCGCTCTACCGACTAAGCTACCCCGACACGACTCACGATGCCGCCTCACAACTTTACTTCCGCCAGTACCTCGCCTCCTACTTTCCAAACTTCACAGAAGCTCTCTTGTAAACACGCATGACTAGCACTCCTGGAAGAAAGGATATGGTGGAGACATGGCTTAGCCACAGCCTAAGGGATGTTTCCAGAATGAAACTTTCACTCTGCAGCGGAGTGTGCGCTGATATGAAACTTCCTGGCAGATTAAAATTGTGTGCCGGAACCGGGACTCGAACCTGTGACCTTTGCCTTTCGCGGGCAAGCGCTCTACCGACTGAGCTACCCCGACACGACTCACGATGCCGCCTCATGTCTCCACCATATCCTTTCTTCCAGGAGTGCTAGTCTTGCGTGTTTGCAAGAGAGCTTCTGTGAAGTTTGGAAAGTAGGAGGCGAGGTACTGGCGGAAGTAAAGTTGTGAGGCGGCATCGTGAGTCGTGTCGGGGTAGCTCAGTCGGTAGAGCTCTTGCCCGCGAAAGGCAAAGGTCCCAGGTTCGAGTCCCGGTTCCGGCACACAATTTTAATCTGCCAGGAAGTTTCTTAGTTTAAGTAGTTTGTAAGTTACGGGCTGATGACCACGCAGCTTGCTCCGATAGATTTACAAACATTTGACATTTGGAAGACGATATCTTGAACTATCGATTTCTGCAATAAAAATGTTCAAATATTTGTAGAACTTATGGGACTTAACTACGGGGTCATCAGTCCCTAAGCTTACAAACTACTTATGAACTAGCTAAGACTAAGGACGGCACAAATATCCATTCCCGAGGGGGGATTCGAACCCCGACCGTAGTGGCCGTGCAGAACGCGACTGGAGCGCCTCAGTCCCCTCGGCCACCGCGACCGGCGATTTCTGCAATAAAATGTATTTTCAATTACACTGAGAATGGCCGGTTTTTGAACTAGTAGACTCAAATGTTATTGCCTCACCTATATTCAATGAAATGAGTAAGCTTTCAGTAGATGGGGCTGTAGGCAAATTTGTTTACGTTTTATGACAATTCAAAGTACTGAGTTTCTGGAATCATGTCAACGTAGGTCCACAATGTGTTGGTGGCTTACACAGGCGATGCAGAACTTCTTTGACGTCTGGAGAAACAAAATTCATCTGATAGCAACGGTCTGCGCGGCGGCAAGCAGCTGACGCAACTGATGTCATGCAAAGAGCCTGGATGGGGGCTGGGTTTGCGCAAGCGGCTGGAAATGAGTGCACCAGCTCTGTCGCACGCGCTGCCACTGCTCCCACGCCATAGCCTGTCACCCATTAGTCCCAGCCGTCAGCTCACACTCAATTACAGTCTCGCGAACACGATGCACGATGCACCACTTGATGCCCACAAATTTCAATGTATCTGCCTAAAATTTACAGAATTCCTCAGTCGATTACGTAGTGCACTTAACAAACGCTCCATTAGAGAATAAATCGCGAAGATGCAAAATGTCCGACAGGACTATCCCGCCACTTGGAGGATCACTTGGCCCCTTTCAAACTATACTCCGTTTAGCGAAACGAGGGACTTACTGTAAACACACTGAAGCGCGTGATCAGGACTGGACAAAACATAGACACTCGTTCAATTTCGCTGCATCCTTTTCAGTTGTAACGTCGTTGTGTGTGTTGTTATATAGCAGTGATAATAAGTGTTGACTGTGAACTTCATCTTAAAGGATCAGTTGCTGAATAGTAACGTAAGTGTTAGTGTTTACAATAACATTCAGCATTCATAGTCTGTGTGACTTTTTTTCTCTCTCATTGGTATCACGTAAGTCACCTCATTATGTCATCTTTCAATCTGAGTCGACTCAAAAGCGTTCTAAGAAGAAGTGATAAAGTTCCTTATAGAAACACGTGGTTCCTTGTGTGTATAAAACGTAGCTGTTGTGTCCAGAACAGTCAATGACTGATATTGTTATGAAAACAGTCAATAAAAAGCCACGCACTATTTGAAACCTCCAAGGAAAAAAAAAATAAAATAAATAATAATAATAAAAAAAAGAATTACGACAAAGCTTTCGGAACGTCTTGATGACTTTGACTGAAATGCAATACGAAGAAAAGTTTTTCGTAAGAAATTTCCAACCCTTGACAAAGTGCTTGTTGTGGTAAGCGAGGATGCAGATTTGGAAAATTTTCGGAGAAAATCACTTTTTATAGAGTATTAAAAGAAATGAATTTTAAATGTTTGTCTTTTAATAGCACTGCTACATAACAAAACACACAACGAACTTACACCTGAAACGGATGCAGCGAAATTGAGCGAGCGGCCCTGTTTTGTCCACCCCTGGTCACGCGTCTCAGTGTGTTTACAGCACGTCTTTCGTTTCGGTGAACGGGGTATAGCTCATTTGGCTGTAGGGAGCACGACCGCATCTTCAAATGTTTGTTAAGCTTATGGGACGTAACTACGGGGTCATCAGTCCCTAAACTTACAAACTACCTATGAACTACCTTATACTAAAGACGGCACAAATATCCATGCCCGAGGGGGGATTCGAACCCCCGACCGTAGTGGCCGTGCAGACCGTGACTGAAGCGCCTCAGTCTCCTCGGCCACCGCGGCCGGCGTGCCGCTTTGCTTCACTCGTTGATATCACACTGAACCTTATGACTGTAACCTAGATACATACTCCAAAATGTTCAAATGTTTGTAAAGCTTATGGGACTTAACTATGGGGTCATCAGTCCCTAAACTTACAAACTACTTATGAACTACTTACGAACTAGGACGGCACAAATATCCATGCCCGAGGGAGGATTCGAACCCCCGACCGTAGTGGCCGTGCAGACCGTGACTGAAGCGCCTCAGTCCCCTCGGCCACCGTGGCCGGCATGCATATTCCGCAATCCGCCCAAAGGTGCTTGGTGAAGTGTACAACGCACCACTACTAGCCATTTATTTTTCTGTTCCACTCCCAAACAGAACAATGGATAAATGAATGCCTGTATGCATCTGTACTAGTCCTAATTTATCTTATCTTTGTACTCCTTACGTGAAATGTAAGTTGGCGGCAGTAGAACATTGTACAGTCAGCTTCAGATTCCGACCTTCTAAATTTCCTGAATAATGGTTCTCGAAAAGTACGTCGCGTTGTTTGCAGCGATTCTCATTTGAGTTCCAGAAGCACCTTGTAGGATGACTGGCTCCTAAGAGATTTCGTAGCTAGTAGATCACCTCATAGGTGGAATAGGTGGGAAAATATGACATATGGTGTAACATAACACTTTATCGTGAGAAATTGTGCCAATACTGGCTAGACGTATTCTGATTGGCTGCCCCCAACTTTGTATAAGATCCTCTATATAATTCTATATAAATGAATGTTTGTCTGTATGTCCTCTATGTGTTCATAAACCATTCGTTTGAGTGCATGAAACTTTGGTGAACTGTTCACCGTAGGCCCACGAAGGTTCCTGACCCTAAAACAAAAGAGTTAGCTCAGGAGATACGACGTCATAAATAATGAGAGGCCACCGCGTGAGAATACCCAGATTTATGCGTTAATTATTGGAAAATGGGAGTAGTTAGGGACCTGCAACAAAGTTTGCCTGTAATTTAGGACGTTTATGAGCGTTTTGTAACTGACAACCCCCCCCCCCCCCCCAAAAAAAAAAAAAAAAAAAAAAAAAAAACCCGAAACGAAGTCTACCGCTCACAACAGTTTCGCTGTAGATACCGTAAAACTGTTGCATCAGGTATGACCTTGAATCTTATAAAATTAGCATTACGGATTTGCATGTTACTTTTTTTTGTCTGACAAGCTCCTTTAATTATCTTGCATCCAAAATTAACCTACTGTTTTCTTAATTTCTATCTATATAAAATCGAAAGGACACTCACTCACTCACTGACTAAACACGAAATCTCGAAAACTACTTCACCTATGAAACTGAAATTTGGCAGGATTGTAGTTAATAGGTACAAAATTCAGCTAAGAAAGTATTTTGTGATAGGTGCATGGCGGAGCATACTTCTCCTATAGGCTCACGAAATCTACAGTTTCATTAAGATCTTCACAAAATTTCGCATGTTTGATCTTCAAAACAAGAGGAAGGTCACCGTCCACCCCAAGTGTCATCCGGTGCATGAGAGAGGGTACTTTGCAATATAAATATTGATCCCTAAATACCTTAGTCGCGCCATAACTTTAGAACGGCTCGACCGATTTCACAGATCCTTTTTTTGTTGTTTTCTTTATTCTCGGAACAACGGTTGTATGAAATAAAACTGGAATATTTCAGAACATCAAAGTGCGTTTTTCAATGTGGCCCTGCATTTCTATTGCATAGAAATGTATAGTTTTGTTCGGATTGATAAAATTTTGCGCACTATACCTTACAAACCAGAGGATTGTCATGGTCTGTATAAAATTTCGTTCGGTGCATGGTGGAGGGTACTTAACTTACGGAATTTTACAAAATGCATAGTTTTGCTCCAATCGTTATGAATTTTTGCACATATGACCTTTAAACCAAGAGGAAGATCACTGTGTACCTAAATGTTTGTATGGTACATGACAGAGGGTATCTTACAGAAAACTTTGCCAAGAAAAGGAAAGGTGGAAACGAACAGAGAGATGGGAGAGAGAGAGAGGTGGATGCGAGAGAGGGGGGAAGGCGATGTGGACTACGAGAGTATAGGATAAATAAACACCTGACCAACGACGGGTTTACGGCTAGTTAATTATAGATTTTATATAAACTGTTGTATAGAACTTAAAGTGATTTTGTTTAATTAATGTGTTTACATGAATATTTATTACGGTATGTTTTGTTTATGTAATTCTGATCTAGTATTACCTTGAAATACACCTTAAAATTGTCTTAAGTATCACAGTTTTCCTTTATCTTACACAGATGTTCAATATTTACTGCATCCTAAGCATGACACACATCCAGACGACAGTCAAATCAGCAGCGCAGAATGGCCGCGTGGCCTAAGTCGTCATGTTACGGACTGGGCGGCCGCTGTCGGCGGAGGTTCCAGTCCTCCCTCGGGCATGGGTGTGTGTGTCTTGTCCTCAGTTTGTAAATCTAGGGAGTTATTACCATAGCAGTTTGGTCCAATAGGTTTACAAACATTTGGAAATGGATTTGCATTTCTCGTAAGATAAATACCCGACTATTCTATATTTTTTTCGTTTCTCTGAGAGCTAGGTGTTAGCCGCTGCCCACCTTACCCATGGCATTAGGACCGTTGCACCATTATGACATTCTCTCACATGGTATTTTCGATGTTGTAGAATGAGCACTGAGGAACGAACGGGGAGGATAGGTGTATCAGCTAAAAAATAATTTTCAAATGTTTGTAGAGCTTATGGGACTTAACTGCTGGGTCATCAGTCCCTAAACTTACAAACTACTTTGGACTAACGTATACTAAAGACAACACAAACATCCATACCCGAGGGAGGATTCGGACCTCCGACACGGGAGGCCGTGCGATCCGCAACGTGGCGCTCCAGACCGCTCGGCTACTCCCGCGCAGCGGTGTATCAGCAAAGTAATATGAACCACCAATTAACAAATTGAACTAATGTAATTTTGTTTTGTTTCGAACGGCCTCAGTTTCTGTCGTCATTCATGTAAAATATGGAGAACTTTCATTGTAGCACCATGTATTTCCAGAAGGGAGCAAAGGTAACATCCTTGGAGTGAATTCTTTACCGTCAGTATGAAATGACTACAACACCCTAATCATACTGTTAGTAATAATATGAATAGAAAAAGATAACTTTGCCATGCAGGCCATGTAGAGAATGGACTGTAGGATAGGTAGCCACGCTTTCTATCGCTTGATTCGCGTACATTTCACTCTGCACGAGAAAGATAAATGTGCTTTCGGGTAAAGATATGCTGTGGAATATGGGACCATTTACGGGTTTCATACTGTATTCACGGGAAGGCTTTTGAATGCTAACCACTAGATGCAGACCCCATCTCGTGCGTCTTCCGTAGGTTTTTTAGGTCTCGCCAGAATACTTCTATATAATCGCAGAACAGAGTTCAAAAATATTAACGATATATTTGTTCCCATCAAATATCACTATGAGAAAAGTCATATTCAGAGCATTTTCCCAAGAAATTCAAATTACTTCACCGTGAGTTGAACATTAAAGCTAGTCGTTAAATTTATTCGGAATGCGAAGGATGGGTGCCAGACAAAACTGAAGCCATTTACTTACAAAGAATTACTACACACATAAAATTATTCACAAAATAATAATTGAAATCATCTTATTGGTAAAATACATTCTGTTTTACTTTAATTTTGAAAGAATGTCTTCACTAATTTCTTTATATGACTTCATGTAATTACAGCCTGTGACAAAATTCGGTGAATAGTTCTGTAACATTAACGCAGACGAAGTATGAACTATAGTTGCCTTACAGTTCTTCGAAATAGTCACCTCACATAACTATGCACCGATGAGTTCAGCGATACATGTCCTGGAAACTTGGCGTGAAGTCTTCCTTTGGGATGGCGTTCAAAAGCCTCGTCACTTTTCGTTGGCTATCAGGAAAACCGTCAAATCTCTTTTCTTCCAAAGAGACTTTGAGTCGGAGGAATAGGAAGATGTTTGGAAGACCGAGATCTAGTGAGTATGGTGGATGTGCAAGTTGCACGACAACGCTCGCCCACACACAGCCAATATAGGAAAACAGTTCCAGAAAAAAAATAAAAATAAAAAAAAATTAAAAAAAAAATAAAATAAAAGAGCTGGTGCAACTTGAACATCCACCGTACTCCAGACTTCTTCCTATTTCTTCGATTCGAACTCGTTTTGAAAGGAAAGAGATTGGACGATATTCCTGACATCCGACGAAATGTGACGAGGCTTTTGAACACCATTTCAAAGGAAGACTTCGTGCAAAGTTTCCAGGATATACATCGCAGAGCTGAACGGTGCATAGTATGGGAGGTGACTATTTCGAAGGGCAGTAAGGTAACTGTAGTTCGTAGTTAATCTTCGTTAATGTTACATAACTATTCACCGAACTTTATTGTCAGACGTTGTATATTCTAACAGAATTCGTTTAGTGCACGTTGTTACCACAGCATATTTGCCATGACTCAATGGACGCACCCTGTGATTCCATAATGGTGTTAGTAACATTCAGGTATGGTGTAGAATAGTAAATGTAAGAGTATCAGTTAAGGAACCCTATTTTGGGAACGACCGAGTCGGAAGGTGTAAACGAATAAGTAGCCATGTTCCCCTTAGAATAGCGTAGCGCTCAAACTAACGGCCCCAACTCCCGAATTCCGACGTATAGCATTTCCGCTTAAAGCACACCAATAACCTCAAATTATTTTGATGGACTGCTACCGGCGCTCGTAACTTGATTTCAGAGGGACAGAAAATACGACCGATAATCTACATCTACATGTTTACTTTGCAAATCACATTTAAGTGCCTTCCAGAGAGTTTATCAAACCGCTTTCATAATATTTCTCTACCGTTCCGTTCTCATATAGCATGCGGGACGAAGGAATACATAAATCTTTCCGTTTTCGATCTGAGTTCTCTTATTATAATGTTTCTGTCTCCATATGTAGATGGATGCTAACAAAATATATTGACATTCGGAGGAGAAAGTTGGAGAAAGAAATTTCAGAAATAGATCTCGCCTCAACATATAATGCTTTTCTCTTAATAATTTCCTCCCCAGATCGTGCAACATTTGCGTGACACTCTCTTCCGTGTATCGCGACAATACAAAACAAGCAGCCCTTCTACAAACTCTGTATGTCCTCCGATAGTCCAACGTGGTGTGCAGCAATACTCCAAAAAAGGCCGAGCAAGACGTGTAGTGTAGGAAGTTTCTTTAGTAGACGTTTTGCATCTTATAACTGTTCTGCCAATGAAACGTAGCCTCTGGTTCGCCTTCTTCACGATACTTTCTGTGTGTTCTTTCCAATTAAATTTGTTCGTAATTATAGCTCCAATGTATTTAGCTGAATTTAGGGCCACTGGATTTGACTGATTTATAGTGTAAATGAAGTTTAAAGGATTTATTTTAGTGCTCATATGGATGAGCCGGCCGCGGTGGCCGAAGGGACTGAGGCGCTCCAGTCACGGTCTGCACGGCCACTACGGTCGGGGGTTCGAATACCCCCTCGGGCATGGATATTTGTGCCGTCCTTTGGATTAGCTAGTTCATAAGTAGTTTGTAAGTTTAGGGACTGATAACCCCGTAGTTAAGTCCCATAAGCTATACAAACCTTCGAACATTTGAACATATGGATGAATCACCCTTTTTATTATTTTGGGTCGACTGCCAAGTCTCGTACCATGCAGATATCTATTATTATTTTGCAGTTGCTTTAGATCTCCTGGTGACTTTACTAACCGAAAACGACAGCATGATCCAGGAACAGTCAAAGAGAGTTGCTACGATTGTCTTCTACATGGTGTATAAAGACAAGGAATGGTAAGGGCCCTGTAGCACTTCCCTTAGAAACGCCAAATATCACTTCTGTTATACTTTCCGTCAATTACTACGTACTGTGTCTTTCTGACAGGAAACAGCGAATCCAATCGCACAACTGTGACGATATTCCAAAAGCACGCAATCTAATTAGAAGCCGTTTGTCAGGTACAGCGTCGAAAGCATTCTGCAAGTCTAGAAATATGGAATCAATTTGAGATGGCTTATCCATAACCCTCATCCCTTAATGCATGTAAAGAGCTAGCTATGAAAATGAATTGAATTTCATTTATCGGCACAAGTTTCAGAAGTTCCTACATTTAAAATTCGTGCGAAATGGTGTCCCCCAGCGTCAGTACAGACAAGGTATCGTTGCACACAGCTCTATGATACCCGTTCTAATATGCCCAGTGTAGCTTGAACCGCGTCGTTTGAGCCGAGTCGCAGGCAGCGAGAATTATTGCCAGAATAACCTCTTCTGTCTCAACATCCACATCGCATATAATACCTGGTTATCAAAAAGTCAGTATAAATTTGAAAACCTAATAAATCACGGAATAATGTAGATAGAGAGGTAAAAATTGACACACATGCTTGGAATGTCATGGGGTTTTATTAGAACCGCATCTACCATTATCGGGCCTTTTTTCTTCGAGGAACTGCGTTATTCTGGTTTTGTAACAGCTACCGTGACGGGTGAGAGGTACGCCGATATGTTACAGAATCGCATCATCCCCAGCCTGGCTGATAAACACCTGCTGGAACGTTCGATTTTTATGCAGGATGGCGCTCCACCCCATACTGCTAGACGCGTGAAAGATCTCTTGCGCGCGTCGTTTGGTGATGATCGTGTGCTCAGCCGCCACTTCCGTCATGCTTCGCCTCCCAGGTCCCCAGACCTCAGTCCGTGCGATTATTGGTTTTGAGGTTACCTGAAGTTGCAAGTGTATCGTGATCGACCGACCTCTCTAGGGATGCTGAAAGACAACATCCGACGCCAGTGGCTCACCATAACTCCGGACATGCTTTACAGTGCTGTTCACAACATTATTCCTCGACTACAGCTATTGTTGAGGAATGGTGGTGAACATATTGAGCATTTCCTGTAAAGAACATATTTGGTTTGTCTTAATTTGCTATTCTAATTATTGCTTTTCTGATCAGATGAAGCGCCATCTGTCGGACAGTTTTTGAAATTTTTTCCGTTCTAATAAAACCCCGTGTCATTCCAAGCATGTGTGTCAATTTTTACCTCTCTATCTACATTATTCCGTGATTTATTAAGTTTTCAAATTTATATTGACATTTTGATCACCCGGGACTTTCCTCACGGCACCACAAGAAGAAATCAACTGGAGTGAGATAGGTCAATCGAAATAGGGCCTTTTCATCCTAGCCAGTTTTCACGGAATGTCTCAACCAGTTGTTCTCGAACCCTCAATCCAAACTGAAGTATGGCTCCATTATCCAGGAACCAAATCAACCTAAGATCTCGCCGGGTTACCTTGATTACAACATACAATATTAGCAACAACGGTAACGGTTTGTGTATTCTACTATCAGAAGTATCAGGACGATTTGAACTTGCAATTTCCGACTCGATCGCTTCCGGACCACGGTCCCTTACCCCAGACTAATACATTTACCCTTCTGTATCATCACGGAATCACGCTGTACACACGGCGATGTCAGCACGATGGTACACTTCCTACAGCAGTGCATAAAGGGCACCGTGGGCTGCATTTGGCCCCAGCACAGTAGAACTACGTGGCCAAGTGGAAAGGCGAGTTCCGGTCAGACGACCGGAGCCACGCAGCACTGAGCTCCACGGCCATCTGGTCGACAGGATGCAGCGCTGCCCGTCGGTCGGTGCCCAACGACAAGGTTGCCTGGACGAGAGTTTAATATCTAGTTTCAAACTGAAGCTTTCGTAATAAAACTTACTGAACGGTTACAATTACTGAACTATATGAAACAAAATTTACATCAGTAACAAACTATGACGTGCACACACTTTATTCAACATGTCAACGTTACTACAGGTGTTCGAATTTAGGTTATTACATGTTCGATATGCCTGCCTTCCGTGGCGCCGACAAATAGGGAAATTCTGCATGACCCGCTGAAGTGTCGGAATATAGATATATCGATGCTGTTGATTACCTCCTGAATGCCTTTTTTCAGCTCAGCAATGGGTTGTCTTCACTAAAGCCACAGATGAAGCCTCACATGTGTTAGATCCGGAGAATATAGCGGTCAACAATTCAAATGTTCAAATGTAACCCTAAGGGACCTACTGCTGTGGTCATCGGTCCGTAGATTTGCTACTTAAACTAACTTACACACGCGCATGACCGAGAGCTGCGGGGTTCGAGTTAGTTTACCTTAGTTTAAGTAGTTTGTAAGGTAGGGACTAATAACCAAGCAGTTGAGTCCGATAGATTTACAAACATTTGAAAATGACCGAGAGAGGACTCGAACCTCCGACGCGTACAGCCGCACAGTTCCAGTCATGGCGCATAGAACCGCACGGCCATTACCTCTCGGAAATCAGGCGATCATCCGAGGCAGATTCCAGTGGGCTCTGGATACTCCAGAATGCCGTCTTCAAAGTCTTTCTCTAGGACATCAAACACTCTCCTGAATCGATGGGGTCAATCTCCATCTTGTATGAATCACAGATTGTCGAAATTAGCTTCATTTTAGATAATAGGGATGAAATCAACTCCGAACACCTTCACGTATCGTTCGGTAGACACCGTGCCATGAAGGAAAATCGCACCCGGTCGGGGGTTCGAATCCCCCCTCGGGCATGGATATTTGTGCCGTTCTTAGTTAGTTCGTAAGTAGTTTGTAAGTTTAGGGACTGATGACCCCGTAGTTAAGTCCCATAGACTATACAAACATTTGAACACTTTTTTGAAAATCGCACCGATTATTCCGTGACTAGACATTGTACTCAATACAGTCACCCGTTGGGAATGCACAGATCTCGAAATGTGGATTCTCCGTCCCTCAAAATGCGCCCATTTTGCTTATTGACGAACACAGCCAGATGAAAGTGGGCTTCGTCGCTAAACCAAACTGTATTTACATCAAATTCCGCATAATAATTCGCATTATGCCCTACATCTACATCTACATCTACATGGGATACTCTGCAAATCACATTTAAGTGCCTGGCAGAGGGTTCATAGAACCACAATTATACTATTTATCTCCCATTCCATTCTCGAATAGCGCGCGGGAAGAAAGAACACCTGAATCTCTCTGTTAGAGCTCTGATTTCTTTTATTTTATTCTGATGATCATTTCTACCTATGTAAAGGGGAGGCAACAATATATTTTCGCATTCGGAGGAGAATGTTGGCGATTGGAGTTTCGCAAGTAGCCCACGCCGCAGCGATAAGCGCCGTTGTTCTAATGATTCCCATCCCAGATCCTGGATCATTTCCGTAACGCTGTCTCCCCTGTATCGTGACAATACGAAACGAGCTGCCCTTCTTTGGACTCTTTCGATGTCCTCCGTCAAACCCACCTGATAAGGATCCCACACTGGGCTGCAATACTCCAAAAATGGACGGACAAGCGCAGTGTATGCAGTTTCTTTAGTAGTTCTGTTGCATCTTTTAAGGGTTCTGCCAATAAATCGCAGTCTCTGGTTCGCCTTTCCAACGATATTATCTACGTGTTCTTTCTTTCCACCTGCTTCCACCCGTGTATTGTGAACGTCCTAACGCAAGCTGTTCAGAACTTATGGCGCTTTTATATCATAGGACCTATATTTCAACAAATATCATCCTATAATTGCAACTGAAAATTACATAGTCGGGTTTGAAGTCGTAACGTGGTTGAAAACACTGAATCTCTGCCTGGAAGTATGACATTCAATTTTCCAGTCGTGCAGAAATTCAAATGTTCAAACGTTTTTTAATCTAAGGGACCAAACTGATAGGTTCAAGTTCCCTGGACTTACAAATTAATTAACTAACTTACCCTAAGAACAAAACACACACACACACACACACACACCGCGCGCGCGCGCCCTCCTGAGAGAGGACTCGAGCCTCGGGTGGGAGCGGTCGTACAATCGCCTTAAACCACGGGGCCATTCCCGCACGGAGTTTCTAAAACATTCATCCCATTTCAAAAACTATACTTTACACGAAAGAACCATGTGTTTTTAAAATCATAGCTCTCCACCGGACGCGCGACAACTGTTCAGAATTTAATCAGGTTCGTCTTTATCTGTCTGTATCTACTACATTTACTGCAGTTGCTATGTACTGTCGCAGTACATCAGACGTTTTTGAAAGGGACAAATAGAACAAGTCTTTCACAAAGCCGGATATATGTCGACATATCGTGAGAGGTGACTTTAACTGCTTCGTCCAACTAACGTGATCGTTTGCTGTTTCGCAGAAACTCTCCCCACCCCTTACAGCCAAGTAAACATCGGCTGTAGCCGATGTTTGTTGAAGTAATAGTTTGGTTTTTGAATTATGTTATCTTGAGAGATAAAAAAAATGTTTGTCGGTGTTGTGCGTGTAATACGTAAGTGTTCAATTTGGCTCGAAAGAACCGCCGCTTATTGTATAAATTTCTTCACATCAGCGTCGAGGCAACTGTCTTTAAAGCAACGTGATCGTTGTGTTGTTTCCTGTGGCCACTTACGATTTAAATGTTCAAATGTTTGTAGAGCTTATGGGACTTGACTACGGGGTCATCAGTTCCTAAACTTACAAACTACTTATGAACTAGCTAATGCTAAGGACGGCAGAATTATCCATGCCTGAGGGGGTTTCGAACCCCCAACCCTACGGTGCAGACCGTGACTGGCGCGCCGCAGACCTCTTGGCCACCGCGGCCGGTTTTACGATTTAATTTACGGAGAATAAAACTAGTATAGTAGCTACTAGGAACAAACTAACCGGACTTTTCTGGTAAAAGCCGTGAAACAGGTTTTAATCCCTGTTTCTCGATCCTTCTAATAAAATGTTCAAATGTTTGTAGAGCTTGTGGGACTTGACTACGGGGTCATCAGTCCCTAAACTTACAAACTACTTATGAACTAGCTAATACTAAGGACGGCACAAATATCCATGCCCGAGGGGGGATTCGAACCCCCGACCGTAGTGGCCGTGCAGACCGTGACTGGCGCGCCGCAGTCCCCTCGGCCACCGCGGCCGTCCCTTCTAATAATTACTTCCTGTTGGTGTGTAATTGTTGTATGGCTGAAATATAAAATAAAAATGGAAAAATTATCCACAAATTTCTGAACTGGATCCTTTACTGTGGACGCAATTTTATCAATAGTTATCAGGAACAGGACGACGTTTAAAAATCTACCTCCAGGAACACAATTCACTTATACGAATGACTCAGTAGGGCGTCTCCGACTCAATGGGTTAAATATATTTGTAGACGAAAGACAGTACAAAGAGACAATCTCGGGAGCCATGAACTTTACAGCTGACCCGAGCAAAATTGCGAAGCGAGGATCACAATACTGTGGATGGACAAAATTACACGAATACCTAACAGAGGCAAAAACTGGTGTAATGTTTGTAACCCTAAGAGACCAAACTGGTGAGGTCATCGGCCCCTAGACTTAACTACACTGCTCATAACAGTTAGAGAATTAGTTGAGATATCTAGGTCCTGAATTATTGTCTCCGGCAGAATGAAATAAAATGGCTCAAAGTCTTCCTGTCAGCTCTACTGAGTGGAGACAACATTACACAACCGAGATAGTGGTAATAACAGAAAGTTTCTGAAGAAGGGGATTGGTGTTGACTTGTGTTTACCAAACGAATTACACAAGCACATGGGTTCAGACGCTGTAGTGAGCAGGTAGTGCAATGCAAGAACAACGTAACATATCCGATATATGGCATGGACAGCCACAGCAAGGTTGGAAACGGGACAGACACAGAAGGGGTGGCTACAGATATTGGTGTATCCCAATGTGTAATTTCCAGGACCTGGACGCGATTTAAGACAACAGGAACCGTTAAGAGAAGGCAAGGGAAAGGTCGTTCTCGCCTAACATCAGCAAGAGATGCCCGTCGAGACATGAGGCTGAATGCAACTCAGCTGCAGCGAACCTCCAGGCAGTTACAGGACACGCAATATCAACACACACAGTCCGAAATCACCTTCGGGAAAGTGGCCATCTTGTTCATCGTACTTAGCCCGATTGAGCACGTCTGGGATGCACTTGGCAGCCGCATTGCAGCCAGACAATCACCTCCTACAACGGTTGCAGAGCAGGATATTGCAATCATGAAAGTATGGCCAAATACTCTTAAAGAGTTGACTGATAACCTCATACTGCGCTTGTCACGTAGGTGTGCAACTGTACAGTCCGTACTATGTGATCTCAACACCATGTTAGAGGGCAACGAGAATGACTTTTTCACTATTATTGTAGCCCCATGGTGTCTCGCTCTACGTTCAAATATTCAAATGTTTGTAAAGCTTAAGAGACTTAACTGCGGGGTCATCAGTCCCTAAACTTACAAATTACTTATGAACTACCTTATACTAAAGACGGCACAAACATCCATGCCTGAGGGGGGATTCGAACCCCCGACAAGGAACGGTCTCGCACATCGTAGCATAGCGCCTCAATGCACTCGGCCGCTCCACCGCGGCTCGCTCTGAGTAGACTTCATATAAACCTCAAGTAAAGAGTACTGTGGTGTCGCACAAGTATGAAGTGCGCGCCACCTACTTACGCCGCGCGCCGCCATGCACGCACGGCGCGGCGTTCTTACGACGTCAGCCACGAGCGCCCTCTGCTGCAACTCCGCTCGTGGCCACGACTGCTGCATCGACCACTTGGGTCTGAGATAGGAACCAGTTAACACTCGGGAATCAGATAGGCACCAGTTAAGACTTGGCTATCGGATAGGCACTAGGAATCATGAGTAGGCAGGCCTCTATCTAAATTATGTATCAGTATTCTGCAGTCAAGAACTATGTAAAAGTTAAGTATTACTAAGTCTCTATGAAATATTTATCTCGTTCTAATTTACTCTAGTGTTTCTAGTTTCTGCTGTCCCACTGGCTGGTCACCTCCATACCGCACAAGCGTGCATCTTTTATTCCTGTGTCGGTCTCTTTCTACTCGGCCACCGACACCTACGACGGAAACGAGACACAAAAGTGGCGACGAGGCTGGGACACAAAAAGTACTATATCACACAGAAATACAATTGTGATCAATATGACTCTCTCTCTCTCTCTCTCTCTCTCTCTTTGTCTTTCTCTCTCTCTCTCTCTGACACATACACACGCGCGCGCGCCCGAGGAAGGACTCGAGCCTTCGACGTGAGCGGCCGTAACATACACATAGTACTTATTAAGTAGTGAAGAGTTGGTCCACCAATAATTTTATCAATAGCTCCATTTATTCGGAAAATTGATTCGTAAAATGTCTCTTTATTTTCCAACAGAATGTTATCCATTATTGTACTAAAATTTCCTTCAATTACTGCCACGATGTTGAAGCTGTAAATAAAACTAATCATAAAGGTTCAGTTATGGGCGAAACAAGGCGATTTTTCTGTGTAGGGCAGATATTTGAAATTATTTTGATGCTGTACAAAGCACACTTTAACGTTTTTGATTGTATGTATAGTCGTATTATCATTTTGTAATAGCCAGTGTTGGTGAACATGTTAGTCAAATAAACACTTTGCTGTCGAGGAAATCGAAAGGTACAAATTCGGGCAGCTCGTTTTATATTATCACGATACAGGGCACAGAGTGTTACAAAATCAATAGAGTTGGAGTGGCAATCGTTAAAACAACGGCTTTGTTCGTCGCGGCAAAATCTACTTACGAAATTCAGATCGTCGACTATCTTCTCCGAATGCGAAAACATAGCACTCCCACCTGCACAGAAATTATCATCAAAATAAAATTAGAGATATCAGAGATTTAATGGAGAGATTTAGGTGTTCTTTCTTACCACGTGTTATTCGAGAGTGGAATGGTAGATAAATAATTTGAAAGTGGTTCAATGAACTCTCTGCCAGGAATTTCATTGTGAAGTATATGTAGCTGTAGGATGGTGAGATTTTCATTCACAGTTATCCGACCATTTAGAGAAACGATAAAAATATAACGTTATAGGTGTCGACATCATGACGGAACCTCCCGCATGCTTGACTGTAGGAGGCTGACATACCGCATCTTAAGGTCTTTTAATTTTTTTTCCAAATTTATAGGATGCAATGTAAATGATGATTCATCGGATCATACCACACAATTCCAGACATGAAGTGTCCATGTTTTAATGTTTTATAATTGTGGCACCACTTCCTTCGCAGCTTTGCGTTCGATTCTGTTATTAAGGGTTTAGCACCTACAGCTGTTTCGCTCACAATTCCTCTTCGCCAAAGTGTATTACCTTGTTTTGTATACGCTGTCAATACCGAGGAGCTGCCGAGCGCATTGAGGCGCTATGCTACGATGCGCGAGGCCGTTCCCCGTCGGCGGGCATGCTTATTTATGCCGTCTTTAGTATAAGCTAGTTCATAAGTAGTTTGTAGGTTTAGGCACTGATGACCCCGTAGTTAAGTCCCATAAGCTCTACAAACATTTGAACAATACCGAGGATACTGTCACTTGTAAAACGTTACATAGCGCAGCCGTTTTCATCACAGATGCTCACACCAACTTCGCACCATCGAGTTGGTCTCTTCGGAAGTCTGAGAGATTACGCATTTCACTGAGAATTTGTGTTGACTGTCGCAGAACAAAACTTATAATATACTGCAAGCTAACGTCCACGATTTTTCCCATGAATTGTGCTTTGCGGTTGCATCTCAGTGTTAACACGCATGCAGTGGTGCCAACTTGCAACAAGATGTCGTATATTGCGTGGTGCTCATATTATTTTGTCCGTCTCTAGTTCAGCAGGCGGATGATTAGCGCACACCTTTTGAACTTTACTAACTGTTAAGAATGTCTGAAAGAACACACGTTACTATCTAGTGCTGCAGCTATTGTAAATATTTACTTTAATTGGAAATTTTTGTGTCACAGCTGCTCGTAGGTGTTAAATCTAACTATACTGTTAATAAAATATTTCATTCTCCAATAGATTTTAATTCCATTATTGAAGTGGATTAGAGGAAAACTTTGAAGCGTTGCTTCCAGTACATTCATTCCAGCCTAGTAATGTCGCCTATAACGACATTCTCAAACACCCCGTTTGCATGGGCTCCCAAAACCGGATTTCGTATACCGATTTCCCAATTCCGCTTTTGGTTGGTCATGTACACACTCCAAAATCGAGTCTAAAAATCCGCTTCTCTAAAGCGGTTTTCCAGTTACATAACCGATTTTCGTGCCCATGTAAACGCAACCGTTTTTGAAGCGTTCTTATCTTGGCAGATTGTGTTTTCTTGTTAAGAATTTCCGGCACATATGGGAAGAGTGATATTTTCTAATGTGAAATAAAAGTATAAATATTAGAGTGAACATAAATATGTGTATTTAAGTAAAGAAAATAGCGATTGTGCTGAGTAAATCATGAACTGAATCAGCTGTTTTTCATCCGCCATATTAAGAGGGCTAGGAAATACGATTCAGGCTATGCCATGTAAACACGACAGCGAAAAACGGTATACGAAAATCGGCTTTCGTCTTTCGGAAGATGTGTTGCATGCAAACATAGTGAAACAACAATGGAAACGAAGGGAGGAACGTAAAACATCACATTGAAAGGCAAACATAAAAATGAGAACGTCTGTAACTAAAATTTTGATTGCAGTAGTCAAGTCCAAATGAAGATGCACATTAAGTAAATGTTCTGTTATCAGTTGTGGTGTAGCTGTGGTATAAAATCGTGTAACTCAATGTTGATGCTGTGTACTATAGAGGAGGAAACAATAGCATCTGTGAATTAATTACGTAATTACTCCTATACACAAATTTTTACTAGGATATCTGAAGACGAAAGAATATCTCGCAGGTAAAGGAGACTCACTCCCGCAACTCAACTGAGTATTCTGGAGGATGCTTTAGTGCTTTAGTAGTGTAGTAAGTAAGAATGATTCATTACTTAAGCGTGACAAAACCTAGCCACTGAAGTGGAATCATTACACTTAGAGAAATCTGTCTCGACTAGGTAAATCAGCAGTCATACATGGGTCATATTCACAGGGTGACTAACTCTGGTCAAGGCGTGATACTGTAAGGCGTGGCGTATTGGCGCTGATAACGCGATATTTCCTCGTGTCATCGGTATCTGTCACTACGTACTTTCCTGGAAGCGGTCGATAAGGACCGGTCTCCTGATGCACCAATGCAATGCGCTTACGTAATATTCAAATACGAGAACCAAAAATTTGATCATGTTTCACGGAGGGTTGTCTTTGGATTTCTAAAGAATGTTTAAACTTTTTTAGAAACATACAGTAATACACGAAGCAAAATGAAACATGAACGCACTGAAGCAATGGTCACAAATTGAGGAAATTGTATTACCATGTTAAAAAGGGAAAGAAGACTATGGTTTATAGTACCGTCAACGAAATGGTCATCAGAGACACAGCAAACACATCTACATGGGAAGACAGTTGGCAGTTTCCCTCCAAAGGAATCATCCTGGAATATGACCTAATGATTTATTATGGTCCTGCAAAAGTCGAAATATGAATGGTCAAATAAGGATTTGAATTACCGTCCTCCCGAATACGAATTCATGAATTAACACTGCATTAATGTGTACAAGATTATCACATGTTATGCAGAACATACGAGGATTGGAACTTAAAATAGTGGCAACAATTTATTCACAACCGATACAAAAGCGTTACATCTTTGCACCTGTTACTGTCCTTCAAAGTTTTATGTTCCATAGGGCCCACAGCGTGATAAAGGTCAGCAAGTGACATAATTATAAAATTAACCAAAACGCTGCTATATACTAATATTTATGTCAACACGACGTTCCCCTTTCGGCTTACATTGCCATTTTCAAGTGACCTACGGTATAAATTGGGTGGTATTTAGGTGGAATTAATTATTACGTTACAGTATAGTATAACAATATAGAGCATTTACATTCACTTACTGTTATGTCTAGATGGCGTGACATACATATGACATCAAGGCATCTGTATATAGACTGTCAAATTTGGTAGGTACTTCAATTTTGATTTTGTATTTTCACAGTTAACAGCCACGATGTCGTATGTTTACAAAGCATGTAAACGTCATAATTGCAGTATTAGAATTTGTAAAATATTTGGAAGTATTTCTTAACCTAAAAGAACGTCGGAACACAGTTAATGCCATTGAACACGCTCTTCAATACTCCATAACATTCCGAAAGCCCTATCATGAGCATTCATGAAGAAAATGAAATCTATATGCATATACGAAACCATCCACAAAACGTACTGAATCAGCAAACGGACCTCAAACATCAAAATTATGTAAAACGTTATATTGAATTTTTCGACGATGAAAATAATAATAAAAATCAATAGATACTGCAAGCTAACAGTAAACTGAGCATCTATATATACAGATTCGAAGTGCGGCAGCCGGAGGTGATAGTTATATGACTGTGTTGTGTGCCTGTGTGATTGCGTGAGTGTTCTATTTTCTGAAGAAGGCCATGGCCGATAGCTGAAACTGTTGTGTGTGTGTGTCTTTTGTATGTGCCTGTCGCAGCTCGTCGTCACGTATTTGCGGTGAGTTGCGAACTGTCCTTATTATATATAAATAAATTACGAAAAATACAAAAGTAATGTATACATAGAAATTAAAGCAACAAAACGAGTCCGTGTTCTTAGCACCTATAAATTCTTAGCACACGTGATACTTCCAAAGATTAAACAAATTCTAATGCCGCAATTATGACGTTTACATGCTTTATAAACATACGACATCGTTGCTGTTAAGCCGTGGTGGAGTAGCCGAGCGGTCTGAAGCGTCTCGCTGCTTGCTCGCCGTGGAGGTGCGAGTCATCCCTGGGGCATGGGTGTGTGTGTTTGTCCTTAGGTTAGTTTACGTAGGTTTAAGTAGTTTGTAAGCTACGGACTGATGACCACGCAGTTTGGTCCGATAGATTTACAAACATTTGAACATTTTTTTGGTTGCTGTTAAGTGTCAAAATACAAAATCAAAATTGAAGTGCCAACCAAATTTGACAGTCTATATACAGACGCTTAGATGTCATATATGTCAGGCTATCTAGACATAACAGTAAGTGAATGTAAATGCTCCATATTGTTGTACTATACTGTAGCGTAATAATTTATTCGACCTAAATACCAACCAGTTTACACCGCAGGTCACTAGAAAGTGGCAATGTAAGCCGAAACGGGACCATCGTGTTGAAATAAATATTAATACACCACTGGCCATTAAAATTACTACACCGAGAAGAAATGCAGACGATAAACGGGTATTCATTGGATAAATATATTATACTAAAACTGACATGTGCTTACATTTTCACGAAATTTGAGTGCATAGATCCTGAGAAATCAGTACCTAAAACAACAACCTCTGGCCGTAGTAACGGCCTTGATACGAATGAGCATTGAGTCAAACAGAGCTTGGATGGCGTGTACAGGTACAGATGCCCATGCAGCTTCAACACGATACCACAGTTCATCAACAGTATTGACTGGCGGCCACCATTGACCAGACGTTTTCAATTGATGAGAGATCTGGAGAATGTGCTGGCCAGGGCAGCAGTCGGACATTTCCCGTATCTAGAAAGGGCCGTACAGGACCTGCAACATGCGGTCGTGTATTATCCTGCTGAAATGTAGCGTTTCGCAGGGATCGAATTATGGGTAGAGTCACGGTTCGTAACACATCTGAAATGTAACGGCCTCTGTTCATAGTGCCGTCGATGTGAACAAGAAGTGACCGAGACGTATAACCAATGGCACCCTATAACATCACGCCGGGTGATACGCCAGTATGGCGATGACGAATACACACTTCCAATGTGCGTTCGCCGAGATGTGGCCAAACAAGGATGCGACCATCATGATGCTGTAAACAGAACCTGGATTCATCCGAAAAAACGACGTTTTGCCATTCGTGTAGGCAGGTTCGTCGTTGCGTACACCATCGCAGGTGCTTCTGTCTGTGATGCATCGTCAAGAGTAACCGCAGCATTGGTCTCAGAGCTGATAGTCCATGCTGCTGCAAATTTAGTCGAACTGTTCGTGCAGATGATTTATCTTGCACACGTCCCCATCTGTTGACTCAGGGATCGAGACGTGGCTGTACGATCCGTTACAGCCATGCGGATAAGATGCCTGTCATCTCGACTGCTAGTAATAACGGTTGGGATCCAGAACGGCGTTCCGTATTGCCCTCCTGAACCCACCGATTCCATATTCTAATAGTCATTGGATCGCGACCAACGCTAGCAGGAATGTCGCGATATGATAAACCGCAATCGCGATAGGCTACAATCCGACCTTTACCAAACTCGGAAACGTGATGGTACGCATTTCTCCTCCTTACTCGAGGCATCACAACAACTTTTCACCAGGCAACGCCGGTCAACTGCTGTTTGTGTATGAGAAATCGGTTGGTAACTTTCCTCATGTTAGCACGTTGTAGGTGTCGCCAACGGCGCCAACCTTGTGTGAATGCTCTGAAAAGCTAATCATTTGCATTTCACAGCATCTTCTTCCTGTCGGTTAAATTTCACGTCTGTAGCGTGTCATATTCGTGGTGTAGCAATTTTATTGGCCAGGATTGTACGTTATTGCCTATTATTAACCTTGCGTGATTCCGAAAAAGAATCTTGTTGGCTCTTAACGCAATACCACGTGTTTAAGAAGAAAGATTAGGGTTCAGCGTTCCGTCGACATCGAGGACATTGGAGGTGGAGTGTCCTTTGAAAGGAACCCTCATGCTATTTTCCGGGAGTTATGTAGGGAAATCACAGAACACCTAAATCAGGATGGCCGGAGGCATATTTGAAAAGTTGTCCTTCCGACTGCAAGTCCAGTGCGCCCCCTCGCACAATATTAAAAAAAAAAAAAAAAGTTCAAACGTTTGTAGAACTTATGGGACTTAACTACGGGGTCATCAGTCCCTAAACTTACAAACTACTTATGAACTAGCTTATACTAAAGACGGTACAAACATTCATGCCCGAGGGGGGATTAGAACCCCCGACGGGGAACGGCCTCGCGCATCGTAGCATAGCGCCTCAATGCGCTCGGCCGCTCCGCCGCGGAGCTCAGTATTCCGTGTCTAGTTATCTAATGGGGCCAAGTTTTAATTGTTTCTATTCGATATTTATTAACTAGTTTCAAATGAAAGTCAGCCATATTTAATTACCACTGACCCGCAACTAAGAAATATAAAGGTCTATCATAACATTTTAAATCTACCACGAGTCAGAACAAAGAGCGTATAGTTATTCCCTTGGTTTTGGGTACGATATTATGTCTCTGAACAAGCAATGTTAAGTTAATTAGTTCCTACGCTTTCGCATTGTCACAATTATTTAATCTGGAAAATCCTCACACTTCTTCGTCACAAGAAAACATTATTTGCGCTTGTCCCAAAAGTATCGTGCTATTATTCATATATTACTTCTTTTGTTAAAAGGTGAGGTTATACAGCGGTAAGCACACGAAAACTTATGGGTAAAATAGCTATCTCAGGCTAACACGTAGGATGTTGAGTTAAAATAAAATTTTCATACATATATTTCCCACTTTCAAAAAACGAAGAAAAAGTCAAATACGCTTACATTTATTATCTGCAAGACACCACTCGAGATACGTTTGGCTACCAGATACCATCAGAAATGAGACGGAAAGGGGAAAGTCTGCTTAGTTATGGCTGTTTTTGTCTTAACCAAATTTGTTAAATATGTCTCTTGCCAGCGGTGATAATATAAATAAAATATGCATAAGTCTTCTTAGTGTTTTTGGCCTCCTTTTCCGCAGTTGCAGTTATACAATTTGTATAGGTTATGGGACCGTCTAGTGCACCTGTAAATTAGTCTACTTTAGATTATTTCTTTAATTTTTACTAAATTCGATCGGTAACAGTTCTCATGAAATAGAATTGTTTTGAGTCTGAATAAAATGGACTACCTTGCCCACTGTTTACATTTACACTATTTACACTTTTACAATTACATGTCTTACAAAAGTTTTTTGAAAAATAGCCATTTCTATGGCCTGGCAGGGTATGTATGTCTTTTTTTATCGTCTGTGTATGTGTTATTTGCTTACAAGTTATATGGTTATCGCTGTGAGGTGTGTTTTTGTTTCGTTTCTGTCAAAAAAGGCGTCTGCTAGCAACTTTGTGTGTGATGTTCTGACTGTATTGTGTGTGTGTTTATAAATATGATTTTTTGTTCAACTAGCGACTTTCTATGTGTGTGTCTCTGTGTGTGTGTGTGTGTGTGTGACAGAGATTCTGATTTTCTGCTGGTGTATGTGTGTGTGTGTGGGGGGGGGGGTAGGGATTGGTTGTTGTTGTTTTATGTCGTCGTACTATGTGGTGGGTTTGAGAATGGGGGAGGTTTGTCTTTGTCTACTATGTGTTTTATTAGTTTAAATAATGTTTGGTTGCTGGTGTTTACTTGGTCGTTTAATGTCTTTCTTTTCTATTAAATACTTTTTGAATTTGGAAATTCTCTTGGAGGGTCAGGAGATGTTTCTTATTGTTAAATCTATTTTCATGTAGGTTTCTATGGTGGTGGTATAGCGGTTTTCTTGCCTAAGGTGTTCTGCAAATGTTGAATGGCTGTTCCCATATTTCCATGATCGTTTGTGTTCTTTATATCGTGTTTCAAATGTCCTGCTGGTCTCTCCTAAGTACAGTGCATCATAACTGTTACAGTGGAGTTGGTAATACCAGATTTTTGGTAGATGTCAGTGCTTTCTGATTTTATTAGGCATTTCAGTAATGGGTTATGGCTTTGATATGCTATTTTTATTCCTCGTTTACACATTACGGAACTGCCTAATAAAATCCGAAAGCACTGACCTCTACCAAAAATCTGGTATTACCAGCTCTAATGTAACAGTTGTGATGCTCTGTGCTTAGTAGAGACCAGCAGGAGATTTGAAACACGATATAAAGAATACAAACGATCATGAAAATATGGAAACAGCCATTCAACATTTGCAGAACACCTTAGGCAAGAAAACCGCTATACCACCACCATAGAAACCTACATGAAAATAGATTTAACAATAAGAAACATCTCCTGACCCTCCAAGAGAATTTCCAAATTCAAAAAGTATTTAATAGAAAAGAAAGACATTAAACGACCAAGTAAACACCAGCAACCAAACATTATTTAAACTAATAAAACACATTGTAGACAAAGACAAACCTCCCCCACCCTCAAATCCACCACATAATACGACCACATAAAGCAACAACAAAAAATCCATACACACACACACACCTGCAGAAAATCAGAACCTCTCTCACACACACACACATAAACAAACAAACAAACAAACACACACACACACACACACACACACACACACACACACACACACACACACACACATAGAAAGTCGCTAGTTGAACAAAAAATCATATTTACAAACACACACACAATACAGTCAGAACATCACACACAAAGTTGCTAGCAGACGCCTTTTTTGACAGAAACGAAACAAAAACACATCTCACAGCGATAACCAAAGAACTTGTAAGCAAATAACACACACACAGACGATAAACAAAAACAAAACAAACGACATACATAGCCTGCCAGGCCACAGAAATGGCTATTTTTCAAAAACTTTTGTAAGACGCGTGACTGTAAAAAGTGTAAATATAAACAGTGACAGCAAGTGGCAACGTGCTACAAATCACACGTAAAGAGGACAACATAAAAATTCGGAGTAATATTAATCGTCCATTTTATTCAGGATCAAAACAATCCTATTGCATGAAAACTGTTACCGATCGAATTTAATAAAATTTAACACAAACTGTTTCTTCTACATTTGACCACTGAAGATGCTTTAGAATAAAGCGAAACACGTCTGGTCTCAAGTAGACTAATTTACAGTTGCATAAGATGGTCCCATAACCTATACAAATTAAAGAAATATGTTACAAGCAAAGTTTGTCTTACATATGGGGGAACAGTGTAGCATTAGTGTTTATATTTACTATTTTTCGAATTATTAGATGCTTAATTTTTTGTTGCAATCGTTATGTAAAATCTTTGAACTATCGATTGTAAATTATTCTTGTGAACTTTTGTGTGTAAATTAGTTGTGCTCGTTCACAGCACGGGATACTCCTCGACGTTATGTAACTTTAGATTTGTAATGCGTATAGACCAGTCAGAAAGTATTGCATGTGTTTGAAAAATATCATTCAATTGAACTAAAATTTATTTCCACCGAAATTTATCCCACGCACTTATTATGTTCGAGTCCTATCATATTGCGCAAATATCTGAGTGTTCTATATAAAAAAATAAATGATAAATATTGCTTGATGTAATTAATTTTTTGACGTGATTTATTTGATATTTGGAGTAGTAAAATTAAAACTAGTAAATGACTTTTGCATTTGGTTCCATCGGAAGTTCAAAATATTTCAGAACAAATTCAGAGTAAAATAATGAAATGATAATATAATTTAAACATAAATAATGTAAGGTTTCAGCATCAATAAAATTGTGGTAGTAAAGTTTTACGACTTGTTTAAGTTCAGTTGTACCGCACAGGTCTCTTATTTTCTTCAGATGCAGTTAACAACAGTGATTATCACTGAAAATGATAAAGATGCTGAAAATAATTCAAAGTATTTGGATAAAAATTGATGTTGATTAATATAATGAAAAACAGTGAAAACTGTTATATTCAGAAATAATCTATTAGTAAAATAATTTATG
Source organism: Locusta migratoria (assembly GCA_026315105.1). Classification (NCBI taxonomy): domain Eukaryota; kingdom Metazoa; phylum Arthropoda; class Insecta; order Orthoptera; family Acrididae; genus Locusta; species Locusta migratoria. The sequence goes on from CM048755.1 coordinate 688,247,382, forward strand.
GTACATTTTATCAAAACATTGTTCAATATTAGTATGTTATCGGAATTTTTGTGGGATTTATGTGTATATGAAAAGTGACTGACTTAGGGGAATCTATGCCCGAAATTTTTTTGCCGTATGATGACTATTAGTAAAGTGCAAAATGGAACTTCATTTTCAGAGTCATATTTGAACAGTAAACAAAGTAGTTTAGTCTGCTTTGTCGCTGCTTCATATACAGATCGCAGATGTTTTATTGTCCATAAACCTAACGCTTTCTGCTTGTCTATACCTAGTTGTTTTACAGCGATAGAAGGTTTCAATCAGAGTATGGGTAATAGCTTGAACTTTGTAACGCCTAATTAGGCTGGTGACCGTATAAATATCATTTAGTAAACTTAAAAATTCTTATACATTATGCTTTATTTCCTTTTATTAGCTCATGTGTTCAAAGTAGGAAGTGGCAGGTGTCTTATCCTTAGGTACACGCACGGTTAAATTAAGAAATGCCACCACGGATGTTAATCTTACATTCACTTTCGACCCAAATTTATCGTATAGTAAGTGTATACAGGGCTAAGATTGATTGGTAATATTACATACGGTAAGGTTACATTTGGCTACCTTCTGACAGAAACAAGCCAGATTACATATGGTTACCGTGTGACAAGACTAAGAAAGTTTACAAGGCATAGCTACATTTCAAGGGGGAAGAGAGGAAATTCCGCAATTTCGTGGCAATGCAGTTACACAGCATACTACTTTCACGTTTATATTTCTAAGCAATGTAGCAAACAAAACGAAACAATGTATCAGTACTACTGGTATTATCTCGTTTAGTCTTGATTGTACCTTCCTCACCAAAATTTCTGACATTCGAACATCTTCCGTATGGGTTCGCCTGCCATATATGGAACCAATACCGCGAGAATGCAATCAGATATTATTGTGCTCTCAATTTGAAATAAAATTTAGATATCTCCTCGGAATTTCGTATGCTGATATCTATGAGCTAAAGTCGACGCAATGAGTTATTAGCACCGCAATCTCTTTAAAATGTGCTCCAAAACGTAACGTATTTTGATGCTGCACCGTAAGTGCACCGAGAAATACATACTGTGTAGATTGGCCTTTTCTTTTCGCTAAGTAGTTTCTTTATCTTGAATGGTCAGTTTTGTACCTGCCGGAACGTCGTCTCTCAGCATAATGACCACTTTTGTTACCCAAATGTTATGGCTTTTCGAAAACGGAAAAATGGCGATCCCGTACAGGGTGGTCCATTGGTAGTGACCGGGGCAAATACCTCACGAAATAAGCATCAGACGAAAAAACTACAAAGAATAAAACTTTTCTAGCTTGAAGGGGGAAAACAGATAGAACTATGGTTGGTCCGCTACTAGACGGTGCTGCCATAAGTCAAACGGATATCAACTGCATTTTTTTAAAAAAATAGGTACCCCCATTTTATTACATATTCGTCTAGTAAGTAAATAAATATGAATATTTTATTTGGAACACTTTTTTCGCTTTGTGATAGATGGCGCTGTAATAGTCACAAACGTATAAGTACGTGGTATCGCGTAACATTTAGCCAGTGTGGACGGTATTTGCTTCATGATACATTACTTGTGTTAAAATGGAGCGTTTACCAATTGCAGAAAAAGTCGATATGGTATTTATGTATGGCTATTGTGATCAAAATGCCCAACGGGCCTGTGCTATGTATGTTGATCGTTATCTTGGAAGACATCATCCAAGTATCGGACCATTGGTCGGATAGTTACGTTATTTAAAGAGACAGGAAGTGTTCAGCCACAAGTGAAACGTCAACGACGACCTGCAACAAATGATGATGCCCAAGTAAGTATTTTAGCTGCAGTTGCGGCTAATCCGCACTTCAGTAGCAGACAAATTGAGCGAGAATTGGGAATCTCAAAAACGTAGGTGTTGAGAATTCTACATCAACATAAATTTCACCCATACCATATTTCTATGCACCAGGATTTGCATGGCGAAGACTTTGAACGTCGTGTACAGTTTTGTCACTGGGCACAAAATAAATTACGGGACGATAACAAATTTTTTCACGTATTCTGTTTAGTGACGAAGCGTCAATCACAATCAGAGGTAACATAAATCGGCACAATATGCACTACTGGGCAACGGAAAATCCACGATGGCTGCGACAAGTGGAACATGAGTGACCTTGGCGGGTTAATGTATGGTGCGGCATTATGGGAGGAAGGATAATTGGCCCCTATTTTATCGATGGAAATCTAAATGGTGCAATGTATGCTGATTTCTTACGTAATGTCCTACTGATTTTACTACAAGATGTTTCACTGCATGACAGAATGGCGATGTACTTTCAACATGATGGATGTCCGGCACATGGCTCGCGTGCAGTTGAAGAGGTCTTAAATGAAATATTAAATGACAGGTGTATTGGTCGTAGAAACACTATTTCATGGCCCGCACGTTCACCGGATCTTATATCCCCGGATTTCTTTCTATAGGGAAAATTGAAGGATATTTGTTATCGCGATTCATCGACAACGCCTGAAAATATGCGTCAGCGCATTGTCAAGGCATGTAAGAACATTACTGAAGACGAACTACTCGCTGTTGAGAGGAATTTCGTTAATCGTATTGAAAAATGTATTGAAGTTGAAGGACATCATTTTGAGCACTTATTGAAGTCATGAGGTAACTGCAGGTAATCACGCAGTAACAGCATGCGTTCTCATAATGTATGATACTGTCACAAAAGTAAATGTATCACATTGGAACAACAGAAATAATGTTCAAACGTACCTACGTTCTGTGTTTTAATTTAAAAAGCCTGTCTGTTACCCACTGTTCGTCTAAAATTGTGAGCAATATGTTGGTGAAAATTACAGCGCCATCTATCACAAAGCAAAAAAACTGTTCCAAATAAAACATTCATGTTTATTTACGTATTATACGAATATTTAATAAAAACGGGGGTACCTGTTTAAGAAACTGCAGTTGATATCCATTTGACCTATGGCAGCGCCATCTAGCGTGCCAGCCAGCCAGCCAGCCTCTGTTTTCCCCCTTCAAGATAGAAAAGTTTTGTTCTTTGTAGTTTTTTCGCTTGATGCTTATTTCGTGAGATATTTGGCTCGGTCACTATCAATGGACCACCCTACATAAATGCCAACTGAATAAACTGTTAAAACTTGAGACATTTGATATCGTTCGTTCTGAGTATATTTTCGATCCGCGTTGCAAAACGGCTAAAAATTATTTTTACAATTTTGTATGTTAGTATGGCAACTATTATAACTTCAATTTCGGTACCGGATAAAGATATCTAAAAGATAAAAATATTAGTTTGAGACTGTGGTATTGCAAATAGACAACTAAACCATTATCTATATCGATATTCATGTTCTTGGGAACACCGACAGTTGCTATAAACACTTCATAGATTCCTGTGAGAGTCCGCCCATTACGAACACTGTAGTTAAACACTATTGATGTGGTGCCTGTTCATTTCGGACATGTCGCAAACGAACAGCCAACGTATTAATAATTGTAGGGTATGTCCCCAACAAGCAGTTGACAACTTCAATGCGTGGGAACCTTATTCATAAGCGGCTTAAATGTGTATCAGTTTGTCACCGATTGGTATTATAAACATTTTTCCGTGAAGTAACTGTGAGAGAGTAATGCTCTGTGCTAGAGTTGATTGATATTCTTCTACTGCACTCTACGTTGAGCAATGTAGCAAGTAGAATCCCATGGGGCAGTAAGCAAAGGGGTGTCTTCGCCGCATGCCCTGGGTAATCCAATTTGAATTAGCAGACACCTTTGCACAGATATTCTTAATCACAATTCATAATACCTAGAACAGCAGTCAATTCTGTTGACTGCTGGGCTTTTACTAGTTCTAAGATAAGCCATAAGGTGAGGTTTGCGTTACGTATCCCCACATTTTTTCTAAATCCAAATTGATCTTCCCTGATGTCAGATTCTACCAGTTTTTCCATACGTCTGTAAATAATTTGCGTTAGTATTTTGCAACCATGACTTATTAATGTGATATTTCTGTAACTGACAGACCTGTCTGCACTTGTTTCCTTTTCGAATTGGAATTATCTCCTACAATTTGCACACCAGGTGGAACAGTTTCGTAAAAGAAGCTCTCCCTAAGATATCAGCAGTTCCTTGGGGGTCTTGTTTTGACAGAAATCATTCAATGTTCTGTCTAACTCTTCACGTAGTATCGTATCTCCTGTGTCATCTTCATCTGCTTTCTCTTCCGTCTCAACACTACTGCCTTCTAGTTATTGTCCCTAGTATAGGGTTTGACATTTTCCTTCCACGTTCCATCTTTCCCTTATTTCATTACCACTGGTTTTCCATATGAGCTCTTCATATTCGTAGAGGTGCTTTTCTTGTCTCAAAACGCCTCTCTTATTTTCTTATTGTCGGTGCCTATCTTTTCTTTAGTTATAGAATTCTCTTATGGACTTACGTTTGTCCTCTAGCCACTCCTGCTTAGTCAATTTACACTTCTGTGAACCTCATTTTATAGCCGGAATTACTCCTTTTATCCGTTTCATTTGCTGCAATGTAAGAAATGTCCATTCGATAATTAAGCTCAGTATCTCTTGTGTTATCTTAGGGTTTCTACTAGGCCTTCTCCTTCTACCTATTTCCTTTTCTGCAGCCTCTTTGAAACACTCAACAAACTAATGTTTATTCAATTGATCCAGGTTGCATCTCCTTACTTGTTGCGGTTTTCTTTTTTTCACTTTTATTCAATAGGTCATAATCAATAAGTTATGGTCAGAGTCTATATCTGCTCCTCGATATGTATTACAATTTAAAACCTAATTCCGAAACATATGTCCGACTTCCGACCTTTACAAATTCTATCTGAAACTTGCCGATGTCATCTCGATACTTTTACGTATACAGCCTTCTTTCTTGATTACCGAGCGAGGTGGCGCAGTGGTAACGCACTGGACTCGTATTCGGGAGGATGGTGGTTCAAATCCACCTCCGGCCATCCAGATTTAGGTTTTCCGTGATTTACCTAAATCACTGCAGGCGAATGCCGGGATGGTTCCTTTCAAAGGGCACGGCCGATTTCATTATCCACCCTTACCCAAAAGGTGCGAGCGTTAGCTCCGTCTCTAATGACCAAGCTGTCGACGGGACGTTAAACCCTAAGCTTCCTTCCTTCTTCTTTCTTGATTCTTAAGCCAAGTCTTTGCAGTAATTAAAATGTGCTCTGTGCAGAACTGAACTAGATGACTTCCTCTTTAATTCCTTTTCCCAAATCCATATTCTATCTCTTCCAATTCCTACTAACTTATTCCAGTCCCCCATCACAGTCAAATTTTGCTGTTAGTGAACTGTTTCAATAACTCCTTTTATCTCATTATACATTTTTCAATCTCCTCATCATCGGCAGATGATGTACACAGGCAGATAAGGTTGCAGTCGGCAACTTCAAAGCAGTAACAATTGATGACATGTTCATAAATACATTAGAAGATAAATTTTTCACTTCCCAAACCAGTTATCTGAAAATTTTATATGCCCCTACCAGTAGACGAAATTTATAGTTAATAAATGGTAACATTGATTACATCTAAGATATACACAAAAATTAGAATTTACCTATAAAAATAAAATTCACCATAGAAACTAAAACCAATATCTCCATAAATTTTCAAAAGCGGAAAGTAAATAACATACATACATTCGAAATACATAGAAAAGCAACAACTACATGTAATATCATTAAGAAAAATCTTTCTATCCGAATACACATACATATTAATTCTTCAAATTAATGTTAAACAGAATTGTAAACTTATCCCTAAGAACAACATGCTATACAACTATACAACACTAGACTACATAAAATAATTTACACTAAAATAAATACTTAGAACGTAAAACCAATAAATGAAACCTAAGAAAACAAGCGCAACACAAGGATATAACAATGAAAAAAAGAACTTACAACTATAATATAGATTACATATGTGCCACATAGAGGATAAAATGAACGAACTTTTATGAAAGACAAATTTATATTATCATTTAGCATGACAAATAAACGCGAATTTGATCAAGGAAAACCAAAATTCCAGAATTTTCAAATCCTGGCGTCTACAAAATTTCGTGCGACAATTGTATGAAATTTTATATGGGACAAACAAGAAGCAACATCAGTATAAGATTCAGAGAACATACGAGAGCATGTGAAAGTCAGCAATCTACCTGCTCCTTAGAAATGAATACCACAGGACAAAACAAATCGAAAATGCGTTACAAATTTTACGTGTAACTTTTAAAGGCGGTATTATGAATATTTTGGAATAATTGGAAATACACATGCATATGAAAAATTTCTTGGACGACATCCTCAATGAACAAACGGATCTAAAAAATAAGGCCTACTCTGAAAGCGTTATTCAAATTTTCGGCCAGAAAACGGATGAATGTAAAAGGGTGCCCAGCTGCGGTACGCGCGGCCATTCGTCGTCGGGGGTTCGAGTTCTCCCTCGGGCATGGGTGTTTGTGTTGTCATTAGCATAAGTTACTTTAAGTTAGCATAAGTAGTTTGTAAATTCAGAGTGTCTAGTTTATTGCCGTACAATTTGTCGATTTCTGTTTTCATGAGCAATAAACAGAACTGAACTGTTGTTTTTTTATATCTGTACTTAATGTTTATGTAAAGGGTTATGAAGCTCTAGACTCGTGGTGATGCAGCACCTTTTTATGTTTGTAATGAATAAATGTAACATATTTAATGGTAACAAAGAGGTAAATAAGCTGAATTACTCACAGCACCTACAGGTGCACTTGATAATGCCGACATGCCGAAACAGGTAAGCTTGTTGGGCAATTATTCAATAAATACAAGCGAATAAAGATCGTTTGCAGTATCCGGAACTGACTTTTCATAAAAATGTTGTATTTCGACGTAATTAAATCTGCAGACTCTGCTGATTACCAACAGAAAAACATCTTTCACTACTCTGTCGTATGTATAATTTGTTGTGGTCCTTCGATCTGGATTCAAGTAGAGGCTCTCGAACAGAGGCTTCGTCGGCTCTGTGATGGTCTCGGCTGCAGATTTCTGGACCTTTGCTATTGGGTGGAGAGTTGCATGAGTTGTTTTATAAGTCAGGGTTGCACTACACATATGCAACAACTACTTAGCGATAGTTTGTAGTTCTCCAATGAACTGTCGCTAGTCGATACTCAAAGTGGAAGTAGACTGAGGCAGAGTTAAGACACTTCGTATGTCTAAATTGTAACATTAATTTGCCTAATCATACGTATCAAAGTCCCTGAATTCATCACATTCCAGCTAAGCTGTCACGCTTCATTTAGACGCAGAACATCTCGCGAGGCGTTGAAAGTGTACCGAAATGACAGGTTAGACCTTACACGAAGGGAGTACCCAAACTAATCGTCAAAAAACGATGTTGAAATCCATACTGACTGCGAGGATATCTGGAGACGACTATGCGGCCTAGCTGAACTCCAATTAATCAATGCATGCTTTGCGAGCCACATATTTCCACTGTTATAATGGTAGAATCAAAGAAATTCTACTTACAGTATACGTAAAAGGCCCGATCCCTAAATAGTACTATCTAGTTTTAGTTGACTTTAACCTAAGGAGTATTTATAGAAGATATGCAATTGCATTTTTAATAATAGGAAGAACGAAGGAACAGGAAGAAGGCAAATGACTGGCTGCTGTAGGGCATTGAATTAATTCAATGGCGACGAATGGCAAACTGTGCCGGGACAGGATTCGAACAAACATCCATGCCCGAGGAAGGATTCGAATCCCCCAAACGTGTAACGGCTTCGCGCATCGGAGCATAGCACCTCAATGCACTCCGCCATCTGATTCAGAAATCATCGTTCGTGAAAAACTCTGCTTGCACTTTTCTTTCACGATAGTTTCCAAAAAGGAACAAGAACATTCCACAGTCCTAGATTATCGGGAAGCTTTAGACACCGAGCTCCACTGCAGACTTAACGATCGAGCATACGAACTAATTTCTGATACGTGTGAGTCGCTCGAATGTTTAGTAATTACTTAAAAACCAGTACTTTGTCCTGGACGGCTAGTATATATCAGAGCACGGGTATAGTGAGGACTGTCACAGGAAAATGTTATGCGATCGCTGTTTTTCTATGTCTACACAAATCACAAAAAAGCAGAAATCTGCAACGTTTGCTTCTGGCGTGTGTTAGAAATGTGCGAGGAAGTATCGTTGGTTGTTGAGTGACTATACTGGGATACAAGATAATTCAGAATTTCTAGTTGTTCTTATGCTTGCTCTAAATGTGGAAAAGTGTAAGTTAATGCAGATGAGTAGCAAAACAAAACAAAAACCTCACTGGCTTGATTGAAGACCTACTATAGGTTTTCCTGAAGTTTTGTGATATGTGCAAATATTTTGGACCAAAAATAATGTAAATAATATACAATTAAATATATAATGTTCTACATATATTTAACTTTGTATTATTTATAACATGTTGTTTTAGTATTATTTTGATCGAATCTTACAAATACAATATTCGAGACCTATGTTTTTCTCTGTTCTTTGTGATAATTTTATAATTTCTTTATAAAAAGGTATTTTTCTACGATATATTCATCTCTAGATGAAATATCAACTTCAAACCATTCTTCGAACCGCCAGTAAGTGACTTACAGCAAAAGAGTATTATGCTAGACCCACGTGAGAATTATATCTTTATAGGTGTGCATCAACTTTCAGAGTCAAAGCATCAAACAAATTTAGAACAAAATTAAATTCTGACCAACTTCTACTATATTTCTTTTTCGATCGGACGCATAATAGTCGAGATAAAGCGTAGTGCCGCCTTCTAGCGGCGTCCGGTTATGGCACCAGAAAGAGGCTATGGTCTCGGACAGCCAAAATCAAGTCTAAAACTTTGTGTTGAGCGGTAAACGATGGGACCCAAAAGATGGAGACACGTTACAGAGAGACACGCAGACAGTGTCAAATCGTAATTTTTTTTGGAAATATATCTGAAACGGTGGGAGACACGGAAAAAAAGAGAGGAAAGTTGCAGAGAATTTCCTCCTCTACTACTCTGTTTATTGAAGTTTCGGCTCATATGAACAGTTAAAGCATTATTTGCAGTTAATTCGAAATTTCAAAAGCCATCGCAGACGCCCAACTTGTGGTGTTACTAACCTAAAGTGGCCCAAAAATCCTATAAAATTCGATTGCAGTATTAGTGGTGCGCTGATTGACTTAGTCGTCCCGACTAAACATCTAAGTGTAACGTTGCAAAACGATGTGAAACTGAACTAGCACGTAAAGGTCGTTAGTAGGGAAGACAAATGGTAGGCTTCACTTGACTGGGAGAATTGTATGAAAGACTAGTTAATCTATAAAGGATACTGTGTTTAGTATATTAGGGCGATGCATTCTTTAGAACTGATCGAGAGATTGGGATTCGCACAACCCTGTATTAAAAGAAGACATGGCACCATTTCAGAGGTTCAAATGGTGTTAAGCTTATGTGACTTAACTGCGGAGTCATCAGTCCCTAAACTTCAAAACTACGTATAAACTGAAACTTCCTGGCAGATTAAAATTGTGTGCCGAAACTGGGACTCGAACCTGGGACCTTTGCTATTTTGGGAACATCCCTCAGGCTGTAGCTAAGCCATGTCTCCACCATATACTTTCTTCAAGGAGTGTTAGTCTTGCAAGGTTCGCAGGAGAACTTCTGTGAAGTTTGGAAAGTAGGAGGCTAGTTACTGGCGGAAGTAAAGTTGTGAGGACGGACCGTGAGTCGTGTCGGGATAGCTCAGTGGTAGAGCGCTAGCCCACGATAAACAAAGGTCCCAGGTTCGAGTCCCGGTTCCGGCACACAATTTTAATGTGCCAGGAAATTTCATATGAGAGCACACTCCACTGCAGAGTGAAAGTTTCATTCTACTTTTAAACTACCTGATACTAAAGACAACACAAACATCCATGCCCAAGGGAGGATTCGAACCCCCGACGGGGAACGGCCTCGCTCATCCACCGCGGCATTTCAGAGGTGTGCCGCGATATTTGATACAGGTATGTTCGAACAACACACGAGTATTACGGAAATGCTTTCTGAAGACGTCAACCGTATCTTGGAAACAGTTTTTCTCTGTCGTGTTTACGTGTTAAGACCTGAAGCGGATTTCAAGGCCTACTGAAACAAGCCGCCTAAGAAACAGCTATTTCAGTTCCACATTCAGTGAAAACAATAATCGCTGTTTCTCTTTCATTAAATAGACAGATTCGTGCTCAGTCTAATATTTATACTTCTCTTTCAGTGTAGAAAAAATCATTCTGTCGATATTAATCGAAAATTCTTAGAGATGCAACGTGACAAGCCCAGCAAGTTTAAGAAACGGTTGCGTTTACAAGAGCACGAAAATCGATTGTGCAACTGGAAAACCGCATTACAAAAGCGAATTTCCAGAACCGATTTTCGAGTGTTTACATAACCAACCAAATGCGGAGTTGGGAAATCGGTTAGCCGCTCGAGAATGGCCGTGCGTATTAAGGCGCCTTGTTACGAAATACGCGCCTTGTTACGGAATACGCACCTGGTCCCCGTCGATGGTTCGAGTCCTCCCTCGAGCTGTGTTTGGCTGTGTGTGTGTGTGTGTGAGAGAGAGAGAGAGAGAGAGAGAGAGAGAGAGAGAGAGAGAGAGAGAGAGAGAGAGAGAGAGAGAGAGTTGTCCTTAGCGTATTTTAAGTCTAGCGACTGATGACCACTGCGGATTGCTGCCATAGCGTCACAAACATTTGATTTTTGAAATCGGTGTACGATATCCGATCTTGGGGCTCCATTCAGCAGGGTGAAAGTGGGAACAGACGGTTGTGTCGACGTTCTCCCTCACCAGGTCGAGCGCACAGCCTTACCATATTTTTCCCCAAGGCAGTCACGGCACATTAAACCTGCTTTGTAACAACGTTGTGGATAAAACAGCCGCGTTGGAGTGGCCGAGCGTCCAAGTCGCCTAGCTGCGGAGTGCACCGCTGCTTGCCGTCGGATGTTCGAGTCCTCCCTTGGGCATGGGTGTGTTTGTTGCCCTTAGCATAAGTAGTTTGTAAGCCTAGGGACTGATGACCACAGTAGTTAAGTCCCATATATTTACAAACATTAGAACATTTTTTTATAAAACTTAAGTTCCAGTGTTCAAGAAGAGCCACTACAACTGGCTATGTTCCCAGTTATACCATTTTACCTTTTATACTTTACGAAATATTACCTGCCGAAAATCGTTAGTTTTGTCGTCAGAGTTCTAACGTACTACGAGGGGTGTTCAAACGTCTTAACAACCAACCCGGTTGAAATTTGAATATGCCACTTCGGTATAAGGTCTAGTTACACTAAATATGCCTCGTCACTTCCCCTTAAAATAATGAAGGTTGTGCCGTCAGCAGGCGAGGTGATGCCCACCGTCTCTTCCGAAGTCCGAGGTCAGATACTCATCGAATTCCTCGAGCATGGAAAAGCCATTAACAGTGACGTGCTCCATGATAACGCGCGTCCACACGTCTTCACGGTCACTCAAAGTGTACTGGCCAAGTCAAGTGGGAGCAGCTTCAGCATCCCCCCTACAGCCCGGACATGCCGCCCGATGGCTATCTGTTTGGTACGCTTAACGTCTTAAATGGAGCACTTTAACTCGGACGATGAACTGAAGGACACAGTAGAGGACTGGCTCTTATAACAGCTACAGTAATTCTGGGGACAGGAAATCCTTCGGATCGTTAAACAGTGGGATAGTTGTGCTCAGTCCTCTGGTGATTTCTTTGAAATAAAGACTTCAATTAAAACCACAGTGGCGTTTCATTTGAACAACCCTCGTATTAGCAGAAACACGAACTTTAAATATTATGTTTACTTAGTGTTTAGCCTATAATGGGAAGAAAAAGTAAATCCCTACATTGGAACCCCGTTTTCTAGCTTTCAGAACTTCTTTTTCTTTTCGGTTGGTAAAATAACACAAAGTAACATCACGCAATAAAAAACTATAACCTAAGTAATGGTGACTTCTCACGGTAAAGCTGTGTGCCGCGGTGGAGTAGCCGAGCGGTCTAAACCGTCTCGCTGCAGAGCGCGCGGTTGCTCGCCGTGGAGGTTCGAGTCCTCCCTGGGGCATGGGTGTGTGCGTTGCCCTTAGGTTAGTTTACCTAGGTTCAAGTAGTTTGTAAGCTACGGACTGATGACCACGCAGTTTGGTCCGATAGATTTACAAACATTTGAACATTTTTTTGGAAAAACTGTGGATTCCCAAGCGAGATGTCACGGTTGCGATTCCTGTTCGATCACGGCTTCTTCCGGTCTTTGTTATAATCCAGCCTTCTGCTCTCTACGATGTGAGGAGTCGCCAGAAACGACACTTGGGTCGACTTCCTCGGTAAACTGTAGACGTAAACAGTGCACTGATGAACAGTGTTCACGTGCGATCAAACGTACATTACACTTTCTAGAGTGAAGAGTCTGGGGTGATTACATTTTATTAATGAAGACTTCGGTAGTGTCAAAGCTCAAGAGTCAACAATATCTGAATATAATCGACTTAGAAGGACTTACCGTCGAGACTTGTAAAAATTTGTTACATATATACCTCGGAAAAAAACCGGTTTCGACAAAGGCAACTACATCAAAGGCATATTACATATAATACACAACTCAATTACGGGATCATGTGAGATTTCATACACAATATACATATGTTAACTTATTTTATTCAGCTATACTTGACGTTTACATGGCGTTTACATAGAGCGAGGCACCATAGGGCTACCATTAAAGTGAAAAAGTCGTTCTCGTTGCCTTCTAATATGGTGTGTGATCACGTTGGACGACCAGAATAGTTGCACACCTGCTTGGCATGTACAGTATAACGTTATCACTCAGCTCTTGAGGGATATGTGGCCATTCTTCCAGCTCTGCAATCGTTGTGAGATTTGGTGATCTAGGTTTAAGTCCGGCCACTCATTCGTTCAATTCCCTCAGCTTCAAGCATGTTGTCCACCACTGCAGCTGTTTGAGGACGAGTGTTATCGTCTGCCAGGAGGAACATCTCATATGACTCCAGCGTAGGGCATAGTACAGATTGAAGGATCTCGTCTCTATTCCTCTGAGCAGTCAAAGCGCCATTCTGAACTACATAGAGGTCAGTATGTCCACCACCACGATTTGGCGATATTTTCTGCACATAAGCAGGATTGTTCGGAGTTGTATGTTCTCTCCTTATAAGGGAATGACGATTGTTTGGCTGGATACGAAATCTTGACTCATCTGTGAACAGAACCCGGCACCATTATTTTACGACTCCAATCCTGATTTTCTTCCGCCCAGTTTCTGCGGGCTGAATGGTGTCGTGGCTTTAATGGGACGCACACCATAGGTCTCGTCCGTAAAGGCTACATTTCCGAAGTCGATTTCGGACAGTTTGTGTTGATATTGCGCGCTCTGCTCCTGCCTGCAGGGTGCGTTGCAGCTGAGTTGCTTTCAGCCTCCTGTCTCGACAGGCTGTTGGCTGGAGATAACGGTCATGTCTTGCTGATGTTACCCGTGGGCGACCTTGACCTTGCCTTCTTTTAACGTCCCCTGTTGTCTGAAATCGCATTCAGGTCTTGGAAATTATACTTTGGGACACTCCAATAGCTACAGTCACCTCCCTCTGTGTCTGTCCCGTTTCCAATCTTCCTGTGGCTCTCTATGCCATAGATTCTGGTAAGTCATTATGTTGTTGCATTGTACTACTTGCTCACTACACTATCTGAACCCAACTGCCTGTGTAATTCGTTTCGTAAACACAAGTCAACACCAATGCTCTCTACAGTAAGTTTCTGTTATTACCACTATTTGGTTGCCGTAATGTTTTTGTCTCCAAGCCGTAGAATCGACAAAAAATGTCGAACCATTTTAGTTGATTCTGCCCAAGACAGTACTTCAGAACCTAGATATCTCAACCGATCACCTAATTCTTTCGATCAGTGTAAGTAATATCTAAGGTCGTTTAGTCAACTAAGCATAATTACATAATTTATAGGGTATAATGACATAAGAATGAAGTAGTTTTAGTAATATGCCAGATTATGTTCCCTTGCTATTGCTTGCAAATAGCTTCAAACGCTTCTGCAATTATTTTCGATAATATGTATTCCGAACACGAAGAAGAAAGAAAAAGTTACATTTGACATTGAAGGTGATAGTGCTGCTGTTAGAGATGCTGCTGAAGCCGGAATTAATGGAAGCTTAGGGTTTAACGTCCCGTCGACAGCGTGGTCATTAGAGACGGAGCTTACGCTCGGAGTGCTTGGGTAAGGGCCGTGCCCTTTCAAAGGAACCATCCCGACATTTCCCTTGAGCGATTTAGGGAAATCACGGAAAACCTAAATGTGGATGGCCGGAGGTGGATTTGAACCACCATCCTCCCGAATGCGAGTCCAGTGTCTTACCACTGCGCCACTTCGCTCGGTCCGGAATTATTGATTTGTCTCTTACGAAAATGTGAGGACTGTAGTACGGAACTAATTCAGCATGCACTATACTCAAAGTTTACCAAATAATAATGGCAAAACGAGCTAGTGATCCATCAGGAGCCGAGAATGATGAAGATGAAAGACATTCACCTTTTATTAAAGCAGTTGTTATTAAGCCATAATTATATTTACAACAATTATTTTACTTCTTTATTTGCCTGAAATGTTATTACCTCTGACTGTTGCGTTTGTACAAATATATTTAATACCCTGTAGCTTTTAGTACTTGTTTTTATCAGTCATTTGTCGTTATTCGCATCTTTTGCGCGTAATTATTCACTATCTATCAGTTGGATAATATTGTATTCAAAATTTTGCATCGCATCAAGATTATTCGATCCCGACGACATGCACATTTTTTATGACGGTGTTGGTTACGTGCAGACAGGCACGCAAGCAGGAGGGGGGGAGCAGCACAGGGGACCCGGGACCCCCCGAAATGTTTGTACTTACACTAGACACAATTAAACTGTTCTACTACTAATATGGTTTCCTAATAATATCCAGTCTTGATTATAACAACGTCAAGTGCAGAAGTGAAAAATTTGAGAAACAGCAGAGAAGATTCACGTAACTTTTATGAGACTTCAACTCTTGTAAGGCAGAGTAGATTGTGAACAGTTTAATAACAATTCTAAATCTGTATTTGTATAAAGATTTCCATGTAGTTGTATATGCATCACCCAAGGACAGGTTTAAACTAATTGGCTTAGTCTCGGTATCATATATAACCGTCAAAACAAATATTTAGGTGCTTTGTGACTGTGTCTGGGCTATTTTGAAAAATAAAAGAATGGTCTCAAGGTTAGTATCTTTGCTTGTGTATTTGTGAAAGTAAGTAGTTCCCTTTCACAAAGAAAAAATACATCGAATGCTTTCAGCAGGATGGATCACATGGAATTTAATAGACTCAGTGTCGGTTTAAGTGTTTCACAAGAACCGCAGCTGCTGGGGGCACCAAGATTGAGGGGGGGGGGGGGGGCACCGAAAATGAGGAGGGGGAAGCGTGAGTGAAAGAGGGGACAATTAAGGGGGGAGGCGAAATTGAGTGTGACCCGAGAGTGGTTACTGCCAATATTTGAATTTAGTAAATAACAGTCTGGTTTCTTACTAAAAGAAATAATCAACTTCAGATGTTAATAGGCGGACCTCACATTAGTCTTGCTGTTGAAAGGATCATCATTGTTGATTTTAGTCTTCCTTAAACCGGACTGCTTTGTCGAATACCGCGGCAGTCATTGTACAAGTGATCCAGCAACAATAGAGATTCGCATTTCTCTCCTACAATGCTAGACTAAGTCCGGCGTATTGTTCGAGAAAGACGTAATATTCTGTGACAGCCCT
Organism: Locusta migratoria; assembly: GCA_026315105.1. NCBI lineage: Eukaryota > Metazoa > Arthropoda > Insecta > Orthoptera > Acrididae > Locusta > Locusta migratoria. The sequence goes on from CM048755.1 coordinate 688,263,311, forward strand.
CAGCTGTTGCAACATCTGTAGTAATATGTTTTCTATGAACTGTATGTATTCTTTTACACATTATAAAACGTGAACATGTTTGTTTACTGTTAAATTTGCGACTTAAAAATATTGTATTATGAGTTTCGATGTACTTTTCTAGGATCCTTTCGCAAACAATTTTGCAACAAGGTAGTTATATTTCGTAACATAATGTGAGGGATAGGGACTTTGTCAAATGTGCAAACTATTTTGCCATATGTCAGGAAGACCTTTCTGAAAGATCTGGAAAAATATTTAGGAATGTTTCGTAACAAACACAAATAACATCCATTCACAAATGATTTACTATCACTGTAATGTTAGTAACGCGTAAAAATTGTTAGATTCCTATTTTTTACGATTCTATTGGTGTTGTTAGATTCCTATTTTTACGATTCCATTTTGTGTTGCTTTTAGGTACATCTTCGTTGATTTTAAGTGCATTTATTTATATTTATAGTACATATTTGTTTGCATTAGTGCAGACCTATATTTGCTTTACAGTACTTTTGTAGATATTTTAATGCCCACATTTAACGTGGCTATAATAACTGGCTACATTGGCGCCACCTTCGTTTTCAGATTAAAAAAATAAAAAGGTAAAAGAAGGTATTACGAGACCTACGGTACCAGTATTCCTACAACTCGACCTTAACATTACACTCCAAAAAAATCTGTGAATTAAATGACAAACAGAATGGAAAGCTTAGATTGCATTGTCGAGCTGTACTATGTTTATATTACTGCTTCTGATTCCGTTCACCATCTAAGACATACAATTGGCGCCAATAATGAGGTCTCAGGTATGCTTGAGCCCCCTAACCTTCAGCCATACATCTTGAATCCAGCGAAAATAAACTTGGTTTTCTCGAATGAAATTTGTTGCCTAGTGTTTTCGGCGAATTCCTTGAGAATCTCCCTCTGTTTGATAGCTGTGATTCCGCTGTCCACAAGTATCGCCAAAGTGTCTGTGAAGGCAAGGAAACTGATCTTGAGTTCGTCTCTCACTTGTCCAAGTTGAATGGGTTTGTAGAATTTACGATTTTTTAAGTTCTTTCTCCTATTCCCTTGTGACTTTCTCAAGGTTGAAGAGAAGTGGTGATAATCCGTCACTTGTTGCCCGGTATTTATCTCGAAAGGCGGTGATATATCAAAATATATTTCATGACTTAGATTTCGTTATATGATGGTTAGTGTTTTGTGTGAAGTGTGTGATCTTCTGGGACACTTGAGAGCGACTGTCGATTGATGGAATCATACGACGTTTTTGAAGTCAAAGAATCATGCACGTGAGAGGACGGCTTCGAGTTACCTCCTATTTGTTTTCAGATTGAAAATGTGCTCTGATCGGAAGTACGATTGGTATTACCCAACGTTGTGTTGGAGATGCCCTTTAGTTCTCTGACGAAGACAAGCTGAGAAGGTCTTGTAAATGACTTAAACAATGTACATTCTACTATCGTGATTAACACCCAACTTATCACTTTTATGTATTGAGTGGATGGATGTGCATTGCCATCCTTCAGATAGGTGTTCTGTTTATAGGATTGCGCTTGTAACATGTCTATTGGGATTTGTGTAAGATCGTCAAGTGGATCTAGGTTCTTCCAGAGTTACGCAATTGTATCATCTTATCCAGCTGTTGTTATTTTTCAGTCTGAGTTTGTGTGTGCGGATTTCATATTAGGTGGGAGGTTGAGATCCATGATTTGTGTAGGGAGGAGTCTTCTTGAGATTTTGATTGTGATAGTGGACATTTGAGTTGCTCTGAGAAATACATAGCCATCTCTATGGAGTTTTCTAGGTTAGTCAGTGCAAGCCTTGCATGAAACAGATGTTTTATGGAATGTACCTACGTATCTGTCCTGCGAACGTCTTGCAGATGTCTCATTTGTTGTAACCTCTGAAGTCTTTCTCGAGGAAATACATTTCCTTCTTTAAATATCTCCAATTTATTTGCCTGATTAATTTGGACTTGTCTTTCTGTAAGGCTCTCTTTCATTCATACATTGTCTTTCCATATGCAGAGATGCACCATGGATCTTTCATATTTTTCTTCCTGGACTTGCGACCAACAATGACGCAGTTTAATCACAAAAACTACAGAGGTCTAAATAAAATTATATTTCAGGAAAACAGTAAAGGGGGCTTCAAAGTCAGACCTCAGGGGACTTCGAAACACATTAAAAGTTTCCTGAATAGAGCTTTCGACAGAGTTAGCTACTCAAGTAAATTTTCAGTTTGTGTGTGTCATCAATGAAGAAGACAAGGCAGCACTTTCAATAGTTTGCATCATTTCTTTAACTGTACTGGTACTGTAGATGCATAGCATCTCCAATTACGCATGAATGACGCGAATCATTTAATTCTTAATTTCAGTTCTTCATAAGTAAAACGTCGTGAAGCATTTCATCTACACTATAAAGATTTCTAAGCCAGAAAAATAAATTTATCGCGATATAAAGTACTTCTGTTCCAGTCATTACTTAATATCGATTCTGAGTATAAAATGCGTATCACAGATCTGATTTCGCTTTGGAACACATTGTTTTTAGTATAGAGCTAGATGAAAACTCTAAATTATAGTAATTAGGGTTCCGAATCACAACGTCAGACAGAATTCGTATTCAACTGTTCAGTGTAACAAACAGAATAAGCCACTCTGTACTTCCTACACCGTCGTTCTTCCGCTATCTACGTAACTTACAGGGAGAAAGCACGATCTGGGTAATTCACCGTTGATAAGCCTAGGTAAATTAGTAACAATTGAAGGGTGTGCATTCATAGAAGGGGGAAATGCGCATTAGCAAATCAATTCAGAGGGGGGAAATCTGTAACATTTGAAGTATAGTTTTTAGAGTAGCCAACTAGGGGCGGAGTCCATTCTTAGGTCGTAGAACAGAAACAAACCTAATAAACAATGAACTTCGTTATAGTTAAGCATAAGGGCACTGCAGGAGAGTAGGTTATGAAGTAGGTCTCCTGTTAAAGAGACACGCGTCCATCGCCATTTGAACGATATTTTGATGAGCCATGCGATGTTTTGGGTGACATAGTAAAGTGTACTTGTAAGGTCCTGATTTTGATTTGACGATATTTGTAATGATTTTTACGGATCCACTTGTGACGATGCAAGGAAGCTATCACGAAATTAGTTTCACCTTTAAATTTGTATGTATGATATGTATTCTTCACAGAAAACGTAACTGTTAAATATCTAACGTCCCAATGATATAAACATAAAGAGTTCCAACTTCCATTTTGGCCTAAGAAATAGCTAAGCGTATTATTTATGTAATATTTCTTTAAAGTTACCTCAAAACAGGTAAATAAAGCCACACATCACAATTTGTTGTGTTTATAACACAAAACAAATGTATTCAAATCAATTTACGTATTTTGACAATTCTCTGGCGAGAGTTACATGTTGTTTACTAAGTCATAGGGTCAAAGATCTTGAAGAAAAGATATGCTAGTTAACAATATAAATGAAATTGTTACTTCTTTATGATAAACGTAATATTTGTTCTAGAAGAAAATGTATAATAATGCAATTTGTGCCGGCCGCGGTGGCCGAGGAGACTGAGGCGCTCCAGTCACGGTCTATACGGCCACTACGGTCGGGGGTTCGAATCCCCCCTCGGGCATGGATATTTGTGCCGTCCTTAGTATTAGTTAGTTCGTAAGTAGTTTGTAAGTTTAGGGACTGATGACCCCGTAGTTAAGTCCCATAAGCTATACAAACATTTGAAACATTTTTTGCAATTTGTTGCTAACATGAAATGCTATGTTGAAATCTAAAAATGTAACAACAAAAGAATCAGAATATTATTGTAATTCTTTATTTTATTAAATAATTAACTTTTATTTCATTAATAATGCAAATCATATGTACACATATTATAAGTGATCACATAATATAGACTGTCATTTGTCAAAGTGTATATAAAGTGATGCTCAGGCGATGCAAGGGGTGGTGATCTGTTATGAGTTAGTAGTCAGTTATGAGTTGACAGCTGTTGTTGGCAGAAGTTAGTTATGAGTCGCTGAGTGTTGTGAGTCGTAAGTTACAGTTGCAATGTGGAATTGTAAGTTGTAAAGTGGCCATAATTGAGTTTGGTATAACAAGAAGATATCTGGAGGACTTGAAGATAATAAAACTGAAAGTACTGTATTCTCTCAAATTTTGGAAGTTGAAAAAATTTGAAAGAAAATTTCACAGTGAACACTAAACAGTAAGAATTGCAGGACCACATGAAGACTTTAGAAAAGATAAGTACGCCTAAATACGACTTTCTGTTTGATGAAGTGAATGAACGATTTACTGCAATTTCTCGTACTGTACTTATTAGCTGGACAGTACTAGTTTTTTTGCATGTCACACTGCCTTGAGAAAGACAAATATTACAACCCAAACTCCATAATATGTAATTGATGAGCAAAGGCTAAACTACAATTCTTGAACAATATTGACGACCTGTATTTACATTACAAACTAGCAACTCACCCCGGCTTCGCACGGGTACAATTTATTAATGAATAAAACGAGAGGTAAAAAGAAATGTTCAGGTTTGTGAAGCTTAAGGGACTTAACTGCGCGGTTATCAGTCCCTCAACTTACAAACTACTTATGAACTACCTTATACTAACGACGACACAAACAACCATGCCAGAGGGGGGAATTCGAGCTCCCGACGGGGAACTGCCTCGCGCATCGAGCATAGCACCTCATAGCGAGAGGTATACTTAGCGAAAAATATCAATAGTAATGTTTCATGGCATGTCTACATCGCCAGTAGTTATCTGTCATTCAGTCAATCAGTTTACCTAGAATAAATTCGTCCAGCCGAATCTTACCGAAAATACGAAAGAAAACAGTTTCAGTACGATCATCAATTATTCAAACAAAATTAATCGGCTTTTATTAGAGATATGTCTCTGTTTCAAAAGAGATTGGTTACTCATATGAATTATTAATCATTGAATTAAATCAGAATTCACTGCTTTGACAGTCATTTGTTGGTATTTTTACTGCGTTCATCTCAATGTTTGGGGATAAATGACATTTTTTGCTTTTCCATGGATATTTGTTTTAGTCTTTCGTTAGTTATCTACAGTTGACTCCACTCAATGTCCATCTCCTTCACCCATCCTTACGATATAAACGATGGTACATGTAATGCACATTAACATTTTGTAAATTATGTATTTATTCAATATTTCCTTCAGTCCATCTCCTCCTTCCCCATCCCTCTGTTTACCTACGCCTCCCCCTATCTATTTGTGTCCTCTTCCCCCTCTCTATATGCTTCTCTCTTTTCATATCTTCATCTCACCTGACCATCCCTCCTCCAACCCTCTCTCTGTAAATCTCACCCTCCCTGTCTTCACCTATCACCTCCCCACCACATCTACGTCAACCCCCTACTCTTCCTTCTCTCTACGTACATCTGATCTCTATTATTTGGAAGAAATTACGAATATCTGCCAACCTTTTTAATCATGGTAATCGGTCAAAAAATGTTGAAGCTTATTGCAAAATACCTTTTGCCATACACCATATGGTGTTTTAAACTTCACCATGAACAATTAATATGTGGCAAATATCATGGTGATGTGCCAAAATATGTCATTTCTGTCATTAGTTATTGTTGCACTCAAATATGATTTTTGCAATTTTACCAAATTTTCCAACTTTTTTTCGTAAGTGTCTGATTTATTTCCTGGACACTGTTCAATAACAAAGATAGAACAATGCATATTGAACGTTTGAATCGTGAGTTTTGGTCTTGAGTGCATACAAAACACAAATACAAAAGGCTCTTTAGTTTTCCCGATATTTTCAAATTTCTGGGAAACTTTTCCAAATTTTTCTTTTATAGAAACATTGTCCTGACAATTACGTACATAGCAAAATAGACCCAACTAATTCAGTCAAGGCGTTCTGAAGTACTGGTATTTTATGAATGCCGGAACTAATTTTTATTTATATAAATATAATGCGGATACGTTGCAACCTACTGAGCCGCAGATAAGCACATAGGAAAGACAGTCAAAGACAATCACAGCCACACAACTCAGCTTTAGGTCACAGCCTTCATTATTCAAGAGTCAAGTGGGAGCACGGCAGTCGGAGATGGTAGTTATGTGTTCGTGAGTTGTGCCTATATGCAGGTATTTGAATGTATGTGTGCGTATTTCTAATGGAGGCTGTGGCTGGAAGTTGTGTGTCATTTCTATGTTCCTGTCTGCGGCAGTAAGTTGCAACATATATGAACGACCTGAATTGCGTTCTGCCTTATACGCATGCATCACATATAACGTAGGTGTCTTGCGACTCCTCTAATTGCTTCGTGCTACAGTACAAAATGGATACCACTAGAAATCACTTTTCATTGCGTCAACCATTCTTGGTGTAAACTGACATCACGATATTGCAAATACATGGAAAGACGTTGTTAAAGATTAGAGAGTACTTAACGCTTATAAACTGTAGTTTATTATAATAAGTGGCATTTGAAAAGTATTAACTCATGAAAAATAAAAAAAATGTTTAAAAAATAATAAAAGTTGATTTTTTTATTTTTTTTATTTTTTTTTATTTTTATTTTTTTTTATTTTTATTTATTTATTTATTTATTTATTTTTTTTTTTTTTTTTGAATCTAAGAGACCGCACTGCTAGGGTAATCGGTCCCCAGTCTTACAAACTACTTAAACTTACGCTAAGGACAAAACAAACAAACAAACACACACACACACACACACACACACACACACACACACACACACACACACATATGCCTGAGGGAGGACACGAACCTCTGGTCGGAGCGGCCGTCGCATTCCGTAGCACGGAGTCATAAACCACCCAGCCATTCCCACACGGCTTACCAAACTCAACAAATTCTGTGAGCTAAACAATTCAGAAATCCTTACACAAAGATAAATATTATTATCAACAAGCGATTTTACGACAAACCCGAGTAAGTTTGTCTCTGAATGGTTTTCTCACAGCTGCGAAACGTCGTTCCTGTGGCGAATAGTTTTGCACAAAACGGTTGTTGAATTGACCAGTTTAAAAAAGAACACGATTAACAGCAGCAAAAGATGGAAATATCAAGATTAACAACGTGTCACCAGCCACTTCCCTGTACTCATGATTAAACGCTTTCAGTCCCACATTATGAAATAAGCTTTGGAGGAATTAAAATTCAGTGTGTTCTGTATTAATACGGTGCAGTAAACATCGAAATATGTCTTTTTAAATTTTTGGTCGAACTATTTATTTTTATGTAATGTATTTCATGCACAACACAGACGTTTGTATCGAGTTATTTTATTACTTGGACGTTATTTTGTTAATAGTTAACACTGCCAGATCAATAATGCTAGAATTATCTTCGCCACAGCACCAAAGACAAGACACTTCACTGCTGGAATAAAATAAAAGGAACCACACTCACGCTCACTCTCTTAGCCACATACAGACGGTAACGCAACAAAACCTCCGAGATGGACAGATTAATGCCTCGGAAGTGGCTACACGCCGTACCAAGCGGCAATATATCGTGCTGGAAGCATGTTGTTCATCACCAAAACTGCAACTTTAAGGATTGATGTACAAAATACGGTATAAATAAACTTTTCATACGTTGATGTGCAGGAACAACACTGGGAATGAAAGGGTTAAATATTCTGCCGTCACAGCAAAAGTGACTGCAAAGCTCAACACTCAATTGAGTAATACTCTTTCCATAAAAACAATACTGCTAGAGCTTAACATTCATGGAGGGGCCGCTGTTGTTACACCCTTAATAACGGAAGACAATGTAAAGCTGCGAAGGAAGTGCTGCCATGATTGTAAAATCTGGACTCTTGATAACTGGAATTTTGAAGTATGTGGTATGGTTCTATGAAATATCTTTTACATTTTTTTACATATTTCCTGCAAAAAATCGGGCTTAGTTATCGAAAACCCTAAAAGAAGCTTATGATAAAGCATGCCTGCTTGCTGCAGTCAAGCATGGGAGGTTTCGTCATGTATTCGTAAACTATATCGTGGTATTCAACTGTTTATATCTTTTTTTATGTAAAGTTATGGGACCTAACCGCAGTGGTCAGCAGTCCCTAAACTTACAAACTACTTAAACTAACTTATCACTAGAACAACATACACACACCAATGCCCGAGGGAGGATTAGAACCTCCGATGGTGAACGGCCGCGCACACCGCATCAAGGCGCCTTACTGTGCACGGCTATTTCGCCGCGGCTTCTATCATTAGCCTCAATGGAAGGATAACTGTCAATGAATATCTTACCGCTCTCGACAACAAGCTGCTTACTGTGACTAACATATTGGTAATAAATACTTATCTTTCCAAAGTAAAATGCGACCACACACTTGCCAAATATGTTCTGACGTGCTTTTAAAGCATCAGAAAATTATCAAACATCTCTCCTGGACAGCAAAATAGCCATGTCTCAACGTAAGCCGGCCGCGGTGGCCGAGGGGACTGAGGCGCTCCAGTCGAGGTCTGCACGGCCACTACGGTCGGGGGTTCGAATCCCCCCTCGGGCATGGATATTAGTTAGTTCATAAGTAGTTTCTAAGTTTAGGGACTGATGACCCCATAGTTAAGTCCCATAAGTTATACAAACATTTCTCAACGTAACTAAAGCTTTAGATCAGTTGCTGTGGACCAAATTTACAGCTCGAGTATCTTTGGAGTAACTGGCGGATGTTTTGGTATAAAAACTAGAGGTCTTCATTACGTCCGATTTTTACCGGCGAGTCCCGCTCGCCCCTCTGGCTCTCGGGAGTACGCGGCCGAGCGTCCTCTTCTACCGGTCGCGGGCAACCGATCGCCAGCGCTCGGCCGAGCGCGCCGAACGCTCGGTCGGTCGCCAGTAACCGGCGGACTCAGCGCCAGCCAGCTGAGCTTTACCCCAATCCTTGAGATCACAGGCCACCACTTCACATTAACCACTCACTTATTTCTTTTACAAATGTCTTTCGTTGTTTACTGTCAGTTCTATAGAACTGATAGTAATATTACAATTGAACTGATAGTAATATTACAATTGCATATGTTACATTTGATGTTTGTTAATATGATGCAGACTACTGGAGTTTCGTCTTTGAGGTGGACTTGTATTCTAGTGATTGTATCTTTTAAACTGTAATGTCTGTATACAGTATTTTGTTCCGTTCGGTAGACAAACGGGAACACAGTAGTCTAATCGTGGGATATTTGTAGCGTATCTACAAACTCGGCCTCATATACGTTGTACCATGCGTGTAGTCCGGAGTGGTGGTTTCTGGGCTTCAAACCCCTTCCGAAATGTTGACAAAGCTAACAATAATTGGCATCATTGTGTATCAGGATGAAGTCCGGACACATTTTGCCAAGTCTGGGAAACAGTTAAACGTACTCCATACAGTCTCGATTTCTCCCCATGTGATTCCCATATGTTTTGGAACCCTGAAAAGAGACATTCATACCCATCGGTATGTTTCCGGTAAACAAGTGTACATCTGGGTAAAAAACATGGTTCTGTAGTTAACTGCAAACATCTGTGCACGGAGGAATTGACCGTCATATCTCACCGTGGATTAAATGTATTAACAGTTACGGTGATTACTATTGAAATAATGAACAGTTTTACTATCGGTAATTAAAATTTCAGTCATATATTACAATGTCAGTCAGCAATATTTCTTGACGTTCTTATGTAAACGACTCTATGTTCCCGTCTAGTCAAAGTGTATTTACACACATCTTTCTTGTCACGTACACGTACTGCAAAAATTTGAGTGCCTTTACGTCAAGCTTCACGCACCGCCTTTCCGATTATCGTCCGTGTTTCGATCAGAATTTTCCTATCTTCATTAATTGATTTGCCTTGTTCCTAATTTTGTATCTATAGCCTAATGACTCTCTAGTATACAGTCCTTTGGAATGAAATATAACTTATACACTATTAGTGCCTTTTGCGATTTTATTAAGAGTTCACGTTATTATAATGTTCATTCATCGACGAACCCTCTCGAAATCCTGGCTACGTCTATGCGTTGTACTAATATTGAATGCAGGTTCGGGCAGGAATGACGGAGTTAGAAGTAATATTCACGAAATTTTTTTTTTATCTACTTGGAACGGCAAGTGGTCGTTGGAATCCTGCTACGCATTTACTTTTGCATTGTCGAATCATAACTGTTGTGCTTGACTGGTACGAAACTATAGTATTACATGTGGTAAATTGCACAAAACCAGCAGAAGCCTGCATGACACGATCCACTACAAGTGCAAACTATTTCCAAGCTTCACTTTTCGCCTCCTGTTCCGACATGTCTTTCTTCTTCAGGACTACCGAGCCGCTTCTAATTTTCTCCATAATACTTCTCTTCGTTTCATGAATTGAGCATTAAGCCCCTATACTTCGTTAATCGATAACGCTATGTGCGTTGCTCAAAGCCAGGTCAGTTTCTAATGCGATTCCACAGGGTTGAGCGCGCGGCGGTCGCGCTGTCACCGGCCGAGACTGTGAGAGCGCTCGAGCGCCCGGCAGTGCTCGACGGTTCCGCCGGTAACCGAGAGGCGGACGGCGACCGGCCACGTGGGGCATTATTAGACGGCCACAGCCGTATCACAGCGTGGGCCTACCCCAGCCGCCGAGCAGCGGCACCAAACGGGAAATGCTCGAGCGGTTGTTTTCATCGAAATGCAGAGTTCTAATAAAAACAGATAATGGTCTGTTGTGAACTATAAGGACAGCTTGCGAATCTGTTCCACGAAGATGGATGGGTGGATGGATATGAGATTGCGAGTGCACAAAAATTACGGCTCAGAATAAATAAGAAGAATCGAATGTGAGTGAATGACGTTACAAGTTAGGAGAAACATATTGAAAATGAAAGCCTATGCGAAGTTACTCTGAAATCAGAACAGGTTGTATCATGGCAAGTATCATATAAAAGAGAAAATGGTGGAATGAATTAAAAATTCTTAGCGGATGTGCGTGGTTGGTTGATCACAGGAATAAAAGGATGCGCTAGTCACTCTGCAACACACCAAAACCTCCAGCCTAAAAGTTTAGCCAGAGTCGACACAAATCACACTCGCTTCGGTATCACTTAAAATAGAAGCCATACCCCAGCAAGAGTCGCTTCTGCACTTTCAGCACGATATAAAATGCACCCAGTTAAAATGTGGCATTAATATTTGCCACTTTTTCTCGAAGAATTGCAGTTCTTCTCAAAGATAATGTTAAGCAATATCCTTGCTAATAAATGAATGTTGTGTTCATAGTATTTTGTCCACCCCCGTAATTTCCGTAACAATCAATTGGATAGAATAGGATGTTTAGGGCGCACAACGGCAAGGTCTTGAGCGCCCTGACGGAAGTATTAAACGACGAGTGTGACAGTAATTAAATAAGAACAGGTAACAAAAGGATGAACTGCATGGTCAACAAAACAAACGCACAAACACATATTGCAAATCAGCAATGTAAGTTAAAGTATACAATTTTTAGCGGTTCGCTGATCTCTGATATTAAAGTTATCAGAGATCCATTCTTTAATACACTAAAACCTCCACCCTAAAAGCTTAGGCCAGAGTCTAGAAATTTCACACTTGTAAAACGTTCGCCACACTCTTCTCGTTATCAGCTAAAACAGTGGGTAGGGCACTAAAAGATTAGCCGCTGCCCTCTCTGCACGATAAAAATACTCGGTTAAAATGTGGCGTAGAGTTATTTGCACGCCACAAGCATCACAAATCGGGGTGTAAGAATATTGCCTGTTGGAGGTCGTCAAAAAATCTCAAAATTCAGAATGCGTAATGATATGCTCTAGTAATAATAATTTTGTTATTGAATGTTGTAGCAAATCACAACTAATGGGTCGCAACAACACTTTCGCATTGTAAGTTAGAATTTTGAATAAATAAAAATTGATATTAATTAACTTAAAACAGTCACTGTAGTAATTAATTAAGCTTGGCCCTATCTGACTTAGCATTGATTACAGCCTCCAACTAGCACCTCTTACGATTCACGAACAGCACAACTTCACTAACAAATGTGTCAGAATTCATGTAATGGTGATGGCGTGTTCGTGTTATAATCAAAATTGTAATAGCAGATAAACTCTGATTGCAATGATAATAGCTCAATACAGTGAAACTCCGTGGTGCAATGAGCTTCACAAATACTACAGTCAAAGTTCTCAATAATTTTGATATTATTGTTTAAGGCATTCAAGTTCCTTATAAAACTTTACGTAAACTATTTTTTTTTTTTTTTTTTTTTTTTTTTTTTTTTTTTTGTAATTGGTTCCAGGGCCTGGGTAGCGTACGCGTGTAACTGGCTGAGCAGAGTTTGGCATTTAACGTATTTCATAAAAAATTGACTACTGTTAGCCTGGTTACTTTCTACATAAATGAAACCAACTTTACTTTACTTGCAAACTCTGTTGCACTTTAATTACTAGTCTCTGTGGTTGCAACACGTTTAGCAATTCTTTAACTCGTCTAGCAATTTTCTTTAAAACTGATCGTAATTACTTGAAAATGATTGAACTTGTTAGTCAATGTACAGGCTTGCATATTCAACATACTCTAATAATGGTGATAATGGGGTGACTACAACTACTTACAAAATTAAGACTGGTTTCAAAATAAGTCATGTATAATTGAACCAAAGTTCTGATTGGGTTGACACTACATTTACATGCATACAAAATAAAATGTTACAAAAGTACTCATCTGCTTTCGTCGTCTTCGTCGTGAAGTCCAAACAAGACATATATGATTACAATCGGTACTCTTACTACAACAACGATCACACTCGGTGACAATAGACTTGATACCAAACAATTACTTTTCTTGCACACATGGAAAAGGATTACACTGATCGAGTATAAATAAACTTATTTCGCACTTCGTTCAATACATTAAACAGTACGCCTCTCAGGCTTATTGCAATTGCATTAAACTCGCGCCACACTGCGCCTACCGTGCCTCTGCACTATCAACAAAACATTTATGTGTTTACTATAGCGAGTCCGCTCCGCGACTGCATTTATGTCTTTACTTTGGAGAGTCCGCACCGCGACTGCTTCAGCAGCGCGACACTCACAGCTACTACTTCTGTGGCAAAGACTTTCTTTACCACAGGTTCAACATTGTCTCTGGCGCATTGCTAACTTACAAAGAATGTCCGTGCATTCATGCGGGTTTACACATACAGTACATGTTTACACCAAATGATTCAATATTGAAAGTGACGTTACATAAGAAATATCTCTAGCATACAAGAAATGAAAAATACATGAACTAAACAAATTTAAGACAATATATATATTACTTTAAATCAAACTGTAAGATACACCAACAGGTGTACTCTTACAGGGGGATCCTCTCGACGGAATAAAAAGCTGTGAGTCAAAGGGCTCTGCCCAATACGGAGGCGCGTCAGTGTCACTTCGAAACCCCAGAATGGCTGGCAGGAGGTTCGCCACGGTCGTACAGTTGGTTTAACCAACCGCAATTTATTACCTGTCACTGCCAGCCACTTCTGCTCCCAAAAGTGAGGGGACCTCTGGCGCAGCACAGAGCAGACGTCGCGCAAGGAAATGGCAGACTCTTTGACATTTGGGTCACTGCAGTTCGCCTTGGCAGCCACATGAGCCGCTTAATTACCCCGAAACCCCACATGCCCAGGCACCCAAAAAAAATGACACCTGTTTACCCTGCTGTTGGAGGAGGTATAGTTGCTCATGGATCAACTGTGTGATAGTTTAAGCCGGGTACATGACCCGCAGTGATTGTATGGCACTAAGGGAATCGGAGCAGAGTAGATATTTTGTACCTCGAGCACGCCGGATGTATTCTAGTGCCTGAGGGATGCCGAATCCCTGTGATATGATCGGGAAACACTACAGAACACACGACGGAGTCCCCCTGTATAATCATGATGCCTATTTAAAATGTTAAAAAATTCAGACCGAAACATCATGTCTGGTGTGCAATCTTTTTAAAAATTCGTTAAATCTAAAAGGAGTCTTGGCCTCTGTACTAATCAAGGGGGATATCTACTCCAGCTTTGACGTAAAACAGTAAAATCTGACACACTCATCTAAAAAACAGCCCTTAGCACGAATCCGAAAAGGCCTCGTAGCTCGAAGCCGATTACGAAACAACCTTTCCATAGGCGACCAAGTAACGGTATTGTACGCAGGTGTATATGCAGTGGACAATGTGGCATACGCCAGACGCACGATGAGGAGCTGTCGCCGTATGGAAAGCGGTGGCTCAGCAGCCTCGGCGCAAAGGCTTGGTATAGGGCTGGTTAGAAATGCCCCGATAGCCAATCGAATCCCTTCATGGTGCACCACGTCCAACATTTTTAGGTAGGAAGGTCTTGCAGACCCATACACGGTGCAGCCATAATCAAGTCGGGATCATACACAGTCTCTTCAAGTCTTTAAGATGCGGCAACCAGGAAAGTGTAGAGTCAAACGTGAGACCCAGAAAACGCACAGCGTCTTTAAAATTCAGAACAGTGGCCCTCATGAAAGTTCAGTTAAGTTAAAAACAGAACGTGAACGGGTTAAAAGAACACACACAGACGTCTCGGTTGAAAATTTAAAACCCGTTTCCTGCGCCCATTCGTCCAGCCGTCGGAGAGTTAGCTGCAACTGATGATTTGTCGTTGAAGGCTAGAAGAAGAGCAAAAACAGAGAAATCATCAACAAATAATGAACACTGGACAGGACTTTTCACAACAGACGTAATACTGTTAATAGCTATGGCAAAGAAAGCCACACTTAAAACACTACCCTGAGGGACACCGTTTTCCTACTCAAAGCGATCAGAGAGCACGCCACCAACTCGATACATAAAATAACGTTGAGAAAGGAAAGACCGAATAAAAATGGGAAGGCAACCGCTAAATCCCCATTCGTGAAGTTGCATAAGTATAAGTTGCCTGTAAGCAGTATCGTAGGTCTTCTCTGCCTGGATTCCAACATCCAGACAAGGCGGCGGTTGACTATCCGCTCTGTCTTTCCCACGCAACTAGTGAGGGCAATACTGCGATAACTGCTTGGGCATGTGCGATCTCTCTGGGGATTAAGATTGCTTCTCTCCACGACTCAGGAAAGTGACCTGACAACCAAATGACATTAAGAAGATTTATTATCTATTTCGCTGAATTCGGTGCCGCAGCATACTGTAGTAGAACCTATAATTGCCACGGAATGTATCACGCGCCACAGACAAAGCAGTATCTAGCTCCCACAGTGTGAAATGGTAATTATAATCCTGAGGACCAGTGGACCTGAAGTCCAAATTGCCCCTCTCAGCAACCACTCTGTGGCGCTGGAATGGCGGATCCTGACTGGTAGTGGCTGTAACATTGGCATGGATAGCTATGGTCGGGGCAATGACTCGCGGGCTGGTTTGGAGAATGCCATTCCCCATTACAGCAGCCACTGGACACCTCCCTCCTTTCCCAGAAATCATCCTTATGGTCTTCCATACTGTGGAACTTTTAGTGGAGCGGGTAACGGTACTCAGAAACTGTTGCCAAGACCTTTTTCGGCTCTCTCTTATAATTTTGCGACATTTTGCCCTCTCCATCCGAAAAGCCGTGAGGTTGTCTGCAGTCGGCCGGTTCTGCACGTCTGGCCCTAATTGCCGAGCGACACTCAGCAGTCCACCAAGAGACAGGCTGCCGTTTTGGCCGTCCTAAAGACAGCGGCAAAGATGCGTCAGCAGCACTGTGCATCGTCTGAGTGATACAGTCCATCCATTCCTGGACATTACCGTAAGTTTCCAGCTCAGCGAGTGGGCTGATCAGTGTCCAGTTGCCTTTACTGATCACCCATTGAGATGGTCTGCGTTCGGGCTCTACTCTGTCTGGCTGGTGAAGCCTGATGGGGAAATAGTCACTGCCATGCAGGTCATAGACCACTTCCCACTGTGTAGTGTGGGTGATGAATGAAGAGCAAAGTGAGAGATCTACGGCTGAGAATGACCCCGTTGCAGTACAAAAGTGTGTGGGATGTCCTGTGTTTAATAAATGTGGGCTCGATGACAAGAGAAGCCTCTCGGTCGATCGACCCATGGGTCAGGTACTGGCAGAGTCCCAAAGCACGTTGTGTGCATTAAAATCACCACAGAGGATGAAAGGGTGAGGGAGCTGCTTCAGAAGGTCTTCGGGGTGGCAGATACAGGGAGCACATATACGGATACTGCAACGGCTTTTAACTGTGTAGTGAGAGAGAGGGGCTCAGAATGATAGGCCGTATTAGTAAAAACAGCCACTCCGCCTCTCGCTCTCTCTCCGCTGAGATCGTCCTTCTTGTGGAGAACACACCCACGAAGCTCAGGGTTGTCAATAGATTTAAAATTTGTCCCTTGGAGGCATATACATACTGGTCTACCCTGAGTCAATATAAACAGATTGGTCTACCCTGAGTCAATAAACGTAGTTCCTCCGCATGCGTCCTGAAACCCTGCAAGTTCCACTGCAGTACCGGAACCATTTATCACGGAGGTTGCAACTTTACCCTCTCTTCCTTCCTACATGGGGAGACTGACTTGGTGGAGGTCCAGAATTAAGGCGAGATGGTGGCCCTGAGGGATATCCATCTCCATGAGGTCTGGAGCTGGGTCAGACAAAGCATCAGGTAGGATAACTTCGACGTAGTCTGAAAGGTTCATTGCTGCTTTCGCCTGTGACTGCGTTTTTCTGGTAATTTTCTTTGGTTTAGGTTACTTGGTAGAAGATACAGTTGACGTGGTGAGGCAGAGTCTATACCTATATCGGCTGTTGTCAGTGGGGCTAAGGAAGATGCAGGTTCCGCGGCCTTGCCGGTTCACTGGCAAGTGCATGTGTTGGTGCCTACACTAACAACCTCCGATTATGTGGAGGCATCAGCTCCGGCAACTGGCCTTTGCAGTACAGAAGCGAAGGAGGTGGTAAACGTAGGGGGTTGCATGGGCTTGAAGGTCTTCTTGGCCTCTGCATGGGAGATATGCTGAGATGTTTTAATTTGCTGTGTCTTCTCATGAAGATAACCGTACAGTCCCTACTCCAGACTGAGTGATCGCCTGAACAGTTAATACATGTCATACCCTTCGTGTGCTGCTTTCCCACATTTGCCACAGGTAGCTCCTCTCTTGCATCCCAAGGTAATGTGTCCAAAGCGCTGGAACTTGAAACAGCGCATGGGGTTAGCGACGTAGGGTCGTACATTTAAGCAAAGAAAACCCGCCATAACATGCTCAGGTAGTCGAGGGCTGTTGAAGGTGAGGAATAAGGACTCTGACTTTACCAGTTCTCCATGCACCCTTTTCTTATATTGTCGCGTTGAAATGGAAGCAGGCTTGACTTCGAAGGCAACTAAACACAGCACTTATACTGAAAGCACGTTTATTACGAAATCAACATACACGCAGCACTGACTGCCTCTCAGGCAGAGAGCTCTGCTATTTATACACAGACAGAATTTACCAGAAATTAGAAGAACAGTTAACATAAGAAACAAGTAGAATTTACAAGTGAACCTTCTGGAATTATTAATTACAAAGAAATAAATTTTTGCCGGTGGGCGGGATTGAACCGGTGACCTTCAACACTGCAGTCCGTGACGCTATCCCCTGCGCCACGCCGGCAGTCGGTATTCGTGGTTTCTCCCGACAATATTCTGCACATCGACTATGCCTTCTGCAGCCCATTCTTCCTTCATTTCATCCACTGGGACCCTACAGTAGACTACGCCCTTACTATAATTCAGGATACTGTGTAGCTCTGTTTCAATTTGATACTCCCCACGACTCTTTGCTGTTTGAAGTTTGGAAGTCTGTTGGGAAGTTGATTTTGTTCAAATGTTTGTTAAGCTTACAAAATACTTATGAATTACCTTTTACTAACGACAGCACAAACACTCATGCCCGAGGGGGTATTCGAACCCCCGACCGTAGCGGCCGTGTAGACTGTGACTGGAGCGCCGCAGACCGCTCGGACACTACGGCCGGTGGGAAGTTGATGTTTCCACCAACAGGGTGCCATTCCGCAACCGTTTTACTGATTTCAACAATTCCTTCGAGACCTTTGTTTATGTAGAAGGGCGATATCTTTTCAAACGAACCTTCCTTTCTTTTCACGACAAGGAACACATTCTGGTTAACAGCCTGTGTTCTATTACTCTGGACATAACATTGTTTTGAAGAATTCAAGTCTGGGACTGGCTACCCTAGCCCTCTTTTTTGATTGGGTTTTTGTATCCCTCAGTGGTACACCCATCCCACTAGAAGGTGGAAAATTACTCGATAGGTCCATCTGGATCCCACTAGCAGCTAGGGAACTAAATGTCCGCCTAGACAGAGTCCCACATGCCTAGGTAAGTCTTATACAACAGAAGGTTCGGCAGTATCCCCAGAGGTTGCTCGCTATGGACTGTTCCACCTCAACAGTCATGCATCCCATCAGCATGTAGGACACCTTATGATTGAGGGCTTTTATAGAGGTATTTCCTTCCTCGCCAGACCAAGATCCCATTTCCTGGCACACACAACCTTCTACCGCCAGGCCATACGGAGGTCGCTGAAGCGTGCCCAGAGTTTACGGTGTCAGAAGACTGGCGGCGCTTACCAGTCCCCAGTTCAGGGACTCCGGGTTCGCCAAGCCCGTACCCAGCAAATTAATGCTGAGCCCCCTGAGGGGTCCGTAACAATCAGTAAAACATAGACCAAAAGGTATCACAGCAAAGTGCCTCAATATCATTTCCTTTCCATGAAGTACTGACACGATGTAAGAGACTCTTTTTCGTCGCCTTTAACGACAGCGAAGTAGTACGGTGACATCAGATCTTGGCTTCAGGTGTGTGTGTGTGTGTGTGTGTGTGTGTGTGTGTGTGTTATTAAAGTGGAGAAAGCAGCAACACATTACCGGAGGACGACAATGAGAATCCATTCTAATGTCGGATGCTGATCAACAGAAGCACGTACTACTTGATTCACCGTGGTTTTACCCTGTTATGGGTGTTGTAAACTCTGTCCACCACTAAACTCATCACCGAGCGAGGTGGCTATAGAAGTGGTAACACACAGAATTCGCATTCGGGAGGACGGCGATTCAAACCGCCTATGGCCATCCTGAGTTACGTTTTCCGTGATTTTTCTCAATTACTCCAGGAATATTCCGGGATGGCTCCTGTCAACGGGCACGACCGATTTCATGTATGTATCCATTTATAGGCGATGACGGCGTAAGGTTCATCTACTTCAGCGCAGATTCGGTAATAACGTTCGATCTCTTACGGGAGTCCTAAACGCCGAGTATAAGAGGGCATGGACGATGGGGGCGCTACGACCGTAGTGTGTGACTAGTGGGAATTTGAGACGGACGGGAGGCGACCGGAGTTAATCAAATGTTCAAATGTTTGTGTAGCTTATGGGACTTAACTACGGGGTCATCAGTCCCTAAACTTACAAACTACTTATGAACTAAGTAATACTAAGGACGGCACAAATATCCATGCTCGAGGGGGGATTCGAACCCCCGACCGTAGTGGCGTGACTGGAGCGCCTCAGTCCCCTCGGCCACCGCGGCCGGCCGGAGTTAATCTTTAAGGTGACCGCTGGCCCGAAGCAGGAGACCCGGGTTCAAATCCCGGCCCAGCTCACATTTTCACGCGTCGCCAATGAGTAATTTCAGTCCCCTACTGCAACCAAATGTTTTCCTTTCATTCTTTCTTATTCTACTTAATAAAAATTTGCAATAAGCGATTAACTTGCCCATCCCTGACACAAACTATCCGAGCGCGAACTCTGTCTCTAATGACCACGATATCGACGGAACATTAAACCCTAATCTTCCTTACTTCTAGGCTCTGGACAGTTACTGTCTGCACAGTCAAAACAGATAACTATGACAAAGAGATTTTTTTTTTTTTTTTTAAGTACAACCTAGAAGTATTTAAGAAAAGTGTGACACTTTTATTTTCTTCATTCCATTTCATCTTTTAGTTGTGCTTTAACTGCGCTAACATGACTTTTACTTGACATGTGTCGGAAGTGGCTGATGAATTATTGGTTAAAATGTAATTTCTTTTCGGCGGGATTTAAAAGATATCAATAGTAGAATTTAATAGTTCATCGAAGTACAAGTAATTTAGAAGGAACAGTCAATATGATTGGACAGTTCATTGACTATCTAATTAATGCACCTGGCAATGGTTTAAATAATTTATGGATATTACGGAATATCTAAAATAAATTTCTGGATGGAAATCTGAAGCCTGCGCATATCAATTACAAATTTGGTGGCTCAGTCGCTACACTTTCTGAACCTATTATAACTTTTAAATGACAGTTTATCTCTCCAGCATCTACAGTTTTGCAAAACTTTTACACAACGAGGAGTAAAAATATTAACGTGCTTCTTAAAATTGTGAGTATTAATTTGTGAAACAAATTACGTTACTTTATATATTTTTGATATATGCATCTCCAAGGAAGTTTCGTGATATTGATTTTAATTAAATTCTTCAGCCGTACTGTTCGCCTAAGAAACTTTCTGCCTCAAAATAATTATCACAAGTAAACCTACGTTTTCTGTAGATTGCTTTTCTTCTGTTGCGTTGTCACGTTGAAAGATCTTTCATTATAGCGTTTATGCTTTGAGAAAAAAAGTCCGTTCGAACGATGAACTCAGTGTGTGGGTAACTCCGGGAAAGCATTAATCCAAGACGTTCCCGAGAGAAAGCAAAATGCTCCCAGAGACGGGAAATGGGCGGAAGTTGCACTACTCTGCAAGAAAGTCTAGGAGGAAAGGTGCGAAATTACATGCACGTAACAATAACTGCAATGTTCTGCAGTCAAGTACACTATATATCACTTCCTACAGAAACCCGTTTTAGTTTATGGCTAGCTGCATTACCCAACATTCTCACTACCTCTCTTTCTGCTCTAAAACAGACTTGAGAAGTTACATTAATAGAAATAAATAAAAAACGTTAAGCAATGAATCCGCGTGAATTAATTTTCGTTATACACACTGTTATGCCTGTTCCGATTCTATCTTGGTCGTCCAATTTCTTTCGTTCCTATGGGCTTGTATTTGTTTACCACTGCTGGAATTCTCTCTGCATCCATCCTTTTAAGGGGGAACGAACATGACAATGACCAAAATTGTGAGAAAAAAATTATTGTATCTTCATTTACTACCTGGTATTGAAATTACAATTAGCAACTATTACGTTCCACTTCCCCTTCAAAGTGCGAAAAAAATAATAATTTGCACAGGGCCGTGCCCCTTCTTATTATTCATTCTCACGTATTACCTAGTTATGGTTAGTTTTTTCTGTTTTGTTAAATGCTGTAAAACCAACATTCAGTTGTTTATCAGATCCAGACCACGTACGAAATTGTATGCTGGGAAAAACGGAAAATCCTAATGAAAGTTACAACTCGCTGATTTGCTAACCGTCCCCTAAGACAACATTTGTTTCCACAATTATTGTTAAAATTTATGCACTCTTTGTGTAGTTTTTAACAGTGGTAATCTTGGCAGAATAAAAATTCAATATTGAAGGATGTCGATGTTAAAAGTTTCTGCGACTAATATTGCTGCATGTAACATTAAGCAGCAGTTTAATCGAAAAAGAAAAGCAAAGAAACTGCTTAAGGATGAAGATGACTATGCATACGGCTTGCACTAGTTTACAGAGAAGGTAAGACCTAAGAAAAACACGGTCGAATTTTTGATTCACTTTTCCCGTACTTACATTTTTGTAACTTTAAGTACCTTTTTCTCACTAACCAAAGAACGCAGAATAATGAAATTTGGAATATGACTAGTCAGTACCATAGTGAAAAAATGGAAGGAATTTTCATCTAACAAAATAGTAAGTCCTTAAATTAGATAATTATTTTTCAGGGAAATTTGTAGACCCGTAAAAACTGTCCCATAACCTATACAAATTGTGAACAAAAGAAGATATCAAAATTCTGTTCCACAGATATCCGTAATAATGTTGTATGAAATTGTGTACAAAGCTGCATCAATATAAGTTCATAGTCTTCCACGGCCGGCCTCATTTGAAATGTAACAATTCTGGACATTAGTGGTAGAAACGTCGGCATTTTCTTTTCTTAGTGTTTTAAAAATAACGAGGCCTAATGCCCAGAATTCCTTTGTTCAAAACTTCATCAATTTTGCTTTGTTAGTTTTTTTTTTTTTTAAAGAGAACAATTGTAATTATATAGTTGAAAAAATCAATTGTTAATAAGTAAAGACGTAGAAGGTCAATAAACATGAAAATTTATGTACATCTATATCTATAAATGTGAATGTCTGTTCGGTGTACGTTTATCACGTCTGAACCATAAGACATAAAGAGCTAAAAATTTGTACAGTTACTAATGTCTACCCGGGGAAGGCTTTAGGCACGGTTTTATGGCGATCGGATAGCTATTTATCTATATATATATATATATTAATGTGAATGTCTGTTCGGTGTACGCTTATCACGTCCGAACGACAAGACGCAGGACTTAAATATTTGTACAGTTACTAATTTATACCTGAGCAAGGTTTTAGGCACGGTTTTATAGCGATCTCACAGATATTTAGTAATTTGAAGAATATAACGCGAAATGCGGACCAATAATTACTCTTTGAAAATTATATTTACCCTTTGAAAATGGTTTTATTGGTTGCATTGTTGCTTGAGGTTTGATAATTATAAAAGGGTGGATTGTATTGGGATGGAAAGTTATCGGTGTATATAAAATTCTACGTGTGTGTGTTAATATTTCGCTCTGTGTGTAATTGTTGCCCGAAGTCTCCCGTTGTACACCATATCAGTTCCATGCCGATAACTATAACGGGGTGGAAGATACGGTGGTTGAAAGTCGTCAAATTATAAAAAAGGCCATCGATGACGTTTGTGACTCTATAGCAAGGAGCTTAAATACAGCGAAACGTGATGTCATAGACCATATATTTGGTCTATGCGAGCTACAATGTCTTCAGCATTTTCTCTGTAACGATAAGCATACGAATAAGGAAATATAAGAATAAATAAATTAAGCAGTAAAAACGAAATTTCTTTTAATACAGCTCTTTAAAAAAATTCGATTTGACGTTTCGCGCATTACATCAAGTGATCCATTTGTGATATTATTACAATTATTATTGTTGAATTTCGTGCTTGGATTCTTCGAAAGGAGTGCATTTTTACCTGTGATTTCTTATATATTCTCTGATAAATGCAACATGTTTTTAGAAAAAAGGAGATGGACAGAGTGGATAGGAAAAGTACTAACTCAAGGTTCGAATAAATAAATAAATACCCGGGCAACGCCGGGTTTTCAGCTAGTATTCACATAAGATTTATAAATAACCGTACCAAATTTGGATTGATAACATTAAAAATTAGATGTTTATAAAATACAGCCCTGGCCATTAAAATTGCTGCACCACGAAGATGACGTGCTACAGACGCGAAATTTAACCGACAGGAAGAAGATGCTATGATTTGCAAATGATTAGCTTTTCAGAGAATTCACATAAGGTTGGCTCCGGTGGCGACACCTACAACGTGCTGATATCAGGAAACTTTCCAACCGATTTCTCTTACACAAACAGCAGTTGACCGACTTTGCCTGGTGAAACGTTGTTGTGATGCCTCGTGTAAGGAGGAGAAATGCGTACCATCATGTTTCCGGCTTTGATAAGTGTCGGATTGTAGCCTATCGCGATTGCGGTTTATCGTATTGCGACATTTCTGGTCGCGTTGGGTGCGATCCGATGACTGTTGGAATATGGAATCGGTGGGTTCAGGAGGGCAATACGGAACGCCGCGCTGGATCCCAACGTCCTCGTATCGCTAGCAGTCGAGATGACAGGCATCTTATCCGCATGGCTGTAACGGGTCGTGCAGCCACGTCTTGATCCCAGAGCCAACATATGGTGCGTTTGCAAGATAACAACCATCTGCACGAACAGTTCGACGACGTTTGAAGCAGCATGGACTAGCAGCTCAGAGACCATGGCTGCGGTTACCCTTGACGCTGCATCACAGACGAGAGCGCCTGCGATGGTGTACGCAACGACGAACCTGGCTCCACGTATGGCAAAACGTAATTTTTTCGGATGAATCCAGGTTCTGTTTACAGAATCATGATGGTTGCATCCGTGTTTGGCGACATCGCGGTGAACGCACATTGGAAGCTTGTGTTCCTCATCGCCATACTGGCATATCACCTGGCGTGATGGTATGGTGTGCCATTGGTTACACGTCTGTCACCTCTTGTTCGCATCGACGGCACTTTGAACAGTGCCCGTGTTACGACCTGTGGCGCTACCCTTCATTCGATGCCTGCGAAACCTTACATTTCAGCAGGATAACGCACGACCGCATTTTGATGGTCCTGTACGGGCCTTTCTGGATACGGAAAATGTTCGACTGCTGCCCCGGCCAACACATTCTCCAGATCTCTCATCAATTGGAAACGTCTGGTCAATGGTGGCCGAGCAACTGGCTCGCCTCAATAAGCCAGTTACTACTCTTGATGAACTGTGGTATCGAGTTGAAGCTGCATGGGCATTTGTACCTGTATACGCCATCCAACCATCCAAGCTCTTTTTGACTCAATGCTCAGGCGTATCAAGGCCGTTATTACAGCCAGAGGTGGTTGTTCTGGGTACTGATTTCTCAGGATCTATGCATCGAAATTGGGAAAATGTAATCACATGTCAGTTCTAGTATAATATATGTTTCCAATGAATACCAGTTATCATCTCCATTTCTTCTAGGTGTAGCAATTTTATTTGCCAGTCTTGTACTTTTCAAAGTATTGGATACTTACGATTTCCCCCCTTAAGGGGGGAAACAATAAATTTCCAATTCTGTGCGAATGTCATGATTCTTTATGTGGTCCCTCCTTGATCAACGTTTGATCAGTAGCTCAAGCGGGGCTGAGGTACCAGGTGTCGATCCATACTGGAACACCCATATTAGTACGTGGGGTAACCAAGACGAGTGGAGATGCAGGCGATGATACTGCCATCCAATCGGCCATACAGATGTCTCTTGGGATACATTATCACACGCTTACTCTATCTGTCCGTGTAGTTATGAAGAGAAGAAGGTTGACGATTCCGGAGATGATGCTGTGAGTGAAGTTGCTGCACGTCTTGCAGTGCACGTTCAGATTCACGCGCAGTGTGTGAGCTTGCATTATCCTGGTGGAACAATACATCGATTTTTTGTTACAAGAATAGCAAAATAACGGGCCTTACAACATTCTGCACGTACTGAGCGTTGGGCAGCCATTGCACCACGAACACCAAAAGTGAACGAGAATTCTAGCTTGTCATATCCCAGACTATATAACCAGTTTGTCTTGGACGAAAGTACTCTACGCTTGCTCTACGTCATACGCGCAAACGTTAATGATATTGGTGCAGGCACAATCTCCTTTCACCGCTGACGACCACTGCCTTCCATTCAATTTACTAAGTTGTCCTCTGGTGGCACCAGACCGTCCGGGCACGTTGATGCAGTGGCAGCAATAGATGCCGTGTCCGTATTCCCGCATGACTGGCATAATTGGAAATAATTTGTATTGACACTTCTGGGCTCACAATCCCTCTCATCTGTGCTGTGGTAGCTGTACGATCTGCCACTTGTGTCTTTAAAATATGAAGATCTAGGTGGACGTCTGTGCAGCGTGGACATCCAGAAGCTCGTTTACGACTGTAAGTATTCCACATGACTATTGCAACCAGCGCCTCTGAACAACTTGCATGACAATTTTCCGAAAGGACAATCAAGCCAATCGACAGGTCACTACATGACCTCTTTCAAACTCGCTCAGTTAGCTGTAGAAATCACGAGTGAGTCTTCGTGGTATGGCGCCTGTTTTCTTCGCACGTTGCTATTAAACTTAGCCCAATGGCTGTATTCATTTCTTTAAAGGATACAAACAGGTGGCGCTGTGACAGCTGTCATGACGCCATCTGTTGGTTTATGACGTTGAAACCGATACCAGTACATCTACTATACTCCAGGCGATATCTCCCATTATCGGGTCAAAATCGGCATCTTCTGGCCGGGTGTACTAACTTTCTTCCCATTGTTTATAAATGGCGGTCAGTTGAAAACAGGAAAGAAAGCTGTATGTTATTTCACAAGCAGTCATCACTGATATTAATACCTTTATCCCACTGTGACCCAATGCGGTCACTGCCTTCATGATAAAATGTCCGCAGTTTTATATATTCTCACCACCTTGACTACTCTCTAGAGCACCATCCTTTACACTGGTTGCTATACCAGGCTGTGGAAAACGTCCCGTGTCCTCACGTTCCTCCAACCGAACAAACCTCCATCTGACACTTCCTCCTACAGGCCCATCTACCTCACCCCAGTGTTCAGCAAGGTCTTTGAAACTATCTTTTCTCGACGCATCCACCACCATCTGCATCTTCCTTACCTTCTGCCAGACACCCAGTCTGTCTTTCGACCTTCATTCTCCTCAGACGACCAACTCCTCCACCGCACCCAACTCCTCTCCCTCCAGCTCAATTCCCATTGCACAGCTGTCTTTGTCTCCTTGGACCTGGAGAGGGTCTACGACCGGGTCTGGCATCCCGGCCTACTCCTCAGACTCCAGACCTATGCACTTCCCAGCAACCTCATCTGGGCCATTGCCTCCTTTCTTTCCAATCGCCCTACCTACATCACAGTCCATAATTCTCACACCCACCTCTTCTACCCTTCTGCCAGTGTGCTCCAAGGTTCCATCCTCTTTCCCCTCCTATGCCTCCTCTACACCTTGACATGCGAAAGCCTGCCCCTCCTGTCCACCTCTTCCAGTACGCTGATGACACTGCCTTCCTCGCCTTGACTCCCACCCTCGCCCAGTCCAATCGTCTCCTCCAGCAACACCTCGACCTGTTTGCCACTTGGAGTAACCAGTAGCTCCTCTCTATCAATCACACCAAAATCCCAGGCAATCATTGTAGTTCGCATTACCCCTTCCTTTCGACCCCACGATTTTTAATTCACCCTACATGGTCGACCCATCCGCCTCACCCCCACTCTTAAATACGTAGGCTTAACAATAGTTGACTCCCTCTCCTGGACACCCCACCTCTGCACTATCCAAGATAAAGCTCGCTCCCATCTCCTGAAACTCCTTGTTGGCCGAACTTGAGGCCTGCACCCTTCCATAGTCCTTTACACCTACAAATCCTTCATCTACCCCATCTTTTGTGTAAGCTATCCCACCTGGATCTCTGCCCCCCCCTCCCATCCTTCTAAAAATCTCTTGAGATCCTAGAACGCCATGCACTCCACCTTGCCTTCCATATCCCCCTTTATCCCCCATCCCCTACTCGAATCCTCTATGACCTCATCCCTTTTCCCCACATTGTCCTCTTTATTGAACATCTCCACCTCCGCTACCTTTCCCATACATTAGACCCACCAAATCGTCTCGTCCATCCCCTCCTCACTGATCCTGGTTCGCTACCGTGCCTCCCCCACTGTGTTCCCACGTCCCCTCCACCTATCCACCCTTTGTATTCTCTCCCGTAGCAATTTCTGCACCCTCCCCCTCCCAAACGATGCCCTCTGCCCTGACATTTATCCTTCCTACCAGCTGTAATCCTCCATCTCCCTCCCTCCACTTATCTCTCCCAAAATGTCCCATCGCTCCTGCCATTCCTACCCACTCCTCACTCCCCCTGTCCCTCCTGCATGCTTCCATTCTCCCACTCCTCCAGGCTTCCAGGGACATCCTGCCTCACTTTCCTTCCCCCGGCCTTGTGGCCCCTTCCTTGTCCACCCCCCCCCTCCTCCTGCCCCTTCCCCTACCTCCTCCGTAGCTTCCAGCCCTTTCATTCAGTGCCAACGATTCTGTGCTGGTGCTAGACCCACGTGTATTTTACAAAGTGTGTTTTTAAAAATGAACAGCGAACGGCCAACCTGTCGCCGACGCTGTGTATGTTTTAAATCGACTGTGTTTTAAATCACCAGTGCTTTCCACCACCCCCTCCCCCTTTTCCCCTCTCCACTCATCTGTGATATTCAGTGTTTTAATGTGTGCTGTGTGACTTTGGTGTCGTCCCAATGAGATATTTCATTTTAGTTAACTGTGAACGGCCAATCTGCAGCCGACACCTTGAGTTTTCTTTTAGATGTTTTATGTGCTATGTGGTCTCCGAGTGTATTTTATCTATTTTATTTATTTTTTATCTTCATTTTGTCACCTTGACCATGTTAAAAAGCCTGCATTCTTTTTCTCCATTTTAACAGTCATGTGCTTTTCTCCAACACTGTCTTCATGTCAATTTTAATTATCTTCACATTTGATCACCTTAACTTTCGTGTATGCTCCATTGTATATTTATAACTTTCTCGTCTGAAGAGCGCCTGTCTGCTTTGACAGCCCGCCTCTTTTAGGGGAACTGAAATTACAATAAAGAAAAAAAAGTTTTATACAGAACTATGACTGTATCAGGCGTGCACCCCTTCGTCCGAAGCAAATCTATGGAAACAAATGACTTTTTTAAACCTTCAAATTATAGTTATCGGAACTGTATGGCGTCGCAGTGAAACTTCTGAAACAACCTTAGCAACATGTGGGCGGGTATTTCCCTGCAAAAGAGTGATACCGTTTCGACAACGCTCCAGAAGTTAGGCTGGGAAGACACTACACATCATCCATTCAGTCCCGATCCTTCCCCTTCCATTTCTGTCCTTTTGGAGCCATGAAGAATGACGTTCGTGATCGTCGATGCATTTCGGAATAATATGTGCACTCCTCCGTGCAATACGGGTTCCATAAACAACCACCTTTTTTTTCATTAAGGCAATCATCTTTTAACACAATGGGACATTCATTATGTGATCTTTGAAAAAAAAAAAAAACTCTGTACTACTGATGATCTTATGTGTACTGCTTTCTCGTCTTTAATGAGGCAAGAAAAAATAACCAAGAGAATTGCGGTAAAATTAAACGCAGTCAAATTGCATTCCGAACAACTCGATCAACATTGGGGCTTAGTGAGTGCCAGGATATTGTTACATCCCCTCCTAAAGGTCGTTGTTGTACATACAGGATGTCTCACCTAACTCTGTCACCTCAAATATCTCTGGAACAACAGTAGATATTGAAAAAACGGTTTTCACCAGCATGAACGGACGGCAGGGGCTTACGAAACTAAATACTGTGCTAAATTTTAAAACGTAAACTATACTATCTTCAACACAAACTTGTGTATTTTTAAATGGGCATCCTCTATTATTTCGTATGCAATCAGTGGCATGAAAAATCACAAAAATAATGGCGTTGGTTGCATTGCAACACGTCAGTTACATCCAGAGAAACTGAAAAGCGAAGTTGACGCTTGAAATGAATGAATCGCACAGCTAGCGCACGTCCTGACACTCCAGAGTGAACCAAACGCTGCCTATGTGAGGAGCTCACAGAATGGGAAGGTATGCACACTCCACAAAAATAAACAAGTAACATTTCCAACTCAAATTGCATGTTTATTCTAGTGAAATGACAACTCACATTTACTACTGCTCACAGAAACAGCATTCTTGTGCATTATATCCGGCATTGAAAATACACCCACATCTTGACCAATGAAACTGTGTCACGTCAACATATGTTCGAAGTACTCTGCGTTTGCATCAATACAGGTTTGGAGACGGGTAACGAGAGTGTTTCACAGATTGTAGAGTTTCTACAGGTATTGCCGTACATGCCGCAGTAATACAATGTTGCATATCCTCTATTGTCTTCGGGGGTTCTTGATAATGTCTCTCCCCTGCGCCACAGAGAAAGAAGTCCAATGGCGTCACATCGAGGGACCCTACTGGCCATCGCAGAGTACCTTCCCGCCCTATCCACTTATTTGGCAACTTTTGAATTGAGTGCGGGACATCCATTATGTTGGAACCACATTGCTAGATGAGTGTCCAAGCCTAGATCGTCCATGAGGAACGCTAGTGTCTGTTGAAGAAATTATGCATATCGCTGTCCATTTAATGTTCCACGGTAAAAATGAAGACCTAAAATACAGTTATCAATGATACCGCACCAAACATTGACACTCAACTGTCGTTAATGAGCAACAAGGCGAAACCAGTGGAGATTTTGTACAGACTTGTAGAGCATGTTCCGCAGATTCACATTACCATAATCTGTAGATTAAGCCTCGTCCGTAAACAACGTATTGCGTAGAAAAACTGGATTGCCTTGCAACTGCAAGTGCAAAACGACAGATTGAACTGTGGAATTCAGAGTCATTCCTGTACAGTTCTTGATGCAGTGAAATATGGAGCGGATGAAACCGATGCCGATGCAAGATTCTGCAAAAACTGTGTTGTGGTTTTCAGTCCAGAGACTGGTTTGATTGCAGCTCTCCACCCTACTCTATCCTGAGCAAGCCTTTTCATCTCCTCATACGAAATGCAACCCACATCCATTTGAATCTGCTTACTATATGCGTCTTTTGGGCTCCCTCTACGATTTTTACCCCACACACTTCCCTCCAATGGTAAATTTACTATTCCTCGATGTCTAAGAATGTGTCCTACCAAGCGATCCCTTCTTTTAGTCAAGGTATGCCAAAATGTCCTTTTCTCACCAATTCTGTTCAGTACCTCTTCATTAGTTATGCGATCAACCCACCTACTCTTCAGCATTCTTCTGTAGCACCACATTTCAAAAGCCTCTATTCTCTTCCTGTCCGCACTGCTTATCGTCCATGTTTCACTCCCGTACAAGGCAACACTCCATACAAATGCCTTCAGAAAAGACTTCCTTATACTTAAATTAATATTCTATGTTAGCAGATTTCTCTTTTTCAAAAATACTTTTCTTCCCATTGCCATTCTGCATTTTATATCCTCTGTACTGCGACAGTCATACGTTATTTTACTACCCAAGTAACAAACCTCATCTACCACCTTCATTGTTTTGTTACCTAATCTAATTCCTTCAGCATCGCCTGACTTTCTAAGACTGCATTCCATTATCTTTGTTTTGCTCTTCTTAATGTTCATTTCATACGCTCTCTTCAGCACACTGTCCATTCTATTCAACTGCTCTTCCAGGTCCTTTGCTGTCTCTGACAGAATTACAATGTCATCAGCAAAACGCAATTTTTTTATTTCTTTACCCTGAACTGTAATCCCTATTCCAAATTTTACCTTGCTTTCCTTCACCGCCTGCTCGATGCACACACTACAGTGGCTTATTGCTACACCTCGTGCAACTTGTCATACACCCACCTGAGGATTATGCGCTACAGCAGCCAGAGCAGCAATTTCGTTTCCACTGCCAGTCGCTGGCATTGTACGTCGACGTTTTGTGGGAGCCCAGCTTCCTGCTTCTGTGAGTATCTTGCAGATGTTGGCAATGGTTCGACGTGACGGACACTGCTGATCTCGGTAACGCTCAGCATAGTGTCACAGCTGCGGTTGCATTTCTGTGACATTCGCCATAAATAAAAACAACATCTAGTCTTCCTTCTTTACTGAAAGGCGGCATATCGACTAGATGACAAATGTAACAAGCCACACGATAACAAGTTTTAATGTGGCAAAGTGTGTGAATTACGTCACAGTATGAGAGCAGATCAGCAGACCAGATTAGGAGACACTTGTACACTTAAGGTAGAGCGTGTCGTGGCAACACCGTCTAGATACAACCCCTCACAACAAGCCCGTGAGTCACACCGATAGGCTGTGGGCGCAAACTCACTGGATGGCGCTACGAGGCAGTGGGCTGTGCCCCAGCGGCCAGCCAATCAGCTAGCGATGGCGTCATATCGGTATGACGTCACACTGATTTGTTGTGAGGCCTTGTATCTAGCGAGTGTTGGCCATGGTGATACTGGTTTGTTTACTGCAGGATACAGGCACCAGTGCAGACAACCCCTGCTCTAAGCGTAGTATCACATGGAATGCATTACGTCAGAAAATGTGACGACGTTGCCATCCTTTACAAGCCACCTATTTCAGAACGTATGATGTTTAGAAACGTGAAGCCAGGTCTGTTACCATTAATCGTTGTACCTCTAGTTGTCATTTCGCAACAATAAAAATTATGCGCAGGACATCCGTAATTCTGATACTGCATTATTTGGCATGTTTTAAGAGGTGGCTCAGTTCAAGTAAATTACAGCTCAAGAAGGGGCTAAACTATACCCCTTTAAGAGTGCCATCAATTAATTATGTGCCAATGATTTGTTGTCATACAATACCACACCACCCATTAACACTCCATGAGGTTCACGCTTGAGTCTCAGGACGTGCGCTTCATTTATTTCAAGCGTCAAATTCGCTTCGCAATTTCTCGGCATGTAATTGACGTATTGGAATGTAACCAACGCCATATTTTTTGTGATTCTTTATGTTATTGATTGCATACAAAATAATAGCGTGTGTCCATTTAAAAATACACAAGTTGAGTTGAGTTGAGTTGAAAATAGTATTTGTTTACGTTTTAAAATTTGGTATAGTATTCAGTTTCCTAAGCTCATGCCGTCCGTTCATGCTAATATCTATTTTTGTTCCAGTGATATTTGGGGTGGCAGAGTTAGGCAAGAGACCTTGCATATGGAGTCAAGCGATGGACATACAGGCACGGATAACGACGTAATCTAAAGTTACAAGATGTCAGTTGACACAGGCATCAGGTGACCTGTATTCGAGGTCAACTTTCCTCTCTCTTTCCCCACCCCTGAATAAGGGTTAAAGAGATGAGTGCAGTCACTCATTCTACATCGCAGCTTTTTATAAGGAAATCATTTTGTGTGAGATGGGCAAGGCGAGTGCTGTGTACCACAAAGGGAGGTCCAGAAAACTTGCTTGTGGTACTAGTCTTTATAATAAACTGAATTTTTATAATTGATAACCTCTAGTAACTATGCTGAGAGGGTGTTAGGCTGATATTTATTATAAATTATATTTGTTATTATTTGTTGTTATTACTATTATTATACCTGGACGCTGAATTTACTTGACTGGGTTTTGTTAGTAGCTGATTGTTAATAACAATATTAAGTCACTTGAGATGTAGGGTGTTGCTAAATCTTAATGAGCAGTTAAGTTCTTTCCATATTTACGAGTTCAATCCCATTGCTCTCAAAGTCATGCAAATATGCTGAGGTGAATATTACTCTTTTTTGTTAAAAGCCAATTACGTTAAGGTACATAGTTCAATATCAGGATGATGTACTGGGGTTATGTTCACGTGGTGGCTATTTGTTAATAACAAATTAAATCTTTTGATTTCTAGGATTTTGCAAATTAATAAAAAATACGAAAGTTTTCTGCAACTGCTCAGGTTAAAGCAATGTACTGAGACGAACATTAGGTTTGTTTGTTAATAACATGTCAGGTGTTTGGAATTAATTTCAGTCGCTAGAGGCCATTCCAGGTAGAAATGTATTGAAACAAACAAAGCACTACAGCGTGATAGATGAAAAATATGTTCAACAATTTTTAAGGAAAACGATAACATGCCCCTAATGGACATGGAAACCTGTACCCCACAAGTCACCTTACAGTACGTGAAGGAGAAAACTTTGAATAGCACTTTTTCTTGCACCTGACTTGGTACGAACGCTTATTGGTAAACCTGTTTGCATCCGTTTTCGCGCGATATACGTAAGATGAACTTTTCTAGAAACGTTAACTCTCCGAACTTTGATCTACCCCGTATCATACAAATTAATATATATATATATATATATATATATATATATATATATATAGTGTGTGTGTGTGTGTGTGTGTGTGTGTGATAGCTAAGTCATCTGTATAATAACAGTATGATAAGAGCGGTGTTAAATCTTCTCTACGTTCTGGAAGCTTGCAGAAGGCGAATGTATGACGTCAGGGAGCGATGTCACGCCCACGTAAATATCGACTGGGCCGTCCCAGCCTCTTCCCAGAAAGTATGTAGTCAGTGAAACATCTCTCTCTCTCTCTCTCTCTCTCTCTCTCTCTCTCTCTCTCTCTCTCTCTCTCTCTCTCTCTCTCTCTGTTTAAAACAATCAACTCTGGCTTTCGAAACTGTCACGACTGTAGCAACCCAAGAATTTGAAAAATGGATGCTGAAACCGGTTTAACACAAGCTGTGTATATTGTGGTCGTAAACAACATAGCCGGCCGCGGTGGCCGAGGGGACTGAGGTGCTCCAGTCACGATCTGCACGAGCAGTACGGTCGGGGGTTCGAATCCCCCCTCGGGCATGGATATTTGTGCCGTCCTTAATGTTAGCTAGTTCATAAGTAGTTTGTAAGTTTAGGGACTGATGACCCGTAGTTAAGTCCCATAAGCTATACTAACAAACAAACATAAACAACATAGGGTCGTCGATTGCACCTATTGTCAATGATTCGTAACACATATTAACGGACTTATCCCCCAAAGACTTTCATTTCGATCATTCAGACTCGAGCTGTACAAATTAACACAAACTCTCACTACTATTAATGACAGACAGTAGTGCACCTAACGCGAGGTGATACCCTTGTTGGTGACGGATTATCTGCTATGCGAGAAACATAAGTACTGAGGAGCGTACTTTGTGTTACGCTGTTACATATCAGTTTCTTGGTAGCACAATTGTTTGCAAACCTCGAATCAACTGTTTTTGAGAGTGGTAGATAAATTCCTAACTATAAGTCTAAAAATTGTGCATTCGGTTGCGCTCAATCCTACAAATATCACTTATTACGTCTTTGATCTCTGGCAATGTTTATTGATATGAGAAATACCTAGTACCACGGTGATTCTGAATCTAGCTTAAACTGTGGTTCCCGTTATAAATAGCTTCGTAAGTAAGCTCGAAGTTCATAACGCAACGGCATACAACGTCAAGCAAGACCATGTCTAAAAAATCATTATGCTGTTCAAATCAACCTTCGGACTGATGACTGCTCTTAACAGTTCAGAATCAAACTAGTTTTTAATCTATTACATCATGAATACTACACTTATACTTACGTATCTGTCATAACAGCCGACCGCAGTGGCCGAGTGGTCCTCGGCGCGCCAGTCACAGTCTGCACGGACGCTACGGTCGGGGTTCGAATCCCCCCTCGGGCATGGATGTTTGTGTCGTCTTTAGTATAAGGTAGTTCATAAGTAGTTTGTCAGTTTAGGGACTGATGACCCCGCAGTTAAGTCCCTTAAGCTTAACAAACATTCGAACATTTAGACTCCACTGGGCTGCGTGCGATACCCCAGGCTTCTGAACAGGCGCTGGCAGCCGCTGATATTGCTGAGTAGCAAAACTCTGTAGTGCTGGCTCACAGCACAGATCGCAACGGCGGACTGCAACTGCTTCACGCCCCTATATCTGGAGCGAAACGGATTCGTGTTGTGGCCCCGGGTAACGCCGTCTAGAGACACAACCTAAGCGCAGTCATGCCACGTCACACCGATGGGCCACGATCGCTAGTTGGCTGGCATGCTGCTATGAGACAGTGGACTGTGTCCCAGCGGCCTGCCACTCAGCTAGCGATGGCGTCTTCTAAGTGTGACGTGACAATGACTTCTGTGAGGCCTTGTCTCTAGACAGTGTTGGCTGAAGCCCTGTCTCTAGACATTGCTACTCTGGCACGAGCAGGGCACACGGGAACTCCTCAGCAGGAGACAGTATGGGTGAGGCATCCCGAGCTGGCACTCAGGCGATAGGCGCAGGTTCGAAACCAGGCAGGGGCAGAGGCAGTTGTGTCATCTGCACGGCGCGAACCACTATGGATGCCAGCATGGTCGGGCTTATATGTCGTCCTGTCTTGTGAATGTGAAGTGATGGTATCATTATTATGTTATGCCATGGCAACTTGTTGTCACCATAACTGGGCGGATGTTGGTTTCTTCTCAGAGGGTGCCAGGTGTAGTAACTGTCGATGGGTCATTTGCAGTTACTGTTCTGGGCTGCTCATTCACTCTGTTTAATTAACAATTTATTCAATAGCACTCTGACTGGCGTGATGTGCCCTCGTATCAGCACAAGGAGCCTTCCTCAGCTCCCACCTCAGCTCCCCCCTCAGTTTCTACAGAAGAGTCAACCTGCTTACATCTCAAGAAAACTGAGTAATATGAGGCATGAGGACAACCCTCAAATATGATCCGTTTTCTTAATCAACTTATTTCAGCTTTTTAGACGTCAGTTCGATGTACGAAATTTCTATGACTTCAGCCGCCCCTCCCTCCACCACAGGCCAAGATCCTGGATTCGGAAATTAGCAGTAATCATTCTTTCCATGACTGGAACCGGAGAGGATGTAACACAAATTATTCTCCATCACACACCGTCAGGGGATTTGTCATTTATAGATGTTCTGTGCCAACTGAGGAAATGGGATTGCTTTTTTTTCTTTCAAACAATTTTTAAACATTTTGTTTATCTATCATGCTGTAGTGCTTTGTTTATACGAGGGTTAGAACTTAAATAGGGGCAACACTCTGTGGAGACACTAATGCAATGGAATCTACTATTGACGCTCATAGCACACGTTGGTCACTTACCTACCTTACCTCCGAGCAAATGAACTCGCCCGTTCCACGTCACCGGCGTGCGCACAATAGAGGGAAACACAGTCACTTGTGAGCGAGCGGTCTAACGAAACGGTATCACTATGTTTTCGTAACAGGAATAACGGAATTCGATCAAGATTGAATGTACCACAGCTCGTACAGCAGGACAGTGTAATCAAGGTCTTCAAGAGGCGTGCAGGGAATCGGCATTGCCGTACAGAACAGTGGCACTTTGGGTAAAAGACTTCAAGGAATGTCGGCAAACTGTGGCAGACATGCATCGGGCAGGTCGTCCTAGCGTCTCTGAAGAAGAAGTGCATACTGTTGGCGTGTTAGTGGACGGTGAACGATGCAAGACGATTCGTGAGCTCGCCCACGAAACAGGATTAACGCATACGGCTGTGCTTCGCATCTTGAAGTTACGTATGGGCATGCGAAAAATTGCATCACGATGAGTTCCACATGAATTGACGAAAATGCGTATGGATGCGTCATGACGCTGCTCAGACGCACATGGAGCGCGAAGGAGTGGCTTTCTTACGCCGTATCTTAACACTGGTTGAGACATGGGCCACAGCATACGAGCCAAAACTGAAATGCCAATCCAACGAATGGTGTCAGTATGCGTCGCCACGAAAGTCGAAAGTGCGTCAGAGCCCCAGTATGGTGAACGTCATGGTGATTCTCGTGTAGGACTGTGATGATGTTATCCTAACTCATTACGTTCCTCCACGGCCGACCGTCAATAGACAGTATTGTTGTTCGTTTTTGGACCAGCTTTGCGAAGGAAGCTACAACATTTTCTGCGCAACCTACCCATCATTTTGCATGCCAATGCGTGGGCGCCTACAGCTCAAGCTGTGGCTGCTCTGTTCGGTCGATGGGACTAGGACGTACTGTTCCATCCACCATATTCCTTGGACTTGAGTCCTTGTTACTTTGATTTGATTTCGACGATGAAGGAACTACTTGGTGACTTTCGCTTCAGAACTGTTTCAGAGACTCGACAGGCAGTAGACCGCTCCATTCGCACCATCAACAGAACAGGCTCTGCTAACGGTATACTACGCCTTCCACATCACTAGCAACGGGTTCTACACAAAGCTGGTGACTACTTTGAAGGACAGTAACAGGTTGAAACATGAAAAGCTTTTGTATCGGTTGTGAATAAATGGTTACAACTATTTAAGTTCCAACCCTTGTATTTTTACATATATATCATAGATAGCTACTGGCGACTAAATTCGTATATTCTACACATAGAGTGACGTAATTTGCTATTGACAATCAGCGATCTCCGTATCCTCACACTGGGATTTTTGTACCTACGTTAAGAAAGCATTACCTAATGCACTAGGCACATGAGACCATTTATTGTAACAACTAATATCATGCTGTGCAATATACGAAGACTGTACAAAACGTAAGGTTGCGCAGGGCAACATGCATTCAGTTATCTACATTTTTTGTCCAGAAAATATGCTCACAGTTTTAATCGTACAGCATACTTCGTTCATTTTTGACAGAAAGTTTATACGTTTTTAGTGTATTCGGGGATGTTCTATTATTCTAAAAATGGAGCAAACAATTTGCATTAAATTTTGTGTGAACAATTGACTCAAGTGCTCTAAAACACTTTAATGTTGACAGTGGCATACGGTAAGTCTAATGTTTAGAAGTGATACAAGCGCTTCCAAGATGGCCGTGAAGATACATTGGACAAACCTCGCTCTGGACGCCCCAGTTCAACAGATGATAGCGTCGAAGCTGTGAAGAAACTCGTCGAATTACCGTAAGGGAAATCGCTGAAAAAGTTGGCGTATTGGTCGGCTCATGTCTTGCAATGTTTTCGGATGTTTTGGGCAGTGAAATTTTTTTTCCAAAACTTCTCAGTTTTGATCAGAAGAACCTTCCCATGAACATCGCTCAGGGGTCTTGAATGATGTCAATGATGAGCCTGAATTGCACAAAAGAATCATAACTGGTGACGAAACATGGTTTTTGGTTCTGACGTGGAAACCAGTCGTACCAATAGAAGCATCCCGGAGAGTCAAGACCTAAAAAAAGAACGTCTTATTTGATTAATTGTCAAAGTTTTACTTACTTTTTTTCTTCAATTGCCGTCGCATAAGGAGTACAGGTATTACCTTGACATTATGCGCCGTTTACGGCAAGCAATACGCAAAAGAGTCCGGAGTTGTGCAAAAACAATTTATGGCTTTTGCATCACGACAATGCACCTGTACATTCATCGTTGCTTGTGAGAGATTTTTTGGCCAAAACCAAACGACAATCATGCTTCGGCTACAATATTCACTGGATTTTGTCCCCAGCGACTTTTTCCTGTTTGCAAAACTTTTATAGACCTATGAAAGGTCTAAGATATGCAACGACTAAGGAAATGAAAAATTCATCGCTGGAAGTACTCAAGACTGTACCAAAAAATTCTTATGAGAAGTGCTTCAAGAATTGGAAGAAGCGTTAGATTAAATGTATTACATCTTAGGGGGTTTACTTTGAAGGGAAGAACATGAATATTGATGAATAAATATTTTTAATAAAAATATAAAGTCACGTTACGTTTTGAACACACCTTGTACAGTCTAAAATTTTCACTAAAATATTGGAGAAATGCAAAATGCTAATGATATGCGATTTTAACATAATGGATTGGTAGCTAAATGTTTGTAAATCTAAGGGACCTAACTGCTGCAGTTATCAGTCCCTAGGCTTACAAAGCACTTAAACTAACTTATACTAAGGACAGCACACACACACACACACACACACACACACACACACACACACACACACACACACACATATGCCCAGCAGAGAACTCCGACCCTCCGACAGCGAGTAAACGCGCACTCAGAAAAGCACCTTAGAGCGTTCGGCCACTCTACCGCGGTGATTGGTAGTTAGGGGCACGTATTATTAGCCAATAAACTGATTGTAAAACTATACATTTTTGCCACAACGAGGATTATTGCCCCCAGAGTTGGTAACAGTCCATCTTTTCTCCAGACGCCGCTAGCGGGCATTAATGACATGATAGGTCCAGCGTTATGTGCTATGCGACCACCTCTAGCACAGACAAATTATACGTTTGCTGGCCAAGAAATACGCATAAGCTCGAAATAATTTTAATCGATGTTAGGCATCCAAATAACAGTAATATGAGTTTGCGACAGTTTATGGCTTGTGCATAAGATTTGAGAACCGAAATAGGACATTTTAAACTTTTCTTCAGTTTGTCGCTTATAACTTGAAAACGATGCAGCCTGCAGAAATTTTTGCGATAACCAAAATGAAAGGGCATAAAATTTTGCGTAGAACAACCTACTTATAAGTCGAATTCGGTTCATCCGTTTAACCAAATCGATCGTCAAACACCGGCATTTCTTATAAACTTCAGGGAAAAGTAAGTTATGCTCATGTACCAATGCCTGTAAGTCAAAAACGGCAACTACAAATGCAAATTATCATGCATAAAAGTTTAATAACATTAAATTCTACGTAAAAGAAATTTCAAATGTGCTCCCTCCTACGCACAGTTTCCAATAAAACCGTGAAAGAATTTGCCGGCCGCGGTGGTCGAGGGAACTGCGGCGCGCCACTCACGGTCTGCACGGCCACTACGGTCGGGTGTTCGAATCCCCCCTCGGGCATGGATATTTGTGCCCCCGTAGTTAAATCCCAGAGACTTTACAAACATTTGTAACATTTGTACTTACTTGTGGTAACATTTTGCTGTTGCTTATACGATGCAGCACTTTTTGAACGCACAGTATTTAGCTCACAACTGAGACCAGCGTTGACACAGATGAAATCAGTTCCGTTGCTGTGGCTTTGTTCAACCAGCTGCAGCAGTCCACAGACCTACTTTTTAGCGCTAGCAAACAGATGTAACTGCGTAACAGCTACGATGATTCAGTAATCCGTATTTGGTGTTTCCTCTTGTAGTATTTGTTTGATAAAATTGATAAAATTACAGTTCATATGTTACAGAAATACGGTCTGTAAAGGAAGTATAACGTGACGTGACGTGGATGTGTTGTTATTAGAGCTGAGAGAATAACTTACATTAACGGCATGAGAAAAATGCAGACCCATAATTGGCTGAAAGGGTTTGAGATAATAAAAACCAGTGTCACGGCAAAACTTCCAAATAAGCGCATGAAAACTATCTAGGCCTCTCACTAGAGGAAGAGTTTAACGATGAGGACGGTGAGTGACACTGCTTGGTGGTTGGGGTGACTAGGCCCATTCGAGGCGGTCATACTAGCGGTGGCTCTCCGTAGTTTTTAAAATACTTTACGCTTTGAATAAGGGTGGGTCCATGTCTAGTTACAAGTATTTGTAATATTTCTACAAAATGTTTTAATGTTCGTAAACCAAAGAGACTAAGCTGCTTAGATCTTCAATCTCTAGACTCACAAACAACATGAACTAACTAATGCAAAGGACAAGGGCAACACACACAGCCACCATACACAAGGGAGGACTCGAACCTTCGGCGGGAACGGCTGCGCGATCCTTAACATGACTGCCCAGACCGCACAGCCATTTCCGCGCGGTTTAATATTTCTGTACACCATTGCAGATAGTTTTTAAATAGAACAACGTTAAAATAACGAGTGTAAAAAATGAAGTTATAAGCAACAACATTAAATGGTATCTCTTAAAGTGTTACGAGTGTGCTCTTTACCACCAGCCAAATACATAAGCAGTTACCCAAATTGTAATAATTACAGGCTCATCCACCACTTCCGTACGAGCCAGCGACCTATCGCTTCCACTGCAGCAATTGGAACACATCTCTGAAGACGCAAAGTTAGTGGCTTTCAGAAATATCTGCGAGGTATGACTGATTTGCACGTCTCCATCGAGGAACCTGCGTGTAGAGTAGCTTTGTCACAACCAGAGGTTGGGGCCCGTCTTGCTAACGCAAGGGGAGTGTGGTACTCTGCCTAAACGCTTTTCGTCTCATTTCTTATTGGAGTTTCCTTCCGTCGTCACTAGCTGTCAAGCACCAACTTATTTTTGCAGAGTCTGGATTCCATCGACCCAAACCTACTGGTTCCATTTTCTAATTGGCGTACTAAGAAAGTGAAATTCGTAGACACACTTGTGCTTTAAAAGTATGTCAAGATTTCATACTGCTGTAAAATGACATAGTTAAAATAGGTAAATGTGACGTTAGTGTATAACCGTATTAACTTCAATATAGCTCTTATCAGTTGCGAATCAAACTAGCTCTTAACACGTTCGCTGCGGTCATCAGTGCGGGTCGCTAACATTCTAGGCGGATGCCTGTAAGTGCAGTGCGCCGAGAGCTGAAATCAGACCCCTACGAAACCTGTAATACTGAAAGCGAATATAACGTCTGCACAAGAGGTGGTGCTAAGCTGCATGCCGATTATGTGATAAATGCTACAAGCTCTCTGACTGATAAGCGTCATATGCATTTGTTGCAAACAATTCTAACAACGCCTCTGACTTATTGATTTTATTGAAAACTGGGAAGAAAATTAAATTCAAACAAGCGATAAATCCGCTTAATTGAAAAAGAATTATTCTGAAAGCCTCAAAAGATTTATTAAACGGAGAAAAAGAAACGCGTCTCATCTGCAATGTGGAGCTTTGGAAACCTAATTCCATATAACAAATTTGCAAGGTGTAAAGGCGATGTTTTTTATAGCAAACCAATAAAGACAAAAACACACAATTGCAGACAGGAAAATGTTACGTGATGTTTTTTGGTGGCCTGTACTAATACGAGTGCACAGCCAAACTAACTAAACTAAGTACTCAGCTAGCGCGCCGCTTATAAGCGTTGACAGCTCTGGCGTGCTGATCGCGGAAACGCTTATAAGCGTCAGCTGCAGCGAACGTGTTAATCCATTACATCATGAATCCTATACTTATACTGTCATAACACCAGAAAGCTCAACAAGTCAACTCTTCTAGGAGAGTGTTTCCTGTGTTTTATTTGTGTTTGCATTTGAAGTCTTTGATGTAAAGGTTTCAAATGTTTGTTAAATTTAAGGGACTTAACCGCGGAATCATCAGTCCCTAGACGTACAAGCTACTTATGATCTGCCTTATACTAAAGATGACACAAACATCCATGCCCGAGGGGGGATTCGAACCCCCGACGGGGAGCGGCCTCGCGCATCGCAGCATAGCGCCTCAATGCGCTTGGCCACTCCGCCGCGGATGGATGTAAAGGGTTATTTTTATAAAGAGAAGGTTTGTGTTGTATGAACGTAGTGGTACGTTCCAGTGTCGCTATGGCGCGGTGTGGAGTGAGCCGTTGTCATCCTGGCAGCCGGCACAGCGAAGCAGCAGCCGGTCGGGTCGATACAGGTTGTGTGTGGCCCGGACAACCAGGCGTTGGCTCACGCTACACGAGCCGGCCCCCTGAGGCGGGCTAGCACAGCGCGATACACGTCTATGGGCGGCTCCAACCAATCCGGTGAGAGAGTAGTGGCGGCTGGTGATAATGTGCTGCAGCACACTGTAAATATGTTACTCTAATTATGCGATTTCTCTTAGAATGCAAGTGAGAAATCGCTGTAAAATTACATCCTTTCTCTTGGAATACGAGCCAGTTATCACAATAAAATTATGCCAATTCCCTTCCAATGCGTATTAGAATGCTAATAATAAGGATGAAAACGCATTTTGGAGCGCTCTCGCCGCGATAGCTGGAAACCAGCTCCGTGTGCTGAAGTGGGATTCAGCCGCACTGGTACGTGCGCAGAGAGGCGGCGCAGTCGTCTGTTCGCTAGTGCGCATGCGCACACGTGACGTCAGGCCTGGCGACTCATGTGTGCTGAGACCGACTGCAGCACCACATCAATATTTCTCTTCGCGCTGCGTGTGACAGCTGTGGAAGAATAGTATATGACGAATATTGCGGCTTACAGAGTCAAATAGCGCGCTGACTCAGGCGTCTTGCGCGTTGTCTCTGAATTCCTGTGTGAGGCTCGTATTCAAATATGTCTGTCTGTAAATCTATCGGACCAAACTGCGTGGTCATCAGTCCGTAGCTTACAAACTACTTAAACCTAGGTAAACTAATCTACGGATAACACACACACCCATGCCCCAGGGAGGACTCGAACCTCCACGGCGAGCAACCGCGCGATCCGCAGCTAGGCGCTTTAGACCGCTCTGCTACTCCACCGCGGCCGTATTCAAATACCTCTAAATTTTTAATTTCTGTAAATGAAATTAATATTTTTTAAAACGTTATATTTACTACCTGCAGTGAATACGTGCAGTTGGCAGCGCTGTTATGGATTCCTCTGAAGGTCTTACTGTCAATACAGTATTAATTGATATTTAAGTAAAGGCACTCATACAAAGGTTGACTTTTTATTTGTGAATAATTTCTTTCCTGTTTATTTTTGTAATATTGTAGCACACTGGTCAAATTTTGTACGAGCGGCCACTGTGCGAGAGTAGTGACACTTCCTGCAGTGCTGTCTGTTCACTCTAGCTCCACCTGCAACAAGTAGTGCACGTTTGGTATGTTGTTGTTGATGATGTTGTCATCCTTGGCGTAACCGGAAGAGGCTATCATATGCCACGCTTCGCAGTTGAATGTGTGCAGCTTAAGTTACGCCTTCGGTGTAGGCTGCCAGGTACACG
Source organism: Locusta migratoria (assembly GCA_026315105.1). Taxonomy (NCBI): domain Eukaryota; kingdom Metazoa; phylum Arthropoda; class Insecta; order Orthoptera; family Acrididae; genus Locusta; species Locusta migratoria. Next base: position 688,307,596 of record CM048755.1, read on the forward strand.
AATCGGTTAAGAGGTTTGCCATTCCATACGGCCTGTCCTGGAGGCGGCATAACACCCACAATATTAGTAGAGAGAGATGTAGAGGGGAAAACCTGTAGGGGAAGACAAAGACGGCAATATATCCAGAAAATAATGTAGGTCTTGGGGTGTGACTGCCATTCTCAAATGAGGTTCGTGAAGGAGAGGAATGTGTGGCGGACCGCGTTAAACAAGTCATGAGCCTAATGACTCAAAAATGTTTCACAAAAATACGCTTCCCTAGTGTTACTACAATCTGTATATTCTAAAAATACGCTTCCCAAGTGTTATTACAATCTGTTTATTAGCTAAAAATGCGATGCCCTGGTCACCAATCCATTCTGTGAATATCGCACATCAATAGCACTTTCCATTTCTGACAATATTGTCGCGTTGAAATGGAGGCAGGCTTGACTTCGAAGGCAACTAAACACAGCACTTATACTGAAAGCACGTTTATTACGAATTCAACATACACGCAGCACTGACTGCCCCTCAGGCAGAGTGCTCTGCTATTTATACACAGACAAAATTTACCAGAAATTAGAAGAACAGTTAACATAAGAAACAACTAGAATTTACAAGTGAACATAAGAAAGATGTAGAACCTTCTGGAATTGTTAATTACAAAGAAATAAATTTTTGCCGGTGGGCGGGATTGGACCGGCGACTTTCAGCACCGCAGTCCGTGACGCTATCCCCTGCGCCATGCCGGCAGTCGGGGTTCGTGGTCTCTCGCGGCAATATTTTCAGTGCAATTCCTAGGTTATTTACCCCGTATATAGAGTAAATAATTGTTATTCCTACAATACGTTGTAACAGTGTACATATACACTAATTTTTTTCGAATTATTTGATGCTTAATGTTTTGCTGTAATCGACATAGCCGCATTGAGGCGCTATGCTCTGATGTTAAAACGTTAAAATGTTTGTAATTCTATGGGACCAAACTACGTTGGTCATCAGTCCCTAGCCTTACAAACGACTTAAACTAAGTTAAACTAACCTAAGGAAAACACACACAGCCATGCCCGAGGGAGGATTCGAACCTCCGACGCGGAAGGCCTTGCGATCCGCAACGTGACGCTCTAGACCACTCGGCTACTCCCGCGCGGCGGCCGTTCTCCGTCGGGGGTTCGAATCCCCCCTTCGGTATGGATGTTTGTTCTGCATTTAGTATAAGTTACTTCATAAGTAGTTTGTAAGTTTAGGGACTGACCCGCAGTTAACTCCCATAAGGTTGAGAAACATTTGAACACTTAATCGACATGTAAAAATATTGGGCTATCGATGGTAAATTCCTCTTGGGAACTGTAGTGTATATATTAGTTTCGTAACTTAATGCCCACCGCTATGAACCACGACATTGCCAAGGTGGGGTGGCTTGCGTGCTTCAACGATACAAATAGCCGTACTGTAGGTGCAACCACAGCGGAGGGGTATCTGTGGAGAGGCCAGACAAACGTGTGGTTCCTGAAGAGGGGCAGCAGCCTATTCAGTAGTTACAGGGGCAACAGTCTGGATGATTGACGGATCTGACCTTGTAGCATCAGCTAATATGGCTTTGCCACAGGTTACTGCGAACGGCTGAAAGCAAGGGGAAAATACAGCCGTTACTTTTCCCGAGGATATGCAGCTCTGCTGTATGAATATATGATGATGGCATCCTCTATGGTAAAATATTCCGAAGTAAAATAGTCCCCATTCGGATCTAACACTAATTATTTACAGAAAAATGGAAAATGTGGTAGAAGCTGTGCTCGGGGAGAAATGTAGGCACACGGGAAGCAATACTCACTTCACAGCTTATCTTAGAAGATAGATTAAGGAAAGGCAAACCTACATTTCTAGCTTTTGTAGATTTGGAGAAAGCTTTTGACAATGTTGATTGAACTACAATCTTTCAAATTCTCAAGCAAGCAGGAGTAAAATATAAAGAACGTAAGGTTATATACAACTTGCACAAAAACCAGACGGCGGTTGTCAGAGTTGAAGGGCATGAAAGGGATGCAGTAGTTGGGAATGGAGTAATACAGGGTTGTAGCCTTTCTCCAATGTTGTTCAATTTGGACATTGAGCAAGCTATAAAGGAAAGCAAGGAGAAATTTAGAGAAGGAATTAAAGTTCATGATGAAAAAATAAAAACATTGAGCTATGCCGTTGACATTGTAATTCTGTCAGGCACAACAAAAGACCTGGAAGAGCAGTTGAACGAAATGGACAGTGTGTTGAAAGGTGAGTATAAGATGAACATTAATAAGATCTAAACACGTGTAATGGAGTGCAGTCTAAGATAATCAGGCGATGGTGAAGGAATTAGATTGGGTAACAAAACAATAAAGGCGGTAGATGAGTTTCGTTACTTAGGCAGTAAAATAACACATGATGGTTGCAGTACAGAGGACATAATATGCAGAATGGCAATGGGAAGAAAAGCTTTTTTGAAAAAGAGAAATTTGTTAACATCGAATATTAATTTAATTGTAAGGAAGTCCTTTTTGATGAAATTTGTGTGGAGTGTTGCCTTGTATGGAAGTGAAACATAGACGATCAATAGTGGGTACAGGAAGAGGATAGAGGCTTGTGAAATGTTGTGCTACCGAAGAATGCTGATTATTAGGAGGGTGGATCGCGTAACTAATGAGAAGGTACTGAACAGAACTGGGGAGAAAAGAAATTTCTGGCATACCTTGACTAAAAGAAGGGATAGATTGGTAGGACACATTCTTAGACATCAAGGAATTGTGAATTTAGCGTTGGAGGGAAGTGTGTGGGGTAAAAATCGCAGAGGAAGACCAAGAGATGGATACAGTAAGCAGATTCAAATGGTTTTAGGTTGCTGTTCTTATGACGAGATAGAGTAGGGTGGAAAGTAGCATCAAACCAGTCTGCGGACTGAAGACAACAACAAAATTAACGGGATTATTTGTTGACTTAGTAAATGAATTTATATATCTTGGATGTACAGCAGTTTTGTGGTAACGTTTGCTATGAATGTAAAAAAACTGTAATCTGGTCCAAACGCGGGGTAAACAGGGTGAGTCACCTAACATTACCTGTTGCATACAGTTGGCGGTAGATGTTTTGAAATGTGCGGCACGTTGGATGCTCTCTGTCCAGATACCGTTCTGCATACACCCTGCAGGCTTCAGCTGCATTTTGTCGACACTCGCAATTGATGAGTATCATCTCCGCCTTTTCAGAGTTCGAATACACCATGGTCACAGTTCCTACAACACTTCACTATCACAGACGTCTGGAAAGACAGTGTACTACAGTTAGTCTGCGTGCAAAGACGAATGCAGAATAACAATAGCAGCAATCGCTACATGCGGACACTGCTATAGCTAGACGAAACCACAACAGTGCACTACAGCCACACTCGTAAACACGGTCGTCATCGTAAACATGTCACTGCAGATGCTGCTCGCCGACCGCGGCCCGTGTTTGTTACAACACGCAACTGATCGTCGGAGGTTTCAAGCGTCAACTTTAGGTTACAATATCTCCGGATGTAATTAGCATTTTACAATGCAACAAACGGCACTGATTACGTTTTTGTTTATATGTTGAGATGTACTAACAAACTTAACGGGGTTCCATTTAAAAAAACGTAGGTTTGTGTTAAAAAAAACATACTTCCGTGCATTTTTTTATGGTTTGTATTAACCAATTACACTAGCCCCTCTTCTCACGTTCGGTTTGTGGAATCGGTTCGTCAGTATTTGACGTGGTTTATTAAATATATCCAGCGGTAATGTTAGGTGACTCACCCTGTATATTGAGATACGTGAAATGTAAAACCATCTGTCCTTCCCCCAGGCTGCTGTGGAAGGCGCCAAGATTTGGGTAGCAAAGTAGAGGCACTGATACTGCGTGGCGTAACAGCAGTGAGTCAGTACGTGCGTGTGTGTGTGTGTGTGTATGACGAGCCGTGAGCGAGGCAGCATCACATGGCAAATTGGAGTCTTTTATCTGCTCCAAGGTTGTCTTTTATCGGCTGGGATAATGTTGGTTCCATCTTGGCATTGAACTTTGGGCATACAGTAAATGTCATTACGACGTAAAGAAGAAAATTTTGCGCCATACAGCGAGAGAAATGACTGTGATGTTTATGCGTCAAGCTGCACAATTACACAACTGCTTGTCCACAGCATGGGATACTTAAGAAGGTTATGTACTTTTAGATCTGTAATGCGGATGGACCAGTCATAATGTAGAACATTTGTTTGAAATAATCATTTAATTGAACTAAAATTTGTTTTCACCATAATTTCTGCCGCTCACTTGTTGGGATCCTATCCTGGCATGCAAATATCAAAGTGTCATATATATATATATATATATATATATATATATATATATATATATATATATATATATAAAAACAATGACACCTATTAGATCAGATTAATAATTTATGCTGTGGCGCACCGTATGTGAAGCCAGGCAAGCCTGTCGGTAGCACGTGCAATTCAAAGGCTCTCGCTGCTTCGCCGTAACATCGGGCAGAGATTCAACTAGGTGTCAACAGAGACCGCTGTGACCGCACCAAAACACGCATGCGCACAGTCACACATTACTGTACTGCACTGCACACCTCCGTGACGAGAAACAAGAAGCAACCAATGGCTTGGCAACAGGTCGCACCTATCCGAATAGAGTGCTGCTACGCACCGCATTAAATAACGGTGCGCAGGGACCACCTCGAGAAGAAGAACCGCCGCCGGCATCGCTGAAGCCTCCACCGTCTCCCTGGCCGTCATCCTGCCCTTGAAGAGAAGCCGCACCTGCCGACGACAGGATTTCAGTACGACGCCGGTACTTGGTAAGCGATTCAATAAAGTCAGCCGCGGTGGAGTAGCCCAGCGGTCTAAGGCGTCTCGCTGCGGAGCGCACGTTTGCTCGCCGTCGGAGGTTCAAGTCCTCCCTGGGGCATGAGTGTGTATGGTGTCCTTAGGATCAGTTTACCTTATTTTAAGTAGTATGTAAGCTACAGACTGATGACCACGCAGTTTGGTCCGATAGATTTACAAACAACAAAGTCAGGAGAAAGAGGAACTTCCCTGGAAACCCAGCTGTATAATTTGCTTTCTGTATTTTTCCACCAAGAAGAGCCTTTAATTTCGTTACATTCTTTTAACGGAAGAATATTTCGTTGAGAGAAATGTGGTGTCGCACAAGTCTGAAGTGCGCGCCACGTACTTTCGCCGTGCGCTGCCATGCAAGCACGGCGCGGCGTTCGGCGTTCTTAAAGGTACGTTTAGATGGGCAATGGAAATTGCATATTGTCGACAATATATCCCGGAAATGTTGTCGGGCAACATCGCAGCCACATGTACTGCAGCAACACGAGTGACAACACATCGGCATCTGTTGCCTAGCAATGTATGCGACAACTAATTTCGGCAGAGGCTACACAATTTCATACAAAATGGATGGGTGCGACTTTTACATGAAACGAGTGTTAATGCTATTCGAAACAAAAAGAAGAGAAATCGGACTCTGTAGATGCGTCCTTTTTTGAGTAGGCGGAGTAATTCAGGAAATTTAACTCGTGAGTTAATGCTAGATACGTACCTGTTCCAGAACTTTACTCGTATATCTAAAAACGATTTCGAATATCTAGCCCAATTAATTGGTCCGAAGATAGCTAAATCCAATACAAACATGAGACACTGTATTCCAGTAACAACACGACTTGCAATCACACTTCGATTTTCAGCTACTGGAGACTCGTATAGAAGTCTGAACTGCAATGCCAAATTCGTCAGCAACTGCCTGCCAACTATCTTTTTTCACATTCCTGTCTTTATATGTATTGCATCCTACGTCCCACAACTCGGGACGTAGATGAATGGAATTAATAAATGAGATTGTTTTCTCGTTCGACCACTTTCCCATATCTGACAAAAAAAACTCAAGACGACAATAACTGTAAGAATTCTTCCTTCCTTCCCTCAAAACAGTCACGGTAAACTCGAAAATGATGCAACAATATAGTAACTATAAACATCAATACTACTTTCAAAACAAACAAGCGCGCAAACTTTCGAAGCAACAAAAGCGAAGCGGTACTCTCTTTTCGTGACTGCAGCGCTGTCGGTGAGAGAAGCACAAACAGCCTTGAGAGCGAGAGGAATATTTCCCTGCAATACGAAATGTTCTCCACCGTTCCCGGACAACACGGCAACCCCTCGGCAATCCCTCGGCAACTACCTGCAACATCAGCAATATTGACCGTCCATACCTAAATATTGCTGTGTATTGCAGTCATATTGCAGCAGTGTTGACAGCAATAACATTTCAGCTAAATGTTTAGGTAAAATATTGGCCGTCTAAACGTGCCTTAAGAGTCAGCCGCGAGCGCCCTCTGCTGCAACCCCGCTCGCGGCCACCACTGAACTGCATCGGGCACTTGGCAATAGGCCAGGCACTAGATAAGACTCTCAACAGTAGGCAGGCTTATACTTAGACTTCAGATTATGCATCTGCATCCCACTACTCTGCTGCCATCCAAGTTAAGTATTGTAATATTTATACGAAATATATATCTTGCACTAGTTTCTACTGTCCCATTGGCTGGTCACCTCAGACTCCGTACCCGTACACGCGTGCATCCTTATTTCCCTATGTCGGTCTCTCTCCACTTGGCCACCAACACCTAGGACAACCGCCGCTGACGAAACACAAAAATAAATTTGTTTTAGAATATTTTCTGTTGCCTTTCAAGAGTTCATGTTTCCAAGATCTTATTTTCTATTTGCACGGTATTGTGTGGTTTTGCTCCACGAAGACGCCTGCTTCAATAAAACGAAGTCTTGGTAACGTGGGTCTTCACGTAATTTTGTGGAATTCATCACTTTATTTGATGTTTGGAGTAGCAAAATTAAAACTATTAAATGACTATTACATTTGGCTCCATCGGTAGTTCAAAATATTTCGGAACAAATTCATAATGAAATAATAAAATAATTTAAAAATAAATAATTTAAGGCTTCAGTATCAATAAACTTCCAGTAGTAAAGATTTACGAATTGCGTAAGTTCAGTAGTACAGTACAGTTTCCTTTCTTTTTTTTAGATGCAGTAAACAATAGTAATTATCACTTAAAATGATAAAGATGATGAAAATAGTCTAAAGTATTGGGATGCGTAATTCATGTTGGTTAACATAACGCAAAACAGTGAAAAGTGTTTTGGACCAGTTTAATGGTCATCGCTATGTTAGTAAAATAATGCATGGTATATTGAACCAGAAAGTGTTTTAATATTAGTTTGTTGTTGCAGTTTTTGTGGAATTTGAGTGTGTCTACGAAAAATGATTGACTCAGGGGAAGCTATGCCCGAAAATTATTCACCGTTTGATGACTGTTGGTAAAGTTCAAAAATTCCATCTTATTCAGAGGCATATTTGAACACTGCTTTATATGACGATCGCGGGAATTTTATTGACCATGAACCTAATGTTTTCTGCTTGTCTATACGTAGTTAAAGTTACAGTGATACCTGGTCCCATTCAGACTGTGGGTAATAGCTTGTACATTTCAATGCCAAATTAGGCTGGTGACCGTACAAATATTAGTTAGTAAACTGAGAAATTCTTATACAGTATGCTTTCCCTCCATTTATTAGTTCCGTTTAAAGTTACATGAATTTTCTTATCCTCGGTTAAATTAAAAAATCCCACCACGTGTGGCGACCTTACATTCACTTTCGACCCAGATTTATTGAATAATAGGCGTATACAGGGCTTAGAATGACTGGTAGTATTACATATGGTAAGTTTACATATGGCTATCTTGTGACAGTAACGAGTCAGATTACATATGCTTACCGTTAGGCAGCAATAGGTAAGGTTACAACGTCTTCTAATGAAGTTTCCTCTGGTGGTCATCCATTCATTTCGTAATCTGTTAGTTCTATACATAGATCATTGAACTCTAAGGTACTGTCTTTACTTGATTGTGCCAAGTAATAGAACTATCAGAATCATAACACCCAAAATTACAGATATCTGCGCAAAAAGTTGCGTGAAAATTCGCTAAGTTTGGTCACCCCCTATTTACACATAACTAGGGGGTGACCAAACTTTACGACATAAGTACTTGGTATCCAAGGGAACCATGGAGTAATCGAGATATAAGGTGGAGACGTAAGTTCATTTTGTCCAGTTCACAAGTAATAGTATTACTTAATTTTAATAATTATTTCCTTTGTTCATTCCGACATTAACCGACCATAGTGGTTTGACGATACATTGTCAAACTGGAAATTTCGCTTGACTTAATGGAAGATGAAATGTAGCCCAAATACTAAACACAGCTTCTTTTTATTGATTTCAAGCATTTACTGTATTTTTGGGAATGTTCGTGACTTTAATATGTTTTTAGTAATATATTTTGTAGAATAAGAGTGTCCTAAAATCAGCAAATGACATGGTTTACTTTATAAATGTTGCAAAAGTTGTGAATCATAGAAAATTCCACATTCATGACTGAATTCAACACCTGCCGAAAGTTGTTTACGATATTCATAGCAATAGAGTTGTCATTGGACCAGAGCTCTTACAAAGAAAGTCCTGTCTCAATCATATGGTCCAATCTTAGCCTTACAGCAGAGAGGACAGGAGGAGTGGTGGTGGTGCTAAGTCTTGATGATCGCCAGTGCTTGCACCAATGTACTGGATTAAATTCCAAACTTCTCCGCAGTGTCTCATGGAGTGAGGGCATTGGACACTGTTGATGGTGATCCTTCCGTCGGATGGAGACGTTAAGCTCGACGGCCCCTTGGTGCTTTTCGAGAGGAGTAAGCTATGTGCCGCTGGCATTGGGTCTCACCCTCTCACTTCTCCCATCATCTCCAACACAAACACGACACTACACTACACACGCACCTTACAGTCAAATACAGTTAACCTAGACACTACAGCACACAATTCTCACACTTCGCGATGGAAAGGTGCCTGTGGGAAAACCTTCCCAATGGCAATTCGTGCCATACCACTTTACTTTTTTACCCCTAATATTCATTGAATTAAACTTTTGTCGTATTAGTAGTCAATCTGACGTGTTGTTCTACTCTGAACACAGTTGTACTTTATATTACTAACTGTAGTAGTATTAAAGGATAGTTTCTTTTTCGTTCCAGTGGAGGAAGTTTATCCAGAATAGTTTCAATGGTGGTTTCGGTATAAAAAGAAAAGGTCGATCCAATGCCGATCCGATCCTGCCTCGACTATCGTGGTGGTGCAAGCAGAATCTAAAATGGTCAGTAAAAACAATGTCGTTACACTTCAGATTCTGCCAGCACCATTACGATGGGCGGATTAGAGTCTGCAGGCACCGTGTTAAGAGTCTGTTGACCTGCTGCTGTAAGCAACGCCATATTGGTGCTGCAACCGGTATTATTGTTTGTACTGGTATTGGACTTCACTCACCCGTCACCGCACATCCTAGTACACATTGCCGGTACACTAACCAGCCAGCACTACATCCCTGGAGTGTTGAAGTCTGTTGTCCTCACACAACTTCGGAGCTTGTCAACTGTAATAGTGGCACGAATTCGTCAAGACTTTCTCGTAACCCATCGGATTGCACTGCTGTCTTCGACGATTGCGAAACGACTGACCAGGAATTCACCATCCGCTGCTACACCAGAGCAACTTTGTCAATATTTGGAAGCACATCAAGAGCCTCACTGATTAAATTCTGAGTCGTGCAGTAACGGTTAAAGGCTGCAATTGCGCAAAATCATACCGATTTCATCTTCAAATGTTCAAATGTTTGTAATTCTATCGGACCAAACTGCGTGGTCATCAGCCCGTAGCTTACAAACTACTTAAACCTAGGTAAACTAACCTAAGGACAAACAAACACACACCCATGTCCCAGGGAGGACTCCAACCTCCACGGGGAGCAACCGCGCGCTCTGCAGCGAGACGCTTTAGACCGCTCGGCTACTCCACCGCGGCTGATTTCATCTTCCAACTTCGCATTTGGCTGTATTTTCAATCATGGAAACTTTGTAAAACTTGTTACTCCCTAATAAATTTGACTGCGATATCTGTTGTCCTTGGTGTTGCGTTATGAATAGCTTAAGACGTTGGCTGCCGCACGCTTAGCGAAGGATGTTTCACCTCCACGCCGGGCAAGGCAGGGAATGGCGACCAGGGCTAAACTGATATACACTCATCATTCCAAGATCGTCTTTCAGACCACGTTGACCCACAGTATATGTTTCACGTATCTGTGTCTGTATTGGAAACATGCAAACCAATGCTATACCACAATGTACAGAATGGGGCTTGTAGCCGCCGCCGGCCACACGGCATAGGGCGTAAGGCATTGCTGTGGCTGCCGGCGGCCACACGGAAGTCAACATGTTAATGTGCACGTTCAGTAACACAGCTCAACTACGTTGGTGTCACAATTTGGGCCCCTCAACGTATGTTATAGATCCACTAGCAATCCGCCCCGGCTTCGCACGAATAGTATGGGATGTATGCGACATCATTAACGTTTGTACATTGCAACCCAGTTAGTAGGATAAAGCATTAAGTAATAAACTAACGGTAACTGAAAGGAATAAAATAAGACAAAGGAGGAATCACAAGTAGATGAGAAGAGTGTTGAATGAATAATCAATTAACAAAGAAAATTTAGCAACAGTAATGTGACAAAGGGAACGAAGCCAATTCAAATAAGCCAAAAAACTCCAAGTTCTCTATGTAATAGAAATTAAAAGAGAAGAATATAGCCGGCCGCGGTGGCCGAGGGGACTGAGGCGCTCCAGTCACGCTCTGCACGGCCACTACGGTCGGGGGTTCGAATCCCCCCTCGGGCATGGATGTTTGTGCCGTCCTTAGTCTCAGTTAGCTCGTAAGTAGTTTGTAAGTTTAGGGACTGATGAACCCGTAGTTAAGTCCCACAAGCTATACAGACATTTGAAAACATTTTAGAAGAATATAATCGAAAGTCCGGAAGAAAGATGTATGTGAGACCATAACGTATACAGGTAACACGTAAAGCGGTATACTAACATACACAGTCTAGAAGCGGTCTACTCTTGGCAGTAAATTGTCATTTTAGAAACTGATAACTATTATAAAACGCAGTCTTAAGTGGAGCTCGCTAAGGACACGCTATTTGTGGTAGTGATTACGTCAGTGATGAACCAAGCTGATACAGCTATTGAATGGCAGTGCAGGGAGATAAGAGACGAACGACAACGTCAGAGCACGCTCTAACACGTTCGGTCTGCGTTGGTAACGACGTGCAGATAATAAGACTCAGAGCACCAATAAAGGTACAAATGTTCAGATGTGACATTTCCTCACCCCATGCGGGGAAACGCACATACATGCAATGTAACTGACGAACACCACCGAAATCATTTCTTAAACATTCTCTTTCTTTCTTGTATTTTTGTATAGACAGTAGAACATAAAAGGCAGATGAATGAGATACTGGTATGCCACAATCGTCATGGGATACGTCGTAACATCGTGTCACACCATCTTATTCCCAGCAAAGTGCAGCAAATCGGCGGTGAAAGAACTCAAGAATTCGTTTGAAGTCCAATGCATAAATGTTGGTCCCTGCTCCCTCTATAGTCGTCCACAATACTGCCATAGTGTTGGTGGTGTAGTATTTTGAGCACGGATTAACATCTTGATAATGTTTCGTAAATGTTGGATAGAATTCATGTCGGACGACCTGGGTTGTAAAGTCAATCGCTGGGGCTGTTCACAGTGTGGTTAAAGTGCAGTACATGCGTACGCCGCTGGCGCTTGGCGTGTAGATGTTAGCAACCGCGCCAGGCATGACGGGAGGTGAAGGCCGCCAATCAGAAGTCGCGTCCGGTCGTCCAATAAGAAATAGCTTTATTCTTTATGGTTTGTAAACTCGTAGTACTTTCCAAGATAATATACTCACCTGAAAAGGGTACATCAATAACCTCTCAACCATCAAATGTTCAAATGTTTGTATAGTCTATGGGACTTAACTACGGGGTCATCAGTCCCTAAACTTACAAACTACATATGAACTACTTACGAACTAGGACTGCACAAATATCCATGCCCGAGGGGGGATTCGAACCCCCGACCGTAGTGGCCGTGAAGACCGTGACTGGAGCGCCTTAGTCCCCTCGGCCACCGCGGCCGGCCCTCTCAACCATGAAACAGGAACAGCATTATTTATTTATTTCATGGTGGACACAAAAGATTATTCTCCTCATTGTCTGTCAAAGGGTTTTGAAAGAGCATGAACATTTTCTGTTCACCATGAAGTAAATAAATAATGCTGTTCTTGCTCTGTGGTTGACAGATTGTTAGTGTACCCTTGTCTGGCGAATAAATTAATTATCCTAGTGCCGGCCGCAGTGGCCGAGCAGTCTGCGGCGTGCCAGTCACGGTCTTTACGGCCGCTGCGGTCGGGGATTCGAATCCCTCCTCGGGCATGGATGTTTGTGCCATCTTTAGAATAAGCTAGTTCATAAGTAGATTGTAAGTTTACCGACTGTTGACCCAGCATTTAAGTCTTATAAGCTCTACAAACATTTGAACATTTTTTGAATTATCCTAGTAAATACATGTCTGTTGTCGGTTGAGGAGGATAATTTCAAACTCAGTTAAGGGACCCTGTTCCTGGAACGAATGAGTCTAAATGTATGAGACAATATCTACTCAACCTCTTTCTTTGGAAAACAACTGTTCAAAATTTGAGTTTTTTTTTTTTTTAATTTGTGGCTGATAACTGAACTATTAAATATATATTAAAGAATACATTCAGCATCGTAGAGAGCCTGTGTAGGAAGAGAGTGGCCATGCGTGAGACCGCTCTTGATTGGCTGAGAGCCCAGTACGCCATGTTTTTACCAGATTTGACGGGCTTTACATGTGTGAGAATAGCTACAATGTGCGTTTATTTACTGTGGTATGTCTTAAAAGCTTCTGACAGCGATTTCACTGTACATTTGCGTACAGGTTGTATTATGATAGGCACTGCTCCACTTTTGCACGTCTTCCGTCGGTTTTATTTACGTAAATTAACGTGTTGTTCGTTGGTCGTCGACGGTAACCTTAGAACTTAGCGGTAATTTTTAAGATTATATGTTGCTTTGAAGTGATTTATTGAGTGTAATTAATAATCATAATGATTAAGGGCAATCAAGAGAAATGGCTCGTTCTTCCTCTTCCCTGTTGGCTGTAAAAACCGAAGTAAAGATAGTTATATGATGCTTGTGTTCGCAAAGAATGAGTAAATACGGGAAAAGTGGGCAGTGAAAATTAACCGAGTAAGCGGAAACCGTAAAGGCGACTTATAAAGCAAGAAAGGCACTGACGTAATTCAGTAATAGAACTACTGCCTGTGAAATTCCCGTGTCGTTTAGTGGTTGCGTACAAAATTCATAATGTGAAGGATGCGAATTTGAAACCGATAAATAGTAAATTTTTTGAAACAGTATTTGCTAGCTTTTTGTTAGTTCATGGTTCTGGTTTTTGATATGTAGTGCTTCAAGGTAAGTTTTAACATTGCTATGGCACAGTGGCATATCCAGGTTCGTGGTCTGGTGGGGGCTGAGGTCAATCACAAAGCTGACATGATTTCTAATTATAATATAAAAAAAAATAAAAAAAAGGGGGGCTGACCCTTACTCATAATGGGAGGATGGATTGATCCCTTTTTTTTCTTCCCCCTCCTCCACCCCCTCTCTCTAGAGGAGCAGCTGCAGCAATGTTAAGGAGAGGGCCTCCGGGAGAGTCTGAGGGCGGGGGGGAAGGGGGGGGTGTAGCCCGACAGCCCCCCGTATACGCCACTGCTATGGCACCTCACCCTTGGCTGTGTATTATTGGCTATTCACAATCCTGTAATTGGTTACAGGATGTGACGTGAGAAAGAGAGGGGGGGCGGGACTATTGATTCACTGTAGATATTCAGTTACCTATTTTGAGTTTCTCTCTGCTGCTTCACTACAGAAAGTAAAGGTATTTTTCAGATTTTCTGTTATACTTTGCCCCTCAAAGTATCTACAGAATGACGTTTTTGGTATTTCCCAGTGAAGGAAAATGTTGTAAGATCGAAAGCACACTTAAAATTAATTATATCGGGGCGGAAAGCGATGATATTGTAATAATTTCGGCGATGGATATTCAGAAAGAATATTCTGAAATAGCATTATTTTCTTTTATATACATAACATAGATTATTTCTCTTTCTTATTAATCAACTGCCAACTGTCTAAATTACCAGAACATCGTAAAATATGGTGTTAACATTCGAAAGTCATACAAACTGTTTCACGAGACTTATTTGCTTACAAATGTACTAGGCCTGTATGAACATAGATGAATGGCATTCATTTAACCACGAACTGATTATTAAGCTAGAAGATGTGCTTCGGTGTCATGGGTGGATGTGATGGCTTATTTCAGTCGTTAAATGGTTGCATTTCTGCCTGGGGCGCTATGTAAGTGCACGTCCCGCGCGCAGTCTGGTAAAAACATGGCGGCCACAGGCCGGTTAGCCACTCTCTCCCTATATAGGCTCTCTACAGCATCGCTGTTCCACCGAAGGTGACGACAGGCTGTGCCTACTACCGCACCCTTTAATTCCTCATCATGCCGCACCCTGCAGCTGTCTTGCCTCACTGACAATGGGAGTTCGTGGAACATTCATCAGACTCATCCTACACGATTTCCCGTGGTTAAAATAACCCCTGCGGGGGAGCCGGTACAACACTAGAGGTGACATACAAATCACAGCGCTGTCAATACGATACATCAACAAAAACAGACGCGCGGATGCTATACGACACCTTCCAGACATTTGGCGAAATATCATAACTAAAGGGGGCGTACTGAAGGTGTTTAACTGTAAGTGCCTCTAACCATAATGTCCAGCCGCTACTTCTCAGTCAAGTAGCTCCACAGTTGGCATCACAAGGGCTGAATGCAATCTGCTTGCCAACAGCACTCGGCAGACCCGGACGGTAACCCATCCAAGCCCGACATTGCTTAACTTCGGTGATCTAACGGGAACCGGTGTATCCACTGTGGCACGGCCGTTGGCATAACCATAATGTCAACATACTTAAAAATTACTATAATATTTAAGTAAGATGTATTAGTCTCTGACTAATAAGATAATCATATCTCCGTAAAAGAAGCAAGTCCATCTCCTCTAACCATTGACCAGATACCTGACTAGATGGAGTCCGGTCATTACTCCTGAAATAGATCGTAGTGGACAGTTAGTATGTGTGCCATTGTAAGACCGCTCCACAGTCACAAGATTGAATTTCAAATAGTTGACGCAACAATACGGAGATGTGCTTTCCTTGAAGCTCCTTCGAGGGATCGTCTAGTATGATGTTATGTTCATTAAAAGAATCCCAAGTTCTTCTCCAGTGCTACGATTTTGCGAACATCAGCTTTGTCACTACTTAACTCTGCAGCTGAATACTGTGCTGTTATCCGGCTAAAAATAATAAATAAATAAAATCGCTCTCCTTTTTATCCAGCTCTTGCACGTATCAATGTGGCCTTGCCCACGAACGTGACAACTATTGAACTATATGAAACAAAACGTAAATTGGTTACAAACTACGGCGATCACACACTTTATTCTACATGTATACGTCACTACAGATATTCGGATTTAGGTTATGACGATGCTGTGGCGCAAACGAGTAGCGAAATTCTGCATGACCCGCAGAAGTTTAGGTACATTGCTGCTGTCTATGATCTGAATAGCTCTTTTCATCTCAGCAGTGGTTTTGGAGTCAATGCTGTACATCTTCTGTTTAATAAAGTTCGCAAAAAAGAAGATACGGAGAATATGGCGGCCAACCGAGGTGCATGCCAGTGTCCTCTGGGTACCCCAGAGCCAGAATGCAGTCCTCCACCAGGACATCAAGCACTCTCCTGCTTCGATGTGGTAGAATTCCGTCTTCCATGAACCACATATTTTCGAAATCTTGGTCACTTTTGATAACAGGGGTAAAGTCACCTTCAGACCCTTTCACGTACCTTCTCTTTTTTTTTTTTTTTTTTTTTTTTTTTTTTTTTTTTTTTTTTTTTTTTTTTTTGTAATGCCGATTGTCGCAAATTCGTATCATACCGTTGTGGCCCTTATGTTTGGTAGAACAAGTGTTTTCGACCGGCAGTGCGGACTCAGTGCTTGTGATGTACGCTCGTTTTTTGAGCGTTGACTCTACTTGTACGACGACCTTCGTTTATCGTGTGCGTGTTGTGCCCAAGTACTCAAAGTTGTGGTCATTCTTTCGTAAAATAAATTATATTTTTTGCTAATATCTACCGCGTGTTGAAATACATATTTAGATGTGATGACGTAGATACAACTCTAAATTCAAAATTCAAATGTTTGTACAGCTTATGGGACTTAACTACGGGGTCATCAGTCCCTATACTTACAAACTATTTATGAAGAACTAGCTAAGACTAAGGACGGCACAAATATCCATGCCCGAGGGGGGGGATTCGACCCCCCGACCGTATTGGCCGTACAGACCGTGACTGGAGCGCCTCAGTCCCCTCGGCCACCGTGGCCGGCACGTACCACCATTCGTAGTCATCGTACCATCAAGGAATATCGCACCGACTATCCCGTCACTCGACATTGCACACCACACAGTCACCCGTTGAGGGTGAAGAGACTTCCCGATCGCGAAATGCGGATACTCCGTCCCCTAAATACGCCAGTGTCGCTTATTGACGAACCGACCAAATGGAAGTAGGCTTCGTCACTAAACCGAAACTAATTCCCACTATGCCCGCGGCCAACCGTGCAGTATGAACGTCCTGACGCGAACCGTTCTATAATTATAGGATTTCATACATTTCAGTAATATTCCCCATATATATTGCAAATGTCTCCCCTTCTCTTCCTCCGTCTCGCCCACTCATACTGCCTAGAATGCATAACGCTCTGGTCCAGCAGGGTGGCTGAGATGTTAACTTTGAAAAACCTACCCCACACCTACAAAAGACATCGACGAGAGCGCGAAGAATGACATTTCTATTGTGTTCTGAGCTAAGTTTAAAATGTCAAATCTCTAGAACAGCGGTCGTCAACCAGAAGGCCACGGCAGATTAGCTGCGCTGTGGCATAGGTGTCTGTGTTCTGTGTTGTCCTTAGGTTAGTTTAAGTAGTTTGTAAGCTACGGTCTAATAACCAAGCAGTTGAGTCCGATAGATTTGCAAAAAAAAAAAAAAAAAAAAAAAAAAGCAGAAGCCCGCGGGTTACATGCGGCCAGCTGCCCTTTTCCTAATACCTAAATAAATAATTACGTTGGCACGCGTTGGTTAGTTCAAGACAACGTGCATTTAAAGTGACGCGTCACTAGGATCTGCGAACTGCGTTGTGAACCTATGGCGACACGTTCCACTCTCTACATCCGACTCTCCAGTACCGAAGAAACAATGCAGTTGCTACCCGGGTTCTTTCCGTGCTAGTTGACTGTGCGTTTAAAGTGGTAAAACGCCTGTATTTATTCGTACAACGTGGCGCCGAACGAATACTTTTTTATTTAATTGCGGTGAGAGTTTTGTTTCACACGGGGTTTAAGAAAGTTAATAGTTAAGTGGCTATTGCCTGACATTGCAAAAACATCGGTCCCTAAACTTACAAACTACTTATGAACTAGCTAAAACTAAGGACGGCACAAATGTCCATGCACGAGGGGGGATTCGAACCCCCGACCGTAGTGGCCGTGCAGACCGTGACTGGCGCGCCGCAGGACGCTCGGCCACCGCGGCCGGCAATCTGACTTTAACAGCAACTCCCGACAGGGGTTTTACAGTCATTTATTTACTGATGACCTGTTTCGATGATCCAAGTCGTCATCTTTTGATTATCATTTACAGTTAGTGGTCACTCGCTTCTATACATTTGAAGAAAACTTAATATGTTTATATGGAAGCATGCCATGAAGTCATTAAAAATCTCATTATTGTACATTAATATTTACATGGTACTGTACAGGCTGTAATTAACTATCTTACGACTTCGTGCTATGCCTCCACAAATATTTTAACTTCAAATACGTACAACCGAGTGACCACTAACTGTAAATAATACTTGTCAGAAGATGACTTGAGTCTAATGTTCTAATGTTTGTAAATCTATCGGACCAAACTGCGTGGTCATCAGTCCGTAGCTTACACACTAATTATACTAAGTTAAGCTAACCTAAGGACAAACACACACAGCCATGCCACAGGGAGGACTCGAACCTCCAACGGTGTGCTCCGCTGCGAGGTGCCTTAGACAGCTCTGCTACTCCATCGCGACAGAAGATGACTCAGAATAGATGATCGAAACCGGTCATCAGTAAATGCCTGTAAAACGTGAAAGACGACCGTCTGTCATCTTCCATATATTTTTTATAAAATTGTAATTTATTTGATTAGCATTTTGTTAAATTAGAACCCCACTCTTTTCAAGGCATGAGGAATAGCATTTTTATTTCATGTTTTAAAATATTAGTTTCTGAAATGTTTGTTAATATTGCTAGGATTTGTTATTTTAATAATTTATTATTGTCCCTGTGAGAACGTGTACTTGTTTTAAATAGATGTGCCAGAATCTAATGGCTGTCTGAATGTGAGTAGTGATAGCTTGCTTTGCATGGTTCTCTCTGGCTCAGAGTCGATAGTTAGTCGTTACCAACCACTGCTGCTGAATCGACCAAAGAGCTTTCTACACCCTCTGGTTACAAGCCAGTCTCGATATCTTCTCTCTCCACCACCGTTGTTTTCTTGGATTTAACAGTTTCCGGTAGCTTTCCCGTGGCTCCTGGCCGCTCGGTGGTCACTTTGTGCTGGAATTGTGGTGAGGTAAGGTTGGTTCTGCTGTTGTGCCCACGGAGATGGCAGCAATACGTTGTCTAGCATGTTTAACTTATATTCATTTTTTGGAATATTCCTTCCAATCGTCTACAGAAATGTGCTCTAGTTTTTCAATCAAGTGATTTCCAACAGATTAACGTGGTGTATGTCTTACTAGTAGCAGTTTGATAACGGCCTGGTGTATTCAAACCTTTTGTGATTATGCGCCGGAGTACGAACTCTGTGTAAATTCCTTCTATCATTGTGGGGCCCGATTTCTAACAGACGATATGTTCATTTTTGTACAGTGCATGTAAAAATCTTTCTTATTGTTTCCTTCTGTGAGTGATATGTGTTCCATGTGGTTGCTCTTTAAATAAAGCCTTCAGCTTCCACTATTGTATGTTCCATGCCTATCAGCCAAGTAACTATGCGTGTATCTTTCTGATTTCCATTAACATTTCGCGATCTTCTCTCTCTGCCTATTTAAATTTTGCTGTTTCTTCTCCGAACTTGTAGTATGCACTCAGTTTTTGTTCAAATGTTTGTAGAGCTTATGGGACTTAACTACGGGATCATCAGTCCCTAAACTTACAAACTACTTATGAACTAGCTAATACTAAAGACGGCACAAATATCCATGCCCGAGAGGGGATTCGAACCCCCGCCCGTAGTGGCCGAGCAGACCGTGACTGGCGCGCCTCAGTCCCCTCGGCCACCGCGGCCGGCTCAGTTTTTGTCAGTAGTTCTCTCCGAGCCTTGTACAACCTCCTTCAGTAGCTTGATTATGAAATTCTATGTATTTCTAAGGGTTGCATGCCGTACTTTTTATTCTCACTTTTCCGTCTTTGTAATTATTTCACTTTTCTAGTTTTTTGAGACTGGATTTCATCCGTCTCTGTAATCGCTCCCTATCGCGTGTAGATGTATTTCATTTGCTTCCTTATGTAATCCTAAACGTTTCTATGGGTTGCATGTCGTAGTTCATTTTCTTTATTTTTCTGATAATGAATTTATACATTTTTATCGGTTTTCGGAACCATGTGGGTCCGAACTACGACTTCAAGGGTCTGCAGCTAGTCACCTGAATCCACGCCACTTCTCATAAAACCAGTGCCTAGATAGTTTACTCTCAGATTGCAGCTTGAGAGTCCGCCGTGATTTTGTGTTATGAATCCGATTTCTAGCCACTTCACCTTCAGTGGAGTGCGATCATGTAACTTAGCTGTGTGTCGCCGGTCTAATCGAAATGCAGCTTAACCTTGCTACACTCACTCATGTCAGGCACGACAGACCAGAGCCATCTTCGCAGTTTTATTGTACATTGTGTTGTGTACTACCTCCGGGTTTGCTGAATTTCGCCTACGATAGCGGCGCCTGCTTCTGCCTCGTTTCAGCACGCTGACATTGGTGAGTTTCGCTGTTGCATTGCGTGTGTGTGAGCGAGTGAGTGTTTTTTGTAAATCCTCCCCGCAGTAGCGTTATGTTCTGTGTGATTTATGTTAAATGTCAACGCTGGGCATCGTCAGTATTAGTTCATGTGAGGAGATGCATTTTTATTGTATTAACAAAATTGGTTCCTCATTTTGTTTTCGTTCGACTTGAATAACCAAGTTAAGTTCAGTATAATTTTGACTTGCCTATAAATTGAAGTTTTCGAGCACCTTCACCTTTTTCTTAATATTGTTTTCCACCAGTGCTGAGAACAAGCTCAGATGCAATTTTTTATGTTTAAGTTACGTTGCGCCATAAATTTTTTTCTTTGGCCACCTTTATGAAATAACTTTAATTGTGGTGGCTTATTAATAGATTGTGTGTAATTTCGTGTAAGCTGCTACGTATATTGGCCACTGTATCGTTAACTTCCTGTTACTAGAGTAATTTAAACCAAGTCAGTTCTCAATTTGGGCCAGGGAACAAGGACCTGCAGCAGGTAGTAGCCGGTAGCTCAAACGGATCTTTTTCTAATTTTACTGCTTAAATTAAGTCTTTTTTATAACAGTAAATTCTTATTTAGGTACCTCCTACCAGAATTAAGCTTTTATTAAGTTCAGTGGTCTACTTTTTAACTGCGATCTTGTCTA
This sequence comes from Locusta migratoria, assembly GCA_026315105.1. Lineage (NCBI taxonomy): Eukaryota > Metazoa > Arthropoda > Insecta > Orthoptera > Acrididae > Locusta > Locusta migratoria. The sequence goes on from CM048755.1 coordinate 688,328,550, forward strand.
CATTTACCGTTGGGGGTTCTTAAAGTAGCATTGGGTTAAAACTATAAATTTATTTTATAAACACAAGAATGCTTCTATTGTTACATAACTTACTCCGTGTTGTGGGATTTTACTGATGGCTTCGAAATTTTTTTAATTATCTGAAGAAAATAGACTGTTTAAAGATTCAAGAACAGATTTATACTTTTTAATTAATCGTAATTATGAATTGTAATGAAAAACTGCTATACTTAATATTTAAAAAGAGAAAAAAAAAACTCACTGTTCAGAAAGAACATAACGTCAAACGCCATTATGGTACTGAGCATAAAGCTAAACTTGCAATTCTTGTGACCGATTCACGAAAAAATTACTATTGACTCTCTAAAATCAGCAAGTAAAGAGTCAATAAAACGTTGAGAGTGCTAAGACACGGGCAACACAGCGTGAAATAACCAAAGTTGTAATAATAATTGGAAGAAATCCAAGACTTACATCGCAACATAATCAGATATGGGGAATTGATAATAGCCGTCAGCCGACATTGGAGAAATTTCCGAAAATATCACTTAACACCTGTTGTTTACAATAAATCCTGTTGTTTTATTGTTTCGATTAGAAGCCTATCTTTCCAAACAACTGAACTTCAAAACGTTTTGCAAAAACTATTTCTTATTGGGAGTCATATTACAGGATTTTAATATCTTGTGACTTCACTGTATTGGCGCGGGGCGGGGGACGGTGCATTGTTGAAAATAGGACAAAATTTTTTTTGTATAGTCCGGAACGTGATATTGTAGAAATAAAGCACTGGATATAGAGAGCGATTTATCACCAACTATGGAGAAAATGCGATCTGTATGAAAATGGCAGGATTCCAAAGCGCTAAAATACCACAATATAGCCTATTCACGTGATAAAGACCGATTTATCGAACAAAATAACAGAAGAACTACATTTATGAAAAACTGGTGTCGAAAGCAGCTTTATTGAAAAATTGTATCGTCATACTTCTCGCCCCATCCATGTCAGTAGCGATTAGATGAGTTTGATATATTGCAGATATGCAACATAACCTTAAAATTATTGTTGCGATATCAAAATACAAACTTACGGGTAACGACTAGTTAAGTAGGATGAAAATGGCTGGAATAAGAAATTTGGTTGAAAATTACGACGATGTCAATATTTTGGTCGATCTAGAGGTCATTGCCCCTATAAGGCGTAATAGACCTCTTTATGTTCGTCCAAATCATTTTGAATGCTGGGATGATGCAGAATTTGTTACTCAATTTCTTCTTCGAAAAGCCACTTTGGAAACGCTGCATGAAAAACTCCACGACCATCTGAAGAGTCCAAAACACAGTTTCGAATTTTGTAAGTTATTAGTCGTAATAGAAAGCAGAATACATTATTTATGTCTGCAAGCTTATTAATTCAGTATTTACTTATGCTTGTTGCGCCTAGTGTAAGGCCTAAAATGTGATTTCTTCCTCCGATCTACAGGAACAGTGGACTTTCGCCTATGTGCAAGTTATTGCTTGCACTAAGATACTACGCACTTGGCAGCATGTTATCGTACTTAGCACTTTTGCTGTTCTACATTTTCCATGGACAGCATTGTATTCATTTGCCACAATGTCGCTTTCTTTTCCTTCCGTCGTTTTTTTTTTTTTTTTTTTTTTTTTTTTTTTTTTTTTTTTTTTTTTTTTTTTTTATTCCAATGTGTCCTTATATTTCTCTATTAACCCTGTGGGCCACACCACCAGGCTCCTACGCCTGGGCCATACCATAGGCCTCAGAGGCCACACGATATATAATAATGGAAAACTCTTTAAAAAATTCAATGTCATGATAAGGATGAGGGTATAATACATTAAATAACCTTGAATAACATATAATAAATATATATTTCCTCAAAAAACCACAAAACAAAATAAACAAAGTCTCAAATTAAACAATAATGGTTTAAACTTCATATAACGCAAAAAAATCCATCATATTCGAAAACCACGTGCAATTAATTATGTTTAAAAATAAAATCGGTATAACAAAATTCAGCGGAAGTTTCTCATTTTTTACCGGTACAATTTGGAAAATGTTTTGTGGTGCTGACCACACACTGGCAACTTACAGTAATCACATTACATTTTTGATTTCGTTTGTTTTTTGTAGTCTCAAATTTTTCAGTACGTTATTTTGGGAATAGTTCCTTGCTCAATTTCTTCACGAGCTGCCTCTGCAGGTGGAGTTATGTTTAGGCATCTATAAATACTGTCCCTTAGGTCACGGGGAGTTGGTGTGTCAAGCGTAGCCTTCATCCAAGTTTCTGTAAGATGTTCAGAAAGCGTCGACAAAAACTCAAATCGGGACAATGGTTTTGTTTGATCGTTGTGTCTCACTTTCCCTTGGTTTTGGTAAAGTTATGGAGGTCTCGGAGGCCTAGTTGTTCACCTGAACTGACCGACAGGGGCGGAAGTGTTGTCCATTGTACACTGGCTCAGAGACAACTAACTAGAGGAGGCTTACACACGAGTCACGGCTCCTCCAGCTCTGTTGGACCACGATTAGACAGATCTGAGTGAGCATCTGGCCTATGGTGTGGCCGGCAGGGTTAAGGACACAAGACTCTCGCACTAACTTCTTGTAACATTCGAGCGTCTTTCACGTTGGATTGCCATAGCTCCAAATAAAAGCTGTCTGATAACCTCTTTCCTGATAGTCAAATATGGCGAACGGCTGTTTATTCAGATGGCACTTTCATTTGTTTCTATTGCCAACATATGTCGCACCTTCTCGTTTTCTCCATTTTAGCAAACGAGAGGTGTATCTGGCAATGAAAAACGCAATCCACTTGACGAGCACATTCAACTGGACGTTAAAGGTATCTTCTCGTTTACTAATTTTTGTATCCCATCCTCGTCGCCAGTTTTGTGTCCCAGCCTCGTCGCCGCTTTTGTGTCTCGTTTCCGTCGTAGGTGTCGGTGGCCGAGTGGAATGAGACCGACCCAGGAATAAAGATAGCACGCTGGTGCAGGTACGGAGGGGAGCAGCCAGAAACTAGAAACACTAGAGTAAATTAGAACGAGATATATATTGCACAGAATTTATACAATACTTAACTTTTACATAAGGAAGTCTTTTCTGAAGACATTTGTGTGGAGTGTTGCCTTGTACGGGAGTGAAACATGGACGATAAGCAGTGCGGACAGGAAGAGAACAGAGGCTTTTGAAATGTGGTGTTACAGAAGAATGCTGAAGATTAGGTGGGTAGATCGCATAACTAATGAAGAGGTACTGAACAGAATTGGTGAGAAAAGGAATTTTTGGCATACCCTGACTAAAAGAAGGGATCGCTTGGTAGGACACATTCTTAGACATCGGGGAATCGTAAATTTAGCATTGGAGGGAAGTGTGTGGGGTAAAAATCGCAGAGGGAGACCAAGAGACGCGTATAGTAAGCAGATTCAAATAGATGTTGGTTGACGTTCTTATGAGGAGATGAAAAGGCTTGCTCAGGATAGAGTAGGGTGGAGAGCTGCATCAAACCAGTCTCCGGACTGAAGACCATAACAACAACAACAGCTCAGTACTGCAGAATGTTGATACATAGTTGAGCTAGAGTCCTGCCTAGTGCCTAACTGATAGCCAAGTCTTCACTGGTGCCTATCTGATTCTGAAGTCTTAACTGGTTCCTATCTCAGTCCCAAGTGAACGATGTCGTTCAGTGGTGGCCACGAGCGGAGTTGTAACAGAGGGCGCTCGTGGCTGACGTCGTAAGAACACCGCGCCGTGCGTGCATGGCGGCGCGCGGCGAAAGTAGGTGGCGCGCACTTTGGACTTGTGCGACACCCCACTAATGAGAAGATTAACGAGAGAGATGGACGAACCGGCCCTTTATGGCGTCAGTGGCTAATCCAGGATTTTTGTTTGGAGGGGGGGGGGGGGGGAGGATGCTGAGCTCATAGAAATATCGTACCCGAAAGTGATTTCTAAAGAATAAAAAGAAAAAGAAAAAAAGCTCATATTAGGAGGCTTTCCTGATCCTCTGCATCCCTGGATTGGCCAGTGATCGGTGTGGAAACAGGCAGTGCGGCAGCGCAGCAGGACGTGTTGAGTGGCAGGATGCGCAGGACACACGGCTGAGGGCGTCGCGCCGGAACCGGAAGTGGCGGCGCTTTGTGTCGCTCCCTGGAAGCTTCCCCTCTCCCACGCCAGCACACACACCGCCACTGTTCTCGTTCATATCCTGCCTCATACAGCTCGTCACCCGTTACCGTCTAACAAAAACTCAAATAATATGCGAATAGGTTTGTTTAAAAGCGAGGAACGGAACGAACGAGTGAAACGTTTCAGACACACTTAAATGGTGCTCGGAATCGTCTTAAGTAGCTGACGTGTTCGGACGCTGGTAATCTAACGAGGTCCCTTAGCGAAATTCCAAAACAAATGTTTAAATAAATATATTTCTTCGCCTTTTTTTTTTTTTTTTTTTTTTTTTTTTTTTGGCCTCGATTTCCGCAGTTGCAGTTATACAATTTGTATAGGTTATGGGACCGACATGCAAATAGATTTAGCAATAAGAAACACCTCCTGACCCTCCCAGAGAATTTCCAAATTCAAAAAGCATTAATAGAAAAGAAACACATATTAAATGACCAAGTAAACATCAGCAACCAAACATTATTTAAACTAATAAACTAATAAAACACAAATCCCGACCCTCACATTAACACATGCAGAAAATCGGAATCTCTCTCTCTCTCTCTCTCTCTCTCTCTCTCTCTCTCTCTCTCTCACACACACACACACACACTCACTCACTCAGAAAGTCGCTAGTTGAACTAAAATCATATTTATAAACACACAATACAGTCAGAACATCACACACAAAGTTGCTAGCAGACGCCTGTTTTGACAGAAACGAAACAAAAACACATCTCACAGCACGAACCAAAGAACTCGAAAGCAAAGAACCACACACAGACAATAGACAAACAAAATACACGACATACAGAGCCTGCCAGGCCACAGAAATGGCCATGTTTCAAAAACTTTCGTAAGAAATGTTACTGTAAAAAAGTGTAAATAGTGTAAATATAAGCAGTGACAGCAAGTGACAATGTGCTACAAACCACACTTTAAGACGAAAACATAAAAAATTCGTGAGTAATATTAATAGTCCAATTTATTCAGAATCAAAACAATCCAATTGCATGAGAAATGCTACAGATCGAATTTAGTAAAAACTAAAACAAATAATGTAATAGAAACGATTTATTGTACAGCTGACCACTGATGATGCTTTAGAATAAAGCGAAACGCGTCTGGTCTCAAGTAGACTAATTTACAGTTGCAAAAGACGGTCCCATAACCTATACAAATTGTTTAAATAAAGTTTGTGAGGTATGGGACCAAAGTGAAGAGACCATCGGTCCCTAGACTTACAAACTACTTTAACTTATGCTAAGAACAGTACACACACCCGTAACCGAGGGAGAACTCTAACGTCCGACGGCAGCGTACACCTCAGCAAGGCGCCTTAGCGCGCACGGCCATTCCCTACGCCGGAACGCGAATGCCCTTTACTATATGGTATGAGGCATTTAACACTTTTTCGGAATATTTTCAAGAGTACAAATCGGATAGGAAAAAAATGTTCACCTCGAAGAGGGCATCCATTAACGTAAAGCTTTACCACCCTACAACACCCTCGGGATAGGGAGGGGCGTAACTTCGAAATCTTAAATAGGAACCCACTTTTTTTTATTGCAGATTTGCATTCTCCGTGAAAAATATGCAAGTTCTGTTTGAAACTTTTTTTTCATGGTAGTTGGCGCGGTAAACGGCAAAAATAAAAAAGAGTTGAAAGTTAATATCTCGAACAAATAGACATCGGAATCTTTCTCTAGGTTTGACACTTCCAATTTCAGCATACAGTTGGACAATACAGCTAAAAGTCGTCGCAGAAGGAACATTACTATGGGTGAACTTATGCTGACGAGCTCTTTCAACATTTCTAAAAAAAAAGTAAAACAGTCAACAATCCGAAGATTGGTTTGAACACCACAGTGCTTTACTAGGGATGGTCCTGTTTGGAGGTGGTACGCCGTTGTCTTCCTCCGGCCTTCGAACGTGGGTTCTGAACCACGGTGATACTCGGTATTTTTCACATGAGCAATACTGCCAGAGGTGAAAGAAGTGGAAAGTGACAGATAAAAATTCCAGGACACTTCTATGAGCCTCGAAGTACGAGGAAATGATATCTACTCTCTCTGCAACATCGTGTAACAATTTCGTAGAGATGTATACAGCCCGAATCATTGAATTTCAATTGTTGGAGGTGTCACATGATATCATTATCAAAAACATCAGGAACTGTACTTTGATTTTCCTAATCTAATGTGTATTTGAGATATTACAGTTTTTTCAACGCTTTTTGCTGATTACAGTGACATCTAGCATGAAATGAAAAAAAAAATGTTTGATATAAAAGTTACATATTTTTCCCGGAAAATCCAAATCTGTAATAAAAAGAAATAGGGGTCCCTATTTAAGATTAGTCACTCCCCTCGCCCGCCCGCGGGGATGGAGCAGGGGGTCTAAGATTATGTTAATGATTGTCCCTCTTCGAGGTAAACATCTTTTATTGCAACTTTTTTCAAATTCGATTTGTATTTTCCAACTATTGCGTAAAACAATTAAGTGGCTCACCTGTAGTATTGACAGCCACAGTAGAGGGTGGGCAGCTCTCGCGGAGTGCACGACCCACAGTCCGCCAATCCCACGACGCAGCCACCACCCTAGTTGCCAAACCTTCACCCTACACCACCACACTTACCACTTGCACCTTGTCACATTTTTAGTTACCTTTCCGTCCTGGGTGATCGTTGCATATTGTAATTGTCTTTGGTCATTTTATCGTTGCAGAAGCTATTATTTCATTTGCCGACCGAGCGAGGTGGCGCAGTGGTAACACACTGGACTCGCATTCGGAAGGGTGGTGGTTCAAATCCTCCTCCGGCCATCTAGATTTAGGTTTTCCGTGATTTCCCTAAATCACTCCAGGCAAATGCCGGGATGGGTCCTTTGAAAGGGCACGGCCGATTTCCTTTCACATCCTTACCCAAATACTCCGAGCGTAAGCTCCGTCTCTAATGAACACGCTGTCGACGGGACGTTAAACTCCAAGCTTTCTTCCTTTATTTCATTTGCTGTTACTGTTTGTAGTACTGATCAATGTCAGGCTGAAGCTCGTCGAATGTCGTGAGTGGAAAGACACGCTCGTTGTGCTAGCCACGGTACTGGCGTACGTCGTCAGTCTACAGAATTGGTCTGCACGTATCGTAACTACTTGGCCCACAGCGCTCTGTTTACAATGTGTTTGATATAAACGCTACAACTCTGAGTATAAACAGAAACATCGCTGAATATTAAATAAATTAAACATCTCAAGTTTAAACTCTCAGGGGAAAACGTATGGATATGAAAATTACCAATATAGTTTGCTGATAACGCGATTCATCGTTATGTTTATGATTACTATCGCAGAAAGGAAAATCTGACCATAGGTTATTATTGGTCACCCTTAAAGAACAGCACGACCGAAGATTTCACTATCAAGTTGGAGATGAATTAAATTCAAATGTTCGTTAAGCTTAAGGGACTTAACTACGGGGTCATCAGTCCCTAAACTTACAAACTACTTATGAACAACCTACAACTAAGGACGCCACAAATATCCATGCCCGAGGGGGGATTCGAACCCCCGACCGTAGCGGCCGTGCAGACCGTGACTGAAGTGCCTCAGTCCCCTCGGCCACCGCGGCCGGCATGAATTAAATAGCAGGTTGCTTTGCATTACCACCACATAAATGAAGAACAGAAGACTCAGCTGCTTGTTGACGCGCCTAATTTACAATGGTAAGTAGCTACAAATGTTCATATTGTTATAAGGAAGTTCTAGCAGCGACTACCTCCAAATGAAGTTCGTATCAGGAATTTAATCTACATCACAAAAATATATATTGATTTTTACAATATATCTTTTATAATACGGTATCACTTTTATTCGCTCTTTCATTCCCTTTCGTCTAAGATACATTTTCTCACGGCGACAAAGACGCATAACTCTTTTTTTTTTTTCAGAAGTAAGTAGCAAGGCCAAGAAAATTAAAAACCGGTTATTATGAACGTGGCGATCCTTTTCTCGTAATGAAACCATACGGGCGAACAGTCAGTAGCCGGCCGCAGTGGCCGAGAGGTCTGCGGCGCGCCAGTCACACTTTGCACGGTCGCTACGGCGGGGGTTCGAATCCTCCCTCGGGCATGGATATTTGTGCCGTCCTTAGTATTATCTAGTTCATAAGTAGTTTGTAAGTTTAGGGACTGATGACCCCATAGTTAAGTCCCATAAGCTCTACAAACATTTGATTAAAACCAAACGAGCGGAAAATGTAAATATTCTTTATCACAAATCTCCGATTGCTTTGACATTTTGAAATAAAATTAGATTAGAATACTATCTGGTTTTATATACTTTTATCTTCAAAACTTTTACGAATAGAGTTAGAAGTAAAGAAGTAGTAAAACCAAACGTCGTCTAGTTTTACAGCATATCCAGCGAAAATTCAGGTACTGAAACATTTTTCCCCTCATCGTATTGTGAGAGATGTGAGCGAGAAAATTTTTCGTATAGGTTTGGAAATATAAACTTATGTAAAGTTAGTCGTTACTGGGTAAGTGCCCTCACATGGTGGATGCCTTAATCTGGGTATTTTAGCGCGCTGGCTGTTTATTGTTTATGGCGTTATGTCTCCTTAACTACGTGCCGTAATCCTTTTTTTTTTTTTCTGCGTAGGAAGGGGCGTACGTAGAAAACTCCCAAAAGATGGTTTAGGATAGCTTAGGGAACAAACATACAGGCAATCATTTTTGTGTAGAGAGATTACTCCATAAAATTCTCAGATAATAACACCGTACTCGGGCAACTGGATAGTTTTTTTTTTTTTTTTTTTTTTTTTTTTTTTTTTTTTTTTTTTTTTTTTTTTAATCTTATGGGACTTAACTACGGGGTCATCAGTCCCTAAACTTACAAACTACTTATGAACTACTTACGAACTAGGACGGCACAAATATCCATGCCCGAGGGGGGATTCGAACCCCCGACCGTAATGGCCGTGCTGACCGTGACTGGAGCGCCTCAGTCACCTCGGCACCGCAGCCGGCGGTTGATTAGTGATGAACAGTTCAAACACTAAACTGTAAGTTCTGAATCAGTATGCCGTTTGTTTTCATATGATTCACAGGAGCGTTTCTTAAAGTTTCAAAGCAAGGGAACACTCAGCAAATGCCTTTTATTTAATCCTACATAAAATTATTATACGTGAAGGACACTACGACTTAAACTCAGAAGGAAAATCTTTATTTGTATTAATATTTTCCCAGTGATACAATTCCATTCATTACAGTAACTTTTTAGTCTAGGAAATGGCATTGGGCCGCGGTGGATTAGCCGTGCGTACTGGAGCGCCGTGTTGTGGTGCGCGCGGCCATTGCCGCCGGAAGTTCGAGTCCTCCCTCGGGCATGGGTGTTTGTGTTGTCCTTACCATAAGTTAGTTTAAGTAGTTGGTAAGCCTAGGGACTGATGGCAAATGTAGTTAATTCCCTTAGATTTACAAACATTTGAACATTTTCTCTGATTACCTACCTGTGCCTTAGCCACCTCCTCTTCTTCCGTATCCTGCTCCTACCTCTCTATCCACCCACACCCGTACATATGCCATTACCTGCCCCGCTCTCTGCCATTCTTTTCCTCTCCCCTCTCTCTGTTTATCTCCTTCTTCCAGTGTATATACCAGGTGGCCCTGCACGACGAACTCCATTAACGTTAGTTAATCCCGGATAGCCGGCCGCGGGGGCCGAGGGGACTGAGACGCTTCAGTCACGGTTTGCACGGCCACTACGGTCGGGGGTTCGAATCCCCCCTCGGGCATGGATATTTGTGCCGTCCTTAGTTGTAGGTAGTTCATAAGTAGTTTGTAAGTTTAGGGACTGATGACCCCGTAGTCAAGTCCCTTAAGCTTAACAAACATTTGAACATTAATCCCGGATACCACAGCAGCCGAAGGGTTTGCCTAATCAGAACAGTATAGGGGACTCGTCACCAACAGAGCGAAGACCTCGCTAAACGTACGACCGGCACTCGAATACAAACACTTCACAGTTGTAATTGGTCCTGTAGCTCGTTGCTAGAAAATATGCTTGCTGTAGAAGGGGGTACCATGTTCGAATACTGGGATAACGAAAGATTCATGGCCGCGGAGGGGTGGTCGAGCGCAATGAGGCGCTGTGCTACGATGCGCGAGGCCGTTTCCCGTCCGGGGTTCGAATCCTCCCTCGGCCGTTTCCCGTCCGGGGTTCGAATCCTCCCTCGGCCATGGATGATTGTGCCGTATTTAGTATAAGGTAGTTCATGAGTAGTTTGTAAGTTTAGGGACTGAAGGTCCCGTAGTTAAGACCCATAAGATCTACAACCATTTGAAAATTTTTGAAAGCTTCATGTGTAAAGGAATAACTGTCCCTGACCAAAATAGTATGCACAAGAGCTAAATCAACTTTCTGTTATTACTACTATCTCGGTTGCCGTAATGTTGCCAATGACAACACTTCAGTACCTAGATATATCAACTGATACCTTAATTGTTTTGACCAGTGCATTGCTCGCTTGATGGCACACTTACCTCACCACGACAGTGTGCTGTCTGAGCGGGAACGTCAGAGGAAAAAGTTGTAATCATCGCTTAGACGGTCTATCTTACAAGCACTGATTCGGGACCCTATCCCTATCTTACAAAAGTTACACTACTGGCCATTAAAATTGCTACACCAAGAAGAAATGCAGATGATAAACGTGTATTCATTGGACAAATATACTGGGTGATCAAAAAGTCAGTATAAATTTGAAAACTTAATAAATCACGAAATAATGTAGATAGAGAGGTAAAAGTTGACACGCAATCTTGGAATGACATGGGGTTTTATTAAAACAAAACAGATATAAATAAATAATAAATAAAATAAAAAATGAACAAAAAACAGAAAAAGTTCAAAAATGTCCGACTGATCGCGCTAGACAGCAAAACGTCAGTGACTGCGCATGAAAATCGTGTATAAAAGGAGCTGTAATGAGAGAGAGAATCAGATGCACTAGCAGTCGCAGCATGTTGACGTTACCTGAAAAGGCGCTTTTAGTTAAGCTGTATTATCAGAATGGGGAATGTGCTAGTTGAGCGTTACGATCCTATCGCCAAAAGAAGGAAATTCGAACGGGTAAATGTCCGTTGACAAATGCAGCTGTGGCGAGACTGATTTAGAAGTTCGAAGCCACGGGTTGTTTACACGATAGACCCCGTAGTGGCTGACCGAGCACAAGGCGTAATGCTACTGAGACAGTTCAGGAAGAAAGGGAGACTGTGGCGGGTTCGTCTATGCAGGGGAAAGTGAGCGCTCGTGCAGTCGCACGTCGCACCGACATTACATACACTACTGTTTGGTTGGCTCTTAAGCATACCCTCCGATGCATCCTTACAAAATCCATCGGCATCATGAACTGTTACCTGGAGATTTAGTGAAGCGGAGGGCATTTACGGTGATAGCGGAAGATGACGATTGGTTGAGTAACGTGTTGGATACCGACGAAGCTCATTTCACGTTCCGAGGATCTGTCAACGCCCAACTGAAGAATTTGCGCTACCGAAAATCCTAGAACTGTAGTGGAAACTCCACTACACGACGAGAAAGTCACGGTATGGGTTGGAGTTACCACATCTACCGTTATCGGTCCTTTTTTCTTTGAGGAACTGCGTGATTCTGGTTTTGTAACTGCTACCGTGACGGGTGAGAGGTACGCCGATATGTTACAGAACCGCATCATCCCCAGCCTGGCTGATAAACACCTGCTGGAACGTACTATTTTTATGCAGGATGGCACTCCACCCCATATTGCTAGACGCGTGAAAGATCTCTTGCGCGCGTCGTTTGGTGATGATCGAGTGCTCAGCCGCCACTTTCGTCATGCATGGCCACCCAGATCCCCAGACCTTAATGGCTTTGGAGTTACCTGAAGTCAGAAGTGTATCGTGATCGACCGACATCTCTAGGGATGCTGACAGACAACATGCGACGCCAATATCTCACCAAAACTCCGGCTATGCTTTACAGTGTTGTTCACAACATTATTCCTCGACTACAGCTATTGTTGACGAATGATGGTGAACATATTGAGCATTTCCTGTAAAGAACATCATCTTGCTTTGTCTTAATTTGTTATGGTAATTATTGCTTTTCTGATCAGATGAAGCGCCATCTGTCGGAAATATTTATTTATTTATTTATTTATTTTTTTTTTTTTTTTTTTTTTTCTAATACAACCCCATGTCAATCCAAGCATCCCGGTATTATACTAGAACTGACATGTGATTACATTTTCACGCAATTTGGGGGCATAGATTCTGAGAAATCAGTACCCAGAACTAACACCCCTGGCCGTAATAACGGCCTTGATACGCCTGGACATTGAGTCAAACAGGGCTTGGATGGCGAGTACAGGTACAGTTGCCCATGCAGCTTCAATAAGGTACTACAATTCATCGAAAGTAGTGACTGGCGTATTATGACGAGCCAGTTGCTCGGCCACCATTGACCAGACGTTTTCAATTGGTGAGAGATCTGGAGAATGTGCTGGCTAGGGCAGCAGTCGAACATTTTCCGTATCCAGAAAGGCCCGTACAGGACCTGCAACATGCGGTCGTGAATTATCCTGCTGAAATTTAGGGTTTCGCAGGGATCGAATGAAGGGTAGCGCCACGGGTCGTAACACATCTGAAATTTAACGGCCACTGTGCCGTCGATGCGAACAAGAGGTGACCGAGACGTGTAACCATTAGCGACCAATACCATCGCGCCGGGTGATACGCCAGTATGGCGATGACGAATACACGCTTCCAATGTGCGTTCACCGCGATATCGCCAAACACGGATGCGACCATCATGATGCTGTGAACATATCCTGGATTCATTTGAAAAAACGACGTTTTGCCAGGTTCGTCGTTGCGGAAACCATCGCAGGCGCTCCTGAGATGCAGAGTAAAGGGCAACCGCAGCCATGGTCTCCGAGCTGATATCCATGCTGCTGCAAACGTCGTCGAACTGTTCGTGCAGATGGTTGTTGTCTTTCAAACGTCCCAATCTGTTGACTGAGGGATCGAGAAGTGGCTGCACGACCCGTTACATCCATGCGGATAAGATGTCTGTCATATCGACTGCTAGTGATACGAGGCCGTTGGGATCCAGCACGGCGTTCCGAATTGCCCTCCTGAACCCACCGATTCCATATTTTGCTAACAGTCATTGGATCGCGACCAACTCGAGCAGCAATGTCGCGATACGATAAACTGCAATCGCGATAGGCTACAATCCGACCTTTATCAAAGTCGGAAACGTGATGGTACGCATTTCTGTTCCTTACACGAGACATCACAACAACGTTTCACCAGGCAAAGCCGGTCAACTGCTGTTTGTGTATGAGAAATCGGTTGGAAACTGTCCTCATGTCAGCACGCTGTAGGTGTCGCCACCGGCGCCAAACTTGTGTAAATGCTCTGAAAAGCTAATCATTTGCATATCACAGCATCTTCTTCCTGTCGGTTAAATTTCGCGTCTGTAGCACGTCATCTTCGTGGTGAAGCAATATTAATGGCCAGGAGTGTATAAATGGAGTCCTAGATTTCTGTGGCATCTGTCGTTCCTTAATGAAACGAAAGGGAATTGTACACATTGCAACAAATTACCTGTTTTTTCTTAATTAATTGTTCACTGTTAATGGAATATATGGTGTCGCACAAGTCTAAAGTGCGCGCCACCTACTTTCGCCGCGCGCCGCCATGCACGCACGGCGCGGCGTTCTTACGACGTCAGCCGCGAGCGCCCTCTGCTAGAACTCCGCTCGTGGCCACCACTGAACGACATCGTTCACTTGGGACTGAGATAGGAACCAGTTAACACTTCGGAATCAGATAGGCACCAGTGAAGACTTGGCTATCGGATAGGCACTAGGCAGGCCTCTAGCTCAACTATGTATCAGCACTCTGCAGTATTGAACTATGTAAAGGTTAAGTATTGTATAAATTCTGTGCAATATATATCTCGTTCTAATTTACTCTAGTGTTTCTAGTTTCTGCTGTCCCACTGGCTTGTCACCTCCTACCTGCACAAGCGTGCATCCCTTATTCCTGTGTCGGTCGCATTCTACTCGGCCACCGATACCTACGACGGAAACGAGACACAAAAGCGGCGACGAGGCTGGGACACAAAAGTGGCGACGAGGATGGGATACAAAAGAATATGTTGAAAGTCATTAATTAGAATCAATGCGTCTAAAATGTTTGTCTTTGGCATGGTTGTTATTGACGCTTTTAACGGTCGTATTACCTTTTTTGTAGCTCAGATATGACTTTGTTCATGTTACTTTGTTCTGTGCTAAAATAAAGAGCACATATTCTGCTTGAAACCTTGACTACGTTTTAATTTACAGTTAAAATAACAAACGGAATAAGTGTGGTAATACCCAAATCCACAAAGCTCCAGTACTTAGTCTATATACAAAGTTACTATTATCATTTCACCATTTACAACAGTCATTGTAAAAGTGTCTCCCCAGTTTGTGTACAAGTGATAAAGAAGCCTATGTTTGCAATTATTTGATATGTATTTCATGATATGTTCACAAAATAGAACAAATACACTTTTCAGCGCTTTCTTTGTTACCTTTCATCAAATCAGAATCTTGCTGGATATAGCTGTGTGCAATTAACAAGAGTGTGCGAAAACCTATTAGGAAACAAAATGAAAAAACGGCCAATAGCGGGTTTTTATTTATTTATTATATTTTTTTTTTCATCTAGACCGATGCTTTGCGGTCGTTTGTTAATGTTGGTTCTGGGTTGTTCGTTGAGAATTTAGCTCAGTTTTTTTATTACATATGGCATCGAGCCCCCCTTTTTCTTTCTTTCCATTGGGTCTTTGGCTTGATCGGTCCTTTTTGGACGTTGGTTTATTTTGTTTAATTTTGATTGTTTCGTCGTTGACCGTTGACTCAGTTTTTCGTTACAGAGGTCGTCGTGCACTCTGACCCACGCCGGTAACCCTCTGACCGAGCGCTCTGAGCCACCGCGCCTGGCAAGTTTTGAACCACCGTCTAACATGTTCGTGCATCACAAACTAATTTACTGCCATTACGATACGCTGAATACTTGCTAGAGTAATCCGTAATTCTCGTAGCATCCTTGGCAGGTGTTATTGCTAACATGGCATTTTTAGACATTAGATTGTAATTCATTGTCCTAGCAACGACGTATTTTTGATAATTGCTTTGAAATCACAACGCCTGAGTTATAATAAGAAAATCATCAAATACAGAAATCAAGATGGCGTACACAAAAGAGAATTTCGGGCAAGGTTTCAGGGGAGGGATGTCATGTGACTGATTTCCGAACGATCTTTGAGCACCTCCATAAAACCAACCAGACATGTGCACTATGGTGGTTATTATTTTATGTATATTTCACCGTTTTAATTTTGATCAGCCACCCATTTTGTATATGACTATCCACCAGCACATGATTTTCTACATAACTATCATCTGGTACACCTACCAGATTTTATGTGGAGCACTATAATAAGCAGTTGAATGTCAATGAGACCAGATGATGACACCATAGAGTGACAAAACCGGCCGTCTGGACTAAATAAAATAAAAATTGCGATCTTGGCATCTATCCTATTTATACAACACTATCGTTCACTAAGATGAGCAAATTAAGTGATGATGAAAATGTAGGAGCTATATTAAGATAATAGTTTAAAGATGTAACAGTTCAAACAAGAGTACATTTGTCAAAACTAAACTCAAATAGGAAACAAATTTGACTGTTTGTTGAAATACGGTCAGGCCGCGGTAGCCGAGGGGTCAGCGGTGTGTCAGTCGCGGTCTGCACGGCCACTATGGTCGAGGGTTTGAATCCGACCTCGGGCATGGATATTTGTGCCGTCCTTAGTATTAGTTAGTTCATAAGTAGTTTGTAAGTTTGTAAGCTCTACAAACATTTAAACATTTGTACAAAATAGGGTCAGAAAGAATACTACGTGTTGGGTGGAAACGTTTGTAAATTTATCGGACCAAACTGCGTGGTCATCAGTCCGTAGCTTACAAACTACTTAAACTAAGGTAAACTAACCCACGGACAAACACACACAACCATGCCCCAGGGAGGACTCGAACCTCCACGGCGAGCAACCGCGCGCTCCGCGGCGAGGTACTTTAGACCGCTCGGCTACTCCACCGCGGCCGTGTTGGGTGCATAGATATTGTCACAATAGTAGAGTCGTAATCGTATCGTCCATCAATTTTTATTATTTATATTTTAATTACTTGTGTCCGAAATGTTTGCAGAAAATCATAAAACTTCAGACAAATCTAAAGTGGGCCGTAAAACATGCCAGAGCGATATTTTATTTTATTTTATTTTTCTCCAAATGTCTCTTCCTGTAGGCGGTATCTATCTTTCCCCTATTTATACTTTCTTCTACGCTCTTGCATTTGTCCTCTATCCACTCCTGCTTAGCCAGTCAGCACTTACTGTCAATCTCATTTTTAAGCCGTCTGTACAGTTACAGAAGAAATTCTGTTACATGTAACTAAGTACTTACAGAATACTGTACGGCTTCATGACCTGTCAAATACGGCTCTTCCAGTAAATACTAGGTTTTACAGAACTTATTTTCGGATTAAGACATGTGAATAAGAGAGTGTTTTCATCCTACCGGTATGTGTGAACTGGTTATGAGCTGATTTCAGTATCAGAAATAAAAAATTGATCGTTTAGATAAAATTCTCAGCTTGAAGCTAAATTGTAAATTTCATTTTTGAAAAAGCTTCAAGTTAAATTCTCTTGTTGTGGGTGCGCACTTCATTTTTAAATATTGAAGACCAGGGATTTTCGGTACAGTTATCTCAGTGCAAGGCAGGAATTTGTAATTACGACGAAAATACCAGAGGTGTCTCTTCACACAGACACGACATGCAGCAGCTGGGCCATAACGACGGCGCTTCTCTCTCCGTCACACAGTTTGGTAATGCGCCGCAGCTCCAGCGTTCTAGGGAATATAATGTTTCATTTAGTTATGTTGACTTAGCAGTTCAAATTGCCTGTCTGTCTTATTAAATGCATATCATAAAAGTAGAGAATGAGATTTCACAGCCGGTCGCGGTGGCCGAGGGGACTGAGGCGCTCCAGTCACGGTCTGCACGGCCACTACGGTCGGGGGTTCGAATCCCCCCTCGGGCATGGATATTTGTGCCGTCCTTAGTGTAAGCTAGTTCATAAGTAGTTTGTAAGTTTAGGGACTGATGACCCCGTAGTTAAGTCCCATAAGCTTAACAAACATTTGAACATTTGAGATTTCACAACCATCCACGATAGCCCTACTCCGTTTCTGTTTCCTCATTAAAAACTATAGGTCAACCATTTTCTTTAACTGAGATATATTGTTGGGACGAAGTTTTTCGCAATGGCACTATTGTTTTCGACGAATGCCTCTACGGTCTTTGTCAGGAGCAACTGACTGTCTACACTGGCGCTTAAATTGTGGTGTCGCACAAGTACAAAGTGCGCGCCACCTACTTTCGCCGCGCGCCGCCATGCACGCACGGCGCGGCGTTCTTACGACGACAGCCACGAGCGCCCTCTGCGACAACGCCGCTCGTGGCCACCACTGAAGGACATCGGTCACTTGGGACTGAGTTAGCATCCAGTTAGGACCTTCGTAATCAGATAGGCACCAGTGAAGACTTTGCTATCGTACAGGCACTAGGCAGGCCTCTAACAACTATGTATCAACATTCTGCAGTACTATGTAAAAGTTAAGTATTGTTACATTCTGTGCAATATATATCTCTTTCTAATTTACTCGAGTGTTTATAGTTTCTGGCTGCTCCCCTCCGTACCTGCACCAGCGTGCTGTCTTTATCCCGGTGTCGGTCTCGTTCCACTCGGCCACCGACACCTACGACGAGGCTGGGACACAAAAGCGACGTCGAAGTTGGGACACAAAAGTGGCGACGAGGATGGGATACAAAATAAATAGGCCACGAAAAGCTTCTGATTGGTCAGCAACTATGTAATGCTTCTCTGCATGGAGTGCTGACTATCGTGGACCGCTACGATTACATCCCCTTGTACATTCTTATTTCCACAGTCTTTTTAATTACCGAATCTCAGTATGCGGAGGCCGGTAACAAAATTTTCGTTTCATTGAACAGAATTTTATGTTTGTATGTGAGGCTGTGTTCAGTGGCTGCCGATTTGCTAGTTCTCGGATTTTAATATGCCAGCTGTTGTCGCTGTCACATCGTTCAGAGGGCTGAGTATCATAATTTAATTTGCGTGAAATATCGCTTCCAGTCAGTTTCTTAATTTTCGTTAGTGATCCGTTTTTTTAGAGGTTTATTCTCACGCACATGGCAGATTTCATTTGTGCCGCAGGCTACGTAATTTAAGTATCAACTTGTCACTTCTTTATTTCGTGTTTCGTTTTCAGAAAGCTTTTATTCCCACGTGTTTGATAATAGTGTATTCCATAGATTTTCTTGTTTATTTTGAAAACAGTCAGAGAGATTTTCATTGTTTTGACGGTAAATGTTAACACTGACCACAGTTCAGTCAGCTGCAAGCCGCCGTTATTAAAGTACTAGACTAGTTAAAAGTTGATTATTTAGTTTTCTACTCTCTAAAGTTAATCGTATCGATAGGACGGATGGGATGTGTGCCTGCTGTTCGCGGACGCAGGAGAAGTTCGCCGCAGTTCGCGAACAGTTGAGCGTGCTGTTAGCTGCGGTCAGCCGTCTTCAGGCTGCTGTCTCGGGGTGCGGCGGCGGTGGGGAGTATGGTATGTCGAGTGGGACACCTCAGGTGTCTCATGCCACAGACAAAAATCATGCTTCGCCCTCTGTCTCTGCTGTCGAGGCACCTTCAGGTGTACCGGACGTGGTCGAGCCGCCCTCTCCGCAGGGGAGTGGCGGGTTGAACGGCGTTCGCGTCGCTCGAGACGGAAGGCGAATGTGGAGGCTGGACGTCCGGCCACGCCCGTTCGTCCTGTGAGTGGAGGTGTGGCCACTCCTTCAGCAGGGTCCCAGCAGGTGTACGGGGGTAGGGGATTATTAGCTATTGGGAACTCCAATGTTAGGCGCGTGATGAAGCCCCTTAGGAAGATAGCGTCAAGCTCCGGAAAGAAGTCCAAGTGCACTCGGTGTGTCTGCCGGGGGGCCTCATACGAGATGTGGAGGCGGCCTTGCCGGCGGCTATCGAGGGTGCGGGGTGCAGTCGACTGCAAGTCGTGGCTCAAGTCGGCACCAATGACGCTCGTCGCTTAGGTTCTGAGGACATCCTCAGTTCCTACGGCGGCTGGCGAAAATGGTGAAGGCTGCTGCCCTCGTACGCGGGGTGCAAGCAGAGCTGTCGGTTTGTAGCACTGTTCCCAGTGTTGGTCGGTGTCCTTTGGTTTGGAGCCGAGTGGAGGGTCTGAAACAGAGGCTCCGCCGACTCCGTGACAGTCATAGGTGCAGATTTCTGGATCTGCGTTATCGGGTGTGGAATTGTAGGACGCCCCTAAATAGATCAGGGGTGCACTACACTAAGACAGCGGTTACTCTGGTATCAGAGTACTTGTGGAGTACACATGTTTTATTATTATTATTTAGGCTAGGCGCTAGCATTATTGAGCACTCGCCTGTCAACATTCAGACAGCGAATTCAGGCCGCATTCAGCAAAAAAATTCGACTATCAAAAGATTAGCCGTTAACGTTCAAAGCATTAAAAACAAAGTTTCCGAAATTACCGCGTTGCATGAATATTATTGTGCTCAGATAGTTTTAGGCACCGAAAGCTGGATAAGTAATGATGTGGGAAGTTCAGAGATATATAGCGAGGCGTGGAATGTATATCGGAAAGACAGATGGGACACAACTGGAGGGGGAGTGTTCATCGCCGTGGACAAGGATATTGTTTCTACTAAGGTCGAGGTTGAGAGTAACTGTGAAGTTATCTGGGCACGTATAAAAGATCTAAGAGAAGTAAAGTTAATAGTTGGGTGTTTCTACCATCCTCCCCCCCCCCCTGTGCTGCTGTAGCACTGGGGTAGTCTACGCCAGGTAGTGCGTAGGTATCCGGGCCATGCAATATTAGTCGGGGGAGACTTCAACCTTAGGAGTATGGATTGGGAACTCTCTAGTTTCATTTCAGGTGGTACAGACAAGCAGTCTTGTGAGCTTCCTTTGGACACATTCGATATAAACCGTCTTGAGCAGTGAAACTGGCAACCCACACGCAGTGGTAATATAAAATATTACCTTATAGCTACGAACAGGTCTGGCGTAATTAATGATATTGTAGGAGCAGGAATTATTGATCATGATATCGTCATAGTGTCTATGGTGACCAAAGTTCATAAACCAATCAAGAAGGCTAGGAGCGTGTTTTTGTTAGGAAGAGCCGATAAGCAAATGTCAGGATCGCACTTAGAAAATGAATGGACGTCGTTTAGTTCCGGTACAATGGATGTAGAGGAACTGTGAAAAAAATTAAATGCATTGTAAATAAAGTGTTAGAAAAATATGTGCCTGTAAAGTCAACTAATGGTGGAAATGATCCACTGTGGTATAATAATAATGTTAGAAAGATACTGAGAAAGCAACAACTTTTGCACTCTCGGTTCAAAAAAGAATAACCAAATGATTACAGGCAAAAATTAGTAGAGGTTCGTGCGTCTATAAAAAGATCGATGCGCAAAGCATACAATAATTACCACAGTCATAGCTTAGCAAAAGATCTTTCTGAGAACCCGAAAAAATTCTGGTCCTATGTAAAATCGATAAGCGGGTCAAAGTCCACTATCCATTCACTCGTTGATCATTCAGGGACGGGAATAGAAGAAAGCAAACCGAACGCTTAAGTTCTAAATTTACCCTTTAAGAAATATTTCACGCAGGAGAACCGCACAAATGTACCATCATTTGATCAACGTACTAAATCCGAAATGGAGGACATATAAATAGGTATTTCCGGTGTAGAGAAGCAACCGAGAGAGGGCTAAATACAAAATAGTCTCCTGGTCCGGATGGAATAATAGTTCGGTTTTACAAAGAGTATTCTGCGGCATTGGCCCCTTATTAGCTTCCATTTATCGCGAATCTTTAATTCAGTGCAAAGTTTCTAGTGATTGGAGACTCCCGTTTATAAGAAAGGAAAGAGAAGTGACCCATATAATTACACACCAATATCGTTGACATCAGTTTCCTGTAGAATTTTGGAGTATATTCTCAGTTCGAATAGAGTACATTTCCTTGAGACGGAAAAGCTTCCTTCTATGAAGAGGTACGGGTTTAGGAAACATCGGTCGTGTGAAACTCAGCTTGCCCATTTCTTACATGACATCTAGCGAGCCATGGATGAAGGGCAACAAGCAGATTGTGTTTTTCTCGATTTCAAAAAGGCATTTGACGCGGTGTCACACTACAGACTGTTAACGACGATTTGAGCATTGGAAGAGTTTCACAGATTTGTGACTGGCTGGAAGGCTTCCTAAGTAATAGAACGCAGTACGTTGTTCTCGACGGCGAGTGTTCATCAGAGACCAGTGTATCGTCAGAAATTCCTTTTCTCTCCAATTCTGTTGGGCACCTCCTCATTATTTACGTGATCTACCCATCTAATTTTCATCATTCGTCTGTAGCACCACATTTCAAAAGCTTCTATCATCTTTTTATCTGAACTCCTAATCGTCGACGTTTCACTCCCATACAATGCTACGCTCCAGACTAATGCTTTCAGAAAGGACTTCCTAACATTTAAACTAATATTGGATGTCAACAAGTTTCGCTTCTTCAGAACGCTTTTCTTCCCATAGCCATTCTGCATTTTATGTTTGGGTAAAAAAAATTGTTTTGCTCAAGGCAGAGCCGTATGGAAAAAAAAAACGAAATAACAATATATACCTTTGTAAATTTCGTGATGCTTTTCACGGACTATGCTGTAGTGTATCAAATTCGCAACTTTTGAAAGTTGTAGCGAAATTCAGGGGAATCTGCAGCGTATAGACGCTTAGTGCACGAAGGTGCAGCAGACCCCAAATATAAACAAACGTAATGTATTGGGAATAGAAGGACAGAGCCTTTATTATGTGACCACTTAGTTGCACAAAAATCACTGGAAGAAGTACTTCCATTACATATCTGGGAGTATGTCTACGAAGCGATTTGAAGTGGAACGACCACATAAAATTGATCACATGTTACACTAGTGAATAATTTACATGTTGGAGAGTCCGCCCACAATAAAAATTAATTTAAAGCTGAACATGTTTCCTTATTCCGAGAAAGATAAAGAAAACGAGGACTGCGCAAGGAAGAATTTATTCGTCACTTTGCCATGCTGTTAAGTGTATTGTTTCAGCATTGAGCAAATGCGGTGAGCAGAGCGTTCAGATGGATTCCGGCGCTTTCGGGAGGTTACGGAACCGCGGCATTTGCAGCTCCGCGGATTTTCGTGGGAAACGGGCCAGGCTTGCGTACGGGACAGGTCAGAGCCGCCACGCGACTGCCGACCACCTCACTCTCTCACGCGCCGACACACCATCCACACTCTACAGCCGGGTCCACACGCAACGATCTGTCTGCGCAAATGTCTGTGCAAATGTCTGCGCACACAAATCGTTGCCTCTGGACGGGTGTTTACATCGCTGCAAATTCTCGCGCCCGTCATCTTTCGGTGAAAAACGAAACTAGGAAGTACAGACTGCAATCGGACTGACAAACGTATACGATACGCTTTTTTTTTTTTTTTTTTCGAAGTTTATTTTTTTGCAGTGATGGAGGAAATCTTGTTATGGTCGCTGTTTGCAACGTGTCTTGCAAGGAAAAAAAATTGCAAACAAACCACAATAAACGGAAAAGACGAACGAAATTGTCTAGGCAATGGCTGCTTAAGCGAAGGCAGTTGTCACATGTGATTTTACTTCGTGAGTTGGAGTGCGTAATTATTTGTGAATGGATGTGGAAACTTAAAAAGCCGCGGTGGAGTAGCCGAGCGGTCTAAAGCACCTCGCTGCGGAGCGCGCGGTTGCTCGCCGTGGAGGTTCGAGTCCTCCCTAGGGCATGGGTGTGTGTGTTTGTCCGTAGGTTAGTTTACCTAGGTTTAAGTAGTTTGTAAGCTACGGACCAATGACCACGCAGTTTGGTCCGATAGATTTACAGACATTTGAACATTTGAAACTTAAAATTATCTTTTGACATTGGTAATTTCTCGCATAATACGTAAAGACACTTGTATGAGGATATAGATTTCTCCACATGAGCGGCTGACAGTTACATTAAAATTCCTGGTCAAAGGAAGGACCTACAAAGACCTCGAAGTTTCAACAGCAATTTCTAAACTAGCATTGAGTGAAATCATCCCCAACACTTGTGAAGCTATTTACACTGCCCTGAAGAATGATTTCATGAAAGCAAGTAAAGTAGGCCTACCTACTGACAAGATACAAATAAATTGTCAATGTGTTTGAAACACTGTACGCCTACTTCACTTTATATTATATGTGTGGCCAATAAGTTGTGGCTAACTTTGTTTCCCAGTCGGGATTTTCAGTTCTCGCCGGCCGCGGTGGCCGAGGGGACTGAGGCGCTTCAGTCACGGTCTGCACGGCCACTACGGCCGGGGGTTCGAATCCCCCCTCGGGCATGGATATTTGTGCCGTCCTTAGTTGTAGCTAGTTCATAAGTAGTTTGTAAGTTTAGGGACTGATGACCCCGTAGTTAAGTCCCATAGACTCTACAAACATTTGAACATTTTCAGTTCTCGGGCATTTTCATCCACTGTCAATGCAGTAAATACACGAAAAAAGTATAGACCGACACAGATTTGCAGCGATCTCTTGTCCACACGTTCCAACTTGTCTGCGCAGATGTGATTTGAACCCACAGATTTGAGCAATTTTGCTCAAACCTCCAACTCCAATACTAGGTTTGGGCACATCTCATATCTGCGCAAAAGTGCTGTCCACACGCAAGGATTTGCGAGGTGTACGCAGATATTTGTGCAGACAGATCGTAGATCGTAGCATGTGGACCCGGCTTAACACCGTCGCCAAACTCTATAGCGGGAAAACTGCGATGCCAGCGCTCCAAGCGGCCAGTAGGGAGTTACAGAGGAATGGCATGATACAAACTGAGAAGTTGCTTTATTTAATGGTGTTTATTTCCTAGCCATGTGGTGGTGAATTTTCTAATACGTATATTAAAACGTTATTAAAGTAATATAACTACTTCTGTTAATGACTGTCAGTGCAGTGTAATAAATACGGTTCAATATAGCAGAGTCGTAATCGCATCGACTAAAAACGGTTTAAGAGTAGAAACTAATTGCGGTTGAAACGGAAGTGATTGTGATTATATTCGCGTGCTCGTGGGTACTTTCAGGTTGGGCGAGATTTTTTTTGCGGACTTTGGACATTGTAAAATATTCAAAACTGGACACAAATTTTACATTCTCGGAGACAGGGTGCTTAATCTCCTTCTAAACGCTTATTTCACCTTGTCCTTGCTTCTGTGCCTTGCGTGACGCTGTTTATTTTTAGCTACTTGTAAGATATTAAACTACAAATTTTTAAGAAACTGATGCGCAAATACCACAGTTCTTCTACAACTTGTACACGGTCGTATTATTTATTTATAGCTACGTGTTGACTTCTTCAGACCTGTAGGTACGGTAACCGACAAAATATGTCGGTTGGAGTCCCACATTCTTTGCAAAACAGAAGTGCGAAACTAAGCAGGCTCTACTGAAATTGTTCATTAACTCAGTGGTAGCCGCGGCGGAGCGGCCGAGCGCATTGAGGCGCTATGCTCCGATGCGCGAGGCCGTTCACCGTCGGGGGTTCGAATCCCCCCTCGGGCGTGGATGTTTGTGTCGTCTTTAGTATAAGGTAGATCATAAGTAGTTTAGGGACTGATGGCCCCGCAGTTAAGTTCAAATTCAAATTCAAATGTTTGTAGAGTCTATGGAACTTAACTACGGGGTCATCAGTCCCTAAACTTACAAACTGCTTATGAACTACTTACAACTAAGGACGGCACAAATATCCATGCCCGAGGGGGGATTCGAACCCCCGACCGTAGTGGCCGTGCGGACCGTGACTGGAGCGCCTCAATCCCCTCGGCCACCGCGGCCGGCCCGCAGTTAAGTCCCTTAAGCTTAACAAACATTTGAACTGCAGTGGTAACAGTCAAAAAATACTTTTATACAGCTGTAATATCATGAAGTAGTCGTAAAACCGAAATTTAAAGAGATAAATTGTTGGAGTGTAACTAACCAGTTTAAATGAACATTTGTTATACGAGGGTCGTGCACAAAGTAAGTTCCGTTTCTATTTCTATCGGCGGCAGCGCTACGATCGCAGTTCCGAGATGCGCGTCAGTTACTCTGACTCAAGGAGAAGACATGTACGACATTTTCAGATCGCTGCTTCCGATGTGTGATTTGTAGTGCTTCTTTATAATGTTAGTCGTAATTGAAAATGCCACCGCGTGTGATATCACATGTGTGATTCGTTTTCTAAATGGAAGGAAATTTAAACCAAAGAAATTCATCGGCAAATCTTCAAGGTTTACGGTCAAATGCTATCTAGTGATTCAATGGTTAGAAGATGGGCCAGACTGTTCAATGAATGACGTGATCAAGTGCACGATTAAGAAAGAAGTGGACGCCCGTCTGTGGTTACCGATGAAAAGGTTCACACAATTGAAGAGAAAATTACTCACAACCGTAGGATGACACTTACTGCCCTTGCTATGCAAGTTCCGAAAATTTCACTGTCACTAATTCATGAGTTTGTTACTGAAAAACTGAAATACACAGGTGACAACCTTTTATGAAGAAGGTATACAAAAACTTGTGCCACGCTATGACAAGTGCCTACAAAATTTCGGAAGCTATGGAGAAAAGTAGTTTAACAGTTGTAGATTTTAGTACAATAAATATTTTTCCTGTATCTGCACACGTTTGTTTTATATAACCAAACGCAACTTATTTTGTGGTCATATCTAGTATGTTCGCATGCGGAGGAGAAGGTTGGTGAAAAAATCTCGCAAATAGATCTCGCCGCAAATAACAATGCCTTTCTTTTAATGATTTCCACTCCAACTCGTGCATCATTTATTTGACACTCTTCCACTGTATCGCGATAATACAAAAAAGCTGTGTGTCTCTGAAATTTGTCTATATCCTCCATCAGACCCACCGAGCTAAGACCTCACAATATGAAGCAATACTTCAAAAAAGGACGGACAAGTGAAGTGTAGGAAATTTCTTTTGTACAACTGTTCCATCGTCTAAGTGTTCTGCCAATGAAACGCAATCTTTGGTTTGCTTTTCCCACGATATTTTCAAGTAGCGTATATAGCATATATTTTATTTTGGGGAGGGGGCAAGATTTATTGAAAGAAAATCAGTTTTGCTGCTCATATTCAGAGGATAATTTGCGGTGAAGTCCCCTTTACTTTACCTAGATCAAGTTTTTATATTGTTGACATTAAATAATAAAAAATATAGTTTTTTTACATTCATTTTTTTCTGGGGGGTGGGAGGGGGCAGGCCTCCTAGCCCCCACCTATATACGCCTCCTGATTCCTTCCAATTTAAATCGTTTGTAATTGTAATTACTAGGAATTTAGTTGAATTCACGGTATTTAGATTTCAATGATTTATCTTCAAATTGTCACGGATTTCTTTTAGTGTTTATATGGATGACTACATTTTCATTATTTAGAGTCAATTGCCTATTTTTGCAGTTGCTTTTGATCTTATGGTGACTTTACTAGCCTATTAATTACAGTATATTTGGCGAACATTCTAAGAGTGCTGCTCACGTTGTCACCTAAATCGTTTATAAAGACAAGGAACAGTAGACGTCCTGTAACAGTTCCCTGGGGAACGCCAGACACCACTTCTGTTTTATTTGATGACTTTCCGTCAGTTACAACGTACTGAGTCCTTTTTGAAGCGAAATCACGAATCTAGTTCCACAGCTGAGACGATGATGCATAAGCACGCAATTTGATTAGAAGCCATTTGTAAGGTACAGAGTCTAAAGCCTTCCAGAAATCTAGAAATATGGATTTGGGATTTCTTGTCGATAGTATTCATCACTTCATGTGTCCGCCTCCCTAGTCTAGTGGATAGCGAGGTGGGTTGTCATGCACGGGGGCCCGGATTCAATTGCCGGTCGAGTTGAATATTTTCTCCGCTTGGAGACTGGGTGTTGTGTTGTCCTCATCATCATTTCATCATCATCACTGACACACAAGTCACCGAAGTGGCGTCATCTAAAAAGACTTGCACCAGGCAGGATGAACGCGACCCCAGTTGCGGTCTAACGGCCACAAATAGCACACGATCATCATCATCAATTCATGTGAGTAGTTTTGAATCCGTGATGACTACGGGTCAATAGGTTGTTCTCTTTGAGGTAGTTCAAATGTCAGAACTATAATGTTTCTAATTTATCGTCCGAATCAGAACCGATTTACAACATTTCCGCTCACATGTTTGAAACGAAAAATTCAGTTTTGCGACGAAATCAGAAATCATTAAGATAAATTTGTTGATCATTCACTCACATAACATATATAATAAGAACCTTTAAAAGATCAACGGCGTTCTTTATCGGTCTGAGAAAATTAAACCCTGAAATGAGAGGCTCAATAAACTTGATACATTCCTTCATGAGTATTTTACGTACTGCGAAACGAAAACTTCAGCTTAGCGGAATATTCACTGTGTTGGATGATGGTGGCGAGTAGAAATTGTATGCCGGCAGACGGAGTTTGGCTGTTCACTATCAGTGCTCTATCAGCATCCGAGTACACTTCAAGTACACTCTAACATATTGAACCTGTTATACCCTGTCCATGTTGCTGTATCTATTGTCTTGTATCAGTCCTACCAATCTTAAAAAATGAATTCTTAGTTCTGGAGTAAAGGAGACAGTTATCCGGCATCTGGAATGTTAATTATATTTGCGGTACTGCTAACATGACGGTATACAAGTCCCCTGACATGGACGTTCAGCTTAATGTGTGTCTGAGATAAGATGTTCCAGACTGTGATCGATTACGTTCACTACGATCTTTGGGCTACTATACCCACGAATCTTAATTGTTCTTAAGCACTCGCCCGCAATCATAAAGGAAAATTGTAGGTTATTTCCTTACACACAACAAAGACAAAAAGTTAAAACAGTAAAACATAAGGGAAGATCAAAAGTTTCAAAAAACCTCTTCCGGTTCAAAGGACGTAATGTCCAGAATGTATATGCCATTCAGGTAAAACCGCCATGATCATTGACGCAATTGTAGGTTGAAGTTGCCCGTTTAGTGTAACACCCTGTCCATCGTGAAGAACTCTGTAACTGCGTCCTGTACTCCCTCATCTTCACAATTCCTTAAAGGCAAGTGTTAAGGAACAGAAGGCGTGGTAACCGCATACAGAGAGATCAGAACTGTAGGCTGGGGGCTCCAATGTCTCCCGCGTAGGTTGCCAGATTCTGCATTACAACTGCGGAAGGGGGACGCGCATATCATGAAGCATCACATGGGAGGTATGCTGCCCATAAACATTCTTCATTCTCAGATGCATGTTTGCAAGTGTTTGTCCTTTGGCAGCCAATAAGGGAAGAATATTATGTTTGTCCTCTTTGCACGCAATGGAAGGAACGTCGACATACCTCACGTTTCCGCATTTACCACATGCACTTCAGAGAGACACGAAGCCACACTAAGCCTTGCTTAAATGTCGGTGCTTATATACCCGCACCAAAAATGGGCTACGTTGCATATACGTAACATCGTCCTGAAACGAAAATATTTTGATCGCCAATTATATACAGAACAAATCCCATGCACTTCACATATGGCTAGAGTTTCACTCCTAATTTCCATTGAGAAGATAACACAATGAGAAGAACGATATTTGACAACAGAAATACGTTAATATACCATATGTAGAAAGTGATATATTTACAGAGAAAATCTTAATGAATCCCAACTTGGTAAATGTGTAGAAAAGTGTACAGGGTGACAATGAGTGAACTGTATGAAACAAAACGTAAATTAGTTACGAACTACGGCGTGCACACACTGCATTCAACATGTAATCATCGCTACAGATATTCGGATTTAGGTTATGACATGTTCGACATGTCTCCCTTTCTTGGAAGTGGTGTGATGCAGCAAAATATCGAAATTCTGCAACACTCGCTGAAGTATCTGAACACTGATGCTGCCGATGACCGCTTTAATTGCTGTTTATAGCTCAGCGATGGTTTTAGGGTTATTGCTGTACACCCTATCTTTAATATAGACCCACAAAAAGTAGTTGCCTGTGTTCAGATGCGGAGAATACGGCGTCCAATCGAGGCCCATGCCAGTACCCCACAGCCAGAATGCGGTTCCCAAAGTATCCCTCAAGGACATCAAACACTACCCTACTTCGATGGGCTCTAGCTCCGTCTTGCATGAACCACATCTTGTCGAAATCAGGGTCACTTTGGACAATGGGGATGAAATCATCTCCCAACACCTTCATGTACCGTTTGGTACTCACGGAGCCATCAAGGAATATCGCAACGATTAT
The DNA here is from genome assembly GCA_026315105.1 of Locusta migratoria. Classification (NCBI taxonomy): domain Eukaryota; kingdom Metazoa; phylum Arthropoda; class Insecta; order Orthoptera; family Acrididae; genus Locusta; species Locusta migratoria. The sequence continues at coordinate 688,358,329 of CM048755.1, forward strand.
TCCGTGACTGGACATTGCTCACCTCACAGTGACACATTGAGAGTGAAGAGACTTCCCCATTGCGAAATACGGATTCTCCAGCCCCCAAATACACCAATTTCGCTTATTGACGAACCCATTTAAATGAAAATGGGCTTCCATGCTAAACCAATCCATATTTACATACGTATCCGCATATTAATTCCCACCATGCCCCACAGTCACCTGTGCAGTTTGAACGTCGTAACGCAAGCAGTTCAGAAGTTCTAACGATTTTATTTCATGTATTTCAATAATTGTTACCCTCTTTCATTAATTGGTATAAACATAGGTGCACATAAAAGGCGTACGTGTAGTAGGAGCATGGCTGTCTTGGTGTGACGATGGAAATGTGACGTTCCATTGCGCTTCAGAGAAATTAAATTACACAACACACTAAGAAGAAATTCAAATGTTCAAATGTTTGTAGAGTATTCGATCCCCGGACAGCAGTGGCCGTGCAAACCGTGACTTGCGCGCCGCAGTCCCCTCGGTCACCGCGGCCGGGCATTAAAAAGACTAGTTGACTAAGTACTGAATGGACTTCTATCAATATGGAAGGTACACTCCGTGATACACAACGCATATATATATATATATATATATATATATATATATATATATATATATATATATATATATATAATAAAAATAAAAAAACTTCTAGTAAACAGTGGTTGCTGTATAAAAGATGTGAGAAAAGGATAGAGCTATAGATATATAGATGCTGGATAGTCTCTTTTGTTTAATAAAATGCATTTTGAATCATCAGCTATTGTATTAAAACCTTTAGTAGGCTTGGTTACAATTTTCTGATATTGACCTTCATCGCAGGATCAAATATTTAAAATAGATCAGGAAAATACCTAATATAAGGCTGTAACTTGCTGGTAACAGCCACAGACCATTGATATGCTAAGATTAAACTGTGCCATATGTAACATCGTATAAAAAGTAATTCTCCAGTCAACTTGTATGAATTTGAGTTGCATTCATAGTAAGTTTAAGTAGATGTTTATACATTTTTTTATATATATATTTCTTATGTGATGTTACATATTGGACATTTTAATCTGAACATATCAATGGATTGTTGCTGTTATCAGCAAGTTACAGCCTTTTATGTACGAGGCGCGTCCAGAAAGTAAGTTCCGTTTCAATTTATCTCCGCTGCAGCGCTGCGATTTCAGTTCCGCACATGCGCTGTAGACGATGTGTATCGAAGAACGTGCGCCATTTGGAGATCGCTGTCAGTTACGTACGCTCTGTTGTAATGTCGGCGTTGATTGAAAATCCCGCCGCCTGTGAAATCAGGTCGGTGATTCGGTTTCTGAATGCGAGGAAAGTGAAACCAAGTGAAATTTATCGGCAAATTTGCGATGTTTACGGACCAAATGCGATGAGTGATTCGATGGTGAGACGATGCTGAAAGCGGCGACGAATTTCTGAGGCGGATAGTCACAGGAGATGAAACGTGGGTTTCTTACGACACCCCTGAGAGTAAGCGGCAATCAATGGAATGGAGGCACACTTCATCCCCACCCAAGGTAAAGCCGAAGCAAATCATGACACATCGGAAAATGATGTGCACAGTGTTCTGGGACTGGAAAGGCATTCTACCCATTGACTTCTTACCGCGTGGTCAAATAATCAAAGCAGATGCTTATTGCGAGACACTTCGGAAATTGCGCCGTGCAATTCAGAATAAGCGCCGGGGACTGCTGTCAAAAGGTGTTGTTTTGCTTCACGACAACGCACGACCACACACTGCAAATGTGACGAAAAACCTCATATAGGGATTTGGCTGGGACGTGTTTGACCATCCTCCGTACAGCCCTGACCTCCCTCCTAGCGACTCTCATCTGTTCTTACATCTCAAGTCTTTCCTTGCCAGTCATCACTTCACCAATGACAACGAGCTGAAAAAAACTGTTTCCTACTGGTTGAAGACAAAGGCAGCAGATTTCTATGAAGAAGGTATACAAAACCTGGTGCCAAGTTATGACACATGCATGCAAAATTTCGGCACTTATTTGGAAAAGTAGTTTAAGAGTTGTAGAATTTTCTGCAATAAAAATTTATTCTGTATCTGTGTACAATTTCATTTTATTACCAAACGGAACTTACTTTCTGGACGCGCCTCGTAATTCCCTGATCTGTTTTAAATCTTTTATCCTGTGAAGATGGTCAATGACCGAAACTGGTAGATACTAAAGGTTTTAATAAAATAGCTGATGGTTCAAAATGTATTTTATAAAATATGAAACAGCTGTTAAGAATCACCTGTCCAAACAATGGAAACCGCTTTTGTCTGTGGAGAAGGCAAAGTGTGAAACCTTCAGGGACAACCCTAACAGAATCTTATCGAAATATACCTCCCAAAACCCACAAAGTCTGTTACTGGCACTAAAGGTTTTGCACAGACTTTCATGAAAAGCAATGGAAGTGAAATAATTGATAGCAAGACAGCAGCAGAGAAGCTTATCTCCGATATTTACTTACTTACTCCATCACTGAAAATTAAGCGATACATACATTAACTTCTGTGGCGTTTAGAGCTAAAATCGATATAACTGAAGAAAACGTCACTGTCAAAATAAGTCCCAATCCGATTTTAACAAAATTAACAGCTGATGCAGTCCCTATTTTAACAATAATATTCCTCAAACCCACGGAACAAAAAATTTTTGAATAAAAGTCAGGAAGATTAGGAATCAACTCTGATCGACATTTTCCTGGAGCGGTTTAGGGAAATCATGAAAGACCTAAAACTGGTCGGTACTTGAACCGTAATCCTTTCGAATGGGAGTTCAGTGTATTAAACAAGGGACCAACTGTCTCGGCCTGTAGCTGAAAGACAGCACATGTCACATGAGTGTAAAAAAGGCTATTAGAAATTCAGAAACCTATCGGCCAGTATCTTTGACGTTGTGACGCTTCCTATCTTAAAATGTTCTAACGTTTGTAAATCTATGGGACTTAACTATTGTGGTTATCAGTCTTTAGGCTTACAAACTACTTAAACTAACCTAAGGACGTTACACACGCCAATGCCCGAGGGAGGACTCGAACCTCAGACGGGGAAAAATCACGCGCTCCGCAGCAAGGTGCTTTAGAGCGGTCGGACATTCCTCCGCGGCTTTCCTATCTTCAGCCACACCTTTTCTCCGAAGATCACCTCACTGTGTGTGGCAGCGGGTACTTCGAGCACCCTGTCACTTACTCCTGCTTCCACTGCTCCAGTCAAGTAAGGTTCGCTGAAAAATGACTGCCTGTAAACCTACGCGTGGGCTCATATGTCTGTAATATTGTCCTTGTGGTCTTTTCGCGAGGTATATATATATATATAACGAAGAAAAGTATGTTCAGAACTTTGACAGTGGGCCATACCGCGATACAGAAGCCCTCGCTTGCAGCATCTGACACTGGGGTTGTTCAAATGTTTGTAGAGCTTATGGGACTTAACTACGGGGTCATCAGTCCCTATACTTACAAACTACTTATGAACTAGCTTATACTAAAGACGGCACATACATCCATGCCCGAGGGGGGACTCGAATACCCGACCGCAGCGGCCGTGCAGACCGTGACTGGCACGCCGCAGACCGCTCGGCCACCGCGGTCGGCTGTGGTTGTTCCATCATCTCCGTGACGCTTTCTCTCTTGCCACATAAACCTGTAACGGAGCGTGCTTACTGCTCTTCTCCGAATCTTTTCTAATTCCTCTCTCATTCCCCTTGTAACGGGTCCAACATTGATGAGCAGTATTTAAGTACTGGTCGAACTATTTAGTGTTTTCTAAGTTACTTCCTTTGTTTACGAACTACACTTCGTGACCAATCTTCAAATGAATTTCAGCCTGGCATCATAATCGTATACAGCACGTATTAGATAGCATATCTGTAACAAAGTATAATTGGATAAATGGTGGATTATGGAAACCATGCATTTCCGAACATAAGTTCATTAGACCGCTTTTGTTATATATTCTCTTCTCGATCAATCCCTAGAATTTCCACACGGTGGAATTAAATGCATGTGACACAAAAGCACAGATGAAAGAAAAAAAAGTTGCTTGCATTGAAGAAAACGACATGAAAACATTTTGGTGTCCTTTTGATCTTCAGCCAAACCACCGGTTTGATGCAGCTCTGAACACTACCCATCCTGTGCAAGCAATTGCGTGGTTATAGAATATCGCCCCAAATTTGCCACTGGAGAGGGGATTTCCTGTCAGAGAGGAGACAGTTCGTAGAGCCGAGGTGGAGTAGCCGAGCGGTCTAAAGCATCTCGCTGCGGACGGCGCAGTTGCTCGCCGTGGAGGTTCGAGTCCTCCCTGGGGCATGGGTGTGTGTGTGTTGTTCTTAGGTTAGTTTACATTAGTTTAAGTAGTTTGTAAGCTACGGACTGATGACCACGCAGTTTGGTCCGATAGATTTACGAACATTTGTCCATTTTTTGACTGTTCGTAGTAATCGATGGTAAGGCATCGACTACAACAGAGGTGATATTGGGCGTTCCACAGGGTAGTGTTATTGGTCCTATGCTGTTCCTTACCTATATAAACGATTTAGGGGAAAGTGAAGATGCTCTCTTAGGTTGTTTGCAGATGAAGCCGTCATTTACTGTCTAGTGAAATTATCTGAAGATCAAAACCAACTGCAGAACGATCTGAATATCACTATAGTGTAAAAAATGGCAATTGACTCTAAATAATGAGAAGCGTGAAGTCGTCCACATCAGTACGAAAATAAATCCGTTAAACTTTGTTCACAAGATAAATAAATCAAAAGTAAGGGCTGGAAACTCCACAAAATACCTAGGAATTATTATTACTTAAGACTTAAACTGGAACACGTAGATAATGTCGTGGGAAAGGCGAACCAGAGACTGCGTTTTATTGGCAGAACCCTTAAAAGATGCAACAGTACTACTAAAGAAACTGCATACACTACGCTTGTCCGTCCTTTTTTGGAGTATTGTTGCCCATTGTGGGATCCTTATCAGGTGAATTTGACGGAGGACATCGAAAGAGTCCAAAGAAGGGCAGCTCGTTTCGTATTGTCACGATACAGGGGAGACAGTGTTACGTAAATGATACAGGATCTGGGATGGTAATCATTACAATAACGGCGCTTATCGCTGCGGCGTGGGCTACTTACGGAACTCCAATCGCCAACATTCTCCTCCGAATGCGAAAATATATTGTTGACCCCCACTTAGATTCAGGTGTTCTTCCCGAGCGCTATTCGAGAATGGAATGGGAGATAAATAGTATAACGGTGGTTCGGTGAACCCTCTGCCAGGCACTTAAATATGATTTGCAGAGTATCCCATGTTGATGTAGGTGTAGATGAAGCATCCTGCTAAATCACGATTCCTTGATGTCTAAATATGAGTCCTATCAATCAATCCCTTTTTTTTTTTGTCTAGATATGCCAGAAATTTCTCTTCTTCCTAAATCTGTTAAGTGCAATAAAGTATTAACAATATATCAGGCTTTCAGAAAGTCTTTTCAACAGAAAATACAATATACACTTTTAGTGATAAAATATTAAGTGTTTTGAACAATCGTACATCACCTGTTGGGCTTTTTTCTAATCTCAAAGGGTTTTGCTTGTGTAAATCATAGAATTCTTCTAGATGAGATTTTGGTATGAGTGCGACAGTGCACCAGTGTTTTAATTCTTACTTAACGGGAAGAGTGCAGAAAGTTGAAATAAGCAGTACAAAAATGTTCAAATGTTTGTAATTGTATGGTCGAAACTACGTTGGTCTTCAGTCCCTAGTCTTATAAACTATTTAAACTAAGTTAAACTAACCTGAGGAGAACACACACATGCATGCCCGAGGAAGGATTCGAACCTCCGATGCCGGAGGCCGCTCGGCTACTCCCGCGCGGCGAAATTAGCAGTACACGCAATCCGGAAGAATCAGCTCTTTCCTCAAACTGGGCTGTTATCAAGAGCTCTCAGTTTTGTCCTTTGCTGCTCTTAAAATATATTAATGACTTGCTGTGTTTTTTTTTTTTTTTTTTTTTTTTTTTTTTTTTTGTGACGACACAATTATTGTAACCACACATGCCACACATGAAATAACTGATGAAATTGTAAATAATGTCTTTCAAAAAATCATTTAAATGTTTTCTGCAATGGACTCTGGTTAAATTTCGATAAAACATAGAATATGTAGTACTGTACAGTAAATGACATGAATAAACATAGACTTTGAACAGTATCTAAGGTAGACTATTCAAAATATTTTAGGTGTGTGCATTGATGAGAAATTGAATTGGAAGAACAACATTGATGAACTTCTGAAATGTTTTATCTCAGCTACTTATTTATTGTATTAGAGTTATTGTAAATTTTTGTGATATACATGTCACTCAATTAGTATTTTTAATTCACTTCTCTCATATGTTATTATATTTTCGTAATTTCATCATAGAGTAAAAAAGTATTCATAGCAAAAAGGTGTCTAATCAGAATAATTGCTGGAGCTCACCCAAGATGATCCTGCAGCCACTTATTTAAGGAACTAAGGATCATCACAGTAACCTCAAAATATATACATTCGCTTACGAAATTTGTTATTAATAACCCAACCCGTTCCAAATTAACAGCAGCCTGCATAAGTACAACACTAGGATAAAGGGGGAGCTTCACTATTCAAGGTTAAATCTAACTTTTGCCCAGAAAATTGTGAATAATGCTGCCACAAAAGTTTTTGGTCACTTGTAAAATAGCATCAAAAGTCTGATAGATAGCCAACTACCATTCAAAAAGAAATTAAAGAGATTTTTCAATGGTAACTCCTTCCACTCAGTAGATGATTTTATATATAAATGGGTTTGTACTTAAATAGTGGCAACTATTTATTCACAGCCGATTCAAAAACGTTACATGTTTGCATCTGTTACTGTCCTTCAAAGTAGTCACCAGCGTTGTGTGAAACTCGTTGCCAGTGATGTGGAAGGCGTAGTACACCGTTAGCAGAGCCTGTTCTGTTGATGGTGTGAATGGAGCGGTCTGCTGCCTGTCGAATCTCTGGAATAGTTCTGAAGCGAATGCCACGAAGTAGTTCCTTCATATTCGAAATCAAATCACAAGGACTTACGTCCGGGCAGTATGGTGGATGGTACAGTACTTCCGAGACACATTGACTGAACAGAGCAGATACATCTTACGCTGTATGCGACCGCGCATTGTAGTGAAAAATGATGGGTGGGTTGCGCAAGAAAGTGTTGCCGCTTCTTTCGCAGTGCTTGTCGCAGTTGATGCTCCAAAAACGAACAGTACTGTGCATAGACGGTCTACCGTAGAGGAATGTAGTACGTTAAAATAACAACATCGCAGTCTTACACGAGAATAACCATAACTTTCACCATACTGCGACTTTTGAAGACCTTGATGACACTGTCGTGGTGTACGACCTCCGGCACATTCAATGTTGATCCAACCCCGTTATTCCTGTTTCGAAAACATAGTGACACCGTTATGTTAGACCGCTCGCTCACAAGTGACTGTGTTTCCCTCTATTGTGCGCACTCTGGTGACGTGGGTCCAAATCCTCGGAGGTAAGGTAGGTATGTCAACAACGTGTGCTATCAGCGACAATAGTAGATTCCATTGCATAGTGTCTCCACAGCAGTGTTGCCACTATTTAAGTTCTAACCCTCGTATATATATATATTTAGGGTGTTTCACCTAACTTCGTCACCCCAGATATCTCTGGAACAACAATAGATATTCAAAAACGGTTTACACTAGCAAGAACGGACGGCAGGGGCTTAGTAAACTAAATACCATTCGAAATTTTAAAAGTAAACAAATACTATTTTCAACTCAAACTAACTTGTGTATTTTTAAGTCGTTTAGTATAAATTACCTTATAAGTAGTTTGTAAGTTTAGGGACTGATGACCCCGCAGTTAGGTCCCATAAGATTTACAAACATTTGAACATTTTTTGTCAACTTAGAAAAACAAGGAACGTACAGAGCAAGAGGGCAGTCGAAACTAAATACAGCACGCCTGAAAGATCCAGGATGTCACGCAGCTTTCCAAAATAAGTCGGCAGACATAAATTCACGATGTACGTCTCAGCCATTAGATGGTGGATTAATTGCGAGAAACTCATATTAATTAAAACAATGAAACATTACTCCCCCGAAAATATAGCCTGGATGAAGAACACAAGTGAGTTTTATTTTCAGTGTCTCAGAGAACTATGTAAGTAAGATGCAACGGTAATAGAAAATCAAAAATTCAAATGTTCAAATGTCTGTAAATCTATCGGACCAAACTGCGTGGTCATCAGTCCGTAGCTTACAAACTACTTAAACCTAGGTAAACTAACCGAAGGACAACACATACACCCATGTCCCAGGGAGTACTCGAACCTCCGCAGTGAGGCGCATTAGACCGCTCGGATACTCCACCGTGGCAATAGAAAATCATGTATAAATCAAAAGGATACATGCCACAATTTTAAGTTGAAATCGGAAACAAATAGACGACTGCAAAGTCATAACGCGCTTGCAAACACCAAGAAGAAACAAGGACGATGTACCATATCATACAAGAAAAGAAATAATAGGAAAATCTTGACAGAATTAAAAACTGACGACGAGAGAACCCTGGTGAGACAACGTGACATATGAAATGAAATTTTTAAATAATTTTACAACGCTGTCAGCTGCCAAACCGGTAGATGAAGCGGCGCAACAAACCATCATTTCAAGGACGTCGACGAAATTAAACGCAGACGAAGCAGAAGACCTGTCTGCAGACATCACAGAAGAGGAAGTGGCAGACGCCATACGGAGAAGCCCAAGAACAAATCCCTCGGCCCCGACGGATTAGCAGCTGAGTTTTACCAAACCTTTGGACAACAGCTAATTAGCAAATTGACGCTCATATGTAATGAACTACCGAATGCCAGAAGTGACGTATTACGGGAATTCTGCGAAGGAATAGCTGTGTTAGTTCCTAAAAAGCCATGAGGGAAGACTGTCAATAACCTGCGTCACGTAACGTTACTTAACAGTGACTATAAAATTTTCACGCGCATCATGATGAACAATTTAAAGTCGTTTATCACAACTATCACCGGACCTTACCAAAGTAGCGTAGGAAAAACAGGCAACGTATCAGACTTTATGTGACTACAGCAACATCATAGCGACAGCAGAAGCTTGTAATATTCAAAGTGCTATAGTATTACTTGACTTTGAAAAGGCTTTCGATAGTCAATCATGTGTATCTTTTCAGCACCATGGAAGCAATTACCTTTCCACAAAAAATTATTACAGCAGTCAATAATCAACTGACAAGTTCCTCCTAAAGATCTGTATAAATGGACAATTAAGCAAACCGGTCAACGTCACAAGTTCAGTTCGCCAGGGTTGCCCCATGTCCCTGAGCTTGTTCGCAATAACGCTCGAACCTCTGTTATGCTGGTTGACGCAAGACCTCGCTGGGCTGCAAATACACAGCCGGAAGATTATATGTCAAGCTTATGTGGAAGACGCCAGCTTCGTGATTACGAATGATGAGGAACTAAGAGAAGCGCTTCAAATTATATCGACCTATCAAGCTGCGTCAGAAGTCTTATTAAACCGAAAAAAGGCTGGAATCATGCAAATCGGTCAGAGTTTAGATCTAAGCCTGACGTACATTTAAAACAAGTAGAAACTATTAAAACTCTCGGAATAGAATACACCCAAAACATCCGCCGCACGGTTGCCCTTGACTTGGCAAAAATAAGAGCCGTTATACAATATACTTTACGAAATCTGAAAGCTATACAAAAAAATCGCACTGACGTGTTTTACGGCCCACTTTAGATTTGTTGTTTTATAAGTTTTTGTAAACATTTTGGATCAAAATAATAATCTAAATAATAAAAAAATTATGGTGATATGATAACGACTCTAGTATTGTGGTAATATCTATGCACCCAACATGTAATATTCTTTCTCAAAAAAAAAAAAATGTTCAAATGTTTGTAAGGCTTATGGGACTTAACTACGGGGTCATCAGTCCCTAAACTTACAAACTACCTATGAACTACTTACGAACTAGGACGGCACAAATATCCATGCCCGAGGGGGGATTCGAACCCCCGACCGTAGTGGCCGTGCTGACCGTGACTGGAGCGCCTCAGTCACCTCGGCCACCGCGGCCGGCTATTCTTTCTCACCGTATTTTAACAAACAGCCAAATTGAGTTTAGCTTTGACAAACACACTCTTTTTTGAACTTTTACCTCTTCGAACTATCATTTTAATATGTCTCCCGCCGGTCACAGTGGCCGAGCGATCTGTGGCGTGCCAGTCACGGTATGCACGGCCGCTGCGGTCGGGGTTTTGAATCCCCCCTCGTGTATGAATGTTTGTGCCGTCTTTAGTATAAGCTAGATCATAAGTAGTTTGTAAGTTTTGGGACTGATCACCCCATAGTTAAGTCCCATAATCTCTACAAACATTTGAACATTCGAATATCTCTCCCACATTTTCATTATACTTTTCCGTTAAAATATTATCACCTGTCTTGCCATGGTAGCTCACAGTTTATTTTCTATGCCTGTACTGGTTACGAATAACTATACCCTGGAACGAACGTAGCTCACTGGCTGGTCACTGTGAGACGGTGGGCTGTGCCCCATCAGCCAGGCAGTGAGCCAGTGAGCTACGCGATCGCGACCTACTCTGCGTGACGTGACGTGGCACGGCTGTGCACAGGCGTTCTCTTGAGACGGTGTTGGTTCACCGCCATCTGTAATACAAAACTGAGTAAATTTCTCAGCGAACAACCCAGAACAAATATGAACAAACGACTTCCTGTTGCTTCCTAAAAGGTTTTAGCACACCCTTGTTAACTGAGCACAACTATATTCTGCAAGATTCCAAGTTGTTCAAAGGTAACAGCGCTTTTTCTGAAAAGTGCATTTGTTCTGTTTCGAGAACATGCCATGAAATACATAGCAACGAATTGTAAACATAGACTTCTTTATCACATGTACATAAACTGGGGAGATACTGTCAAAATGACTGTTATAAATATAACAAATAACTATGTATATATGTTAACTACTAGAGTTAAGTGGAATTCAGTATTGCTACACTTATTCCGTTTGTGATTTTAGCTGTAAAGGAAAACGTAATCACGGTCTGAAATAGAATATTTGCTATGTATTTTACAGAGTAACATGAACGAAGTCATATCTGAACTACAGGAAAGGTAATAACATCTACGTTAAAACCGTCCATAGCAACCATGTCAAACATTTTAGTAGATGCAATGATTCTTATTAATGACTTTCAATATATTCCATAAATAGTGAATAAACGCTTAGAAAAAAAAATAAAGAAGGTAATTTGTTGCAAAGTATACATTTCCCTTTCGTTTCATTGAGGAACTACTCTTGCCACAGAAATCTAGAACTTCCTTTATATATATGAAACTACCTGTATCAGGACGTTGTTCAGAATGTTCATTATTACAGTATCCTCACAGATTATGTGCATATGCTTCAGAAGACCATTGTTCAATTCGCAGTTACGTATTTCACGGCATGTACACGAAATAGCAGAAACACGCAATTTAGAGGGAGCATTTTTACATATGCACAACTCTAAACGTTGAAAAACATAGCACTATTTAATTAATAAGGATGCCCGACCCCTTTTAGGAAAACAGGAGAAAGAAATTATTTGGGTAATGGCGGGTCACGAACCACTGAGCATGAGCCTTACAATCCAACGCGCTATCCACTACACGAGCAGTAACAACTGGAAACAGTGGCCTTCATTATCGTACTATTAATGGCAGTTAACTGATACATATATGACATTTTTAGACACTAGAATATCATTTATCGTACGAAGAACGACACGTCGTTGTTAATTCTCAAGTGCGCCATTCTTTAGAAATGACAACGTACAAGTTACAATAAGAAAATCATCAAATACGCAACGCAAGATGGCGTATGCCAGAGAGAGTTCTGGCAAGGAATGTCATGTGACAATTCCGAACAGCTGGATTTCTTTAATTTAATAGAGGGTGTCAAATCTCCGTCATTTTTGCATATATCTCTCAAACGATACGAGATATGAAAAAAAAAAATCTCCTCTACAAATTCGATTATTCAATATTCGAGTTAGATGAACGGTTTATTTGCAATTAAAATTACATTTCAAACGCCTTTTTTGTGTTCCTAAAGTATTTTTTGTCCGATATATTTGAAAAAGCGAGGTTCTAGTGTCTGGTGACCAACAATTGTGTCTGTAAAATTTGGAGCTGATAGGTTGAGCGGTTCGACTTTAAAAGTGGGAACACGTTACGGACTGACAGACAGACAGACAGACATCTCAAAATCGCCGTTTTTTTGCAAATATCTATGAAACGATACGAGATATGAAAAAAACATAAGAGAGTAAAGTTGTAGAGAATTTTCTCCTCTACAAATTAGGTTATTCGATTTTCGTGTCAGATGAATGGTTAAGCCGTTATTTTCATTTAAATTTCGAGCTGTCAAAAGACGATCGCAAAGTCCCACTTTTAGTGTTACTACCGTAACCTATAGTGGGCCAAAATGCACTTAGCCAACACTTACATAACAACTAAAGTGCACTACGTACTACCAATACCCAAGGTCATAGCTAATCAGATGCAATCAGCACTCAGCCACTTTGCCACTTTTTCAAAGTCCAGTATGATATTTTGATACTACCTATGGAGAAAGGAGGCCTTTAGTTAACAGACATTTACAACAAATCACACGCCCTGTTCGTCAGCAAGTTTTACAAACAGTGGCAAACATCGCCCGATACACTAACAGCTCACTCTTTAAACGAAATAGAGTCGGCTAGTACGGACCCACCAATAGATGTGCATCACATTCCAAGCGAATTCTGTCGTTTCAGACATTTTCTTGTACATTTTAGCTACATTCAAAGAAATATTCCTGAGAAGGAGCGATTCACAGTTAAAGAAGTTTATAACAATACGATGAAAAGAAATAGGAGAAATAAAATAGAAGCAAACTACAAAGAATATAACTGGGAAAAAATCTGGGAAAATATTTAAGACCCTCACTTACCGTCAAAAGTGCAGCCAGTTTGGTATATGGCGGTTAATAGGAAAATTCCTACCAAATCAACACTACATGTTATTCAGCTGTCAGAGACTCCATATTACATTAATTATGACTTAATCGCCACAGAGGAACATGGTTTCACATGCAAAGCAGTGAAAGACATTGGACTCCTCTGTACAACAAAACTAGCAAGCGTACTTAGAACATCTCCGAGTACGATTACACCAGCTTAACTTCTCCATCCAGATGAAGTTCCCTACCCAACCACGAAAAGATGAGCAGTCAGTTGGCTTAAGGACAAACAGTGTATTATATTTTCTCAGAAAAAAGAGTAAAGAATACTACTGGGTGCATCTTTCTGCCGGTCGCGGTGGCCGAGGGGACTGAGGCGCTCCAGTCACGGTCTGCACGGCCACTACGGTCGGGGGTTCGAATCCCCCCTCGGGCATGGATATTTGTGCTGTCCTTAGGATTAGCTAGTTCATAAGTAGTTTGTAAGTTTAGTGACTGCTGACCCCGTAGTTAAGTCCCATAAGCTATAGAAACATTTGAACATTTTTGCATCTTTCTGACGGAAGATGAAAACTTAAAACGAATGAACAAATATAGAGAAAAATACGCTAACTTTCTACTCAGAACTTTAATATAGAAATATAACATGGGTACCGCCCATACAAGTTTTATTCTTTTTTATTTTTTTTTATTTTTACATTTTGGAAAAGGTTTAATCTCCTGTAATTTTTAAGGGGTAGTGCAGAGACGGTTCTGTCAGAGACTTCATGGTCCACGAGAAGTCAAATGAAAGAAAAAATATATTGAAAGATGAAGAAACACGAGAGAAATGGAAACAAATGCAGTAGCTAAATACACAAGAAGGCAACCTTGAAGTACTCGGTAGGCCAAAATAACTGATATTCATCTACGGAAGTACAGGAGAAATGAAAAGGATTCTTTTATATTAGTGAAAGATATTCAGTTTAATTTCTCTCTGTTTTCGAAGAAAAGGATTTAACAACTTCTAAGTTGAAGTTTTCAAATTGGTTTACCAAGAAATTTTTCCTTCCTGTTATGGAGACTCTAGAAGGAGTCCTCAAGAAGATGTAAATTTCTTTATCAGAAGAAGTCCCATTTACGTATGAAGAAGACGTTAATTTACTTTCTACGAATACAAGCATAATGTTATAGCTAATGAAGTTAGCCGAAGAAGGCTATATTGACGAGCGCAAGGACGGGTTGTAGGAGAAGACGGAGACCCGGAAAAAATGGACGCAACTAAGTAGAGTGCTAGTTTGTTATACAGAGGCTCCTGGGTTCAAACCCTGTTCACAGCATGCCTTTCTGTCTTTTTTTTTTTTTTTTTCTTTAATGCGGTACGCTGGCAATTGTATATGTTCCTGATATGTAAAAGCACTGTTCATTTTATAGCAGTGTGTTGTCGGCAGTTTGCTTTTGTTTCGTTTATTTGAAACCAGCAAACCTGTGCAGTATATTCATAATTTCAGATAATAAACAGAAGCAATCGGAACACAAGTGTAAAGAAACAATGTCACCACAGGTGCGGAACTTGTTAGTAGTAATAATAATATCAATACTGCTGCACGTGTGATAAAGTTTTTATTTTATTTTAATTATTTATTTATTTTTTATTGTTGCGTTCCGATTGCATTTATTTATTCTGTGAATCTACGAATAAACCCTTACAGGTTTGCTACTTCAACTAAACGAATCAAAAGTAAACTGCCGATGACACACTGCTATTAAAACCAAACAGTTCTTTTACATGAGCATGTTGTCCCATATAACAATTCCCAGCGTACTGCAGTAGCCTGATGTTGTTATTATAATTATTCCCGTTTTCCGGGACGACAGTTATTATAATGATTCCCGTTTTCCGGGACGACAGTACATAGCACGAATTATATCCAAGTTTTGATTGAAACTCTATCGATATTCAACGTTTTGTACCGATGAATTAGAATTATGTACGTTCAACACTGCCCGAAAATATTCAAATTTTAAACTGCACTGGTATATTTCGAGGTCCCACCGTACGCGAAATATCTCGAACGCCTAACTATCTGCAATGTCCCGGTTGCCACTCAAATCGTCTCCCAATTTCTTCCTAAACCTGCTCGTACGAAATTTGCGCCAAAGATATTCCTCGGATCCTATGTCAGACCTTATAAAAGCCCGGTCACCCCCACCAGCAAACTGTCTCCCTTCCCCAAATCGTAGCCCCCTCCACTTAAAAGTAGGCCATTTTATGTCACCTAACAACCTCTAGTGAATACACGTACAACCTCCTATACAGCGGTTTAATCAAAAGTCTGTTTGCTACATTAGTTGAGCGGTAAAGCTTTGCATCAGAAACATGTGTGACAATTTCTAGGCCACATAGTTTCCATGCAAATAAAAGTTTAAACATTTGAAATTTATGATTTCAGGAGCAAGAATTGTAAATTTTTGTGGTCCCCTTATTATTTGTGGTACAACTATAAATAATATATGGATTTCATAACAGTGTTACTTCGTATTGCATTGGTCTTAATATGCATGTCTGAAAGAGCAGATGAAGCAGATGTTAATTGTAATTCAACATTTAGAGGACTGATGCTTATTTCAGTGCACACGAGGAACGGACTCCTGGCGGGAATATGAGGTTACTTGCGAGTAATGGAGTACACTAGTGAAAGTAGGAGGACATGTAAGAATTCGGGAAAGTCTAGGTACGCGCTCGAGTAGTCCGTGCAGGTGTGTGAAGCTCGTTTGTCCGCGTGGCGCAAGGGTCAGCGCACTAGTAGGTAGGAGACCCGGATTCGAGTCCCGACCCCGGCACAAAATTTCACATATCCGGAAAAAATATACGCCGCAGTTCTTGACGACAGAAATTATCAGAATGGGACGAAAATCGTTGGAGCTGGTAACATATTCAGATGAACAAATGATTACAATTTCAAAAGAATTGAATGACTTGTTCAAAAGGAATATGTGCACAAATTCAGCAAGTCGATAACACATTGGTTTACATCTGGCCCTTATGCAAGCAACTAGTCGGCTTGGAATTGATTGATTGAATTCTTTGATGCCTTCTTCAGGGATTTACTTATTTATTTATTTATTTATTTTCGTCCTGAAACCTTTGAGATACATATATACATGGATATCCTAGATGTTGGACAGACTTTCGCCAATTTAATAATTTTTACGTAAAACCGTATTTGTTAGGGTAATTTTTATGATATTTGTATAAACATATTTTTAAACAGATACAATTATCAACATGTAAATTACACATAATTTTCTTCTTGATAACTTGGATTTACTTAACATACAGTACAATACACATTTATACAGTTGGACACTTTTGATCTTCCATTCCCACCGTGCTTACATAAACATATTACCTAGCAGGGTGATTCACAAAACTCAGTTTTAAAGATACTGTAATACTGAATAAAAACAGTTTTCCGAAAGATATAGAGCTACAGATTTTTTGATATACGTATTTTGTCAATAGCTTTTAAATGATTTGGCAGGTTATTAAACAGTTTATATCCTAAGTGATATACAACTTTGTTGGACAGGGTGGTGTAACAATTACGTTTGTCACTATTTGTCCTTGTGTGGTACGCATGTACAATTTTATTTTGAACGAACACTTTTTCGTTTTTCAGTATGCTCTTTTTTACATACACGACAGCCTCTATTTTATAGGTACATGGAAGGGGTAGGGTCTAAATTTTTCAAAGAATGGTTTGCATGATTTTTCATTATTCCCTACAATCTTTTTTTTGTTTCCAGAAAGTAGTTACGCTGTGAGGGGAATTTCTCCTGTATATGATGCCATATGTCCAAAGGTAATGTATGCGAGAAAAATACTGTGATCTGTTTTCAACACTTGTGTTGTTCCTTATAATTCTCATTGGCTAGGTCATTTTGTATAGTTTATAATAGTGTTATGGGAATTCAATTTAAAATTGGCTTGAATGTGAATCCCAAGAAGTTTTGATTCAGAGATATTTATAAATTTTTGTTTTCCATAAATAAATTTGGTTCTAATGGATTTTTATTTTGCTGTGTGTTCAAGTGCATGGGAACTGTTTTTTGAGGGTTTATCGGTAGCTTATTCTTCATGAACCACTGATAAATCATTTCATTTGTGACTTTAGCACTCAGAATAAGAACCTTTTCATTTTCACTTTAAGTCAATACTGTGGTGTCATCTGCAAATAGGACTGCTTCGGAATTTCTACCATATAGAGGAAAGTCATTTATGGAAACTAAGAAGACGAAGGAATATAAAACTGTGCCTTATGGTAGATCCTGGGTTAATATGGATGGTTTTGAGTGATAAACTTGTAGTTTATTTTTTCTTATATTTAATCTGATAGCTGAGAGTGATTTACTAAATAGGATTTCAGCCACTCGTCTGGCAGGCCTCTTACACCATAGTACTCTACCTTTCTTCGCAGTATTTCATGATCTATTTAATCTAAGGCTTTTGTTAAATCTAGGAATATCCCTGAAACATTTCTATGGTTATCAAGTGCGTTTACGATACGATTTATGAGTTTGAAAGTGGCCGTTTCAGTACTGCATTTTGGCCTAAAGCCATACTGACTTCCTGAGATAATATCATTTTTGTTAAAACAAGTCAGTTAATTGAGACAGAACAAATTTTTTTTTTCCTTGACAAAACTTATACAGTCTTGTAGTTGACCATCTGGTGCTGATGACCTTTTGCAGTTTTAAGCTGCTGTGGGAAGATACTACTTACCAATGAAGACTTGTAGATATCTAGCAAGGGTGTGAGTATCTGTTCGGCTGCTATCTTATTATACAGTCTGCCACATCATCAACTGCAGCTGAATATTTATTTTTAATTACTCAACGCTGTGTAACAATTCTTCTCTGTTTATGGGTTAAGGAAACACGGATGCGGCCGCGGCGTAGCGGCCGAGCGCATTCAGGCGTTATGCTACGATGCGCGAGGCCGTTCCCCGTGGGGGGTTCGAATCCCCCCTCGGGCATGGATGTTTGTGCCGTCTTTAGTATAAGCCAGTTCAGAAGTAGTTTGTAAGTTTAGGGACTGATGACCTCGTAGTTAAGTCCCATAAGCTCTACGAACATTTGAACATGGATGCATATTTCAAAAATGTCCTGTAATATTATATTTGATTTTTTTTCGTTTTGATCCTTTACTAACTTACCAGCAATTTTGAATTAGTAAGTATTGAAGTGATTAGCAAGTCACTTTCGATCAGTGATCTCGCTGCTAGCCTGTGACAGTGCAATATTTTTGTGTTTTAAGGCAGAGGTGCCCATCCGCCCCCCCCCCCCCCCCCACCAAACTGCGCAAACTGTGACCAATGCCACCCCCCTCACCCGAGAGGTTTTGTAAATTGTTTTATAAAGCCCCTCCCCTCAGGCTGGCTACAAGTACTAAATTTTCACTCCCCCCCCCCCCCTCACCCCGCCAATGTGGGCACCTCTGCTTTAAGGCCTTTTCCAGTAATTCTTTGTACCACATTCCTCATGGTCTTAGTTCTGTTTTATGATTCCATAATAAGTTATGTATCCCATCCTCGTCGCCACTTTTGTGTCTCGTTGCCGCCAGTTGTCCTAGGTGTCTGTGGGCGAGTAGAGAGAGACCGACACAGGGAGATAGGATGCACGCGTGTGCGGGTACAGAGTCGGAGGTGACCAGCCGGTGGGACAGCAGAAACTAGAAACACTAAGCTAGATTAGTACAAGATATATATTTCATAGAGATCGTACAATACTTTATTTTGGTAACTGAAGACTAGTGGAATGCAGATACATAGTTTAACTAGGTAGAGGTCTGCCTACTGATGAGTCCTAGTGCCTGTCCTAATCCCAAGTGACCGATCCAGTTCAGTGGTGGCCACGAGCGGAGTTGCCGCAGAGGGCGCTCGTGGCTGACGTCGTAAGAACGCCGCGCCGTGCTTGCTGAGCGGCGCGCGACGGAAGTACGTGGCGCGCACTTTGGACTTGTGCGACACCCCCCCCCCCCCCCCAAAACCGCCACGCCATCGTTGCGTAGGGCCCCGGCGGCGGCACTGGGAGGAGGGCCTGGGCGGGGGCGTTACTGGTGGGACGGGCGTCGTAGCTGAGGCTGGGATCGAGACGCCGTCCGCGTCCGGGTATCCACCTTGCGATCTCCCGGGAAACCCGCCAAAACGAGGGGAAGGGCGCACACCTCCGCCCAGAGGGAGCAGGTCATCTGAGGTGCGTGGCCCAGGCAGGGAGGGGGGGGGGGGGGGCGGGCACGCACGGTCCCGGAGTTCCTCTCGGTGATGCTTTCATCCGCGGCGGCGACAGCGGCGGCGACTGCATCGGAGGCGCGTCGACTTCCATGGAGACGATCTCGTAGTCCGGGGACGCTGGGCCCGTCGGCGAGCGATGTGGAGGTGCTCCCTGGCGGTGAACTGGGTCTGGAATCAAGTATAAGTTATTTTATCTTGCTTCCTTTGTTGCAAGACGCAGAAATAACATGTATTTTAAGTAGTTCATAAATTCATGGCTGCTATTTGTGTTTGAGAGTTCAAAGAGTTCTCGATTTCTTTCACATGATAGTTTAATGTAAGTTCTGGATGTAGTGGAGTCTTCACAAACTATTTTCGTTGTTGGAAATGTAATTTCAAAACAATGCCTGTAAATTTCCAGGAAGCTATCCAGAATTTTTATGTGTTGCAACTGTTATAGATGGCATCATGGCATCTCATTAGAGTCGCGCTGGAGTGGTCGAGCGCTCCAAGGCGCCTTGCTGTGGAACGCGCCGCTGCTCGCCGTCGGAGGTTCGAGTAGTACCTCGGACATGGCTGTATTTGTTGTCCTTAGAAGAAGTTTATTGAAGTAGTTTCTAAGTCTAGGGACTGATGACCAACATAGTTGGGTCGCGCAGATTTACAAATATTTGAACATTTTGCATTTCATGAGTGGGTGTTTAGCATACATTAGAAGTGCTCAATATTTAGGTTACTGTATTTTTTATAGATAAACGTTCCATCTCTAGTTAGGGCATTACTTTAATCTTCAATTAGTAACTGTGCACTGTAGTCACTATTAATTTTTTCCGAAATATTAAATTTGCATGTTTACAAGGATCTGATCAATAAGTGTAGCACTAGCCTTTGTTACGAGAGCAGTGGAATTTATTGCAGTTCATCAGTTGTAGTCCTTAATAACGTTCAGGAATTAACTGCTTAAGGGCTGTTAGTTAAAATATTTATAGTGATATCATCATAAAGAACCACAGTTTCGTAAGTACTCTTAAGCTTTCCTAATGAAAGATCAAGGTTTTTGAAGAAGATGTATTCCTAATTACCAGGGGATCTGTAAACACATATCACAACAACTTTCACTGATGTTATTTCAATAACTGTGACTTCAAAGTGTTTTTCACTACCTAATTCACCTACATTATCTAATGGCAAAGTCGTCCAATTGAAGCTTTAGCTGCTCAGAATGCCGCTCTGGTTGGAGGGCCCCGCTCCTAACTTTCTCAACTGGGGAGAGATCCAGTGACATTCCTGGATAAAGTATCGTTTTCCAAACACGAATTCAAGCAGTTAGAAACGCTAGGTGTGTGCGTGCGGGTACAATCTTGCTTAAATGTAAGCCCAAGATGACTAGCTGTGAAGGATAACGTAACTGGGCGTACAATACCGTCGGTGCACTATCGTGTCGTAAAGGTGCCGCATACGACAACCATAAGGGTTCCTGCTATGATATGTAATAGCGCTAGACTAAAGCCGTTGACATTTTAAAAAATATCAGGAATCAGGGTTTATCGATATTTAAAGAAATATCATGATTGGGCCTAGATATAGTCTAAGAGAGTATCGATGTCCCGAAGGAAAGAATATCCACATATGGGCCTATAAAATATCGGCTTCATATTGGAAATTTACTGCCGGTCTTAGAGATGTATATTTAAGTATTTTATTTGTTATTAAATATACTGTACACTAACAAGCTAGGAGCCTGTCTGTTCCCCTTACAGCAAGAATTTATAGAAATACATTCAGCATGAAAATTTGTTATTCTGTACGAAAAGCATAAAAGTAATACTGCAACTACATTGATTGTATACTGATACTTCGGAATAATCTAAGTGTGGTTAGCTGATTTAGATTGCAGATCCACCTGAATCATTTAATTTTCTGATTAAAATAAAATTTAAAAAAGCTGAACATTTTGTTTGCTAAACCCCGTAATGCCGATTGTCGCAAATTCGTATCATACCGTTGTGGCCCTTATGTTTGGTAGAATAAGTGTTTTCGACCGGCAGTGCGGACTCAGTGCTTGTGATGTACGCTCGTTTTTTGAGCGTTGACTCTACTTGTACGACGACCTTCGTTTATCGTGTGCGTGTTGTGCCCAAGTACTCAAGGTTGTGGTCATTCTTTCGTAAAATAAATTATATTTTTTGCTAATATCTACCGCGTGTTGAAATACATATTTAGATGTGATAACGTAGATACAACTCTAAATTCAAAATTCAAATGTTTGTACAGCTTATGGGACTTAACTACGGGGTCATCAGTCCCTAAACTTACAAACTACTTATGAACTACTTACGAACTAGGACGGCACAAATATCCATGCCCGAGGGGGGATTCGAACCCCCGACCGTAGTGACCGTGCAGACCGTGACTGAAGCGCCTCAGTCCCCTCTGCCACCGCGGCCGGCGATACAACTCTCAACGGACACGAAAATACTGCTTATGTAAAATATGCATCAGCAGGCACATGTATGGACACATGGAAGAAATCAATTAAAATGGAGAAAGTATGGCAATTGCCATTCATCTTTGCGCTAGCATGCTTCATTGCTAGATTGTGTATTGTGATTGAATTTTTTGCAGTTTCATTTATAACAGTGATCAATGGATTCACGTGGTCAATATGTTTCAATACGATTTTGTTTGACTACACTTCACTAGTGGCGTGCTGAGGAAGATCTAATAAATTCTTGTCACTCCACAGGTTTTTTAGGGATATTTTGTGAACTAAATGAAAACTCAAATTGTTCAAAGTAATTTCATGAGTATGGTATCCTTAATCACATGCATTAGGTTTAGACATAAACACAAGTGTAATTCAAAACTATGTAAACTTCTTTAATAAAAACGTTGAATAAAAAATTTTCCTCGATGAAGAGTTGTAAGCCTTTTATTTTTCAAATGCCTGTTGTTGCGAATTTGGCACGTATCTAATTATACCAACTACATATAACTTTTCTTGCATTTGACATTATAAACGGTCTAACTTACCAATACTGAGCACAAAATATGATTTTTCCCCGTACAGTAGAAAGTAATTCAGGCACTAATCGGTTAAGTGCTCACTAATCTCCATCATCAATATCACAGTAAAACAATTTCTAGGTACTTTCGTATTTGTCTGACAATTAGTTAATAAACAGGTACGTAACTAAATAAATGGAATTGTAAGTTTACAGAAATACTTTTTGATTAAAAACTTTCAGTTAATCATTCATGACTTTTTAAGAAAGTGTTTTCAGAAGCACTCTTTGTGTAATATGTTCAGCTGCTTGGCTGCTCCTGCTATCTGGAACTTGAAGATTCAAGGTCGAAGCAACACTGATGTTGCTGAAGACGCCAACTATTGTAAAGCTACTTGTGACAACACAGTTATAAAATTATTGCTGTTTGTCCAGGCACCTGGAAGATCTAGAAATATTAAGCTGATCTAAACACTGCTTCTGTTCTGCTGGTGTGGTACAAAAATTCTTAATAGCCACTTCATTCGACACATTGGATAAAAGCATTTACTCATCTCTATCCAGTGATGGAGAGTGTGAATTTTCTCTCATTCAGTGAGTGAAAGTAAAATTATGTTCTGCTACAATTTCAAATATTAACCGAAAATTGCTAAAACATCTTATATATTAAAAGAATCTACGAAAAGTAAAGTCAGTCGGCCTGACCAAACTACCCGGACGATTTCCTTCATTTTTGTTTTAAACGAATGGTATTCTTCCACAGATTTTTTATCGAGTATCAGAATTTACATAACTCTCACTTTCATTTTTTTACGATCATACGCGATTTTCTTTTGTATATTTCTTATGGGGTCGTCCTTGCTGTAAATTAAGCCAGTTGGTCAGGCCGTTCTATCGGTCCTATTTCCTTCATGTTTGTTTTAAACGGAAGGTATTCGCAGATTTGTCATCAAATATCAGAATTGACTTAGGTCTCTACATCCTTTATTTTTATTCAAACGCGGTGTCTTTCTGTCCTTGCACTGAATATTTTAATCGGTTTGTTTTACGATACCTTCGCTTCTAATTAAGGTACGCAGTTCTTTTTGACCTAACAACACTCAGCGGATCAAGCTCTTTCATTTGCGCTTTCAAACACTTGAATTGATTGATTATGAAAATAGCTATGCGCAAACATTCATCTTCCATTTTCCACTTTTTTTTTTTTTTTTTTTTTTTTTTTTTTTTTTTTTTTTTTTTCTTCATTTCACGGATGGTGCGAAGTATTCGCACGGGTCCTTTAGTCTTATATATTAAAAGAATTTACGAAAACTAAAGTCAGTCGGCCAGACCAAACTAACCTTCCGATTTCCTTCATTTTTGTTTTAAATGAAAGGTAACCGTCCACAGATTTGTCATCAAGTATCAGAATTTACACAAATCTCGCCTTCTTTTTCTATATTCAAATGCGATTTCCTTCTGTATATTTCAGATGAGGATCTCCTCGCTGTAAACTAAAGTCAGTGGGTCAGGCCGTTCTATCGGACCGATTTCCTTCATTTTTGCTTTAAACGAAAGGTACTCGTTCACAGATTTGTCATCAAGTACCAGAATTAACTTAAGTCTCTCCATCCTTTATTTTTATTCTAACGCGGTATCCTTCTGTCCTTGCACTGAGTATTTTAATCGGTTCTTTTTACAATATCTTCGGTTCTAATTAAGGTACGCAGTTTTTTTGACCTAACAACACTCAGCGGGTCAAGCTCTTTCGTTTGCGTTTCTAAACACTTGATTTGATTTATTCTGAAGAAATCTATGATCGAACATTCAACTTTACTTAATTTTTTCCCAACTTTTTTATCATTCCACTAAAGGTGGAATATAAAATGAAAATATTGGTACCCGATATTGGAAATTTGATGTTTATACGTCGTTAAACATAATATCGCAGTTATACGTAGTACAGTTAATAAAGTCTGAGACTTGACGGTTGGAGGAGGCAGCCACACGACTGTGCATTCCAGGTGGCTGATTGTCGTTTCAGTTCCGAATCGTAAAGGAAACGTGATATTTCGTCTCCAGCTATTATCCGGTTGGAAAACGTCGGCTTATCGTCTGCACAGCTGATGAGGTCACCACAAATCGTCATGCAAAGGATTCTTGGCACACTGTGCTTGGTAACACGAGACATGTTGAAGTCGTCGGTCAGAATTACCACATGACGGTGCGCCGCTTCACTTTAGAGTGGATATCCGC
The DNA here is from genome assembly GCA_026315105.1 of Locusta migratoria. Classification (NCBI taxonomy): domain Eukaryota; kingdom Metazoa; phylum Arthropoda; class Insecta; order Orthoptera; family Acrididae; genus Locusta; species Locusta migratoria. The sequence goes on from CM048755.1 coordinate 688,382,954, forward strand.
AACCATCTCAGTGCTGCATTTCTTGGTCGCTGGATTGGAAGGAGAGCTCCTTCCATGGCCCGCGAGGCCACCTGATGTGAATCCCCTTGATTATTTACTACGGAATATCTAAAGTCAATTTTGTATGAAACCGCAATGGATACCGAGATTGGATTAGTTGCCAGAATTGTAGATGCTTGTGACGGGATTCAAATCACGGTGAGGTCTATTCGTCAGGGCGCGTCAGAATCTTGTTCGCCGATGTCATGCTTTCACTGAGGTTGGTGCCCGTTAGTTTCAGCACATTCTGTGGGATTCAATAAAAATCTTACGTTCATTGGGTCAATGCTGGTACGTGCAGTTAATTATAACAAATGTAAACAAAGAAGCACCCAGTAATGTAAATGTACTGCTAATATATTCTTCAGGTGTATTCTCCGACTACAGGTCCTCTACCTTAAGTTGTTCAGTGGAACATCATCTATGTCCTGCTGAATTTTATCGCACATAAGGAAACACCCTGTAGGTACAGCCTACGGCTCGGTTGAAACGCAGTTAAAATGAGACTTTTAATAGCATCATACTCATTCACCAAAGAAGACGAAACCAATATTCCAGATTTCGAATTACGAACAGAGGCCAGAATGAGTAACGTAGAAGTAGGTATCATCGGAGTAGTGCAGCAACTAAAATCACTTACCAAGAACAATTCTTCTGGTCCGGACTGTATACCCATTAGATTTCTATCTGATTATGCTGAAGCGATAGCTCCTTACTTAACAGTCATATACAACTGCTCTCTCAAAGAAGGATTTGTACCAAAAGATTGGAAAGTTGCTTAGGTCACACCTATATTCAAGAAAGGCAGTAGGAGTAACCCACTAAACTACAGGCCTATTTCATTGACGTCAATTTGCCGCAGGGTTTTGGAACATATCCTGTATTCAAATATTATGAATTATCTCTAACAGAAGGATCTATTGACCCAAGGTCAACACCGATTTAGAAAATATCGTTCATGCGAAACACAAGTAGCTCTTTATTCACACGAAGTGATGAATGCTATCGACAAGGGTTCGCAAACCAATTCCGTATTTCTTGATTTCCAGAAGGCTTTTAACACCGTACCTCACAATCGGCTTTTAATCAAATTGCGTGGTTATAATATATCGCCCCAAATTTGCGATTGGATAGGGGATAACCTGTCAGAGAGGACACAGTTCGTAGTAATCGATGGTAAGGCATCGACTAAAACAGAGGTGATATCGGGCTTCAACAGGGCAGTGTATTGGTCCTCTGCTGTTCCTTATGTACATAAACGATTTAGGGGAAAATCTAAGTAGCTCTCTTAGGTTGTTTGCAGATGACGCCTCCATTTACCGTCTAGTGAAATCATCTGAAGATCAAAACCAACTGCAGAACGATCTGAAAAGATATCATTATGGTTTAAAAATTGTCAATTGACTCTAAATAATGAGAAGTGTGAAGTCGTCCACATAAGTACGAAAAGAAATCCTTTAAACTTTGTTTACAAGATAAATACATCAAAATTGAAGGCCGTAAACTCTTGACACATAAACCTGTAACGGAGCGTGCTTACTGCTCTTCTCCGAATCTTTTCTAATTCCTCTATTATTCCCCTTGTAACGGGTCCAACACTGATGAGCAGTATTTAAGTACTGCTCGAACTATTTAGTGTTTTCTAAGTTACTTCCTTTGTTTACGAACTACACTTCGTGACCATTCTTTAAATGAATTTCAGCCTGGCATCATACGCGTATACAGCAAATATTAGACAGCATCTCTGTAACAAAGTATAATTGGGTAAATGGTCTATTATGGAAACCATGCATTTCCGAACAGAAGTTCATTATACCGCTTTTGTTACACAGTCTCTTCTCGATCAATCCCTAGAATTTCTACACGGTGGAATTAAATGCATGTGACACAACAGCACAGATGAAAGAAAAATATGTTGCTTGCATTGAAGAAAACGACATGAAAACATTTTGGTGTTCTTTTTGTTGTGATCTTCAGCCAAATCACCGGTTTGATGCAGCTCTCTACACTACCCATTCTGTGCAAGCAATTGCGTGGTTATGGAATATCGCCCCAAATTTGCGACTGGATAGGGGATTTCCTGTCAGAGAGGACACAGTTCGTAGAGCCGAGGTGGAGTAGCCGTGCGGTCTAAAGCGACTCGCTGCGGACGGCTCTGTTGCTCGCCCTGGGGCATGGGTGTGTGTGTGTTGTTCTTAGTTTAGTTTACATTAGTTTAAGTAGTTTGTAAGCTACGTACTGATGACCACGCAGTTTGGTCCGATAGATTTACAAACATTTGACCATTTTTGACAGTTCGTAGTAATCGATGGTAAGGCATCGACTGAAACAGAGGTGATATCGGGCGTTCCACAGGGCAGTGTTATTGGTCCTCTGCTGTTCCTTATCTATATAAACGATTTAGGGGAAAGGCAAGTAGCAGAACGATCTGAATATCACTATGGTGTAAAAATTGGCAAGTGACTCTAAATAATGAGAAGTGTGAAGTCGTCCACATGAGTACGAAAAGAAATCCGTTAAACTTTGTTTACAAGATAAATCAATCAAACGTGAAGGCTGTAAACTCCACAAAATACCTAGGAATTATTATTACTTAAGACTTAAACTGGAAAGAACACATAGATAATGTCGTGGGAAATGCGAACCAGAGACTGCGTTTTATTGGCAGAACCCTTAAAAAATGAAACAGTACAACTAACGAAACTGCATACACTACGCTTATCCGTGCATTTTTGGAGTATTGCTGCCCAGTGTGGGATCCTTATCGGCTGGGTTTGACGGAGGACATCGAAAGAGTCCAAAGAAGGGCAGATCGTTTCGTATTGTCACAATACAGGGGAGACAGCGTCACGGAAATGATACAGGATCTGTTATGGGAATCCTTACAACAACAGCGCTTATCGCTGCGGCGTGGGCTACTTACGAAACTCCAATCGCCAACATTCTCCTCCGAATGCGAAAATATATTGTTGACTCCCACTTACATAGGTAGAAATGATCATAAGAATAAAATACGAGAAATCACAGCTCGAACGGAGAGATTCGAGAATGGAATGGAAGATAAATAGTATAACTGTGGTTCGATGAACCCTCTGCCAGGCACTTAAATGATATTTGCAGAGTATCCCATGTAGATGTAGATGTAGACTCCACACACATTCATTATTAAACATTACAGATGCAGGAGGAATCAAAACCTTTCGTGACACAACGTGGAAATTCACAAAATAAAGGTAAAACCTTAACATATATAGGTAAACTTCTGACTAGCGCTCTTTCGGAAACCTAGTGGCATTCCACTCACTTATACATTCGAGAGCCCAGAATACGCTTTTTTTCACTTGTGCACAAATTGGACACTCCAGGGACTGAGTCGGTTCTGACTGAGTAAGCGCTTGACGTGACCGGCGGCTCCACACAACGCCGTCAGCTGTGCAGCGGCGTAACTACGGGACACGCTTCAGCGACCGCAGGGCGTGGCGTTGGGATGTTGCTTCCCCACAGAGAGGGGGCCTTGGCCTCGTTGCCGCGGTCGCGGGGACGCTGCAGACCTCTAAATAAAAATCCCTCACTCCACTGTGAACAGCTGCATTACAAAGACCTGCACCACTCGTTCTAGACGAACGTTTGTTTTACACGCATCTTGCGAGACTACATACAAAAACACAATACGTGTGAGGTTTTTTCAAGTATACTGGAATACAACAAAGATCACCTTGTAATGGTTAAAATTAAAACAGCTGAGATCGCAGATTCCTTGTTTTATCCCGTGATTGGTTTTGGTCTTTAAAGACTCTCTTCAGACGAATAACAGTACAATGCAACACAGAAATTCAGAGGACATTTACAATAACAGTGAACATCTTCCAGATATGTTCAAATGTTTGTAATTCTTATGGGACCAAACTACTTTGGTCATAAGTCGCTAGACTTACAAACTACTTAAACTAAGAAACTTCCTGGCAGATTAAAATTGTGTGCCGGAACCGGGACTCGAACCTGGGACCTTTGCCTTTCGCGGGCAAGCGCACTACCGACTGTGCTATCCCGACACGACTCACGATGCCGCCTCACAACTTTACTTCCGCCAGTACTTCGCCTCCTACTTTCCAAACTACTTAAACTAAGTTAAACTAACCTAAGGACAACACACACATCCGTGTCCGAGGAGGGATTCGAACCCCCGACGCGGGAGGCCGCGCGATCCGTAACGTGACGCAACAGCCCGCTCGGCTACTCCCGCCCAGCAACATCTTCCAGAAGTACACCTAAAATAACAATAAAAATAAATAAAAATTTACCCATGATGGCAAGCGGTGGATGTCAATACATCAGGCTGGTGAAGACAGTGAGCTCTGAGTTAAGTACTGGATGTTCCGCCCACCGACCGTCACATAATATGTACTACCCAATCACACACTATTTAACAAGTATTTATTTAATTGGTTAGGAAAGTCGCCTTATGGAAGACACTTTGTTTAATTTTTGTCACCCAGACATGTTTCGGCACTTATTGTGCCATCTTCTGTCGGTTTTCTTCCCTTTAATTTCTACATTAATTTATTGGCAGTTCTTGCATGCTGCTCTTATTAAGCAACTAGCTGAAAACCCGGCGTTTCCCGAATATTTATTTGTTTATTCCTGCAATTTTTCAGGTATATATTCATTTGTATAAGGGCTGTATATCCGTAAAATCTCTTGGGAATACAGTTAGTAGTAAAGAAGTAATGAATTAAAACTTGGGGCGGTTTTCCACGAACGTTACTGTTTATTAGCTCATATCTCATCAACTACGTGTCGTACTGTGATACAATTTAGAAGGTACACTCAACTATATGCGTGTATACTGTCTGTCAAATTTCCTGCGTCTAGAATTTGTAGTGTGGAAATTATAAATTGTAACGTCATACCGAAAGCCGTAGTTTTAGTCCATGAACAGCAGAATGTCACTGTTTATGTGCTGATATGTCATGAACTACGTATCGTAGTGTGATACAATTTATAACGTACATTCAACTATATGTGTGTATACTGTCTGTAAAGTTTCCCGCGGCTACAATTTCTAGTGTACAAATTATAAATTCTAACGTCATACCGAGAGCCGTTCTTTTACTCCATAAACAGCGGAAAAGTAGTAAGCGAGAAACCTTTTTCCTTTCATCATTTTATTATGGTTGCCAGAGAGAAAAAGTTTAATAAAGGTTTGAAATTATGTTTAAAGTTTGTTTCAAGTCGCTAAGTACTGTCATTCTCATACAGTCTATTTCGAAAGTCTCTCCGCATAATGTGGCAGTTTTCTGCGATTTCTATTGGTTATGACGTAATATCTTTTAAACCATGTGCCGTATGTGCTTCTTAATCATGCAGCAATTGTTACCTCACGGTAAGGAATGTGTGTCCCAAATTTGATTGAAATCGGTCCTATGGTTTAGCAGAAAATGAGCAGCATTGTCGCAAAATGCAGCAGTTTTTCTCGAATCTGATTGTTTATGACGTCATATCTCGTCAACTATATATTGTATGTGATTCTTACACTTACGGCGACCGTCCTCATCGATTGAATCTTACGTGTACAAAATTTCATAAAGATTGGAACAAAACTGTAGATTTTTATTAAAATGTTTTACTATATTTTTGAGTAAATTACAGTTTCATTCTACCACTTTCAAACATAATACTCATCTTTTCAACATTACATTGTATGGGGGTTCTGCTCGCTGCAACATTATTCTCCTGGGGCATCGTGGTAGAAATAAATACTCGTTATGTACAATTTTTCACTTCTTCATTAATTTGAAACCAAACTGCTTCTCCACCAGAACATTAAAAATTCAAAACATCCACAATACATCAGAACTTAGCTGGTAGTACTTCCATTTTCAAAACACAAAGTGACATAGCTTCCAGAGCACATGACAAACAACTAAAACTCGAACTCCCCCACGCAAGGCGGTGAGGCAAATATATAACATCGGCAATAATGGCATTATATTATCCATTGTTCATAACAATTGAATATACTGATTTACCATTACCGAACATACAAATAAAACATTTCATGTACACAAAAATAATCACAATATAAAATGAAAACTATGCATACAATAATTTTAGATGGCGCATGTATTTTTAAGACGAAATTTCCGATCTTTCTGTTGACAACAGAGTGCGATGTTAAATGTCAATTAATTTGTTAATGAGTACATCATACATGTTCTTAACATAAATTGAACTATCAAATATATTTGCAATTCTGAAAATAGGATCAAAATCTCACGTCAATCCATATATACAACGAATTCAATATTGTAAATCTCGGCTATTAAATTAATTAATACAATTAGCTGGTCTACACAACTTGTTTATGAGCCTAACATACATACAATGCTATTAATTTTCATTTATTTTTGTTGTTACAAAAGATTTTACAATTCATCTGTTTAAGTCTTTAAATAACATACAATGACGAAACTATTGTTTATAGAACTGTCGGGAAAGTATCTAAACAAATCTCTTAATTAATGAAATCTATCACTTGTTTTAATCACAGTATCACCGAGACACTGTCCTACACTGATTCCTAGGCTGGCTATTTCGTTTTTAACTTCACACGCAACATATATCACTATTGAACCACACGATTCTGGGTCCGTCGCAGACGGTATCGTACGGTAACATTGAGATGGGAGGACCAGGCAGACGGTATCGCACGATAACACTGAGATGAGAGGGCCAGCAGTCTCGTCACTATGCAACACGTACACACATACGGACACACTGCTTTATATATTAGATGACGAATTCTACAGCGAGTCATTTTAGAGCTGTGGTGTTGTTCTTCCTTGTTTTTGGCGTGTAATTATGTTTCGTGATGTTATTTTCTGTTTCTTGCACTTTGTGTGAGAAACAAAATAACATCACAAAACATAATTACATGCCACAAACGAGGAAGAACAACACCACAGCTCGAAAATGACAAGCTGTGACTCGTCATTGCTTAATACAAGCAGCATGCAAATCTTGCCAATCACTTCACGTAGAAATTAAAGGCAAAAACCCACAGATGATGTTCAAATGTTTATAATTCTATGGAACTTAACTACTGTTGTTATTAGTCCCTAGGCTTGGAAACTACTTAAACTAACCTAAAAACAGCACAGCACACACACACACACACACACACACACACACACACACACACACACACACACACACAAACAGACACACACATACCCGAGGGACGACTCGAACCTCCGACGGCGATCAGCTGCGCGGTCCTCAGCGAGGCGCCTTTCAGCGCTCGGCCACTCCACCGCGGCGCACAGAAGATGGAACTATACGTGCCGAGACAAGTTTCGGCGATAAAAATAAAACAAGGTGTCTTGTATAAGGCTGATTTCGTCGCAAATTTATTGTAGCAACCACGGAAGAAAGATGAAGATCTGCGCCATCACAAGATGATCAGTGTTAATTAAAATACTTGTTATTCATTGGATCAAAATACTCGAAAAGTTTCCCGCCTACTTTACACTACACTATTTTCGAATATTTCTGCACATTGTGGGATCCCCATCAAGTGAGAGTGGAGGAGTATATAAAGAAAGTGCAGAGAAGCGCAACTCTTTTTCTATTACAGCGATATAGGGGAGGGAGATTCATGGAAATGATGCAAGAGTTGGGATAGAAATCATTAATAGAAAGGAGTTATTCGTTGCGGTGAGATTTATTTCACCAACTTTCTCTTCCGAATGCGAACATATTTTGTTAGCACCGACCTATATAGGGAGATACGACATCATAATAAATTAAGAAAAATGAGATCGACAACGACGTTCCTTTTTTCCGCACGCTATTAGAGAATGGAACGGTAGAGAAATATCATAAAAGTTGTTGATGAACCCTCTGCCATGCACTTAAATGTGATTTGTAGAGTATTCATTTAGATGTTGAAAATTACCTGTCAAAGAGGTTGGCTGAGTACATTTAAAAAAATTGGCAAAAACAAAACTTAAAATCGACAGTAGATGCAGAGATTGTCATCTGTCTGGGCATTTACAGAAAACTCGTGTGGTATGGTAAAGGACAAGAAATAATATAAGAAATCTGTGATCTCGACTGTTACGAATTTTAATTTTAACGAATACATGTTTCTTAGTTTTGTCCCCTTAAAACGCCAAACCAACAACGACAAAAACATGTTTCTTATAGTTTTCCCAGCAGGACAGTACTATTTTTGACAGTAATTTCGCCAGACAATTTTACAGTCATCTTCAAAGTCAGTCGGTGACAGATCTTAAAAGACTTTACAATACTGTGGCCGAGCGTATTAAGGCGTTATGCTCCGATGCGCGAGGCCGTTCCCCGTCTGGGGCTCGAATTCTCCCTCGGGCATGGATGTTTGTGTCGTCTTTAGTATAAGATATTTCATAAGTAGTTTTTAAGTTTAGGGACTGATGACCCCGCAGTTAAGTCCCTTAAGCTTTACAAACATTTGAACATTTTTTTGTGTCAATTAAATTTCCCTCTGCTGGGTCGAGGAATTCATGGTATTCTTTTTTCATTTTCCAAGAGTGTATAAATTACCTCGTAGATAATAACTGAAGTTCAATGAGGCTTTTGCGGATGATGTAATATATCGAGAAGTCACGAAACTGGAAAAGCGTAGCAAAATGCAGGAGGATCTATAGCGTATCGACGGATAGCGTACGGAACATCAATTGAGCCTCAACACAAATAAAGGTAAAGTGTTTCGTTCATATAGAAAGAAAGATCCTTTACTATACAACACGCGATAGCAGGAAAAACAGTGGGAGCAGTTCTCTTCCGTAAAATATCTGGGTGTAGACATAAGGCGCGATTTGAAATTGTACGACCGTATAAACTTAATCGTGGGCAAAGCAAATGCCGGATATATTCATTGGAAGAATCATCAGGAAGTGCAGTTCACCAACAAAGGAAGTAGGTTACAAAACATTCGTTCTTTCAACGCTTGAGTATTGCTCATCAGTGTGGGACTCGTACCAGGTGCGGAGTTATAGAAGACACAGGGGAGATCCAACGGAGAGCAGCATGCTTCGTTACGGGCTCATTTAGTAAGCGTGAAAGCGTCACACAGATGATTGGGAAACTCCAGTGGCAGGCATTGCAAGAGACGTTCTGTATCGCGGTACGGGCATCTGTCAAAGTTCCGATAGGATATGTTTCTTGAGGAGTCAACCAACATATTGCTTCGTTATAACTCGCGAAGCAACCACAAGGCTAAGATTAGAGAGACTAGAGCCGGCACGGAGACACACTGGCAATCGATTTTCCCGCAAACCATACGCGACTCGAATAGGAGGCGGAAGTGACAACGGTTCATGAAGTACCCCCCGCCACACCCCATGTGGTGGCTTGCGGAGTATGGATGGAGATGTAAATTTATAAATTCAATGCGACATGCGTCGTGGCGTGTGTGGAGACGAATTAACGAACCGCAGGAATGTCTCCAGGTGGCGTGCGTTCTTCAGAGAATGCCTTTCAACCTTAGTGTTTGGCCACGCTTCGGACGGATGAAACTCGTCAGAATGTTGGAGCCATTGAGGCAGCAATTTGGAACCACCGCACCGGCTCGTGGAACTGCAGACCTAATCGCAGCAGTTCAACCTTTCACTGGGTACGAAGTACAATATTGTTCATCACAAGATGAAATTTTGTAAAAATTGTGGTAGCTGGAGTCCAAAGAACCTGACAGACGAGCATAAGGGCCTGTGATTGGCAACGTGCTAGATCTCTTAAACAGGTGACGCGTTTCATTCCGAACCTCGCACAGTCGGACTGTTTGGACCCATGAAGAAATCCCGGCCAACCGACGCTTTGCGACAGATGCGGAAGTAAAATAATCAGTCCGCAGATGGCTATACTCCAAACAAACGGACTTCTCCTAACAGAGTACATTAAATCTGGTACCACGATGGGAGTAATGTGTTAATGATACTGGTTATTATGAAGAAAGTAAGTGAAAGATGTCATGTTACTTAAAATTTTTTCTTACCGATTACACAATTTTGTAATAACACAATTGTGCGCTACTTACCGTTCTCGCATCCTAGGATTGACACTACGCCGCCTTTTCGATGAGTTGTTGCAGTATTAATTGCTACTAGTGTAAAACGTCATCAATTGTGGTCGGAGAAGGAACAGTAGCAACTATTTGCAAATTGGTAGTGACGGCATCGCACCAAAAGCAACAATATAAACTACAGAAACAGTAATAACACATGGCTATTTCATGTAATAACTAACTGAACTGCATAGTACGTACAGCAACATGAGCAAATCAGTGTGTAGAGGTAGTGAGGAGAACGAATGTTTCCAGATTGCATACATTATCGTCATAAGACATAACTCATGGCCTGATAAGTGGCCACGTTATCGGTGGAACGTTAAACCCTAATCTTCTTTCTTTTGTTCTTTTCCTGGCGTGATGGCATGGATAATAGTGTTTACACAATACGATCACCTGTAGTTGACAGTAAAGTAGACAGCAGTCCTTACAATTCTTAAGACCGGTAGGTGTATCCTATCCCCGAGGTCTCTATGACAGTAGATAACACAAGATTGCAGGCTGCCCGTTTTGACCTGATTACCTCCATATAGAGGGTTTTCAGCTGTCGCCTTTGTCAATACATTCTCCAAGGAATTGGAACAGCTCTATTTGATGCACGTGTATCTTTCGTCCAAACTCAATTCAACTAGATACCCAGTAAGGTCAATAATAAATTTCACTCCCTCTTTACTACCACATGACCTACAAATTTATTAATTCTGCCTGCTAAACCGAATACACACAATAAGTAAAATTTCGTTATTTTATGTCCTTCCTGCTGTTGCAATATTAATGGTCAGTACTGTACAACGTCATAAGTTGTGGTCGTAGAAGGAACAGTGACGACTATTTGTAAATTTGTAGTGAAGGCATCGCAACAAAAGCAACAATATAAACAGCAGAAACAGTAATAACACACAACGATTCATGTAAGAACTAACTGAATTGCATAGTAACAGTAAGGGATTCAATTTACGGTTGTGTTACATCGTAGTAAGTGATGATAATTTCAGTATACGCTAACTTGACCACATAAAACACCGAGCGAGGTAGCGCAGTGTTAACACACTGGACTCGCATTCGGAAGGATGGTGGTTCAAATCCACCTCCGGCCATCCAGATTCAGGTTTCCCGTGATTTTCCTAAATCACTCCAGGCAAATGCCGGGATGGTTCCTTTCAAAGGGTACGGCCGATTTCCTCCCCCATCCTTCCCCAAAAATCCGAGCGTAAGCTCCGTCTCTAATGACCACGCTGTCGATGGGACGTAAAACCCTAAGGTTCCTTCCTTCCTTTTTGACCACATAAAACGAAAATCATGAATATCAGTGCATTCTATACCTAGCCAAACGGCCTTTACATACCGCTCATCATTATCAAAGATAATAACTAAAATGTTGTATTACCTACATAACGGCTGTTTTGTCCCATTTGCCGGCCGCGGTGGCCGAGGAGACTGAGGCGCTCCAGTCAAGGTCTGCACGGCCACTACGGTCGGGGATTCGAATCCCCCCTCGGGCATGGATATTTGTGCCGTCCTAGTTCGTAAGTAGTTCATAAGTAGTTTGTAAGTTTAGGGACTGATGACCCCGTAGTTAAGTCCCATAGACTATACAAACATTTGAACATTTTTGTCCCATTTAAACGTAAGTTGGTGGTAGTGCACAATCAAAAGTGCTGGAGTTATACGGCTATGTCAGGTGCAAATAGTGGGGTCAGTTGTGCAATTCGTTTTTGTTCTATAGACCACTGCTGTTTACAGATTATGGTCAGAAGAACCTTGCAGACACGGGCGCTGGTGGCATTAACAGCGCTTCTAGGTGGTAAAGCGTCCCCCTCTCGCCTGATTCTCACTTTCAGACTTCTCCGGAAATGCGTGTACATCTACAAGATCCCAAAACGTGCTGGCGGTTCAGGAGACTCTCATCTGAGTTATCAGGCATCTGCTTGTGGGAAAACCGTGCGTAACCAGTCCAAAAGAAAAGCAGCGTGCCTCTCATTAGCTGCACTCTCCTTAAATTAAACAAGTTTCGTTCGTTCCTTTTCATGCCTTTACTTTACTAAGCTTGCCTCCCCGTACAATAATTAACTCGTGAAAGTAACTAATAATACACCAAAAGTCTGTAATTCCAACGGATTTTGAATAGCAAACTATTCTTTGAATACTCACTCAAAAACACGAGTTCTCGAAAACTACTTCCCTATGAAGTTGAAATTTGGCAGATATGTAAATTACAGGTAGAAGACGTCAGTTAATAGTGGTTTTTGCGATAGAGCAGAATTAAGGGGATCTAAAAGCATACGTGAATTTAACTCCAGTAACTTATCTAATTAGAGACATTAATATGATTTTTTTCTGGTTTACAATGCGGAATGGATCAATGATGTAATCAGATTTTTCCCACAGGACGGATTAAGACGGTCAAAAGAAGATTAATGTTTATTTAAACAATCCTTTAGCATTTTATTTTCTGCAGCTCTAAAAGATCTTTGCGTATCTTTTGTTTCCATATTCACCAAAGATATAGGCTACCACTCCAAACGCGTCTCGAAAATGAGCGATGATTGTCTCACTGAAAACGTATATATTACTCGAGATTTTGTTTTTTAAAGTCTGTATAAGCGATAAATCGTTGCGGCACTACCATTTAACCGTGACTAGCATTGATATTATCTAAGTCCAGCGAGACGTTTGTCAAATTATTTTTGAGAAAATGGACAAAGATAGTACTTCACAGAAAACAATGTTACTGATAAGCTCAATAATCAAAACTGCATTTTTAACTTTCTACGAGCTGTGTCACGTTACACTCTGCAAGAACTTTTTCCTATCAGGAGGTACTTGCTTATGTCACCTATATATTATTCGTATTGTTTTCTGAACAACTTTCAAGTAGAATCACTTTTGACTGTCCTTACTTGGAAAATTAAGGGTGATTGTTTTTAGTATATCAATGATCTTATTGTTTTAAAGTTGTTAGATATGAAGCGTGGTTGTTTTCATTTACATTACAAATTTTCTATTAAAAAAGTGAAGGATGTTTGTGGGCCGCGGTGGAGTAGCCGAGCGGTCTAAAGCGTCGCGCTGCGGAGCGCGCGGTTGCTCGCCGTGGAGGTTCGAGTCCTCCCTGGGGCATGGGTGTGTGTGTTTGTCCGTAGGTTAGTTTACCTAGGTTTAAGTAGTTTGTAAGCTACGGACTGATGACAACGCAGTTTGTTCCGATAGATTTACAAACATTTGAATTTGATGTTTGTGGTTGGTTGGTTGTTTGGGATACGGGGACCAAAGCGCTAAGGTTATCGGTCCCCCCGGTGGTGAGGGGAAGGAGTGATAATAGGAAAGGAGGGGACGGTAAAGGAAATGCAGTGCACTGAGGAAAGAAAGAAGAAAGAAGAAAGACTGCATTAGCTCGGGCCCCGTGCTCGCCATGCACGTACTCACGAAAGAACTGTAAACCCCCTGGGGGGTTTGTCTTTAGTATGTCAATAATTTGATTATTAAACAAAGGAATGGCCTTTTTTTAGTTACGTCAAGGGAAAGAAGTCGCGGGCAACAACTAGTCATAGCTATGTGCCCTAAATAGACAAAATCTAATTTCACGTTTTCAAGAAGATGCTTTGTTATCCTCTATACGATTATTACTTCATTGTATAAAGTACGTTGTTCCTCTCTTGCCGGCCGCGGTGGCCGAGGGGACTGCAGCGCGCCAGTCACAGTCTGCACGTCCACTACGGTCGGGGGTTCGAATCCCCCCTCGGGAATGGATTAGTGTTAGCTAGTTCATAAGTATTTTGTAAGTTTAGGGACTGATGACCCTGTAGTTAAGTCCCATAAGCTATACAAACATTTGAAACATTTTGTTCCTCTCTTCATTCAGTCAGTCTTTATAAATTGCGCCGTTTTAGCCTCTTTTAACAGAGAATGATCTACACTAAAGGTATAGCTTACCGTTTTCATTACAATTTTCGGAACTGTATATCTTATGTAAGGTCGTGGAATCTGTTACACATATGCAATTAAGCAGAATTTCTAAACCTGGATCCGCAAATTAGCGACACTGCTACACCAACACTTCTACAGGGTCGCGCAAATAAAAGTGAGCCGGAGAACACACTTCCAGGATACAAAGAAACACAGCAGAGGAAAGGAAATGTTGTCACAGATGTTGAAAGTAACCACCATTTATCTCTTGGCACTTGCGGACCCTGGTCAGCAATTTGCTGAAGCCGGATCAGAGCTGGATAGCTGGAATTGCTACCACCTCAACCTAAATGTTTTGAAAACTACGGGGGTTGTTGCGATACACCTTAGACTTGAGGCCTCCCCACACAAAGTAATGGCACACTGACACTTCAGGGGACCTGGGTGGCCAGCTAGTGCCGCGACTACACTGACCTCTGCTAACAGGCGTGAAGATTATATAAAAGTATGCGCCATGGTTCGGCCAGCTGTATAATCATTTGCTCCATACTGTTGGGAGTAATTGTGTGTCTTTTCCTGCTCCGATAATGCTGCGACACTTTAATTGACCCACCTTATAGAGAGTGTTTCAGACCACCCGTCCACACTTTACAAATCCTTTTGAAGTCTTATGAAATGTAAAATACGATCCCTCCTAATACTAAGAGTACGACGTCGGATCGATTGGTGCCATTTGCAACTTTCAATTCCCACCAGAAGTGGGCTATTCACACCGAAAGTCGATTTTTAATGGACTGGTATATTTTTCTTACTGATCTTGATTTTATACCGAAAATGGAGAATATTTTGTTTAAATAAATTCTAAATCGTCATTCTCCACACCAAAATGCCTTCTGTAGTGTGATGGCCCATCTGGAAAGTTGCATGCATAGATTAATTGATGTGGTTATATACTAAAACCAAATAAGTTACACAACTCTAACAATGTAATATGTTATTAAGGAGCATATAGTTCAACCAATAATACCTTGAAACGCAAGGCAATAGACCGTGCAGTGATATGGGCCCACCGGATTCTAAGTACAGAACGGACACATAAAAACATATTCGCGCTTGTAAGCTGGATTGAATCATATCGAGTCGAATACCGTTTATTGAATACATCGTTACACTAAGAACAACCTCGTTCATGTCCCTGCTAGTACCGTGCTTCACCCTTTCGTGTGACTTCTCTGGAAACAAATGTCGAAAGTGATTTGTAAGCGGAGAATAACGATTCGACATAGAATCGATCAAATAAGAAGAAAGTGCCATTCTATTTCAAAATCGACTTCCGGTCTGAATAGCACACTTCCGGTGGGAATCGAAAGTTGAAAATTCCACCATTCGATCCGGCGTAGTATTCTTACTACTAGAAGGTATTGCATTTTACATTTCATAAGACTCCCAAGGGTTTGTAAGGGGGACGGGTGGTCTGAAACACCCGGTATATCGTGAATAAGAATCAAAGCGCATCTACCATGCTACCAATCAAGACTATAAAACGAATTTGTTTGTTTTCTGATTTGATTGATTGGAACAATATCATTCTTTGAATATAACATGTGTGGTCAACAACAATTCATACATAACAATAATAATAATAATAATAATAATAATAATAATAATAATAATAATACGGTTTTCTGTTCCGCAGGACCTAATTGAGGAGTAAGACTCCATGGTCATGGGACAAGTAAGTACACGTAGTTTAACACAAGAATGGTGATAGAAAAACTTAGTCATATGGACATGACAATCTTAAGCCTAAGTAAAAAAGAATAACGAATAAAAGGAATTAGCTTAATTTTTTGATTTTTTCATGAGTTTGTCGATAGAATAAAAGGAGTGAGCCATGAGGTAACTCTTCAGTTTACACTTGAGAGCACATGGTTTATTACTAAGATTCTTGAGTTCTTGTGGCAGCTTATTGGAAAATGGGTGTTGCAGAATAATGCACGCGTTTCTGCACAGGAGTCAAGGAGGGGTGATCCAAATGTAGATGCCATTTCTGTCTAGTATTCACCAAGTGAAAGCTGCTAACTCGTGGGAATAAACTGATATTGTTAACAACTAACGACATTAAAGAAAATACGTATTGTGATGCCAAAGTCAGAATTCCCAGGTACTGAAAAGGGGTCGACACCACATAGTGCTCGAATTGCCCATTTCTGAGCTAAAAATATGCTTTTTGTATCAGTCGATTACCTCAAAAAATAACGCCGTACGTCATAAGTGAAACCGAGCGAGGTGGCGCAGTGGTAACACACTGGACTCGCATTCGGAAGGATGGTGGTTCAAATCCACCTCCGGCCATCCAGATTTAGGTTTTCCGGGATTTTCCTAAATCACTCCAGGCAAATGCCGGGATGGTTCCTTTGAAAGGGCACGGCCGATATCCTTCCAAATCCTTACCCAAAACCTTCCGAGCGTAAGCTCCGTCTCTGATGACCACGCTATCGACGGGACGTAAAACTCCAAGCTTCCTTCATAAGTGAATGAAAGTAAGCATAGTAGACCACTTTTCGTGTTGAAAAATCACTTATTTCAGATATTGTTCTAATGGTAAATAAAGTAGAATTTAGTTTTTGAACAAGATCCTGAACATGGGCTTTCCACGACAGCTTATTATTTATTTGAACACCTTGAAATTTGAACTATTCAGTCTCACTTATCATATGGCCATTATGTGTAATCGAAATATCGGCTTTTGTTAAATTATGTGTTAGAAATTGTAAAAAACTGAGTCTTACTTTGATTTGGCATCAATTTGTTTTCTACAAACCATGTAGTTATCTATTGAACTGCATTATTTGATACTGTGTCAATATCACAAATAACATCCTTCACTACCAAGTTGGTATCATAAGCAAACAAAAATATTTTACAATCCCCTGTTTATTTATATAAATCAGAAACAGTAGTTGTCCCAAAAGCGACCCCTGTGGCACCCCACACTTAACTATGCCCCATTGTGACTGCACGTCATAGCCATTTTCAACATTTCGGAGAATTACAGTCTACTGTATATTATTAGCGTAAGAGGTGAACCAGTTGTGAACTATTGCTCTTATTCCATAATGTTCCAACATCTGCAATTATATTTTGTGATCAACACAATCAAACGCCTTTGTTAAATAAAAGAAGACACCTAATGTTCGTAGCCTTTTATTTAACTTATCAAGTGCCTCACAGATAAACGACAATATAACATTTTCAGTCGTTAAACCACTCCTGAAACCAAACTGTACGTTTGACAATAAATTATGTCAACTGAAACGATCAATGAACCTTGAAAATACAGTCTTTTCAATAACTTTAGAAAAAACCGATGGCATAGAAATAGGTCTATAGTTATATACATTATCCCTTTCTCATTTTTTATAAAATGGCTTCACTGCTGTGTACTGTTATCTGTCAGGAAACTGACCATTCTGAAAGGAAAAATTAGAAATACCGTATGGCTGAGTACTGGGCTAACATATGGATAACAGTACTTTAGAATTCTGATAGATATTGCGTTATATCCACAAGAGTCCTCAGTCTCTAGTGATTTAATTATTGACAATTTCCCATTTGTAAGTATCATGGAGGAGCATTTCAGGTAATAGCCTCGGAAAGCTATTTTCTAGCAGTTTTATATGATTACTTGTAGTAACTAGGGTTCTGTTTAGTTCACCTGCTATATTCAGAAAGAATATATATAACTTTTCAGTAACAGAAACATTTCTACTACACACTACCTGCTGCTGCCGACCAGACACTTCCTTCACGACTGACCAGATGATTTTAATTTTATCCTGAGAATTTGCTATTCTTTTTGCATGTCACATACTTTTTGCCTTCTTATTTTTCAGTACTTTACAGTACTCTTTGTAATGAGCTACTGCATCTTTATTCTAACTAACATTTTGATACATTTCCCGCTTTGTTCTACATGATACTCTTATCCTCTTTGTCAGATACCCTGGCTGCCTGTAACTGGAAGTACCGTGTTTTGAGCGGAAAGCAACTTTCAAACAGAAATGTGTTCACAAAAGCATGATATTTATCATCTATATTATCAGCACTATAAATATCTTGTCATTCTTGTTCCTTAAGTAGACTTAAAAAGGTCTCAATTGCTTTTCTAAGTAGTTTATATTTATATATAGCATTTGTTTGAGCACAAATATCTTTTAGAGTTAAAATTTGTGCACCATAATCTGAAAGGCCTTTTATTATTCTGCTAACAGATTGCTCCTCTAACAATAAAGAATAAGCAAAACTATTGCCAATGGTAGAACTGTTACTGCCTTGCACTCTCGTTGGAAAGAACACATTTTGCATCAGATGATAGGAATGAAGGAGATCTGACATTTGCATTTTCCTTGAGCTGTTACGTAAACAATTGATGTTGAAATGTCCACACACAGCTAAATTTTTGTACTTCCTATAAAGTTAACCCAGAACCAATTCTAGCTTGGGCAGATTCATTTTAAAATCTGATTCAGGGGACCTATAAATAACAACAATTAGAAGTTTAGTTCCGTTAACATTAACAACTCCTGTACAGCATTCTAATACCTTTTCTGTGCAGTGTTTTTAAACACTGAATGATTCCAATGGAAAATTGTTTTTAACATATATGGCCACTCCCCCACACTGCAAGGAACTTCTAGAGTAGAAGGCAGCTGACCTATATCCTGGCAAATTATGTCTCTGAATTATCCCATCATTTAAAAAGTGCTCTGAAATAATAATGTCAGAATCTACATCCATAAACAATTAATTAACTTTATCTCTGCTACCTTGTATATTCTGATGAAATCTAGTAATTGCATTATTAATTACACTTTGTCCAAAGTGGTTTCTTTGTTAGAGGGACTTCCTTTATGCGGGAATACCTATCAGCTGTTTTCAGTCTAATAAAGATGCAGCCCTAACACCAACTATCACAGGAATTTTTTCCATGAGTGACACCCCACCCCCTATTACTTATTGGACGATTGAGCTCCATGACTGTGTATTATATTTTATTATTTTTTAAATAAATGCAGCAACTAGCCACTTTTTATTAGGTTTTGTTATGCTGAAACCAGTTTACACCCTTCTTCATTTGGCCTAATTAATAAACTAACAGACTAAAAGACAAGTTATCTATAGCATTAAAATTTACAGCAAGCTATACAACACATGAGGAATATACAGACTTATCTGCAACTCACTTTCAAAAATATAAATTGGCCAAACAGGTAGAAAATTCCGGGAACACATAAATTCCCTTCTTTTAAAAAACCTAAGGAAATCCACATATAGATGAAGGAGAATATAACCTGTGACAGACATAACCTGTAAATACTTCACCTAGTTAACAAAGAAAAAATAACGAGCCTTCTTCAAGAAATTTAAATTTTTTTACATAAATACACATCCCTATCTGACATACTGAGCGACCAAACAGATTCTATATTTTTCTATAAAAATTCCATAAACTATTGATTAAACCACATATCATGTAAAGTCTAGAAAACATAATCTGACATAAACCTATTCAATGCATCTAATATTTCTGCAACATGTAAACATAATTAATTCTACTTTTAGTATTAAAATAAGTAATATTTATACTATGTATATAAAGCATTGTGTTAATTTCTGATCTTCAAAATAGTTTAAACATCCAAATAATCGTCATACATTGCACTCGGCATACTCATAAAACATTTTCAATTTTCATATACCATAGTTTAAATGAAAATAGAAGTCTTAGTAAAGTAAAACTCTCACCATAGATCTCGGGGGAAACGAAGATCTGAAAGTCGACAAGATGGAGGATACAGTGAGCACTTGGAAATTGAAAATTAGAACGTATTCTACAGCATTAACGAGGAAAGAACCAATATGTAGAGGAGTTTGGAAGTACTTTCAATCACAGCATTTCGTAAATAATAAAAATCGAAATTTAAGAAAGTAAAACAAAATAGGTTATTTTGCACAGGCCATCTGTAGCTTCCAAACTTCTGTCGACGTTTACTTTAATTACTCCAACAGAAAATGGGTACAACACGGAAACGCGTTTTGACATAACAAAACGTATTAAAAAGTAGCCTGTTGTAATATAAGTCGATAAAATATAATTTGTGGACGCCCAGAAGAGGACGTTCTGTCGATTGCTAAAATTGAAATTCTTATGAGCTATTTACCGCGTCATGATGATATATTTCTCCAACGTTTCCGATCCGTTACAGGAACCTGCGCTGAGAAGAACAATCATGTTCCATGTAAGACATCATACAATGTTGACTTGTTGCAATGTGGCTACAGAAGTGTGCTGTATTCTTTCACTATGGCGCGTAAAAGAGAATGCGGAAAAATAAGACTCCCCCTGTTACTTAACAGACGATACATTATACACAATGCTAACTATTATTCATTTTTGATTGATCAACTTGACATTCAGCTTCTTTTTCTTGAGCGCCATGGGGAATGAATCGCAAGCTGTTTATCAACAGCAAGCATTCATAGAATCTGCTGTTGAAATGACTGGCAAATATTTTTCGTGATGGCACCAAACAACTGCCTGACTCTCTTTCGTGATCAGAATATGCTGTTGTTACAATCGATGGTAGTTTTTACAATTTGTTGTTTCCGTTATACGATTAAAGCATTCTGGTCTGTAACTTAGGTAATTCTGACGACAACAGTGACTTTTGATTAAAACTCCACTGTTGTGTTTTACGGACCACTATAGGTTTTCCAGTAGTTTTATGATTTTTGCAAATATTTCTGAGAAAGAATAATCAAAATATAAATAATGTTGTGTTGTGATATTCAGTCCGGAGACTGGTTTGGTGCAACTCTCCACCCAACTCTACCTTGAGTAAGCCTTTTCATCTCACAAGAACGCCAACCAATATCCATCTGAATCTGATTACTGTATTCGTCTCTTGGTCTCCCTCTGCGATTTTTACCCCAAACACTTCCCTCCAATGCTAAATTCATGATTCCTTGATGTCTAAGAATGTGTCCTACATATCATCATTTATTTTAGTCAAGTATGCCAGAAATTCTTCACCCTGAAGTTTAATTCCTTATCCAAATTTCACTTTGCTTTTCTTCACAGCTGCTCAAGATACAAATTGAAATAAAATTAAATAATACAAAATTAAATATATAAAAATAATATAATGTATTTGATATTTTATATTGTTTATTAACTGCATACTTTGGGGGGGGGGGGGTCGTACGGAAACAACGTAACTAATCCCGATAATCACGAATATTAATTATGATTCATGATATTTTTATAAATTTTTAATTTCTGTATAAAAAGGATTTTCGTGCGATTTATTCATCCCTAGATGAAATATTAATTAACGCGCCTTGCTGCGAAGCGCGCATATAGTTTGTAAGCCAAGGGACAGATAAGCTCATTAGTTAAGTCCCATAGATTTACAACCATTTGAAATATTAACCTCAGACCATTCTTCGAACCTCTATTAAAGAACACAACAAAATAATACGATGGCACAGGCATACGAAGAATTGTACCTTTACATGTGTATACCAACATTCAGATTCAAAATATCTATAAAAAAAATCAGACGAAAGTTCCTCGATATTAAATTGTCAAAAACTTTCACTTGAAATTTTCTTCGATGCGAGGTATAATAGTCCAAATAGAGCCCCCTGCCCCAAACGGCTTCCGGTTAAGCCTCCAGAGGTTCTGGCCATTGGCGGCCAAAAAACACGTCTGTAAAACTTGGTGGAGATCGGTTAAAGGCGCGACCTAAAAAAGTCGGACACGTTACAGATGGTCACACAACAGTGCCAAATCACCGTTAGTTCTAGAAAAATCTCTGAAACGGCGCGAGATATGGAAGAAAACATAAGAGAGCAAAGTTGTAGGGAAAATTCTCCTCAACAAATGAGATTATTCAGTTTTCGTCTCATATGAACGGTTAAGGTGTTATTTGCAGTTAAATCTCTAGCTGTAAAAGCCCATCGCAAACGGCCCACTTTTAGTGTTACTGACCTGAAGAGAGCCAAAAAGAACACATTCGATAATGCCTTCACGGGTGTCCCACCTATATATATCAGAGCTTGTCAGTGGATGTGATCTAAGAATCATATATCGAAGATCTGACGTCACAGTTTTTATTATTATTATTTAATTAATTAGTTTATTTATTTATTTTTTGAAAATTTCCATAATGAGGAACAACATTGAAGCATCGGTCGGAAATGATTTGATACGTTATCTCCTTCGTAAGTAGGCTACACTTCCTAAGGAGTCTTCCAATAAACCTCGATTTGGAAACAGTTACCCCTCTGATTAGTTTTATGTGGTCGTCCCACTTTTCAATACTTCCGTGCGCATACTCCCCCACTATTTCTAGTGATTATTCGCCAACAATAAAATGAAACTGAGGCGCGCCTCACTCTGAGACGATACGATATTCGATAGGAGAGTTGTGCTCTCCTTGTGACGCTTGTTCAAATGTTCAAATGTTTGTTAAGCTTAAGGGACTTAACTACGGGGTCATCAGTCCCTAAACTTACAAACTACTTATGAACTACCTACAACTAAGAACGGCACAAATATCCATGCCCGAGGGGGGATTCGAACCCCCGACCGTAGTGGCCGTGCAGACCGTGACTGGATCGCCTCAGTCCCCTCGGCCACCGCGGCCGGCGTGTGTGACGCTTGTGCTCTCATTGCGATGATACAATATCCTATAGATACGCGATATGGTTCGCCATACGGCGAACACTAAGTCGACACGAATCAAGTTTTTCTTTAGGCTGCTATCATTCTTCTAATATTCTTAAGAGTACGGCATTGTGGCCTGTCATAGTTTGACGTTTCACAACACAAAAAATACCACGAATTCTACTAAATGAATCCAGATAGTTTCCACTTCTTGAAACAAAAAAATCTGTTACGCTGACAAAATAGGAAACACGTTTTCGATGTAACATTTCTCCTGCTGAGAAGCTAGCTCAAAGTGTGCGACTGACGTAAAAGAATAAACCAAATGTAATATGCAGCATTGGTCGTTACTAGAAGCTGTATTACTGTGGCAGCAGACCGATTTCGATCACATAGTGACCACTTTCAATGCGTCTTCAAGAAGGCATTGTGGATGAAATCATAATACAAGTTGAAATAACATATACAACTGTGATACGTTGGAAATGAATTTCCGAACATTACAGTGCTAGGAGGAAGCACTACCCAGTATGGCACGGCATTTCATTCAGTATGGAACTACGTAGATAGCGGTTACCTGTTAATAAACATAGAATCATAAAAGCTGTTAAATTTCTCAAAATACCGTAGTATATGGTAAAGTTTGAAAAACATTCAGAAGCAACGTTCTTGGATGACATGTGAGATAAGCAACCGCTGGTGGTGTAGAAGTGGGTGGCGCCAAGGGTGGATCCGGGGGGAGGGGGGCCCAAAAATGAGAGAGAGAGAAGGGGAAAAGAAAAGAGAGAGAGAGAGAGAGAGAGGGGGGGGAGAGGGAGGGAGAGGGAGAGGGGAGAGAGAGAGAGAGAGAGAGAGAGAGAGAGGGGAAGGGAGGGAGGGAGGGAGAGAATCTCAGCATAAGAATAATTAACTTTTACTTATAGGCAGCATATACTTGAGTTTAAAATTGCAAAATCCCTGTAATTAACATAATGTAAATTGACTTTTTTGTTATGCTTCCATTTAATTGCTTTTTGCTATTTTTGTCAGTAATGTGCATTGAAACTAAGTAAAACAGACTCGTTTATTGTTTCGTGATTGAGAGATAAATGCGCTATTATGTACGTTATATTCATACGTAAATAAAGTTAAAGTATTTGACAATGTGAAAAAATTGTGAATTTCTAGGGCTGCGTCCAGTCTTGCGCATTCAGGTGTTAACAGTTTCTCTCTGGATTCTTTTCCTAGTCACTAAGAAATAGTGCTGCCACCCATTATAAACAGTTTTATTTGAAGCTACACGTTTCCTTTTATCGTTATCGGAGCATATTAGAAATTTCGACGGCATTTTTCCGCACATCAGAGACAAAGGATTTTCATGGTAGTAGAAATTCTTCTAGAAAGACAGACAACTGTAATTTTGTTGCTCGGGAAAGCTTTCTGGAAAATTTATCATATTTTGAGTAGCAATTTTACAAAGCAAGAAGAATAAATTGATTCAGTAGGCTTCAACGCGACACAGAAAATCTGATTTTAGGTTCTGAGGGGATATCAAACTAACTGCGACATATTTATTGGCTGTTTGATTGTGACCCGTAATTGGGCGACCTTTTAGGATACGCTGGTTTTCAAATGTTCAAATGTCTGTCAAGCTTACGAGACTTAACTGCGGGGTCATCAGTCCCTAAATTTACAAACTGCTTATGAACTACCTTACACTAAAGACGACACAGTCATGTCCGAGGCAGTGGCGTAGCTATCATAGGGCTAGGCGGGGCAGTGCCCCGGGGCCCCCGAGCTCAAGGGGCCCCCCTCGACAACCGTGAACGACGTTTGAAAAAAGTTGCAGTACACTATCGAATTTTTGTTGTTGCTCTCCCTCCCTACCGTCCATTATCTCCACCTTCCCTCAATCATCCCACAGTAGCCGCACTGGGCCACCGGGTGGCGGAACATTGCTTTTAGTGGGATCTTCACAAGACGCCGCTCGGTGGTGCTGCTCACCTTCCAAGCCGCCAGTAGCTGTGTACAACAATCGGCACACTTCAGTCGGCGTTGCAATGGAAGTAGAGGCAGCATTAAAGCTGTTCACAGCAACAACTGCGCCTTCGCAGTATAGCGGCATGCCGCTCGGCACAGAGTGAAGGATCGAGCACCTCCAAATAGTGAATAAATACTTTTACTGTACAGTACTTGTTATTGGCAAATAGAAATGTACAGTTCAATTATACAAATAATCTGTTTTCCGAACATCCACGTCCCCCAATTACTTCGAATAGTCGACATTCTACTGTATATGATATTTTAGTTGAATGAAGGATTTCAACATTTAACTTTTTGAACCCTGAGCAACAAACCTCAAACGCACGAAGTGAAATCCAAATATTATTCCCACTCAGAATATAAACATAACAAGGTCTATTGCTTGTCCGCTAAAACATGACCCTGCCACCGTTAGTGTGTTGTCGGTTGAAGTCGGAGTTGCCGTGGCTGCCAATCTTTGCAAAATATCAGTGAATGGCGCTGAATTACTAGCAGTGTGTTTGACAACACACGGTCTGACCACATTTGAATATGAAGCCTGTAAAATGTATTATTACAGAATGGTATTATTATGGTAACTAAACTGTTTGTATAATGAATTCCCCCAAGGTAGTGCTCCTTAATCATAGATCCCATTGAAGTGCTGTAACCAGCTGCACTCTGAAATGCATGCAAGAAGAAGAGAAAATATGGTTACTTTGTCAGAATATTGAATTGTCCATTCTAAACGCTGCAATCTACCCCAGTGTCGTGATAATAAGCGAAGATATCGACTTATTACTTCATACAGTCTGGTAGCGGCACAGCTCAATAGAAAGTGTTTCATCATGCAAAATCCGGCAATTTCCTTTTGCTGAAACCGTGCTACACGAATATTTCCCCTATTTTTTTCTTTGACAGGGCTATCAACGAAATAAGGCTGATAGGTATGGAGCATGGGGTCGTTTTATCTGCATGTCCCGCCCAGGTCCAACTCTGTCCCTCGGCAAAATTTCATCCAAATGCATCCAGTAATTTTTGCGTAAAAGCATACAAAACAAACTTTTACATTTATAACTATATTATCTGCTGCGTGCCACTTAATTTACTTACCAGTATTTAGGTTTGTCTTATTATTTCTTCCAGTGGGCGGTAAGGAGCTGATGAAATAGTTTTGCATCGGTATACAGTTTTAGTTTAAAGAGGGCCCCCAATGTCAGTTTTGCCCCGGGGCCCTTGGTGACATAGCTACGCCACTGGTCCGAGGGGGGATTCGAACCCCCGACGGGGAAAGGCCTCAATGCGCTCGTCCGCTCCGCCACGGCACGCTGGTTTTCAGTTTCTGCATTGTTGTTCAGTGCGTCGTTTGATAATGATACAGGTACGCCGGCCGGATACGGTACTGTTCGTCCACGGTAAGTTGACGATTCTTTCGCTGGCTGTTGGTAGCGTCAGGAGGCGTGTACCATGGCTGACAGGCGGGAGGGCTAACCTCCTTGGGCGAGGGCACTGAGTGGATGGTAGCGCCGCTGGGTTGGAAACGTCACCCGGAACAATTTGCGCAGTAATATTTCGTGTACAGGGGCAGTGTAACTTTGGCAGAACTCCGAAATAAATGAATGTTCTTAAAGTAGTGCAGATGCTTTTTGTACCAGGTGGCACCAGCTAAATCGTCTTCACTTATCGAATTTCATAGTGCTACAGTTTTATGCGACAGTCTACAAGTACTACAAGACAGATCTGCATACATGAGCTTTTCTTTACAATAAAGAAATAAATAAAATAACAATAAATTCTAGCGAGGAGCTAGCCCTTCAAGCTACACAACCTCACAAGTCATCATGTGTTGATGAGAGACTGACTATTTCATCCTCGGTGACAACTACAGTTGCGTCTACCGGTTACGTGTTTCAGAAACGAGATATAGGTCAAGTGCTCCTCTCACTACTGCCTACTGCCAAATCTTACGATCTACAATCAGGCCAGGGTTAGCTCAAGGGTGGGGGTGGGAAGCGACAGTATCAAGTTTCTGCCCCCGGTGGGAAACATCGTAGGTATAGCACTGTCTACAATGTTCGGTGTGAAGTGTTGACATGATCTGTGTTCACTTTTGTTGTTTGCCATATAGAACCAAGTTTGAACATCGCAGTTTCTAAAACGCACTGACGCATGAAGTGTTGAAATGAGCTGTGTACACTGTTCTTGCTTGCCATATCGCACCAAATTTAAACATGAGATGATAAAGAAATAAACAAGTGTGCCCACAGCTGAACACAGGGCATTCAGGCTCTGAATTTAATTCGATTTGTAACTGTTTCCCAGACTGGCCAAATGGGTATATGGAAATCTCAATACAGTCGAGGCCATGTGAAATTGGCATAGGTTTCTCTAAATATTTACAATTGAAATGTTTGTAATCCTATGGGACTCAACGACTTCGGTTATCAGTCCCTAGACTGACAAACTACTTAAACTAACTGAAACTAAGGACGACAAATACATTCATGCCCGAGGGATGACTCCAACCTTCGACAGGTAATGGCTGCGAGCACCGCAGCAAGGCGCCTCGGACATAATTACAAATTTGGAAGAATTGGACTATATGGTTGAATAAGACTGACCACTCAAAAACTCAAACAGTTGTACAATATGGTCGAGAATTAATAATTTTTTTACAATCATGCCCACAGGATCAAGGTATTAAGTGAATTACTGGTAATTGCAAAAAAAAAAAAAAAAAAAAAAAAAAAAACTGGGCACATGGTTTGATTGTCATTTTGATCATTCTAATAAATATAGCGTTCTACATTTCAGATTTTCTGTTTTTTTTTAACTTTTCACTGTTTAATGTGGCAGAATCATTGTAATATTTTTGTAATTATA
This sequence comes from Locusta migratoria, assembly GCA_026315105.1. Lineage (NCBI taxonomy): Eukaryota > Metazoa > Arthropoda > Insecta > Orthoptera > Acrididae > Locusta > Locusta migratoria. Next base: position 688,410,619 of record CM048755.1, read on the forward strand.
AGCACTTCAAAATGACGCCACAGTGCACAGAAACTAATAGTGCATTGGTATTATATGGAAGTATATTAAAAAGTTTTTTCTAAGAAGCGGCTGTAACTTTGGAATAGATTTTGTGTGTTTCCTACATCAGTTATATGTGATAATGACTCTAATAAAATTTATTTCGAATATTATATACAGGGTGAGTCACCTAACATTACCGCTGAATATATTTCGTAAACCACATCAAATACTAACGAACCGATTCCACAGACCGAACGTGAGGAGAGGGGCTAGTGTAATTGGTCAATCAAACCATAAAAAAATGCACGGAAGTATGTTTTTTAACACAAACCTACGTTTTTTTAAATGGAATCCCATTAGTTTTGTTAGCACATCTGAACATATTAAAAATATGTAATCAGTGCCGTTTGTTGCATTGTAAAATGTTAATTACATCCGGAGATATTGTAAAATGTTAATTACATCCGGAGATATTGTAACCTAAAGTTGACGCTTGAAACCCCGACGTTCTGTTGCGTGTTGTAACAAACATGGGCCACGGTCGGCGAGCAGCATCTGCAGTGACATGTTTGCGATGACGACCGTGTTTACGAGTGTGGCTGTAGTGCACTGTTGTGGTTTGGTCTAGCTGTCGCAGTGTCCGCATGTAGCGCTTGGTGCTATTGTTATTCTGCATTCGTCTTTGCATGCAGACTAACTGTACTACACTCTGTTACCAGACGTCTGTGATAGTGTACTGCTGTAGGAACTGTGACCATGGTGTATTCGAACTCTGAAAAGGCGGAGATGATACTCATCTATGGCGAGTGTCGACAAAATGCAGCTGAAGCCTGCAGGGTGTATGCAGAACGGTATCCGGACAGATAGCATCCAACGAGCCGCACATTTCAAAACATCTACCGCCAACTGTATGCAACAGGTATGGTCGTAGCTCGCAAACGGGTCCGTAACAGGCCCGTCACAGAAGAATCGGGTGCAGTTGGTGTGTTAGCTGCTGTTGCCGTGAGCCCACACAGGAGTACACGGGACATTGCGAGAGCCGGTGGACTGAGTTAAAGTAGTGTCGTGCTCATACTGCATCGTCACCGCTTGCACCCGTTTCTTGTGTCGCTATATCAGCAATTACATGGTGATGACTTTAATCACCGAGTGCAATTCTGTCAATGGGCATTAACAGAAAATGCGTTGTAGTTCTACCTGTTTCCCGATGAAGTGGGTTTCACAAACCACGGGACAGTGAATCTACGGAACATGCATTACTGGTCCGTGGACAATCCTCGCTGGCTCCGACAGGTAGAGAGACAGCGACCGTGGACTGTAAATGTATGGTGCGGAATCATTGGCGACCACGTCATTGGTCCTTACTTCATTGCAGGGGCCCAAACAGCTGCAACATACATCGCGTTTCTACAGAATGATCTGCCAACGTTGCTTAAAAATGTCCCACTGGAAACGCGTCGACGTATGTGGTATCAGCATGTGGTGCACCTTGTAACATTTACATGCTATAGAAGTAATTACATTTCATTCTACCACTTTCAAACAGAATACTCAGCTTTTCAACATTTCGATGTATGGGGGTTCTGCTCGCTGCAACATTATTCTCCTGGGGCGACGTGGTAGAAATAAATACTCGATATATACAATTTTTTACTTCTACTTTAATTTGAAATCAAACTACTTCTCCACCAAAACATTACAAATTCAGAACATATACAAAGTATTAAAACGGTAGTACTTCCATTTCAAAACAACAGACTGACATAGCTTCCAGTGCACTTTAGAAAAGCCAAAACTCGAACTCCCCCCACGAAAGACGGTGAGGCAAATATATAACATCGGCAATAATGACCTTACATTATGCATTGTTCATAACAATTGAATATACTAATTTACAATTAACAAACACACAAATAAAGCACTTCATGTACACAAAAATAATCACAATATAAAATGAAAACTATACACACAATAGTTTTAGATCGCACCTATCTCTTTTTTAAGTTTTAATCACGCTACTTTTTGTTTGACATCAAACCAAAATGTTAAATGTCAATTAATTAGTTAATGAGTACATCATACATGTTCCTAATATATATTGAACTATCAATTATCTTGGCAATTAGCTGGTCAACACAACTTGTTTATGAGCCTGACATATATACAATGCTATTTATTTTCATTTCTTTTTGTTTTTCACAAAAGTTTTTACAATTCATCTGTTTAAGTCTTTAAATAACATACAATGACGAAACTATTGTTTATAGAACTGTCTGTAAAGTATCTAAGCGAATACTTGTTTTAATCTATCACTTGTTTTAATCACAGTATCACCGAGACACTGTCCTACGCTGATTCCTAGGCTAACTTCACACGCAACTCTTATCACTATTGAACCACACGATTCCGGATCCGACGCAGACGGTATCGTACGATAACATTGAGATGAGAGGGCCAGCAGTATTGTCACAACCTGCACATTCCGCAATTAACACTAGGCTGACCCTTGACAGGATGTTCGACGGACGTTTCATAGGACGCGGAGGACGCATAAATTGGCCAGTCCGTTCTCCTGATCTTACACCTCTGGACTTCTTTCTATGGAGTACGTTAAAGGAGAATGTGTAGCGTGATGTGCCTACAACCCCAGAGAACATGAAACAACGTATTGTGGCAGCCTGCGGCGACATTACACCAAATGTACTACGGCGTTTACGACATTCATTACGCCATAGATTGCAATTGTATGCACAAAATGATGGCCATCACTTTGAACATCTATTGGTCTAACATGTCGGGACACACTCCATTCCACTCCGTAATTGAAAATGGAAGCCACGTGTGTACGTGTAACTCACCCCTCATGATAATGCACATGCGCGTCAGTGAAAAAGACCAATAAAGATGTTAGCACGTGGACGTAATGTGCTGTTCTAGTCTCTTCTGTAACTAAGGTACATCACCGTTCCCTTTGGATCCCTACTTAATTCGGTGCTCCCCGATACACACGATCGAACAGCGGAGGAGTGGTACTCAAGCGTAAACTTTAGGTTACAATATCTCCAGATGTAATTAACATTTCACAATGCAACAAACGGCACTGACTACGTATTTGTTTATATGTTCAGATGTGCTAACAAAACTAACGGGGTTCCATTTTTAAAAAATGTAGGTTTGTGTTAAAAACATACTTCCGTGCATTTTTATAGTTTGTATTAACCAATTACACTAGTCCCTCTCCTCACGTTCGGTCTGTGGAATCGGTTCGTCAGTATTTGATGTGGTTTACGAAATATATCCAGCGGTAATGTTAGGTGACTCACCCTGTAAATATATATATGTGTGTGTGTGATCTCACAAAGCCTTTAAACACATGTTCACCCTCCTCAGCCTTGTGCCCCTCCCAGAAAAAGATTCTGTATCCGCCACCGTGGTGGCGCGTAGTGTTGACATTGTGTTCGAACAAATGAAAAGAGCCTATGATGAGGAAGAACAATACTAATGCCTCCTCGGAGTCGTTCAACTGTTTATTCGGAATATGGCTTTTAGGCAATTTTTACACGTGACGCTAACTTTCCTAAAATCAGGGGCAAGTCTGAAAAATCATCGAGTCCGTATCATCTGCCAACAACTCCTACTGTCTATCCATTTCAGTTTCATTTTGGGTCGACAATGTAAGAACAAGAGAAACATGTAACATCTCCGCACAGGAGACCATAGCAGGCAGGAACAGCATTAAATGTTAAGCATAGCTGCCAACCCCATAGCAGACACAATCTCCAATATATTTCACGTGTTTTCTCAAGTACTTAAAGAGGCATTTTTCAGCGTTAAAAACTATTTTGATATGTTAGCCATATTTCATACACGGTATTCTCCGACCTAAAATACACTAAACTAGCCACCAATTATATTCTTCGCAGTAAAGTTTTCAAACTCTGATCCGCTGGTTAATTTATTTGCAAAACAATGTATTTTAACAACTATGGGCAATAACTAAAAACCAATCAATCATGAAGCTATGAAATCAAACTACAATAATCATCATACTTTAAGACTGATTATTCCTTTCAGCATTCAGTCTGAAGCACATTTTCCCTTACAAAATTCCTCCATGATCCTTTGTTACTGCTAACACATACGCCTTGTCTGATGTTAAGCCTGTTACTTCAAGACAATTCTCTACCCAATCGTACTTTCTCCTTGGTGTATCTCGACTCCTCCATCCCTCTACCGCCAAAACAATGAGTCTCTTAGGTAACCTTGCTACACCCATGTGTGTAACATGACTCCACAATCTAAGCCTATCCACGCTAACTGCTTCATTCCCAGTTTTTCTTTGATTTCCTCATTATGGACACCCTCCTGCAATTGTCCATATCTATTAGTACCAGCAATCATCCTTGCCATTTTCATTTCTGTAACCTCTGCCATATCAATAAGGTTACTGCGTCCACCTAGCTTTCACTTTCAACAAAGTTGATCAAAAGACTGAATGATGCACTGCTAACTTAGTACTGGTACTAACGTCCTTCCTGCAGAAGAGAGTACATTGTAGCTGAGCACTCACTACAGGAGCTTTGCTACACCTTTATTCCAATTCTGTCGCTATGTTGCCATCCTGAGAGAAAATACTGCCTAAGTACTTAAAATTGTCCATCTGTTCTAACTTTGATCCTCCTATTTGGCACACGGTGTGTTTACATCTCTTTCCCGTAGGCGTTACTTTAATTTTGGAGGTGACGATATTGATACTTTAACGGATACATGTATGATTTAACTCTGAAATGTTAGACTGCAACATCTCAATCGAATCTACCATCGGCACTGAGTGGTCCGCATGTGCGAGACTGCTTATTTTGTTTTCACCTATTTTGATCGCGCCCTGCAAATCTTACGTCTTCAACTAAAAGGTGCAAAAAAATCAATTTTTTCACCGAATAGTTTTCTCAAACTCGAGTATCAAAGATTGCTTAGCAAAGGACATCCATGAATCCCAAAAACTTAGGTTTTAATTTTTTGACTAAAAGTAAAAGTTTTACTGAAACTAACTACTACGATTGTTGTAGATTTTCTTCATCTACAAACATTTTTTTTTTTTAATTCAAATAGGATGTCATTAAATTTCCCGTTGCCATGTATCATGCGACAGAAATTACGTGAAGTGACCAGCAATCCAGTTTTTTTACGGCCAATATTGTAGAGATACACGTCATTATTGTATTGCTGTCGTCCCATTGTGAACTAATCAAGTACTTGAACTAGGTTTCTAAGCGCCGCAACGATACGGGTTGCTTCTGCACCATATTGCATCATTTTGTATCGTATCGCTTATAGTATCACCGTAGTGTAACCGTGCCTAACGGATTATTTTGCCTATTTATAAGCAAAAGGTTAAGCCGCTGCTTTCCAGGACTGAGCGGTATGGTGGCCCCGGTTCGAATCCGCTCGGCGGATTAACGACTACGGTCGGTGTGTCTGGACGTGGTTGTTAGGCGGTTTTCCTCATCTCACTAGGTGAATACCCGGCTGGTACCCAAGTTCTGCCTCAGTTACATGATACGCAAAGAATTAGTAAACTTTAGACATGCCTACCTACCTTGGCGATAGTGTGCTACAGATGAACAGCGAAATTGTAAATGACCCGCCGCAGTGTCGGAACATCGATGCTGTCGATGACCTCCTGAATGTCTGTTTTCAGTTTAGCAATGGTTTTTGGGTTATTGCTGTAACCTTTTCTTTAATATAGCTGTGTACCGGGGCATGTGAGAATTGGGCTGCTAAGGAGGCTTGCTGCGGCCGTGATATTCTAGTGTGGTATCCCTTTGCATGATACCCTCACTGTGGCGAGGCAGAGATCCGTTCAGCTGTGGGAGGAGGCGTGGCTGACATAACAGATAATAAGCTGCGCTTAGTTAAGCCAACCGTGCGACCATGGTAAACCTATGCCTGTGCCGTGCAAATTACTGGACGCCACATTTTGATTGTCATTTATATCGTGCTGAGAGGACAGCGGCGAATATTGGTGGTGATCTGTCCTCAGTTTTAGTTGATAACGAGACGGGTGTGACCAGAGTTATTAATTTTTTTGAATTGTCTGGACTTCGACCTAAACTTTTAGGCTGGAGGTTTTAGTGTGTTGGAGAATGGCTGGTTCATCCTTTTTATCCTAGTGATCAACCAGCCATGATAATCTTGTATTGTGTTTCAAATGCTCCTACAACTGTCTGCTTCAGTACGCCAAATTATATTGCCGATTTGCTACAATGTGTTTGTGCGTTTGGTCAGCTGTTCCCATAGTTGGACTAGTTTGGCTACTTTTCATTCTATTGCTTATTTTTCTTCACTTCTTCTTCACTCGCGTTTCACACGTCACCTCTTGCACTTGTCAGGGAGATAAAAACTTAGTTGCCGTGCACCCATATCTTCCTATCCACCCATCCATTTAATATAGCCCCACAAGAATGAGACGATTGTGTCCAGATCCGGAGAATATGTCGGCCAATCGAGGAGTGTGGCAGTGGCCCCTGGGTACCCCAGAGGCAGAACGCAGTCCAGGAAGTGCTCCTCCAGGACATTAAACACTCTCCTGCTTCAATGGGTTCGATCTACGTCTTGAATCAACAACATATTGTCGACATCAGATTCACTTTGGACAATGGGGATGAAATCCTCATCCAACACCTTCATGTGCCGTTCACTAGTCCCCGTGCCATCAAGGAATATCACACCGATTATTCCGTGAGTGGGCATTTCACACCACACAGTCACCAGTTGAGGGTGAAGAGACTTCCCATCGCGAAATGCGGACTTTTCGTCGCCAAAATGCACCAATTTTTCTTACTGACGAACCCATCCAAATGGAAGTGGGCTTAGTCGCTGAACATATTCACATCAAAGTCCGCTCATTAATTCCTACCATGCCTCGCGGCCGTCCGTGGAGTTTGAACATCCTAACGCAAATTGTGCAGAAGTTTTGGCGATTTTATTTCATGTAGTTCAGTAATTTTCACCCTTTGAAGGTACCGTTTGAGACCCAAGGTTGTAGGTCATGTGACATTAATATAAAGAGGGGCGTTTAAGATACAAAATACGTACAGAAATTTATTACAAAAAAGAAAATAAATTTATTTTAAAAAATTGTACCCACACAATTGTTTGTTTTCTGCCTTCACTACAAATTTTGCCGGCCGTGGTGGCCGAGGGGACTGCGGCGCGCCAGTCACGGTCTGCACGGCCACTACGGTCGAGGGTTCGAATCCCCCCTCGGGCATGGATATTTGTGCCGTCCTTAGTATAAGGTAGTAGATAAGTAGTTTGTAAGTTTAGGGACTGATGACCCCGTAGTTAAGTCCCATAAGCTCTACAAACATTTGAACATTTGAACTATACATTTTTATTATCTGCACCATCTTGCAGTAACACGCCTTTGAAAGAAATGACATAATATCACATGATCATGTAAAATCAACTGGGCCGGCCGCGGTGGCCGAGGGGACTGAGGCGCTCCAGTCACGTTCTGCACGGCCAATACGGTCGGGGGATCGAATCCCCCTTCGGGCATGGATATTTGTGCCGTCCTTAGTGTTAGCTAGTTCATAAGTAGTTTGTAAGTTTAGGGACTGATGACCCCTTAGTTAAGTCCCATAGACTATACAAACATTTGAACATTTTTGAAAATCAACTGACTGTCAGATATGATAGCTTCACATGTCAAAACAAGGGTATCAACACCTTGTCAACAAGTCTTTCTTGCCGCCATTGTAAGTGTACTGGAAGCTTGCCGACTTTGCCGACTGCTAGTGTCACCCATTGTAGAAACATGGAACCAAAACACTTTACCACAGTCCATCCACGATTGTGCGATGCAGGACCCAACTTCCTAACGTGAATCACAAAGAAATAAAACGAGCAAAACCAAAATCGCACAATTGTGCATGCAGGGCCTGAAAATGATATATGTCGTTTTCACTGTTGATTACTTTATGCAAAGGGTTTTGGTACTGTTTAGTGAACATTTAATGATACACTGATATCATTGAATTACATTCAATTTCCTCCTACAGTATTGCTATCTTGTTACTGTGTTTCGCTCTATAAAATATTGCTTGTGTTCAGTGGCGCAGCCAGGATTTAGTTCTGGGGGGAGGGGCTAATTGTTTAAAAATAAAGCCAATTGAATTTATTAAACTATGACTTATTTTTACACTTCTTACAATTTAACCAATTATACTACGAAAACAAGTATATGAACAATCGGCTCAGAACTTCAGCATAGCAGCAACAATAGCGGTACCACCAAAGCTGGTCGCGGCGGCATTAAAACCGCTCACAGTGACAGCAACACATGTTCTCAGTGGCGGCATCACGTTGGCGATCCATTTTCATGTTCACTTGTGCAAGCTAAATTATAGTTACGTTGTGATTTATTACATGTGTACCATTTCAAATTTCCGTGCCGACCTGTTTAAAATAATAAAAAATGAAAACACTAAAAAATAATAAAATTAAACATTGTTTGTGAGGTGATGGGTGGGGCCTTCAGCACCTTTAATCGCCCTCCCCCCGTTACTACGCCACTGCTCGTGTTGGTATGTAAGAATATGCATGTAAATGACGCAGACTGTTGTTTTCCTATGATCAAGTGTTGTTCTAAGCAAAGTTACGTGCGATTTCGTGCATTCTAGGCCAAAGTTTTCCCTTGTCAGAGCAGTATTCAGGGTGACACGCGGTCCATGCAGAATCAGTTCCCTGCACGTGACGTTTCTATGTCAGGTGATGATTGCAAAAATATTCCATGATTTGGGATCTCACGTGGGAGCTGCCGCCACGATGATAACTCGTTCGTTTTTGGGTATTACCTCACTGTCGATCATTCCTTTTTGGGAACCGTTCATTTTTATTAGTTCACAATTCCTGTTTATCTAATTGTGCATTCAGCATGGGATTAAAATAAAAGTATAAATTGAAAACTATTAATATTATACCTTAAGACGAATACACTATAAATTATTGAAAACGATTGTGGAAACTATTTTTTACAATTGTTGTTGTTGTGGTCTTCAGTCCGGAGACTGGTTTGATGCAGCTCTCCACCCTACTTTATCCTGAGCAAGCCTTTTCATCTCCTCATAAGATCGGCAACCCACATCAATCTGAATCTGCTTACTATATTCGTCTTCTACTCTCCCTCTGCGATTTTTCCTCCTCACTTTCCTCCAATGCTACATCTACTATTCCTTGATGACTAAGAAAGTATCCCTTCTTTTAGTCAAGGTATGCCAAAAATTTCTTTTCTCCCCAATTCTGTTCAGTGCCTCCTCATTAGTTACGCGAGCTACCCACCTAATCTTCAGCATTCTTCTGTAGCATCATAGTTCAAAAGCCTCTATCCTCTTTCTATCTAAACTATCGTCTAGGTTCCACTCGCGTACAAGGCAACACTCAACACAAATGCCTTCAGAAAAGGCTTCCTTACACTTAAATTAATATTCGATGTTAGTAAATTTCTCTTTTTCATAAAAGCTTTCCTTCCAATTGCCATTTTGCATTTTATATTCTCTATTCTGCGGCCATCATATGTTACTTTACTGCCCAAGTAACAAAACTCATCTGCCATCTTTATTCTTTCGTTACCTAATCTAATTCCTTCAGCATTGCCTGATTTTCTAAGACTGCCGGCCGAGCGCATTGAGGCGCTATGCACCGATGCGCGAGGCCGTTCCCCGTCGGGTGTTCGAATCCCCCCTCGGGCATGGATGTTTGTGTCGTATTACTATAAGGTAGTTCATAAGTAGTTTGTACGTTTAAGGACTGATGACCCCTCAGTTAAATCCCTTAAGCTTCCGACTCAGCTGCATGGTCATTAGTCCGTAGCTTACAAACTAAACTAATTAAACTAAGGTAAACTAACCCAAGGACAACACAAACATCCATGCCCGAGGGGGGACTCGATCCCACGACGGCGATCGGCCGCGCTCACCGCAGCAAGGCGCCCCAGTATGCACGGCTAATCCGCCGCGGCCCTTTACAAACATTTGAATATTTTTTCTAAGACTGCATTCCATTAGCCTTGTTTTGCTCTTGTTAATGTTCATCTTACACCCTCCTTTCAACACAGTGTCCATTTCGTTCAATTGCTCTTCCAGGTTCTTTGTTCTCTCTGACAAAATTACAATGGTATCATCAAAACGCAAGTCTTTATTTCTTCACCCTGAACTGTAATTCCTTCCCCAAATTTCTCTTTACTTTCCTTCACGGCTTGCTCATTGTACCAATAGAATAACACTGTAGAAAGTTTACAACCCTGTCTTTCTCCCTTCTCAACCACTGCGTACCTTTCATGCCCTTATATTCCGATAACAGTTGTTTGGTTAATGTACACGTTGTAAATAACTTTACGTTCCCTGTATTTTACCCGTGCTGGTTTCAGATTTTGAAAGAGTGTATTCCAATCAACATTGTCAAAAGCTTAAAATGTATAAATGGTTCTAATGAAAAATTTGTTTCACGACACATACTCCATACCAACAAGGTAACAGTAAAAGTGGCATTAAAAACTGAAATATTTAGATAAATACCTCACACACTCCAAACTCTGGTGTTATAAGAAATTTTCTAAATTCCACGAAAATTATTTGGCGACTTCAGCTAATTAAAATGAGATTACAAAGTACTTTTGATCCCTAACGGAAACTGAAAAGTAAATATGGTACAGGTAATTGTTTACATAAAGCACTAGCTGTGCAGGAAGTGAAGATTTATTTTCAAAAATCCGACCGAGAAACGGTCTGATAACTTTATAAGGCTCTTATCAACAACGGCGGTTGAAGAGCTATATAATTGAAAAAAAAAGAGATCACGAAGTTTTTGATTAGTCATTGGTTCAAAGTAGGACCGTCGTTCATGTTGTTTGAGAAAGGGAACTGAGCGAGTACGGTAGGCCATCAACAGACTACAATGGAACGAACATTAAGGCAACAATTTATCAAATAACGTGTTACTTCGTTTTTTTTTTTTTTTTTTTTTTTTTTTTTTTTTTTTTTTTAACAAAATCGAGCTAGGAGGTTACACAAAGAAAGAATCATACTTTAATAAAAAGAACCTCCCAAAGTGTATGTTTTATTTTTGTAAGAAATGCGAAAATCGTGGGCTATGTGTAATCCTCCTAACACTACAATTTAAAATATGATTAGAAGTTATCGTAAAAACTCTACGACAAATCAAGCAGATAAAATCTAAAACTTTACGGTGAATAAGAAAACTTCCCTTGTGATGACTGTGTGTTCTCCAGTTGATAAAAACGATGACAAATAACGATTGGTTTTCTTTCTGTTGCTCGAAAAAATGCATACAATATAATTATAATGTGAGCTATGTAATTATACGAGGTCTGTCAGGAAAGCAATGAGACTGTTTCTCTATCTTAGGAACTACACACAGTAGGACAATGAAACAAGTAGAGCCGATAGAGGAATCCTTTGGCTACAAGCAGTGAAAATTTGAAGTACCTACGATGAACACAAGTGAGCTTATAACATATTTTGTGAGGGTGTGTTAGTATGGCTCGTCGGAGATATGGAGAGTACAAAACTGGATGAACACTACGACATCAAATTTTGCGTGAAACTCAAGGACAATGCAGCAGAAACATTTATAAAATTAAAACAGGCGTATGGGGACAACACAATGCCCACGACGCAAGTGTTTTGGTGGCATAACGCATTTATGGATGGTAGAGAGGAAGTTGAAGATGAGGCGCGTTCAGGGAGACCAAGCACGACACGAAACGATGACAATGTGGCCATAGTAAGGGACCTGGTAAAAACTGATCGGCGTTTAGCGGTTAGGATGACTAATGATTAATTGAACATTAATCGCCAAACAGTGTACGAAATTCTTACTCAAGATTTGGAAATGAGAAGAATTTGTGCGAAAATGGAGCAAAAGAACTTGACAATTAAACAAAAGGAGCATCGCATGACTGTGTGTCGTGGCATCAATCGCACTGAAAGTGAACCACACATTTTTAAACATATTGTGACTGGTGATGAGACATGGGCTTTCGAGTATGACTCTGAAACATGACTGAAGGCCAGGAAAAGCACATCAAAAATCAAGGCCATGTTTATTCGCTTCTTTGATCATCAAGGCATGATCTGTGGTGTCGCACAAGTACAAAGTGCGCGCCACCTACTTTCGCCGCGCGCCGCCATGCATGCACGGCGCGGCGTTCTCACGACGACAGCCACGAGCGCCCTCTGGGACAACGCCTCTCGTGGCCACGACTGAAGGACATCGTTCACTTCGCACTTCGGACTGAGATAGCAACGAGTTAGGAACTTCGTAATCCGATAGGCACGAGTGAAGACTTTGCTATTGTACAGGCACTAGGCAGGCCTCTAACAACTATGTATCAACATTCTGCAGTACTATGTAAAAGTTAAGTATTGTTACATTCTGTGCAATATATCTCTTTCTAATTTACTCGAGTGTTTATAGTTTCTGGCTGCTCCCCTCCGTTCCTGCACCAGCGTGTCGGTCTCATTCCACTCGACCACCGACACCTACGACGAGGCTGGGACACAAAAGCGGCGACGAAGTCGGGACACAAAAGTGGCGACGAGGAGTGATAGAACCTTGGACCAGCTCTCTTGCAGCAGCCAGACAGCAGCAGTCGGAGCACGCAGAAATTGCTCCCGCCCACCCACCCTTATTATAAGATTTTTGGGGGAACATTTTCAGTTACGTGTTTTGTGGACTTTTTTTGTTGCAGAGTGTCCTCTTTCATATTGCATTTGTGTTTTGTTATAATTTACTTGTAAGCGCGGCGCCTAATCGGTCAGCATGGCCACTACCCCGACCCCAAACTTAATGGAAATTATTCAGTTACAGACGGCGCAAATTACCCAGCTTCTCCAGGCCGTGTCGCAGTTGACGACACAGGCTGCTCACCAACAACAGCCGTCGCATCAGCAGCCCACACCTGCCGCCGCAACACTTCCTACGTTTCGCCAATACAACGAACGTGAGGAAGAATGGAGCGACTATTTCGCACAGTTTCAAGAACTCGTCGCGGCTCATCAAATTACAGGTCAGACTGTTAAGCATCTTTTATTGTCCGTGGTGGGCCCCAAAACCTTCGTATTACTGCAGAAACTATTCCCGCAAGCATCTCCTCGTGATGTAGACTTTGAACAAATAGTAGAGGCACTAAATGCTCATTATGAGAGAAAAGTTCTCGTAGCTGCTGCACGGTACCGATTTTTCAGACTGAAAAAATTACCGGAACAGTCACACCAAGAGTGGATTACGGAATTGAAGGGCTTAACCCGCCAATGTAAATTTACTTGCTCTTGTGGACTTTCGTATAGTGACGTGATGTTGAGGGATGCGATTACGCAGAATATTCAGGACCCCAGAATTAGAGCAGCAATTCTGAAACAGTCTGACCCCTCATTAGACAGTGTACTGCAGCTTATAGATGCGCATGATACTTTTGACTTAGCAGATGTAGAAATGCAAAGCCACAGTGTTAATTCAGTGCGCCGTAACGGACGCTTTCCTAGCCGTAGTTCTCAGTATAGCACTTGTGATTCTTTAAATTCTACAGGCCGTGCTGAACAGACAGTGAACAGTAGCCAGTGTAAAAGTGCGACGCAAAGGTCGCCCCGTAGTGTTAGACACAGTAATTTGAATAACGGGCGCCAACGCTCATTTCAGAAAAATGTACGTAAATCTTGCCCCCAGTGTGTGTCTCGCCACAAGCGTGCTCATTGCCCTAGTCGCAACGCAACCTGTTATCAATGTGGCAAATCGGGACATGTGCAGTCTGTGTGTATGCAAATTAAAAACTCAAAGAACAGTAACGTTAGAATCAGTGCTTCGCGGAGTGCGAGAACAGTTAATTCTGTAAATGTCATACACGCTGTAAACTTGAACAGTGCTTTCCTTGGATCTCCATTGCAAGAAAGTAGTTCTGCGCCTATGGCAAAGCTATATAGTGCACCACGTAGCAAGCGCCGACGAGCGCGTAAAACAGTGCAACGGACAAGGGTTCGGGACAAGCAAAATGACTATGAACAGTGCATTCCTGTAGTGAAAATAGTGCCTTCTGCAACTGCTCCTTGTAATAGTGCCCAGTACTGTGTAGCTAGTGACAGTAGACATCAAGTAGCTACTCAAAAGTGTAGTGCAGTAGTTAGTACATCTGGAGTAGCTTCGCATTGCGCGGACGCCGATCCGGCGGTAGTGTCATCTAGTAACAGTGTGGTTAATCCGCTGTGTGCCGAGTATGCGCCACTTCCTACCGCACGCAACCCGCGCAAGCGCAGTAAACAAACCGTAGCAGACGTTGCCCACATTCGCGCACCTGTCGAGCGCCGCAAGCAAAAACTTTTTGTGAATCTTTCCGTTGACAATAAGACTGTGCAATTTCAGCTCGACACTGGTTCCGCTGTTACATTAATTAATAAAGATACTTATGAACTTCTGGGTTCGCCAAAATTGTCGCCGTCACAGCAAGTGTTAACAGCTTATACAGGTGAAAATATTCCCGTGCTAGGAACGTGTAGCCTGCCTGCCTCCTTTCAAGGTGTCACGAAAACAGTTGCTTTTGTTGTTCTTCAGGCCAAATCGACGCAGAACATTTTTGGACTAGATGCATTTGATTTGTTTGGCTTATCAATTCAAAGAGATGTTCTTCAAATTTCGTCAATAGTGCCTCAGGATAAAATCAATGCATTGTGTGACAAATATAGTGACTTGTTTTCGCCGGAACTAGGTTGTGCAAAAGACTTCGTGGCACATGTAACTTTAAAAGAATCTGCAGTTCCAAAATTTCGTAAAGCTAGACCAGTGCCTATCGCATTGCGTGATACAGTTGCCGAAGAACTTAAACGTTGGCAAGATAGTGGGGTGATTTCTCCTGTTTCTGCGAGTCAGTGGGCCTCGCCTATAGTAATTATACCCAAGCCGTCAGGAAAACTTCGTCTCTGTGCGGACTTTAAATCAACAGTGAACACTCAAACAATTGTCGACACTTATCCCCTGCCCAGACCTGAGGAACTGATGGACAAATTAGGACAGTCTCGTTTCTTTTCTAAGATTGATTTAGCAGAGGCATACTTACAGATTCCACTTGGTGATGAGTCAAAAAAGTTTTTCGTCATTAATACTCACATGGGCCTTTTTCAATTTCAACGCCTACCCTTTGGCAGTTCTTCCGCTCCCGCTATTTTTCAGCGCTTTTTGGAACAGCTGACAGTTTCTGTACCGTGTTGCTCGAACTATTTAGATGATATTGTGGTATCCGGACGTACAGTTGAAGAACATTTAGCAAACCTGGAGTGCCTTTTCAAAGTTTTGACTGCAGCAGGTCTACGTTGCAATAAAGCAAAGTGTTCGTTTTTTCAAACTGAAATAGAGTACCTAGGCCATGTGATTAATGCCCAAGGAATCCATCCCTTACAGTCACATCTTCGAGCAATCAAAGACTTGCCTCCTCCTAAGAATGTGCACGAATTGCAAGCAGTGATGGGAAAGCTGAACTATTATTTCAGGTTTATTCCCAATGCCTCTCAGATTGCAGCTCCACTGCATCGCTTACGTAGGAAGAATGTTCCTTTTGTATGGTCTAAAGATTGTCAGGTTGCCTTTGACAAACTAAAGTCTTCACTACTCAGTGATGCATGTTTGATTCCCTTTGACCCACAGAAGCCTGTAGTGTTAGCAGTTGACGCCTCGTCGTACGGTGTGGGCGCGGTTCTGTCACATCGTATTGGATGTCACGATCGTCCTATTGCCTTTGCATCCAAGCTACTGACGCCGACGCAACAGAATTACAGTCAGATAGAAAAGGAGGCCTTAGCAATCATTTACGGCGTCACAAAGTTTCATCATTATCTCTATGGCAGAAAATTCTATTTGTTGACAGACCACAAGCCTCTCACGTCGTTGTTCTCACCCACAAAGCCGATTCCGCCCCGTACGGCACAAAAGCTTCAGAGATGGTCCTTGATATTGTCTAATTATCAGTATGAGATTTTGTACCGACCTACCACTAAACACGCCAACGCGGACACACTTTCCCGACTTCCGGTTGGCCAGGATGTATCATTTGATTCTTCAGAAATGGCATGTTGTCAGATAGACTCCAGAGATGCTTCCGCTGTCGCAGACTTTCCTTTGAACTCTCGTCGGGTTGCACAGGAAACAGCTGCGGATGCAGATCTAAGTGTGGTAGCACGTTTTGTTCGCTCAGGGTGGCCTGCCAGAGCCAAAGACATTGATCGGCCTCTGGTTCGACGTTATTTTGCACAACGTCATGCATTATCTTTAAGTCAGGGTGTACTGTTGTTGCATACCGACAACGACCAAGCAAGAGTGATTGTTCCTCGTTCCCTGCAACGAGAAGTGTTACGCCTCCTGCATCAAGGACATTGGGGCATTGTTAGGACAAAGCAGCTGGCCAGACGTCATTGTACCTGGGTTGGTATGGACGCTCAGATAGAGAGCATGACGTCACAGTGTACAGTTTGTGCGGAGCATCAGGCGGCTCCTCCGCAACGTTTCTCAGACTGGCCACGCCCCAAGGGACCATGGCAACGTTTACACATTGACTTTGCCGGACCTTTCTGGAATACGCGCTGGTTAATCGTTGTAGACGCTTTCAGCAAGTTTCCTTTTGTGATTGCCATGAACTCAACGACAGCTTCTAGTACAATCAGTGCCTTAACATCAGTGTTTTGCATCGAAGGCTTGCCTGAAACTATCGTCAGTGACAATGGACCTCAGTTTGTTAGTGCGGAATTTCAACAGTTTTGTCGTGTGAATGGTATTCAGCATATTACCACTGCACCTTTTCACCCTCAGTCCAATGGTGAAGCAGAACGTTTCGTTCGAACATTCAAGTCTCACATGGAGAAGATGAAAGGTCAGCACTCCAGGCAGCAAGCTCTTCAAATTTTCCTGTCTACGTATCGGTGCATGCCACGTGACGGCCCGTCTCCTGCCGAGCTGCTACACGGCCGCCGTCACCGCACTCTCCTTCACCTGCTGCAGCCTCCCACGCACCGAGTCGGTTCGTATGGCGCTACGCGTTTTCAGGTTTCTACGCCGGTGCTGTACAGGGTGTTTGCTGGAAACAAGAAGAAACTATGGCTGCCGGGCACCATTCAACGCGTGCTTGGTCGCAATATGTATATTGTACGTTCTTCCACAGGGTCGGAGCTGCGGCGCCACGCAAACCAATTGCGCTTGCACAGGCCGCGCGATCCTGTCTCCGGTTTCTTGATTCCAGACCCAGTTCACCGCCAGGGAGCACAGCCACATCGTTTGTCCCCGGACTACGAGATCGTCCCCATGGAGGTCGACGCACATCCGATGCAGTCGTCGCCGCCGCTGTCGCCGCCGCAGATGACAGCGTCGCCGAGAGGGACTCCGGGACCGTGCGGGCCCCCCCAGCTTGGGCCACGCACCTCAGAAGATGACCTGCTCCCTCTGGGCGGGGGCGGGCGCCCTTCCCCAGGTTTCGGCGGGTTCCCTGGAGGATCTCAAGGCAGATGCCGGGGCGCGGACGGCGTCTCGATCCCGGCCTCAGCTACGACGCCCGTCCCACCAGTAACGCCCCCGCCCAGGCCCTCCTCCCAGTGCCGTCGCCGTGGCCCTCAGCCCTACGCCACGACGGCGCGGCGGTTTGGGGGGGAGGGGTGTGGTGTCGCACAAGTACAAAGTGCGCGCCACCTACTTTCGCCGCGCGCCGCCATGCATGCACGGCGCGGCGTTCTCACGACGACAGCCACGAGCGCCCTCTGGGACAACGCCTCTCGTGGCCACGACTGAAGGACATCGTTCACTTCGCACTTCGGACTGAGATAGCAACGAGTTAGGAACTTCGTAATCCGATAGGCACGAGTGAAGACTTTGCTATTGTACAGGCACTAGGCAGGCCTCTAACAACTATGTATCAACATTCTGCAGTACTATGTAAAAGTTAAGTATTGTTACATTCTGTGCAATATATCTCTTTCTAATTTACTCGAGTGTTTATAGTTTCTGGCTGCTCCCCTCCGTTCCTGCACCAGCGTGTCGGTCTCATTCCACTCGACCACCGACACCTACGACGAGGCTGGGACACAAAAGCGGCGACGAAGTCGGGACACAAAATGATCCATAGGAAATTTTGTTGCCGCGCGGGAGTAGCCGAGCGGTCTGGAGCGCCGCCCGCGTCGGGGGTTCGAATCTCACCTCTGGCATGGATCTTTGTGCCGGCTTTGGTATAAGGTAATAAATAAGTAGTTTGTATGTTTACGGACTGATGACCCCGTAGATAAGTCCCATAAGCTTTACAAACATTTAATTTTTAACATAGGGAATTTGTTCCTCAGGGAAAAACATTGAATCAACAAATTTACATCCAGATCTTTATAAGGCTAAGGAATCGGGTCATTCGCGCCCGTCCTGACATGTCCCAATCATGGATCCTCCATCATGACAATGCGACCTGCCACAATGCTCTTTCTGTTAATGAGTATCATGCGAATAAGGGCATTCCTGTTTCGCCACAACCCCCCTATTCCACAGATATCAGCCCCGGGGAATTCTTCCTATTCCCCAAAATCAAAACTGATGTTCGTGGCCATCATTTTGGGTTCGTAGAAAACATTGAAAGGATCGTGACACAAGTACTTGGAAGGGTGTCACTTGAGGACTTAGATCAATGCTTCCGTGAGTGAGAGTGACGTCTGCGTCGGTGTGTAGCTTCCCGAGGCAACTACGTCGAAGGTGATCATATTGTTTTGTAATTAATTGTAAATAAACGTGTTTTAAAAACGCAATTTCCTGACATATCTCGTAAAATCGTTATGAACTACCGTATCGTGGACATGGAATATAATAGGCAAAGAACCTGAAGTCCATATTTCAAGAACAATTTGAAGCATCACCAGAACGGGTGAGCAGAGTAAACAAAAAGAAAAATTTCTCAATACAGAGCTAGTAGCAGTGGGACTGGAATGAATGGCTACCCGAAAATGGCCTAAAGAGTCCCAGGCGGGAACGAGACGGACCGCGACCCTTCGGGAACAACAGCGGCCCCATAGATCCCTGAAGCGAAACAACTGACGCAGAAATTCCTTGGACCGGAACGAAACTGTCTGTTCCCTACTATTCGTCCTTCGGTCCTTCCGTTCTCTTTACCGGATCGTTCATCTGGATCCGTTCGTTCGGGAACGACTCACCTCTGGATGCCACCTTCCACTTCGATATTTTAGTCGCGCTGGAATGGCCGCATGGTCTAACGAGTCATGCCGCGGATTGCGAAGTCATTCCCATCGGAGGTTTGAGTCCTCCCTCGGGAATGGATGTGTGTGTTGTCCTTAGTGTAAGTTAGTTTAAGTAGTTTGTAAGTTTAGGGACTGATGAAATACAATGTTCAAATGTTTGTTAAGCTTATGGGACTTAACTACGGGGTCATCAGTCCCTAAACTTACAAACTACTTATGAACTACCTTATCCTAAGGACGGCACAAATATCCATGCCCGAGGGAGGATTCGAACCCCCGACCGTAGTGGCCGTGCAGACCGTGACTGGAGCGCCTCAGTCCCCTCGGCCACCGCGCCCGGCAGGGACTGATGACCTCAGCAGTTTGGTCCCTTAGGTTTACAAACGTATGAACTTCGATTTTGGGACCCAAAAGCTGCCAGCATTGGACCCTGTGCTTGTTCATGGCCTTCACGCCGAGGAATACGTGAACTCCGTCGGCATGGCCTTCCAGTGGAGTTAAAACTTTTTTTTTTTTTTTTTTTTTTTTTTTTTTTTTTTTTTTTTTTTTTTTTTTTTTCAGAATCGTTTTATATTACGTTTGTATTCAACTAACATCGGAGTGATGGAGTGATGTTGTACCATAGATATCTTGTGCCGCCTTCAGCAAATACTTTAAGGTCCTTCACATGAGTACTACAAAATTATTTTAAATTTCGGTTCCAAGCTAAATCACAAAAATGTAAACGTCGATACATCGAAATACTTATGAATTGCAATTGCAAATAAATTGAAACCAACATTTAGAAATGTATTGCGGTAGGTGAACTCAAGATCCCGCTTTCTCTGCGAAAGACTTAGAACATGAAAGAATTTAACTAAAGAAAATGCCTACACTATATTTGTCCGTCCTCTGCTAGAGTGGTGTGGAATCGTTTCCAGATAAGACTGAAGGACATAAAAAAGTTTCTGATTATCGCGTCATAAAGAAGATACTGTCACGGGCATGAAACACGAGTTAAGGTGGAAAGTCGTTGAATCAAAGGCGCTTTTCTTTTCTTTCCGGCAAGATCTTGTCACGAAATTTCAATCGGGACTTTCTCCGAAAGCTAAAACGTTATCGTGACTCTCAACTTCATATAGAGCATCAACTTTTTAAGTTGCACATGTTGTAGGACGCGATCGCTATTTTTAGTATTAATAATATTTTTCTGCCATGATCGTGTTGTATTTTATAACTTCTTACATTTCCACATAACCGGTTCCAAGCATACATCTTCACAACAAATTAGAGAAATCAGACCCCGCAATGAGGTGTTCGTTTTCCCCACATTCAGAAGTGCAACTGTCGAGTAATAGTCTGACAATCGTTCTATGACTACTCTGCCAAACACTAAAATGTGAATTGTCTATAAA
This sequence comes from Locusta migratoria, assembly GCA_026315105.1. Lineage (NCBI taxonomy): Eukaryota > Metazoa > Arthropoda > Insecta > Orthoptera > Acrididae > Locusta > Locusta migratoria. The sequence goes on from CM048755.1 coordinate 688,431,299, forward strand.
TGTAGATCAAATATTCAGAACTTATCAATAATTGACTTTTAACTGTTCATTTAAAGCCTCGTTTGTCATACGAGCGTCAGGGACTCCACTTTTCTCGCGATTCCCAATCCTTCATAGAGTGATAGTTTGCTACTTCGTTCGTCATGATTCAGACATGACTGATCACTGTTGTAGTGTCTGAGAGTCATATGATGGTGCACTGGTGTCACATGCCTCACCCGCCGAGCACGGTTGTCCTCGAAACCTCCTAACAGATAAAACTATGTTCCAGACCGAGACTTGAAACAAGGATCTTTCCCTTCCATTGGCAAAAACTCTACCGACTGAGCCATCCGAGCACGCCTCGCGTTACATCCTCACAGCTTTACTTCCGCCAGTAACTCGCCTCGAACCTTCCAAAGTCTACTGCGAACCTTATAGGACAACCACTCCATGAAGAAAGAATATTCTGAGGGAAAGATTAGGCACAGCCGAAGGGATGTTTCACCCGCCAGCCAAGAGTGCACTGGTATGAAACGGGCAGCTTAAAACTGTGTGTCAGACTAGAAATCGAACCTAGGACCTTTTCCTTTCGCAGGATTGCGCTCTAACAACTGTGCTACCTGTGAGATGTACTCGGGTGGCTCAGTTGGTTGAACGTTAGCCCACGAAACACAAAGGTCATTGGTTCGAGTCTTCATCCAGCACACAGTTTTAATCTACCCGGAAGTTCCATATGAACATACACTCCACTGCAGAGTGAAAATTCCGTTCAGCATCGTTCGCCGTCAGATGCAGAAATCGGTTTACTGCTCGATACTCCACCTTGTCAGTGTGCAGACATATTTTGTTTTTGTACCTTTAGCGGCGTGCTGCGGTAGCGCTTGTTTCAGGGGCTGCAGCAGCTATTTGCATGTCAGCCTCTTGCCAGCTTTAGGATTACTAACACAGCATAGATATGAAGCCGAAAAACTTTGATTATTAACTAGCTGACAACACGGCGTCACCCGGGTACTCATTTATTCCGGTCCTACGTTAGTCCATCTCACCTTTCCTTTTCCAGCTCTTCCTTCTCTCTTTGACCTTCGCCTCCTTCTCTCTCTCTCTCTCTCTCTCTCTATGCTCTTCTGCCCTCTCTGTTAATCTCCTGCTACCCCTCTCTGCTCATCTCCACCTTCCCCTTTCTGCGTCAATCACCTGCTCGTTTCTTTGCCTAACTCTTCCACCGCCTCCTCAGTCCATTTTCCCTCCCATCTGTGAAAAATTATATAACTGTGTTAACTTTGATGGTGATCAGTGAAGTGGATCTATGTTTATCGTAAAGTACCCTCTGCCATAAACCATATAAAATCTCAAAATCTCAGGTAGATGGTGATTTTTCTCTTGTTTTGAATATTAAGTTTGTAAAATTTCAAAAAAATATAGGAATAAAATCGTAGATGTTGTCGAAGTTCGCAGGTAAAGTACCCTCTGCCATGCACCACACAAACGAGACAGTAACTTTCGACTTGTATTTAAGATCAACTGTGCAAAGTTTCGTCGCAGTCAGATGAACGGCATTTCAGCGTATAAGATAAGTACAAACATGATGAGGCAATTTCCCACGTGCCTCAGTGTTTATTCTCTAAACTATAAGTAGTACAATGACATGATTTTGTAGATACATTCAATGGCATAAAAAGATACTGTTTGCAAAATATGTTGCGAATAACCACGGTGGAGTGGCCGAGCGTTCTAAGGCGCATAGTTGCGGAGCGCACCGCTGCTCGTCGTCGGAGGTTCGAGTCCTCCCTCGGACATGTGTGTCTTTGTTGTCCTTAGCATAAATTAGTTTAAGCAGTTTGTAAGCCTCGGGACTGATAGCCAGAGTAGTGAATCCCCACAAACTTACAACTATTTAAACATTTTTGTTGCGAATACATTCAGTAACAAAGAAGTAATACATTTAAACGTCATACATAATGCGACAGTTTTCCCACGCGTCTCATTGATCATGATGTCATATCTCCTAAACTATGTGCCCTATAGCGATATTAACAGAGTTTCATCGAAATCGGATGAACAGTACGGCAGTGCATAAAATACAAACAAACATTCATTTTGATGTATTGGACATGCTGAAGATCCGAGTATCTTTTTATTTCATACTCTAGTTAGTCCATTTCCTCTCCCGTCCTCTTTTTCTGTTCCTTTCGTTTTGAACTCCAAGTGTGCAATTTTTTTTCAAGAACAGAACAAGAATGTAGCCTGGTATCGAAGTATGTAAGTAAAGTACCTTCTGGCATACTCCAAACGAAATTTTATGTAGACAGTGGTCTTCCTCTTGTTTTGAAGGTAAAATATGAAAAGTTCATCAAAATATGAACAAAACTGTCGATTTGTATCCAATACAAATACACAAACAAATACACGGACACAATACTTTGTACTGGGTGGTTATACACAGGTTAAAACAATTAGAGGATCAGTTGAGATACTAGGTTATGAAGTATTGTAATAGGCAGAATGAATTAAAATGCTTCTACGTCTTTTTGTCGGATGTACGGAGAGCAGACAACAACATTACGAAAACCGAGATAGTGGTCTCTCGTCTTGGGGCGCCACCAAATATATCGAAATAAATTCTTCATTTTCTTTTGATGGCCCTTGGCCTCTTGTTCTGCAGGGGCCTCCAAATCTCAGAGGCCACTTTTTTATTTATTCAATTATTTTATTTCTTATTTTTATTTTTTCTTGGCTTACACCTATTTCAAAGCGACCCGAGTCATCGTTTTGACTTGACGTCCTGGATTCTGAAAAAAAAATAAAAATAAAAATAAATTAATAGAAGGGATACGCGAATTTAAAGTAACATTCACAAAGTTATAAAATTTTGTGAATATGTTTAAAAAATGTCAGAAATTTTAGGCATGGGGAGTGCAGTTTCGACATTCTGCCAAGGGCGCGAAATTACCTTGGTGCAGCGAAGGATAACATACGACGATGTATCATCCGTATTCACCGGATATGCTGCGACTAACTTCGACCAAGGTGTGTTACGGATGTTGCTCAGTCTGGAAGTCTTATTGGACACATGATGTAACTTGTGACCATATCCTAATAAATATGCCACAACCATCTATATCAAGTGTTTGATCGTTCCTCCCCTATACCTGCACCCTCACAACTTTCGGACTGCTACTAGCCCGGTGGCAGAAGGTGAAACCGTAATATTTTAAATCATCCTAAAAGAGCGTACCGATTATTGAACCTAACTACCAAGTTTCAGCGTACTGAGATGTATACAGCCCGCATTGCAGCAGCCGGGACACCGTCAGTTGAATTATAACCTCTCTATGTAAACTCCTGGTCATTAAAATTGTTACCCCACGAAGATGACGTGCTAAAGACGCGAAATTTAACCGACAGGAAGAAGATGCTGTGATATGCAAATGATAAGCTTTTCAGAGCATTCACACAAGGTTGGCGAGGGTGGCGACACCTACAACTTGCTGACATGAGAAAAGTTTCCAACCGATTTCTCATACACAAACAGCAGTTGACCGGCGTTGCCTGGTGAAACGTTGTTGTGATGCCTCGTGTAAGGAGGAGAAATGAGTACCATCACGTTTCCGACTTAGATAAAGGTCGGATTGTAGCCTATCGCGATTGCGGTTTATCGTATCGCGACATTGCTGCTCGCGTTGGTGGCGATCCAATGCATATGCAGAATATGGAATCGGTTGGTTCAGGAGGGCAATACGGAACGCCGTGCTGGATCCAAACGGCAGTCGAGATGACAAGCATCTTATCCGCATGGCTGTATCGGATCGTGCAGCAACGTCTCGATCCCTGAGTCAAGAGATGGGGACGTTTGCAAGACAACAACCATCTGCACGAACAGTTCGACGACGTTTGCAGCAGAATGGACTATCAGTTCGGAGATCATGGCCGCAGTTACCCTTGACGCTGCATCACAGACAGGACCGCCTGCGATGGTGTACGAAACAACGAACCTGGGTGTACGAATGGCAAAACGTCATTTTTTCGGAAGAATCCTGGTTCTGTTTACAGCTTCATAATGGTCGCATCCGTGTTTGGCGAACGCACGGAATATGTTCGACTGCTGCCCTTCAGATGTCTTCACTCTTCAGATGTCTCACCAATTGAAAACGCCTGGTCAATGGTGGCCGAGCAACTGGCTCGTCACAATACGCCAGTCACTAGTCTTGATGAACTGTGGTATCGTTTTGAAGCTGCATGGGCATCTGTACCTGTACACGCCATCCAAGCTCTGTCTGACTCAATGCCCAGGCGTATCAAGGCCGTTATTTGGGCCAGAGGTGGTTGTTCTGGGTACTGATTTCTCAGGATCTATGCACCCAAATTGTGTGAAAATGTAATAACATGTCAGTTCTAGTATAATATGTTTCTCCAATGAATACCCGTTTATCATCTGCATTTCTTCTTGGTGTAGCAATTTTAATTGCCAGAGGTGTAATTTTTTCTATATCTCTTACTGATCAACATTTTACCACAAATTCATTTGTAGCTGCTTCTGTACATAGTGTTACACATGCAGGTAGCTCGTCCTAGAAATTATAAATTGCAGAATGCTACTGAATCAGTTCGACTGTTTGCTGCATTGAGTTACCCCCAACACGTGCGTTTGTTTACTTTAGTATTTCCTTTGTCATGTAAAAGTAGTCAATCACATACTATTGTTGCCTTATGAGTTACTTTCTAGAAAGATTAGAGACATAATAGTCACATTTACTTCATCAGCTACATAATGGAAGCATTGTATAGCTGACAAGCTATGAACTTTTTGTTGCTAGTAGCACATAATACGTTTGAGAATTTTTTTCAATATTTTTCTCAATGTGTACGCACTATATATTAATCTTGGTAACTTTTATAGCTTCAAATAAAAAGTCATGCATTAAAGGGTTACCCGCTCATTCCATTCCCTATCGCTCTGCAACGTTACGACTGGATATTTAATCCACGCTGCGGTGTCAAGCAGCACACGACTAATGCTGTATTCGAACATTGTTAACCTATATCTGTAAATATTTGTTTTTTGAAAGCTTCACACAGATTATTGGATCGTGCTAAGGTTCCCGCTCAGAAACTGACCACTTGTGCAAAAGTCAGCAGAAACGATCATTCTTACATAAAGACGCCGTTGAGTAGTAGCTAGCGCATTCACGTTAATTCCCATGACCCAAAAGATTTAAACAAAACACTACTGTCGTATCCCAAAAGTCATTCATAAAATTTTCACCACCTGCAATTAAAAGTCGACTTTAATAGCTCTGCCAATGGCACAGAACAGCGGTAATGCAGGCCCGCTTTAACCCTTCATTTAGCAATGTTGCTCTCCAGCAAAATCAAAGTTGCGGATAGTTTTCTGAACATTTTTAAAGTTTCGCCCTCAGATGAACAGTAGTATTCTGAACATTTCCGCTCTTATATAACGTGACGTTCAACTGTTTTTTGCAAAACGTCGCACATTATTCTGAATATTTGGCATACACTGCGGCCGTCTTGATCGATGTGCTAGTTCATTTCGATTTTGTAGCGCTATTTTGTTCTTCTACAAGGAAAACTGCTTATAAACGGTAAGAGGAAGCCTTCAAGGTGAGTTGTTATGTAAATCTGTTAGCGAATTTATATTTGGTACTTATATTGATAGTTACAGGAAAGAGGAGGTATGATAAAACAGTATGGAATGTAGAACCACTACAGAAGAAAAAGAAAATAGCATCTCCTTTACCAGTGAATGATGTACGGTAGAACAGTTTTGGTCATTTGCTAGATTATCGGCGAAAAAAAAACGTAAGTGTGTCTTCTCGGACGCTTGACTGTAAAAGGTAGTAATTGTGGGATTCTTCTGCGTTCTATACCAAAAAGAAATTATTTTCAGACATTTCACATGAAACAGTAAAAATAAGAAATGAATTTCAAGAACTCAGATGGAAAACCTGTTCTCAGCAAAGAAGGGAAAGCTTGAAAGACGACCGTCTGTCGTCTTTCATATATTTTTGTATACTTCTGAAAAGTTATAATTTATTTAATGTCGCTAGATAATCATTTTGTTAAAACTTGAACCCCACTCTTTCCAAGGTTTGAGGAATAGCATTTTTATTTCATGAGTTAAAATATTAGTTAATATTGCTAGGTTTTTCTTATTTTGTTATATTAATAATTTATTATAATATTAATTAACGTGACATAAGTACGGCTTCTCTGCTACGCCACTGTCCCTGTGAGACTGTGCAGTTGTTTTAGTTTTAAGTGGGTGCGACGATCTATGGCTGTCTGAATGTGGGGAGTGATAGCTGCTTTGCATCTTTCTCTCTGGCTCAGTGTCGATAGCTGCTGATACTACCAAAGAGGTTTCCACACCCTTTAGTTGCGAGCCAGTTGGTGAGCCTTCCCTCCAGCGCGAGTCTCGCTGTCCGTTCCCATCACCGCGGTTTCTTGGATTTTCCGGCTTCCGATGGCTTCCCGCGTCTTGTGGCCGCTCGGTTTGGTCATTCTGGGCTGGTCATCTGGTGAGGTAAGGTTGGTTCTGCTCTTGTTTTTGGAGATGGTAGCGTTTCATTGACTAGCGCGTTTAACTTAGACAAGTGAACTTAGAATCATTTTTTGGAATATTTACTCTGATCGTGTACGGAAATGTGTTCTCGTTTTTCAATTCAGTGATTTCCAATAGATAAACTCGGTGTGTGATTCTAGTTGCAGTTTGATAACGGCCTAATATGTTAAAACCTTTTGTGATCATGTGGCGGTGTATGAACTCTGTGTCAATACTTTCTAGCTTTGTGGGGTCCGATTTCTAATAGGTGATATGTTCATTTTTGTACAGTACATATAAAAATCTTCTCATCGTTTCCTTACGTAAGTGATATGTGTTCCACGTAGTTGGTTCATAGAACAAAGCCTTCAGCTTCGGCTCTTGTTTGTTCCATGCCAATCAGGCAAGTAATTATGCGGGTATCCTTCTGCTTTCCACTAATATTTCGCGATCTTCTCTCCCCGCCTATTTTAATTTTGCTGTTTCTTCTCCGACTGGTAGTACGCACTCTGTCTTGGCCAGTAATTCTGTCTGAGCTTTGTACTACCTCCTTCAATAGCTTCTTCGTGTAATTTTAAACATTTCTATGGGTTGCATGCTGTAATTCTTAATTTTTTCCGACTTTGTAATTATTATTTCACTTTTACGAGTTTTGGAGGCTGGACTTCATCCGTCTCTGTAATCGCTCCCTATCGCGTGTAGCTGCATAACTTTCGCTTCTTCATGTAATTCTAAACATTTCTATGGGTTGCATGCCGTAATTCTTATTTTTATTTTTCCGACTTTGTAATTATTTCATTTTTGTGGTTTTTCTGAAACAGGACTTCATCCTTCTCTGAAACCGCCCCCTATCGCGTGTAGTTGTATTTCATTCGCTTCCTTATATGATGCTAAGCATTTCTTTGGGTTACATGCTGTAGTTAATTTTCTTTATTTTTCGGAAACTGAATTTATTCAATTTTATCGGTTTTTCGGAACCACGTGGGTCAGAGTTCCGACTTCCGGGGTTTGCAGCTAGTCGCCTGAATTCACGCCACTTCTCATATAAAATCAGTACCTAGCTTGATTTCTACCGTGGTTTTGTATAATGAACCCGATTTTCAACCACTTCACCTTTAGTGGAGTGCATTCATGTAACGTAGCCGTGTGTCGCCGTTAGCGTGTTTGTTCGCAGTCCAATTCAGATGTAATTTAACTTGGCTATACACACGCGCCATCTCAAAATAGGCACGACAGAACAGAGGGTTTTTGTATATTGTGTTTTGTGCTACCTCCGACTTGCTGAATTTCGCCTACGATAGTGGCGCCTGCTTCCACCTCGTCTCGGCACGCTGATTTTGGTGAGTTTCGCTGTAGCATTGCGTGTGTGTGAGAGAATGAGTGTTGTTTGTGAATCCTCCCCCCCCCCCAGTAGCGTTATTATATCATGTATAATTTAGGCTGAGCACCGTCCGCATTAATCCATGTAATAGATGCATTTTTATTGTATTAACAACATTGGTTCCCCATTTTGCTTGTTTTCTATCTGAATAAACAAGTTTAAGTTCAGCATAATCCGTAAGTTGCCTATAAATTGTAGTTTTAGAGCACCTTCCCTCTTTTATTTAATATTGTTCTTCACAAGTGCTGAGAACAAGATCAGATGCAATTTACCTTATGTCTAAATTCCGTTGCTCCATAAATGTTATCTTAACCACCTTTCTAAGATAAATTTAATTGTGGTGGCTTGCTTATTAATTTCTGTGTGTAATTATGTGTGAGCTACTATGTATATTGACCACTGTAGTATTAACTTCCTGTTATTGAAGTAATTTGAAACGAGTCAGTTCTCAGTTTGGCCAGGGAACAAGGCTTTGTAACAGGGAGTAACCAGTAGTTCACACGGACCTCATTTGCTAATTTTTAGTGATAAAACAAAGCTCTTGTTACGTACAGTTATCGACTTTTAAGCTGAAAGGTGGAATGAATATACAGAGGGGTTTTAAAAAGGAAACGAACTTCGAGTCAATCTTTTAGGAAGGGAAGAGGCAGCAGATGTAGATGAAATAGGAGTTGCTATACTAAGAGAAGAATTCGACAGAGCATTGAAAGACCTAAGCCGAAACAAGGCCTCTGGATTGCATGACATTCTGTCAGAGCTGCTGAAGTCTCTGGGAGAGCATTTCATCTGGCGCATAAGATGTATGAGACAGGCGAAAAACCTCAGAGTTTAAGAAAAATGTAATAATCCCCATTCCAAAGAAAGGAGGTGCAGACAGATGTGAAAATTACAGAACAACCAGTTTAATAAGTCATGGTTGCGAAATTTTAACAGAATTGATTACAAGAGAATGTAAAATCTGATAGAAGCATTCTCGGGGAAGATCAGTTTGGTTCCAGGAGAGATGTAGGAACACGGAGAGCAATACTCACCTTACAACGTATCTTAGAAGATAGAGTAAGGAAAAGCAAGCTATGGAGAAAGCTTTTGACAATGTTGATTTGAATACACTCTTTCAAATTCTGAAGTCGGCAGGGGTAAAATATAGGGGACGGGGGTTATTCACTCGTTGTAGAAAAGTTACAAGTCAAAGTGCATGAAAGGGAAGCATTGGTTGGGAAGGGAGTGAAACAGGATTGTAGCCTTTCTCCATTGTTATTCAATTTGTACATTGAGCAAACTGTGACGAAACCAAGGAGAAGTTTGGAGAAGAAATTAAAGTTCAGGGCGAAGAAAACAAATAAATTAAAAAAAAAAAAAATGCGTTTTGCTGATGACATTGTAAATCTCTCAGAGAAAACAAAGGACCTGGAAGAGAAAAGAGAAATTGAAGGGAATGGACAGTGTGTTGAAGGGTGCGAATAAGATGAACATTAACAGAGCAAAACAAGGGTAATGGAATGCAGCCGCCGCGGCGGAGCGGCCGAGCGCATTGAGGCGCTATGCTACGATGCGCGAGGCCGTTCCCCGTCGGGGGTTCGAATCCCCCCTCGGGCATGGATGTCTGTGCCGTCTTCAGTATCAGCTAGTTAATAAGTAGTTTGTAAGTTTATGGATTGATGACCTCGTAGTTAAGTCCCATAATCTCTACAAACATTTGTACATTTTTGGAATGCAGCCTAAAAGAATCAGGCGAAGCTGAAGGAAAAAAAAATGTCTGTAAATCTATCGGACCAAACTGCGCGGTCATCAGTTCGTAGCTTACAAACTACTTAAACCTAGGTAAACTAACCTACGGACAAACACACACACCCATTCCCCAGGGAGGACTCGAACCTCCACGGCGAGCAACCGCGCGCTCCGCAGCGAGACGCTTTAGCGAAGCTGAAGGAATTAGGTAACGAAACAATAAAGATGGCAGATGGGTTTTGTTACTTGGCCAGTAAAATAAATGTTGAAATGTTTTTTTGAGCTTATGGGACTTAACTGCGGGGTCATCAGTTCCTAAACTTACAAACTACTTATAAACTAATTTATACTAAAAACAGCACGAACATTCATGCCCGAGGGAGGATTCGAATCCCCGACGGGGAACGACCTCGGGCATTGGAGCATAGCGCCTCAATGCACTCGGCCACTCCGCCGCGGCAGTAAAATAACATTTGATGGTTGCAGTACAGGGAATATAAAATGCCGAATGGCAGTGGGAAGAAAAGCGTTTTTGCGAAAGAGAAATTTCCTAACATCTCATATTAATTTGAGTGTAAGGAAGTCTTTTCTGAAGGCATTTGTGTGAAGTTTTGCCTTGTACGGGATTGAAACATGAGCGATCAGACAGGAAGAGGATAGAGATTTTAAAAATGTGGTGCTACAGAAGAATGCTGAAATTTAGTGGGTAGATAGCGTATCTAAGGTGGTAGGATACAGTGGTGATAAATTAGATTAGAGATTAGATTAGTACTTGTTCCATATATCATGAATACGACATTTCGTAATGATGTGCAACGTGTCAGGTATTTCAGCTTACATCAAATTTTTCCATAAAATAATAACTTAATATTTGTTTTAAGCATTTACTGTGACTTCTATGGGTATACTTATACTATTGATGAAAGATGAATGTACACAACTATCAAACATTCATGTTGTTATTCGATTTACCCTTCCCATTGCAAAAAAGTGCGGCTATTCGGATAGTTGCCGGGGCTATTTGAATAATGAAAATTATGGGCAGATGCACAACTAAATTACGTGGAAGGTTAGCAGAAAATGCGCTATTTTTATTTAATACTCATTACCTCGGCGCACAGTGGTAGAGTGCCAGACTACAAATCCAAAGGTCGCGGGTTCGATCCCCGCCAAGTCCTAGGATTTTTATCTGTCACTTTCCACTTCTTTCACCTCTGGCAGTGTTGCTCATGTGAAAAATACCGAGTAGCACCGTGGTTCGGAACCCACGTTAAACTGTAGGTCCCCCTATAACTGGCTGGGTAAGTCAGTTCGGAGGTCGGAGGAAGGCAACGGCATACCACCTCCAAACAGGACCATGCCTAGTAAAGCACTGTGGTGTTCAAACCAATCTTCGGATTGTTGACTGCTTTACCTTTTACCTCTAATTACAATAATAGTTACAGTAGTAATTTCACATTAATTTAATGTAGCCCTTACGAAATGTTTCTGTTCTAGTAAATGGGCTGCAGCGTCCACAGACAAATTGCTTACGACCTCTCGCATCGACACAGCATTCATGACAGCAGGTGGTGCAGGCTTGCCATTGTATCCCTTCACGTTTATCTTCATCTGCAACGCGTGGCCATTTCCCTTGGTAGAATCCTCAAAATGTTCAAATGTTTGTGAAGCTTTGGGACTTAACTGTGGGGTCATCAGTCCCTAAACTTACAAACTCCTTATGAAATAGCTTATACTAAAGGTGGCACAAACATCCATGCCCGAGGGGGGATTCGAACCCCCGACGGGGAACGGCACCCACCAACATAGGAAGACATGCTCATCATAATAAAGGAAATGAGATCGAAATCTGAAATATTTAGATGTTCTTTTTTCCAGCGCGCTGTTTGAGAATTGAATGGTACACGCGGCTCTAGGCACCATGTCAGTGACTGTGCGGCCGCTAACGCCGGAGGTTCGAGTCCTTCCTCGGGTATGGGTATGTGTGTGTTGTCCTTAGCATAAGTTAGTTGAAGCAATTTGTAAGTCTAGGGACTGATGACCACTGCAATTTAGTCCCATAGCTTTACTAACATTTTTTTTTTATCACGGCCATGTTGTGAGGTTGAAGGCAGATCTAACATAGTCACGTGACTCCAGGTTGATTTATGCAACTTCGCAACTGCAGCACCGCCCAGTGCCAGGATCTTATAAATATGCTGCGAAACGATTGTGTATTGAATGTGTATTCGCAGTGAGGTAGCACATTCAAAATGCTGCTATACTTCGGAGCTTTTGAGACACTATAAAATGTAGCAGCTATCAAAAATATAATCCGTAAATCTCTCATTTCGAGTTTCAAGGGTTGCCGAGAAGTAGGAGAATAATGTTACGAATAACAAATGTTCATTTAAAATGTTTAGTTACGCTTTAACAATTTATTCACTTTAAATTTCGGTTTTACAACTACTTCATGGTACTACAGCTGTATAAAAGTATTTTTTGACTGTTACCACTGCAGTTCAAATGTTTGTTAAGCTTAAGGGACTTAACCGCGGGGTCATCAGTCCCTAAACTTACAAACTACTTATTAACTAACCTGTACTAAAGACAACACAAACATCAATGCCCGAGGGAGGATTCGAGGCTCTAACGCGGGCGGAATCCACATTTCCATTCTATCGGCTCATCTTCAGAAACATGTAAAGGCACAACATCGTCGTCACTGTTTGGTAAAATATTATTAATTTTATACTTTTATTTTTCATATCATCGGTACAAACTCTTATACGGCATACCATAAATTTTACTGGCTTTTAACAGTGATATGCCTTTCATCGCTACTTCAACTGCCTCCTTCATCGACACCTCGTCCCATTCCATTCTTCCTCCTTTCCATTTATACATCTTCACCATCTGAAGAAAATGAAAGAATAATTTATTACAATAATATTATAAAACAAAAAATCTTTTTTAAATGCACTTTAGCCCATATTCAGTCAATTTTCCACCACTATTCATAAAGCCCCGTTCTTAGTTATTCAGATAGCCCCAAAGTACACTTAAACGCTATTGTGGAGTAGTTCCACAATGCACTGACACATGATAGCACAAATCGCCAATGTGGCGTAGGGAGGACCCAGGATCATGCCGCAGTGTATTTAATAACTTTCATTTCACACAAACTGCAGGCAATTCCTAGCGAATACCATGTCCATTTTACAAACCGTGGAATGACCAGTTGTGAGGCACATTAAATAAATCTTGCGTAAATTTCTGAAGTCAGAAAAGGAAACAAACGTGTTCACTGAATAGACAAAACCTCCTATAACAAGAAACACTCACATAATGTCATGTCCACTTTGCTGTTGTTGAGGCGCGTGCACAAAAGCTTACAATTATTCACATATCCCCTCTATCCAATTAGCCCCACTCTATCCTTCTGAACAGATTTGGGAAGAAAAGGAATTTCTGGGATACCTTGCCTAAAAGAAGGGATCGATTTGTAGAACACATTCTTAGACATCAAGGAGTCGTGAATTTAGCATTGGAGGGAAGTGTGTGGGGGTAAGAATCGCAGAGGGAGACCAAGAGCAAACAGCCTCAAATGGATATGGGATGCCGTTCTTAAGAGGAGATGAAGAGATTTGCTCAGGATAGAGAAGGATGGAGAACTGCATCGAACCAGTCTACGAATGAAGACCACAAGAACAATAGTGTAAAACAAAACAAATTTTCTAAAACGTAAACTTTCACGGCCGGAAAGGTCAAAATTACTAAAAATTTCCGGGCTATTATGCCGTAGTCTTATGGATTTATTATTCAAACCCAACGTTTCGTCCCCAACTGCGGATGACATTTTCAAGGGGGATCGTGGTACTTTTGTATGTCCGATGCACACCCTGGTTCGCTACTGAGTTCAAACTCCGTTTACGAGGGTTCGCACGCGGGGGTTTGACGTCATAATTCCTGTGAAATCTAAAGTCTTACCGAGCGAGGTGGCGCAGTGGTAACGCACTGGACTCGCATTCGAAAGGACGGGGGTTCAAATCCACCTCCGGCCATCCTGATTTAGGTTTTCTATGATTTTCCTAAATCACTCCAGGTAAATGCCGGGATGGTTCCTTACAAAGGGCACGGCCGATTTCCTTCCCAATCCTTACCCAGAACTCAGAGCGTTAGCTCCGTCTCTAATGACCAAGCTGTCGATGGGACGTTAAACCCTAAGCTTCCTTCCTTCTAAAGTCTTCCTGCTTTTTATTAAGGACGTCACCGACCGCATCGGTAAAATTTTCACGAAACGAAATGTTAAAGATATTTACAAACCTACCCGGAAGATACAGGATCACCTGAAATCAGCGAAGGATGTTCACAAACCGCTTGAAAAAGCAGGAATTTATAGGATTCCTTGTAGCTGTGGAGACGTATGCGTGGGTACCACAAAAAGAACAGTCAAAAAACGACTAGAGGAGCACAAGGGGAACTGTAGAAGGGGAGAGATTGACAGATCAGCTGTTGCAGAACATGTTTTTCAAACCGGGGACCACCTTATTCACTTTGATAAGACTCAGGTTTTAACAGCCACAAATGGATACCACGAAAGACTGTACAGAGAGGCTACAGAAATAGTAAACACCCCAATAATTTCAATAGGATTGAGGAGAGCGTGAAAATAAATGAAATGTGGATTCCGGTGTTGAAGAATAAATGTAACAGTCTTCCACCGTGGGACGATATTAATGGACGATAGCAATCGGCAACGACGAATTTCGCGCGCATATCAAAAACATCTGACGTCACACCTCTGCGCGCGAGCCCTCGTAAACGGAGTTTGGATTCAGACAGTAGCGAGCCAGGGTGTGCATCGGATTTACAAAAGTGCCACGATCCCTCTTGAAAATGTCCTCCGCAGTTGGGTTGAATACTACATCCATAAGACCACGGCATAATAGCCCGGACATTTTTCATAATTTTAAAACATTTTTTTCAGCCACAGGAGCAAAACTGTAGTATTTATGTTGCAACACCCAAAGGCCTGTTTTCGGAAGTGTTACTTATAGGCAAGAAATTGTAAAATTGATCACATGGCCATACACGTCTGATTTAAGTCTCTATACTTAGAAGACGCATTTGTTGTCTGTCCGTTCTCTTATAACTCAAGATCCAGACAACCAAATAACATGAAATTTGGTACACGTACACAAAATTACATGGGGAAGGTTCTTAAATAGGTTTCGTTCCATTTTTTGGAAAACCAACCGGAAAATTTGAGAAAAAGTGAAAGTGCGTTTTCAATGTGTCAGTGTAAACCTATATTTTCGCACTGATCATGGTGAAATTTTGCACAATTGACCTTCAAAACAAGAGGAAGAGCACTGTCTACAAAAAATTTCGTTCAGTGCATGGTGCAGGGTACTTATGGATTTCGCCAAAATACACAGTTTTGCTCCGATCTTGATGAAATTTTGTACACTTGATCTCGAAAACAAGATGAATGTTACTGTCTACATAAAATTTCGTTCGGCCTGCTCCAGAGTGGGCAAAGACGAAAATCTTTTTGTACATACTCCAAATGGGACTTCCAAAAATGTTGTTTATCACATTGCTTTAACATAAATATACCCCTTTATTACATGCAAATAAACGGTTTTGTACGCTTCTACGGAAAACCTTATTTCAAACCCGGGCAAAGCCGGGTACTTGCAGCTAGTATCTTAATATTTCCCTTCGCTCAATTTCTGTGTGTACCAGATAGAGGGCCGGCCGCGGTGGCCGAGGGGACTGAGGCGATCCAGTCACGGTCTGCACGGCCACTATGGTCGGAGGTTTGAATCCCCCCTCGGACATGGATATTTCTGCCGTCCTTAGGATTAGGTAGTTCATAAGTAGTTTGTAAGTTTAGGGACTGATGACCCCGTAGTTAAGTCCCATAAGTTCTACAAACATTTGAACATTTTTTGAAAATACACAGTTTTGCTCCGATCTTGATGAAATTTTGTACACTTGATCTTGAAAACACGATGAGTGTTACTGTCAACATAAAATTTCGTTCGGCCTGCTCCAGAGTGGGCAAAGACGAAAATCTTTTTGTACATACTCCAAACGGGACTTCCAAAAATGTTGTTTATCACACTGCTTTAACATAAATGTACCCTTTTATTATATGCAAATAGCGGTTTTGTACGCTTCTACAGAAAACCTTATTTTAAACCCGGGCAAAGCCGGCTACTTGCAGCTAGTTTAAAATGTTGAAATGTCTGTAAATCTATCGGACCAAACTGCGTGGTCATCAGTCCGCAGCTTACAAACTATTTAAAGCTAGGTAAACTAACCTACGGACAACACACACACCCATGCCCCAGGGAGGACTCGAACCTCCACAGCGAGCAACCGCGAGCTCCGCAGCGAGGTGCTTTAGACCGCTCGGCTACTCCACCGCGGTGCTAGTAACTTAATATTTCCCTTCGCGCAATTTCTGTGCGTACCAAATACAGGGTTAAGTGCGTAGTCGAGAACGTAATTTTTTCCGCTTAGCTGCGACCGCTCCAGTTTAGCCGGTGTCCAGTGGTCGCGAGGGAACGCCGGAGGGGGAGAGGGTCGCGAAACGAGTGTGACCTCCCTCCCTCGACCTTGCGTGGGGCAACGTTTGCAGTTACGCCAACCACCGGCGGTTTCCGTGAGAGCGGCCGGGCGCCGTATATAAGCGCGCTAAGATAGCTCTCTCCGCATCTCCACGCCAGGGAGCATCCTCAGAGGAGCGCCATCCAGCACGCGGCCGGCACAGCTTCAGAGGTATTTTCTGCTAGACTGCGCCCGACGGTCGTGCCGCGGAACGCAGACTTCCTCCGCGAGTGTGCGTGCCACAAGCCGCGTGTGCGTGTGCCGGTGTCGAGATACTTGTCACTCTCTTTTGGTTCCGAGTCGATCATTTGGACTAATTTAAAGCGCGAACCCACAGCTGTGATACACATTTGGATACGCATTCAAAAGAGTATGCAAGAACAGGAATTTTAATATCTGGTCCTGTTTCCTTGCTCTGCTCTTGCTCGAGTGGATCTTGTCTCCAACCTTCAGGTCGTGTTCATACAAAGACTTTTCTTTGCAGATTTTTTAATAGAAAATTCTTGATCGTGTTCTTTAACAGGCAGTTCACGAAACAATTTTGTGACAGGTGCTTCGTGTGTCGCGATATCTGTAGCAGATATTGCTACATCTGTCGTCACAACAGTGGTAGTCTGATATAAACTTCTTTATGTGTGGGTTGAACTAGAGCGTTTTAATTTCGTGCCTCGTCAGACGAATACATTAGGAAGTGTTAAGACGGAAGCTAATGGACCTCCACACTATATTATCAACGAATCACCGTCTTGTCTAGATTTTATAATAATTTTCTGGTTGTATGTTCGTTAGAAACAGAGCACGCTGACCGTACAATGTATAGGCAGGCAAGTTACGCCGGTGAAGAACTGTTTCGCTGATCATTCACGGAGACGTTATTAGCAGAATATAATATTCATAACAAAAGCATACAATAACTGGTCCAAAATTTCCAAATGTTTGTAAACCTATTCGACCACACTGCTATGGTATTCAGTCCTTAGACTTACAAACTACTTATACTAACCTAAGGACCACGCACACACACACACACACACACACACACACACACACACACACACACACACACACACATGCCCCAGGGAGGACTCGAACCTCCGACGTCGAGTAACCGCGCGCTCCACTGCAAGGCGCATTAGAGAGCTCGACCAATCCACAGCGGTAATAACTGGTCTTATTGAAAAAAAAAAATAATTCCACACACATGTTGGAACTATTTGGTTCGAGAGAATTTGAGTGCCTTGATATCTTCCTGGCAGCATATATGTTAAACGCTATTTTATAAGTACTACAGGTATAACTTATCGCTTTCGGTAACAACTGCGAAGATTAATACCCTTTAAAGGGTGTAAGTTGATACTACACGAAATGTAGATTCTGACACACAGAGCATTCGGAGTTTCACAATAGTGGCTGCTTATATCGAAGTAGACTCCAAAACAGCAGTTTTCATTAATATAAATAAACAAACTGGCTACTATTGTCATTAGTCATCCTTCACTTTGTGTCACGACCGTACAGAGAACGTATTGGGTGTTTCAGTCCCCTCCAGTGACCTAATGTTTGATTATTCCTTTCACTATAAAAATTGGTAAAATGTAATTTCTGGTTTATTACATGATCTAAATCGCTACAATTAAGTACGAATGTCTTATATCTAAAGTTACTAAATAATACTTGGTTCAATATTTAAGCATTCAGTGAAATATAAACACACGTACCTACAGTGTAATACAGCATATTAGAAATTACTTAGTCACATTAAGGACTATAGCTGACAAGTTTAATATTTGTCCTGTCTGAAAAGGTACTTTGGATTTCTTATGAACTGGTTGTTTGCAGATGGCTCAGTGGTGCAGAATATCGACCTTCGCCCTGCTTGTGGGTGCAGCGTGCTTCGCCTTAGCGGTAAGTTGTCACTTACATTCACTCTTTTCTGATCACTGTCTTTCTGTTGCCATTGTTCTTTTTCTTACGTTTCGAGTGTGTAGTCACCTCATAAGAGACCATAACACTGAAAACAACTGAATAGTAGTCCACTGCTCTAATAGGCAGAGTTTTTGTATTTATGAGTTTCAGGCAAAATTCGTGGAGTACACAGTAGTCTACCCATACTCAGTATTTATTGGCCCAACGTAGCCTTTCGGTTGTGTTAGCACACTCTCGACTCTATATTCATTGCTGATTAGGGACGGAAATGTCATGATTTTCCATTGGTTCGATAGAAACGAAGGAGGAAAGAGTAGTCGTTAAACACGAATGACAAGCCTACCGAGCGATTTGGCGCGGTGTTCAAAACCCCAACCGGTCATTATGATTTCAATCTTCCATAGTTTCATTAAATGACTGAAGATAATCACGACAGTTCCTTAGAAGATGCCATGTTCAAATTCCTTCTCCATCTTTGCCCTAACCGAGTTTGTCCTCAGTCTCTAATGACATCGAGGTTGCCAGAAAGTTAAAAATAATTGATCTTCCATTTTTCCCCAGAAAATAATGGTCTCGAAATGAGCTTTGTCCTTTAAAATGAACAATATTCGCATTCAGTCGAAGTATATTAGAAGAACCAAGAAAAATATTAACATATGATCGGATGACGATTTGATCCCTAATCGTCGTATTTGGCTGACCACATAGTTACCTCACTCGACATCACCCAGGATTTCTTCCTCCAAGGGAACGTCTGCTCGTCTCAAATCGAGGTTGACGGCGACAGTACGAGTATCGTATGTTTTATAAAAGACAGCGTGCAAGCTGTAGGTTGCGTCGGTATTATTATTGACCACGTAACTCCCTCTTCATCTACCTAAACTCAGCAAGTCAGTATACAGTGACTTCGAATAACAATTACATCCCTTATACGTTTGCACCTGCGTACTATATTCGTCTTTCCGACTCCATCTGTGATTTTTGCTCACCACACTTTCCCCAGATATTAAATCGACGATTCTTTGATGTCTCAGAATGTGGCCTCCAATCAGTCCCTTCCTATAGTCAAGATCTGACACAAATTTGTTTCTCCCCAATTCTATTCAGTACTTCCTCATTAGTTTGCGATCTACCCATCTAATCTTCAGCTTTCTTCGGTAACACCAAATTTCAAAAATTTCTGTTCACTTACTTATCTATTCTGCTTGTCGTTCGCGTTTCACTGCCATACAAACTGTTCTCCAGACGAATGCCTTCATAAAAGACCTCTAACACTTAAATTATTATTTGATATTAACAAATTTACCTTCTGAAGAAATTATTTTCTTCCCATATCTATTCTGCATTTTATATCTTCTCTATTTAGACCACCACAAGATATTTTACTCACCAAATAATAACATTCATTTAATACTATTATTGTCTCGTATCGCCTGAGTGTAATCTACAACCATTTCAATACATTTGTTTTGCTCTGGTTAATGTTCAAATTATCCCTCTTTTCCACTGTCCATTCCGTTCTGTTGCTCTTCCAAGTCGTTTGTCGTCTTTGACACAATGTCACTGGCAAAGCGCAAAGTTTTTATTTCTTCATTCTGAACTTTCTTTCAAAACGTCTTAACATCTAGATCTCTACATCTACAGCCATACTGGCAAGCTACCTCACGATGTGTGGTGGAGTGTACCTTGGTTACTACCGTCACAACCTCCTTTCCCCTTCTAGTCGCGTATGATTCACTGAAACAGCGATCGGCATTACACCTCTGTGTCGACCCCACTATTTCTAATTTCATCCTCCTGGCCTTTTCGCAAGATATGCGTGGGAGATAGAAATAGCCGGCCGCGGTGGCCGAGGAGACTAAGGCGCTCCAGTCACGGTCTGCACGGCCACTACGGTCGGGGGTTCGAATCCCCCCTCGGGCATGGATATTTGTGCCGTCCTGGTTCGTAAGTAGTTCATAAGTAGTTTGTAAGTTTAGGGACTGATGACCCCGTAGTTAAGTCCCATAGACTATACAAACATTTGAAACATTTGGAGATAGAAATACATTTATTGACTCTCAAGAGACTTATGCTCTCACAACTTTGACAAAAACCAGTTTCGCATTACATTACGTCTGTGTTGCAGTGTCTGCCACTGGAGTTTGCCGCTTTCAAAAGAAATGTTCAAATGTTTGTAGAGTTTATGGGACTTAACTACGGGGTCATCAGTCCCTAATCTTACAAACTACTTATGAACTACCTTATACTAAAGACGACACATACATCCATTCCCGAGGGGGAATTCGAACCCCCGACCGCAGCGGCCGTGCAGACCGCGACTGGCACGCGAAGACCGCTCGGCCACCGCGGCCGGCTTGCCGCTTTCACATAAACCTGTAACGAAGCGTGCATCTCTTCTTTGGATCTTCTATATCACTATGAACCCTGTATGGTAAGGCTCTCAAGCTGATGAGCAATATAATGTTCACATGTTTGTAAACCTGAGAGATCAAACTGCTTACGTTATCGTTCCTAGACGGTTGTGCAATCGGTCATAGCAAGATAGGAATGACGGAATCAATCCAGAAATTCCGAGAGGGAATTTAGCATGCTCGCGGAAACAGACACCACACAAAACAATAAGGAATTCAAACATACTAAGTTTACGCAAAGGCTGAAGGCCACACACGTGTATTCTAACTTGAGAAAACAAGACACAAATATCATTACCAGATTGAAAAAACAAATACTGAATTTACACTAAATTACTCGAGTTCTGAAATATAAGAAACACTTCACCTCACATTGCGAAAGAATTACTTAAGAAAAACTGTCAGCATTAACCCAGGAATGCCTGATCACAAATAAAGTTCTAACAGCACGCAATCCCATCAGCATGATTCGGCGAAATACATCGGCGGTCGCAGCAAGAGTGAATCCTCAGGCCACGCCCTGGCTGAACCGGACGTGAGGGTGCGTCCAAAGCCTACTGTCTACCAACCCCCGCTACCTGAGGGAGATAATACCCTCTAATACTGTTCCAGAGAGGTCTCTTTTGTTACCTCTTTGGTCCATGATCATGTCGGTACTAGGGTGAAACAGTTCTCACACTACCTTTTGCAATCGTGACGTCATTGTGACGTAGCGGCACTGTGAAGGCGACCTGAAACCAGACTATCGATTTGTCGATCGCTGTTGCGAGTTAATGTTTAGGACTGTGTAAAGGCCAATTCACACGTCACGTCTCGTCCGTCAGAACATTCCGCAATGTATTTCTAATGGCGACATTCACACTGTCCGTCACGTCACCTTTCTCGAGAAGAATGTTTTAACAGAACGCCCGTCTGCTAACATCGGAAGTTAACCTACTTTCGTCACGCGAATTACATGTTACAGTCGACGATTGCATTGTTTATATGAAAAATGTGTCTTAGTCATCTTTATTTTGTTGTTATACTTCGTTTTAATGGAAAATCTCAAATGTTTCATGACGACTTAAATATTTTTGTCAATTGAGTGTCCCCCTAAAATCGAGGTTGGATATCTGAAACCAAAAAATGGTTTATTTTACGTAACATTGTAACAGAAACGACTGAAGCAATCTGTTTATTTGGATGAGATTGTAATTTGATTACGCACTTTTCATTAAATAATATTTTAAATGAAAAAGTCAGTTCTAATGAAGGATTTAATGAAAGACAAAACGTTCAGTTGTTTACGACGGTATTAAAGTGTAAGCGGGCACATCGTAACGAATAAAGTAAACAGGCGCTATTTATACTCTTATAAGTATTGTTTGATGTTTTCATATTTTTATTTTTTCGCTTAAAATTGATGCCGATGTTTAAGAATGTGATTGTATAGCGCATGCAATACTTCCTGCATTTTAATCAGAAATTTTTGTTTGTAGTGTACAATGCTTGCCCGTCAACGAGAACCAGTTAGTGTTTAAAAAAGTAGTAGGTAGCCTACTTACTGCTTTTAAATGTCCCATACAGCACTGTAGTAACCAATCTATGAAACACATATATGCTTATACGTCGTTGTAGAAATTACCAATTTACTAGTAATTATGAATAGCATTGAGCTTTTCTGATATGAATGTGCTAATACGAACAAATGCTACTTACAGTGAGAGCGACATTACTGGAACACGTTTAAATAACATTCCAGTCAAATATCCCCTTAAATTACTGTAATTTACAACACGTTTAAATAACATTCCAGTCAAATATCCCCTTAAATTACTATAATTTACAATTGCCTGTACCAGGTAAAAAAAATCTACACCTTCCTTTATACACTTTTCTATTGCCCTATGGTGTATTTTCTCAACAGTAAACTACTTTAGCGAACTGGCTGAACACAGCATACGCCTATTTAAAAGTATTTAGCTTTATCTGAAATAAACAAGTAATCGAAAGGCACACATCTCACACTGGCTCGTTCACAACTCGATAGTCGAAAGCTGACGGGTGACGTCACGATTGCAAAAGGTAGTGTGAAAACTGTTTCACCCGTCGGTACTACACTAAGAACAAGCCAGCTCGCCATCTTGTCAAGTAAGGGTGTCTCTGGCTACATAGCAGACGGCAGTGCAGACGACATACGAAACCATGCGTTTTTAACTATATTAAACGAGGCCTAACGCGCGAAACGGCGATTGTAGGCCATTGCGCGGCAGTCAGTCAATATTAAAAGCAACCTTCCACATTCATACGAACACACAAGATCAATCACATTGGTGGAAACATATATAAACATGAGGCATTGATGAATAAAATAATTGATGCACTGATAAACAAAATTAATGGTGGAGAAGCACTTTAGAGTAACGAAAGTAGACTTTTTTACAGTTCAGAACTCAAAATGGAACACGACCACACATTCAGTGGACGTGTTCCAACATGCCTATAGGATTTTCTTTTGCTCTTCAGTGTAGGTGCTCCATGATTTTCGATATCTCCAAGGCAAGTACGTGGCTGGTTCTTTCGCATAGAGCACGGTCATTTCTTTCCCAACCCTTTTGTAATTCGAAACTGTGCTCCTTCTATAACTACCGCGCCGTCTATGAAACTCTAAACTCTAATATTTCTTCCTTCCTTCTTCCAATGTTAAGTCCACGTTAGTAGATTCTTCAATAAACGCACCAAGCTGTAGAAAACAAATTTAGACATGTAAAAGCTAAGAAAAACTCGCACGGCCGTTAAAAGATCGATGTACGAAGCAAAAAAAGAGAGATAATCGGGTCGAAAGATTCTGTCCAATCACTTGTTGATCAGTCACGGGTGCTACAGAAGGCAGAAAAAGGAAACCCGAAATTTAAATTTTATGTTCGAGAAGTCGCCCACACAAGAGGTTCATGTAAACATACCGTCATTTGACCATTGCATTGACTCCTGAATGGACATAGTAGGAGGCATGCCTGGTATATCGCATAAACTCAAAGAGTTGAAAGCGAGCAAGTCACAAGATCCGCATGGATCCCGATTCGGTTTTAGAAACAGAACTGTACCCCATGGGCGCCTTACTTTGCTTGCATTTATCGTTCAGCAGAATGTCTCAAGCGCCTGGAAAAAGCACAGTTAGCTCCTATATATAAAAAGGGTAAAATAACAGCCCTCGAAATTACATATCAGTATCCTTGAAGTCAGTCTGATCCAAATTTTTTGAAGATACTCTAATTGCGAAAATAACACATTTCTCTGAGACGATCAATCTTCTGCTCTTGGCAGCGGTAGAGTGTCCGAGCGTTCTAAGACGCCTTGCTGCGGAGCGCGCGGTTGCTCGCCGTCGGAGGTTCGAGACCTCCCTCGGGCATGTGTGGGTGTGTTGTCCTTAGCATAAGTTACATTAAGTTAGTATAAGTAGTTTGTAAGCCTAGGGACTGGTGACCAACTTAGTTAAGTCCCTTAGATTTACAAACATTTCAACTTTTTTTTTCTGACCATGCATCAGCACAATTTTAGAAATCATCGCTCGTATAAAACTCAGCTTGTCCATTTCTCACATAACTTGCGAGCCACAGACGAAGAGCAGCACGCAGACTCCGTTATTTGAAACGACGCCCCATCGCAGACTGCAAACGAAGGTATGAAGAAACGGTGTAAGTGGCTTGAATACATCTTACGTAATACAATGCAGTACCTTCTAAGGCGACTGTATATCAGAGGCTTGGTTATCGTCAGGAGTGCCCCAGGGAAATGTGACAAGAGCGCTATTGTTTTATAGGTACATAAATGATCTGACGATCGGGGTGCTAGCAATGCTGATGATGCTGAGGCTTAAGGGAACGATTGACAGCAGGAGGGTACAAGCATACTTACACAGTATTTCTAGTCGGTATGATTAATTGCGGTTACGTAGGAGAATGTAAGTTAATGCATTATTTATTTATTTAACGTTTGGCGCTACACATATGGCTTACACTCATTACATTATGAAATTGTAAGTTAAAATACATTATAAAATACGTAAGTGAAGGATACATTTTCAAATAATATATTACACATACACACAGTAAAATGTAATATCACTGCACATATTATGTGTTACGCTAGTCTTCAAATTATGACGTCGAAATTGGCGATCCATTCGAGGCAAGGCGGTGTAGCGTCGAAGAAGTCATCCCGACTTCCTTGGTAGGCTCTTAACTCACAGTCCTGGGCGATGTTCTGTATTGTTTGATTTGGTTCCGCACAGTTACAGCTAGGAATGGAAAGCTTTCCTCACTTGTGTAGGTTGTGTGCACATAGCCCATGTCCTGTTCTGATTCTGTTTAATGTTTTCCATAGCTGACGTGGAATTTCAAAGCCCTTAGGTTCCTCTGATGGATAGATCAGTTCACGGTTGTCAGGGGAGGCACTGTCAGTCCAGCTCTTGTGCCACATAATATCCATGCTGAAGTTGGCAGCTGACAGTTTCTGGGCCAGTCTTAGAGGGGGATTTCTAGAGCAGAGTCGTTTTCCTTCCAAAGTTGGGATGTCTTCATGGATAGGAAGTTAATGCAAATGAATAGGGAAAAAATCCGGTAATGTTCGAATACGCAGTCCCGTCGATTTAATACCCAGGCGTAATGTTTCAGAGCTATATTAAATGGATCGAGCATATATGGAAAGCTGAGTAACTTCGGTTTGTTGGGAGAATTTTGTAAAGATGTGGTTCCTCTGTAAATGAGACCGTGTATAATACATTAGTACGACCTATTCTTAATTCCTGCGCGAGTGTTTGGGAACCATAATGGGTCGGTCTAAGGAAGACATGGAAGCAATTCAGAGGAAGATTGCTCTATTTGTTTCTTGTACGTTCGATCAACAGGCAAATATTACAGAGACGCTTCACGAACTCAAATGAGAAACCCTGGAGAGAAGGCAACGTTCTTTTGGAGGAAGACTGACGAGGGAATTTAGAGGGCCGTCATTTTAAGTTGACTACAGAACGATTCTACTGCCTCCAGCTTACATTTCGCATAAGGATCACAAAGAGAAAATAAAACAAATTAGGGCTCGTTCGGAGGCATACAGACAGTCATTTTTCCCTCGCTCAACTTGGGAGTGGAACAGGAGACGACGTGGCTAGTTGGGGTACGAGGTACTCTCCTCCACGCACCGTGTACTCTCCTCCACGCACCGTATAGTGGTTTGCGGAATATTTGCGTAGAAGCAGAATGTTAAATATGTAATCACGTAATGTGGAACGTACAAAACTCACAAATAGCCGTCCAGGCGCCAAAGAGAGCATGGTTTCCATTCAGGTATTTTCTAGCTGACGGTATTTCATTGTTATTATAAAATCTATAGTATTTCTTTGAATTAGCTTTTAACAATCCATCTCACTATCTTTTAACATGTATTCTACAATGCATAAAATTAATTGCATTAACGATAGTAAAGAAAGTATTGGGTAGAGAGGCGGTCGTAACCTATTAAAAGCAACAGTCTAGGCAGTCCCTTGGATTTATTTAGTGTAAACGCAAATTCGTACAGACAAAGGAAGATTTCAACACCAGTCCACTGTAATATCTCTGATAAGCGCTACGCACTATCACTCATAACTATAACTTACTTAGAATTGACTCAATAAAAAAAAAAAAGGTTTATCGCTATCTTTTCTGAGAGATGTGTTCTCTGCAAATTTTGATACGTGTCTTCGTAACCGATTAAAGTCAGGGGGAGTAGCTACAAAAACGTTATTGTGGATATCAATTATCAGAAGCTCCAGTGAAATCCTACCAAGTCTGGGAAACGGGTGCTTGTGTCAATTCGCGATACGTTAAATTGCCACAGCTTCTAGCAGTAACTGCACACACAGTCCAAGATGATAAAAATGTGAGGTAATTCACATTCGAGTTAAAAATAAGCACCTGGAAATACGACATCATTTCTGCGAGTCTAATAAGCAGTGTGAGACAAGAAACCATCAACGGAGGAAAGACGTTTGTGAAATGCGAGAAAGCAAGAAAACATTCCCTCGGTGCGTGTCGTAAAATGAGATTCTGATCTCTGGCTGCGTAATACTTGGCGCTCAGTTTTCCCGAACAAACGGAAGCAGGTTCTTCCGACCGAGCTACTCTCACTCACTGATGTAGATAGTTACCCATTTAGCGTGTTCTTTGAGAACAAGAAGCAAAATCTAGCCATCACAGCTACGTTTTCAGAGCTTTAGTTTTTCACACAATATTGATATTCGCATACAATGAAATCTTACGCTCCGCAGTTACTCGCCAGTGGTGTACGAACACTGCTGCTGAAAGATTACAGGCAAAAGGTATTCATTATCTTTCACAGTGTTTGAAGTTCACGAGTGATAACGAGTACAATCTGAGAAGCAATTGAGTAAACTTTAGTTCGCTGCTTCAGATGAAGTGATGGTATTATGCTGTTTACAACATGTATCACATACTATATCAGTGTGAAAACGAGACGCTATTTTAGAGAAACACCATTTAACTGATAATATTTTGTGGACAAAAGTTCTGCAGCAGCTTAATGATTCAGATGTCGCCATTTTCCAGCGGTCACAAGTTTATTTCAAAAGTGTTACTGGAAATTTTCCTTTGTTCTTTTCTGTTAAAATTTAATGTTCCGCTGATTGTGCAATTTCTAGAAACGGAGATTTTCCACAGCAGCGCAACGATGGTGCGTGAAACAAGTATTCGCATCACTGAAGGAGCATTCGCGAAATGTACTCTGAAGCTGCTTATGAAAACCACAGGGATGTAAATCACAATTACCAAAACAGAGCAGGATATGAATAGTTTCCATGCAATATGAATTAATTCCGCTTGATGTTTTTTTTTTTTTCTAAGTTGTAAAAATTATTCCGTTGTAATGTAATATACTCGTACTTAACTACAATTAATCGTCGAACACTATTCCTATTTGAAGATATTAACGGTAACGGCATACTGGACAGTCTCCCAACGAAAACCAAACGTTTCACATTTAAAATAAATGATTCACTATTCAACAGTAATAAAACTTCCCGATATTTATTTGAAATTGAATTAACGGTTAAAATCATTGCTACGGAAAGCAGCTGGAAGTATTTTGGAAAGCTGTGTTGAAACTGTAAAAGTATGATAATAAACTTTAACTATGTTGATTTTCGTATTTCTAGGGTCTTAGCAAGGCATTATAACCCATTAGAAAGTGTAAGTCAATGCAACAGGATCTTAAAATGTAATAGTCCAGGGCGCTAACGGTTCTTTAATGAGTTCGTGAGTGACGAGCATGGGGTCCCGAGCTAATGCAGTCTTTCTTCCTTCTTTCCTCCATGGACTGTATTTCCTTTCCCTTCACTCCTTTCCCATCCTCTCTCCTTCCCCTCCCCACCGGGGGAATGATGACCTTAGCAGTTTGGTCCACCTGTCCCAAACAAACAAACAACTTAAAATGTAAACCTTAGAAGATAGGTGATCTGGTTCTCAGAAAACCGTGTTAAATTTAGAGGAGCTATATTTGAGGGAGAATGTGAAACATTTCAGCTTCCTACACAATTTATCTCGCGCATCGACCAAAAGACGAAGATAGTGAGAGTTAGCAGAAAAATGTTCAAATTTTTGTTAAGCTTATGGGTCATCAGTCCATAAACTTACAAACTACTTATAAACTAACGTATCCTAAAGACATCATAAACATCCATGCCCGAGGGAGGATTCGAACCCCCAACGGGGAACGGCCTCGCGCATCGGAGCATAGCGACTCAATGCGCTCAGCCACTCCGCAGCGGCTGGGATGCAGAAAATTATATTTCACACGCTCCAGATACGAATGAAATAAGACAGAACGTTGCTAATAATGGAACACAATAGCTTCCGCCAAACACTGCATAAATATCTGTGGAGTTTATAGGTGAATATAGATTAAAACTCAGACCCGAATCCCTACTAAACATGGATAATTGCCTTCTCTGATCACTGACGTGCTCGCTCTAGGAAGCAGCGAACCAGGACAGCATGTCTTATTGCACCAATCGATGACTTCACAAGACAGTGAAAGTGTTGCAGAGTTGATGTTACAGAATCAGTTAAAGTTGGAAATACAAATAATTCAAGAAATGCAGCATCTTACTGGAAATTACAGCAGTATTGTGAAGCAAATGACACAAGAAACACTTGAGGCTGTCACATTGGGTGCGTCTTACAAAGCTTGCTAGTGAAAAATATTCAAATGTTTGTATAGTCTATGGGACTTAACTACGGGGTCATCAGTCCCTAAACTTACAAACTACTTATGAACTACTTACGAACTAGGACGGCACACATATCCATCCCCGAGGGGGGATTCGAACCCCCGACCGTAGTGTCCGTGCAGACCGTGACTGAAGCGCCTTAGTCCCCTCGGCCACCGCGGCCGGCCTTGCTAGTGACATTGTCGCAGACTCAAGTATCTATAACATGCCTAAAGAGTGCAAAATAGTATAACAAAGAGGTAATCAGTTTCAGCATATCATGGCCTGACAGTTTCTATAAACTTAGTCAACCCTTTAATTGGCAAATAATATTTGTGCTAACTTTCCGTCGACACAGTTAAGAAATACTTTTGTGATCGTGTCAACATTCCCAAAAGAAATAAAAACAAAGAAACAAAGAGAGAGAGAGAGATTGGCTCATTATATTTAGGAGTAACTCTGAGTTTCATCTCACTGTCGCAGATGCATCAATCCCAGTACTTACTCAATATCATCCTTTATTATAGAATCAGCAGTCCCCCCTCTAATTTCTTTTGTATTATAATACGACTGAGGATATTAGCAAAACTGAAGTTTCGAATGCGAAACTCTACCCGGATTACAGCCATTCAGTTCTTGTGATTGAACATCAAAAGGAAAATAGCTGAATGGTCTTCCCTGCTTGCCTATTTTATATTCAGTGCGAAATACTTCGTTTCCTGCAGATACCATCTCCAGTATACAGTGAAGACCCAAAGTAACTGGCACACCTGCCACCGGAAAACAGCTCTTGGATTTCTGTGCCGGTATGGGCTTAGTGATCAGAAACTCCTTTTTTAACCATAAGAACATTCACTGGTATACTTGGGAAGGCAGGAAAACCAGGTCTGTCAATGACTATAAAATATCACACCTGGAATTAATGTAGGCAGTCAGGGACACGTGTGTATTCAGAGGATTCTTTGATGCCACTAACCATTATTTAATCTGCAGCGGAAATGTTTTTGTGAGACCAAAAGTGTAGGGAGTCAGATACATGTGTAGGGGATTAAGAGTGGAGAAGCTTCATAACAAGGAAAATAAGGCACAAGTACACAACAATACTCTCACAAAGGTACCAGTTACTTGAATGTAGTCAAATGCAGTTACTGGAAAAGAACTGACTAGGTACAGGGACACTGTACTAGAAAGTGGCTAGCGAATATCTTGGGCCAAACATGTGCAAAGTCAAGAAGAAGCACACAGCTAGGTGGAATGACACAGTCAAGGCAGCCTGTAGAAGGAAAAGATGGTGTTTCAAAAATGGTTCCATAATAGAACTCAGGTGGAAAAAGAAAGTTACGTTGCAGGTAGAAACGTAGCCAAAAAGAGAATTCAGCGTCCAAGTAGAAATCATATACACATTTTGGTAAGGTTGAAAACTTGGGGTCAAGCCAGTGGAAAACTTTTCTGGAGTGTAATTAGCAATCTACAAAAGAGAGGGAAGAAGGAATTGACAAGTGTTTTGGACAGGTCGGGAAAGCTGCTAGTTAATCCTTTGATAGATTGAGGGAATATTTTGAAGAGTTGCTCAATATAGGTGAAACGTTCAGTAATGTTTCCGATTTCCATGTACATGGGATAGGAATAATGACGGAAACGGGATCACATTTAAGGAAATCAAGAAAATGTTCAATTGATTGCTGTGCAATAAAGCCTCTGGGGTAGGTAAAATTAAGTCGGAACTCATCAAATACAGTGGACTGTCGGATCTCAGATGGTTACACAGGATAAATGAAATGGCATGGGAGTCGAGACAGGTTCCGTCTGAGTGGAAAAAGGCAGTAATCACGCCAGTTTTCAAGCGCGGAAACAGGAAATACCGTAACAACTACAGAGATGTCTCTTTAATTAGCTCTGTGGGAAAAGTCTTCTCATTTATTGTTGATAGGAGAGTGCGAGTATTAGTTGAAGACAAGTTGGATGAAAATCAGTGTGAAGTTAGGCCACGCTGTCGGGGCACGGTCTTTAGCTTACGGCAGATAATGGAGAAGTGCTATGAGTGGAACATGGCGTTGTATCAATGTTTGATAGATCTAGAAAAATGACCGTGTTCCTAGGAGGAAGCTGTTGTCAATTCTACAGGATTATGGAATAAGAGGCAAACTTCGACAGGATATTAAAGGTCTTTATGTAGACTGTCATGCAGCAGTTAGAGTAAACAGTAACTTGAGTTCATTGTTCAAGGTAGTTTCCGGATATGACAAGGCTGCAACATAATGGCACTGTTGTTTCGTGTTATTTAGGGATCATACGTGGAAAACAATAGACTGCCTGAGTGAGATTAAAATATATGAACACAAAATAAGCAGTATCGCATATGCGGACGACTTAGTGGTGATGGTAGATTCGACTGAATGGTTGCAGTCTAATATTTTAGAGCTATATCAAAAATGCACGTGTTATGGTATGAAGATCAGCATCTCCAGAATGAGAGTAATGCCTGTAGGAAAGAGATTAAAACAAATTGATTGTCAAATAGAAGGAACACAGTTAGAACAATTGGATAGTTTCAAGTACTGAAGGGTGTATTTTTTCACAGGATGGCAACATAGTGAAAGAACTGTAATCAATGTGTAGCAAAACTAATGCAGTGAACGCTTAGCTACTATCTTCTGTTCTGCAAGAAGGAATTCAGTACCAAGGCTAAGTTAGCAGTGAACCGCTCTATCTTTTGACCAACTTTGTTGCATGAGAGTGAAAGCTGGTTGGATACAGGTTACCTTATTCATAAGTTTGAAGTTATAGAAAGTAGCAAGGATTATTGCAGATACTAACAGATGTTAACAAAGCCAGAGGGTGTCCATAATGAGGAGATCAAAGAAAAAACTAGGAATAAACACCATAGATGAAAGAGATCGAATAGGCATAGATGGTGATTCATGAAACACCATGGAAAAAGCAAGGTTACCTAAGCGCCTCATGGGTTAAGAGGTAAATGGTAGGAGTCAAGGTAGACCAAGAAGGAAGTACTCGGATACGGTCAAGAACGATCTTGAAGTAACAGGCTTAACATTGGACAAGGCACTGATAGGGGAACATGGAGTAATTTTATACGGAAAACTATGCTCCAGACAACGCTGAGAGGTATAATCAGTCTTAAATAATGACGCTGGTGATTATGATGAATATGAATATGAATAAAATCATTGGTCACTAGCCTTGGCGCCAATTTTGGTGTCTCAAACAGGAAAAAAAAATCATCATTGTCGCCACGATCCTCTGTTGCACTTTTGTGTATACAGCATCTACGTTGAATATGCAGGTTAGATTAGATTAGATTAGTTGTTCTTCCATAGATCCATGTTGAGGATATCCTCGTGGATGTGTAACATATCTTTTTTTTTTAATTTCATTTTATTTTATTTATTTATTAACAAGCTGATAATATAATAATACAAATACAGGTACATACACTTTTTACAAGCTGATATATAATAATACTAATAGTATGAATACAGATACATGCAACATTTGGTTCTATTTAAGAATTCGTCAGTGGAGTAGAAGGAGTTGGCCACTAGAAAGTCTTTTAGGCTCCTCTTAAACTGATCTTTATTTGTAGCTAAATTGTTTATGGTTGTTGGGAAATTATCGAAAATATGTGTTCCTGGGTAGTGAACCCCTTTTTGAACTAAAGTAAGTGATTTTAGGTCCTTGTGTAGATCATTTTTATTCCTAGTATTGTAGGTATGAACTGAACTGTTTGTTGGGAAAAGGTATATATTATTTATGACAAATTTCATTAAGGAATAAATATATTGAGAGGCAGTAGTTAATATACCCAGTTCTTTGAATAGGTTTCGGCAGTGAATTTACACCACAAATAATACGTATTACACGCTTTTTGACTCTGAAGAATTTTGGCTGACCAACTGCTAAAGTACAAGTGACACGTGGAATTAACATTTTCTGAAGACGTATTTTAGGAATATTCATTTTTATACTGTACGTTTTGATTTTGTTTTTTAT
Organism: Locusta migratoria; assembly: GCA_026315105.1. Taxonomy (NCBI): domain Eukaryota; kingdom Metazoa; phylum Arthropoda; class Insecta; order Orthoptera; family Acrididae; genus Locusta; species Locusta migratoria. Next base: position 688,464,139 of record CM048755.1, read on the forward strand.
GAATTTGGACTCAGAGCAATCCATTTGTATTATAAAACAGTTAGTAGAAGATAAATTATATTTAAAGCTCGAATAAATACATGTTCCTGAGACATATCAAATCTCAATATAATTTTAGATGGTGAACATAGGGCGAATGTTAATTCAGTGCTTCGGCGTTTGCTCGTCATTTGATATATAAAGCATTTCTATACATATAACTCCGAATGTCATGTTACATATTGTTGTTTTAAGGTGTGATTCCATTATATGGAATGATGTGCTCAACAGCTACAAAACATTACAAACATTAAATGAAACAGCATTGACCGTAAAAATCGTAAAAATGCGACAATAAATGCAAAAGATTTTTACGGCCAATGCTGCTTTAGTTAATATTTGCAATACATACTGTTTTGTTCTTTGTAACTCTTTGGTGAGGTGGGGTGGCTTGCGTGCCTTTAACGGTACAGATAGCCGGCCGTATGTGCAACCACAGCGGAGGGGTATCTGTGAAGAGGACAGACAAACGTGTGGTTCCTGAAGAGGGGCAGCAGCCTTTTCAGTAGTTACAGGGGCAACAGTCTGGATGATTGACAGAGCTGGCCTCGAAACATCAGCTAACTTGGCTTTGCCATAGTTACTGCGAACGGCTGAAAGCAAGGGGAAACTACAGTCGTAATTTTCCTGAAGACATGCAGCTCTACTGTATGAATATATGATGATAGCGTCTTCTTGGGTAAAATATTCCCGGGGTAAAATAGTCCCTCATTCGGATCTCCGGGAGGGGACTACTCAGGAGGACGTCATCATCTATAAAAACAACTTGTATAAAAACCAGACAACAGTTCAAATGTTTGTAATTCTATGGGACCAAACTACTTTGGTCATAAGTCCCTAGACTTACGAACTACTTAAACTAAGTTAAACTAACCGAAGGACAACACACACATCCATGAACGAGGGAGGATTCGAACCTCCGACGCGGCAGGCCTCGCGATCCGTAACGTGGCGCTCCAGACACCTCGGCTACTTCCGCGCGGTCAGGCAGCAGTTATTAAGAGACGAAGGTTACGAACGGGTCGCCGATGTTGGGAAGGGAGTAAGTCATGGTTGTAGACTTTCCTCAATGTCATTCACTCTGTACATTAAGCAAGCTGTGAAAATTTTCAAGGAGAAATTTGTAAAAGGAATTAAAGTTCAGAGTGAAGAAATAAAAACATTGCGGTTTGCCGATAACAAAGTAATTCTGTCAAAGACAAAAGCAAATGTTCAAATGTTTGTGAATCTTATGGGATTGAACTGCGGGGTCATTAGTCCCTAAACTTACAAACTACTTATGAACTAACTTATACTAAAGACAGCACAAACATCCATGCCCGAGGGGGATTCGAACGCCAGACGGGGAACGGCCTCGCGCATCGCAGCATAGCGCCTCAATGCGCTCGGCCGCTCCTCGCGCCTGTCAAAGACAGCAAAGGTCCTGAAAAAGCAGTTGAAAGGAATGGACCTTGTTTTGAAACGAGGGAATGAGTATTAACAAGGGTAGAACAAGAGTAATGGAATGTTGTCTCGGGCGATGCTGAAGGAATTAGATTAGGTAATGAGACAATAAAATTGGTAGATGAGTTTTTGTTATTTGGGTAGCAAAATAACTTCAGATGGCTGTAGTAAAGAAGATATAAAATGCAGAAGTGCTATAGGAAGAAAAGCATTTCTGAAGAAGCGAAATTTGTTGACATCAAATATCAATTTAAACTTTAGGAAGTCCTTTCTGAAAGCATTTGTCTGGAGTGTAACATTGTACGGGGGTGAAACGTAGATCACAAGGAGTTCAGACCAAAATATGATAGAAGCTTTTGAAAAGTGGTGCTACAGACAAAGGTTAATAGGTAGATCACGTAACTAATGAGGAGGTATTGAATATAATTGGTGAGAAAGACATTTCTGGCATATCTTGACTCAGAGAAGGGACTCATTCTGAGACATCAAGGAATCGTCAATTTAGCATTAGAGGGACGTGTGTGGGGAAACGATCGTAGAGGGAAACCGAGAGACGAATAGAGTAAGCAGATTCAAAATTATGTAGATTGCCGTTCTTATTCGGAAATGAAGACGCTTGCATAGGACTGGGTAGCGTAGAGAGCTGCATAAAAGCAGTCTGCGGAATGAAGACCACAACAGCAACTTTCGTACCTCTTCCGGAAATCTGAATTAAGTCATCCCGATGAGCCATGAATATCGTTATTCGTCGCTAAATGCTTTCTTGATTAATACTAGACAAACGTTCACCGAGGAACTACAACGCAACCGTTAGAAGTTTAATTAAAAATCAGCATACGTGGCTACATTATCTTCTAGCAGCAAAGAGACCAGAAATATCATATGTGCTAACTAAAATATCTTTATTATTGAAGTGTCGCGCGTTTTTATTTTAAAATCTAGGACCCTAGCTAATTAACACGTTCGCTGCCGTTCACGCTCTGGCGCGTGATCGTATTTTGACAGTATCTTTTCATAGTTTTGAGCCACTGAATGGTTAGGTTTTAGTTTTCAGTTTTTTGATATGGTTTTTTATTTGCATTTGTATTTTTGTGAAAACAACAAATGAACAATATAAACAGTATATAAATCTATGCCGCGGTGGAGTAGCCGAACGGTCTAAAGCGTCTCGCTGCGGAGAGCGCGGTTGCTCGCCGTGGAGGTTCGAGTCCTTCCTGGGGCATGGGTGTGTGTGTTGTCCTTAGATTAGTTTACCTAGGTTTAAGTAGTTTGTAAGCTACGGACTGATGACCACGCAGTTTGATCCGATAGATTTACAAGCATAAATCTATCATGACATCATGAGAAGCGTGTGTGGCTCGTAGCCGGTAATTCAAACGCGGAAATCTGGAACCACTTATACTCTTATACTCTTCCCTGAGTGCCTACCAGAGTTAGACGATGCCAGTTTACAACAACCCATAATAGGATGCTAGGTCGCAGCACGCGCCACAGCGTGACCGGCACCTGACTCTAGTAACGTTTACACGCGCCTGAGCGTGAACGGCAGCGAACGTGTTAACACTAGAACGGCGGAGTTTCTGACATTCCTAAAACGGCGGAAAGGGGTCATTTTGACCCCCACATAAAATATTTTCATGTTAGACTTAAATAAGTGTTTTTTTAATCCACACCTTTTGTCTAGCAGGTACAATAATTATTAAACACCATAATTAATAATAATCAATAATTATTTATTTCAACAGCAAAATATCTTACAAATTTATTGCTGATACTGCTAACAAGTTTCCTACTTGTAAAAACTTTTAGACACATTTAGTTTACTTGATCCATATTACTCTCGTACGTGGTCTACAAACACCTTTTTATCATTTTTCTCTCAAGTTACTGGAATCTGCTAGACGCACTTAGCACGTATGATTTCTGTTCTTCGCGCACATTTTCCGCACACGACTTTGTGGCACTTTATACAGTTTTCACTGGTCTTGTTGCCTTTGCAGAGGCTGATTTGCCACTTCCTCCGCTTTCTAGTTGATTTCGGTCCAGTATCCTCTTCCTTTGCCTGATGTTCTTGCTCCTTCATTCCCTTGAGTTCATTAGCCAGCTGAAGTATGAACTTCTTTCTTTCCATTTTCTTGTTTGTTACTATGTTGTAAATGACCAGTGCATTTCTCCTTCAGAACATTCACAGCCAACCTCCTTCCAGAAGATAAAAATTGGTCGTCTCCCACGCGATTCCATCCGTAGCAACCATCTTTGTTGACGCTGCCAACTGTGCCTGCTGTGCTGAAAGTTGTGATGACTGATGTAGATCAGAACATGAATCCTCTTCCACTAATCGCTCCTCATTCGCTATATTTTCATCTTCACTTGTCTCAGGTACATAATCATCATCTTCATCAGCGAAGTCCGTTTCCGATTCAACTTCGGAATTATCTAAGAGCTGTAACACTTCTTCATCAGAAAGTCCACGCTGACGATACATGTTCAAAAGCGTGTTTCGAGGACAGGAACTATCACCAGAATGACACGATATAAACTCTGCAATACTGCTGACTGTTGCCGCTACATTGTTGGATTACTTACATTTATTCAGAAGGAAATTACATTGGGGTCAAATTGACCCCATCCGCCGTTCTAGGTATATCGATATAAATGTCAAGGAAAATACAAATACTTTTTAAATTCTAATACATCATCATAAAGAAGAGAAAAAATTAGGAAAAGTCATATGATTTCATTAGGAAAGTGAATAAATTGAAATGACAATGAACGAAAAAAGTATGGCAGGGGTCATTTTGACCCCTTCCGCCGTTCTAGTGTTAACAAGCTGAAAGTGGTATCGTAAACGTTGCCAGTGCTACAAACACTTGGGATCTACTGGGATGCCCGGTGCAAGTAGTTTCTGGAGTGGCTGGGGAGATGAATGGGTGCAAATGGGCGGCGACTGCTTGATGCACGCAAAGTGGTGAGCGTTTGGGCCGCTAATGGCGCTTCCTGTTACGACAGAGGCGGCGCTTCCCTCGCTTAATTGGACCTGCTTGCCTCATTTGCGTCAGCGCGCGCTCGAGATTCCGGTTTCTCACGGCGCGCCGTCTGTTCCCGCGTGATACGTTAGGCGAGCACGCCTTGTCACGTCACCTCAATTACGCAGATAATACAGATGAGCTACATAGATAACCTTCTGTTCCCGACGAAAGTAAGTTTTAAACGCCGTCTCGCCTGCCTGCCTTCTTTCGAGCCAAATAACCACCCACATGACGCTGGAGTTCGTCGCAGATAGACGCGGCCCGTTTGCCTGAACAACTTTTCCTAATCTATAAGAGAGGTAATTAAAAGAATCTTTCATCAATAATTTCTCTCCGTCTTCTCTCTACCACCGGTTAGCAGTTGGAATAAAAATATTGTGATGCAGCCTAGATTAGCCCTATGTATTTTATTGAATGAGTATAACAAATTGTAACGTCTGTACATACACAAACTTTATGTTTCAGTAATGTGTAACTATGCAAGTAGGCCTACTGAGTATGCTCTGTGTTAGTATGAAAAGATTGGAGCCTGATTTGTACAATTATGCAATGTAATAAATATAAAAAGAATGAAATGTGGGCGATGCCTTATGCAGCTAGTAAGCTGTCCAAGGGCTAATAAATAAATAAAATAAATTAAGGCGGCCAACCGTCCCGGATTCTGCGTGACAGTCCCACATTTGGACTCGTCGTCCCGCATTGGAGTGATTACTGACAATGTCCCGCAAAACGTAAAAGGGTCCCGCATTCCAGTAATTTTAAAAGCCGAAACTATTTGTGGTCTGCACGCTTTGTCATACTGCTAGCAGATCAACTTCACAATGCATCATCTACGAATAACTGACAGTCTTGAATATGTAAATCATCAGACTATTCCAAAATGACAAATTCGCTAGCATTGAAAGTCGTTTTTGCTTTAAGATTCAAATGTTTGTTAAGCTTATGGGACTTAACTACGGGGTCATCAGTCCCTAAACTTACAAACTACTTATGAACTACTTACGAACTAGGACGGCACAAATATCCATGCCCGAGGGGGGATTCGAACCCCCGACCGTAGTGGCCGTGCTGACCGTGACTGGAGCGCCTCAGTCACCTCGGCCACCGCGGCCGGCTTTTGCTTTAAGCTCGCACTGCTTTTGGTGAAAGGGTGACTTATTAAAAAATTCGGTTTTGGTATATTTTCTGTGCCTTCTTTTAAGTACGTTTCAGTAAGTGTTATGGAATATTTTTCGGTTCTTAAGATGGCAGACATGGTGTAATATAATCATGTATTTAAAATCTGACATGCAAGTACAATATCAGCATTCGTCTTACTTTCTTCAGGAATAAAAAAAGAGGGTGAAATTCTGAAAATGCAACAACGAAAGTGAGCATTGCATGTAGTAAGGCACAATTAAAGTCTGCACTTCATCGAAAGAACTTATATAATAGAGTATTTCAAATGGTTTTAAAAAGTAGTTTTTATCAAATTTAATTCGAGGTTACTGCAAAACATAATTCTTCGGGCGGGGTAAGCTACTTATCAAAATGTGTGGAGCACGATTCTCTAAGAACTGGAACAAACAATAGCAGTACAGACAACGAAAGTGATCGGAAAAACGTAACGGAGAGACTATAAAATTCAAAATGGAAGTATGAGAAAATGCTTATAAACTGTAAATAAAGATTGAAAATTAAGAATAAAATGTCACTCATGTTAGATGTGTTACTTTAAAAATAAATGAATAGGCCGACTCTGCTCGTCTAAATGTCTTTCCCAATTTCAGAATAACTGGTGCAATGAGTCACGTGACCTTAGTCCTCCTCCACTTCCTCGGAATGTCCCGCATTCAGTTTTGAAAAAGTAGGTCGCCTTAGCCTAGATGCCTCACAAGGAGACCACATGGTATCGGATTTTAGAATTTTTTGATATTTGTGATACGTGAAGATCAGAACTCACATAACAATCAGCCAAAGCCATTCGACGCAACTCTCAATAATTCTGGAGAAAAACGAGTATGAAGATTTCAAGTAAGTGTCAGTACTAATGATGAAATGAATTACAGTATCTGTCGGTGTAGATCAGTTGAGATCAGCGCGCTCGGGCAGAGGACTGAACGCTCTCTGTAATAATAAAAAAATTAAAAAAAAAATTAAAAAATAAAACTAAAAAAAGCTGACCCAAACACTCAACAAACATGAACAAACGACGGCAAAGCACTGATCTAAAAGAAAAGAAATGTAAAAAAAGTTTCACTTGAAATAAACTTTAGACTCTTGACCACAAATTTCAATTTATTGAGGCCTTACGCGTTTCGACGTTTCGTCATTATCGAAGGCTACAGCAAGACAATGGAGTTAATATTCATCAAACATTTTAATAAAACATAAATGAGAAAACTATATTCACACTCACCATATCTTTTAAAACTTATTAAAAAGTGAAACTAAAACATTCCTTTTAAAATAATTACTGTCAAAGACATATGTCAAACATAAAATAAATTTTAAATTCCCCCCAGAGTATCCCTGTAGGATGGTCAAGGGCATACTAAGGTTAGCAAAATGTTTGATGAATATTAATTCCAGTGTCTTGCTGTAGCCTTCGATAATGACGAAACGTCGAAACGCGTAAGGCCTCAATAAATTGAAATTTGTGGTCAAGACTCTAAAGTTTACTTCAAGTGCATGAAATTGGCCACGCCTCACTAATGTCTAATGAAGACAGATGAAAAAAAAAGTCTTGGCCTTGCAACCCCAGGGTCGGCAAATTTAATATCTAATGGTAATTTTTACGAAAATTGCATGTATTTTTGTTTATTCGTAATTTTCTATATTTTATAGAAGGTTGTTAATAACGATGGTTTCAATCAAAACAACATAAGTTACATTTTTTACAGTATTGGCTTCACAAATAGTTAACAACGGTAGTGCTTGATTGTTCAGTTTGTGAAGAGCTACGACGTTGTTTTTGGAAAGTTATCGCCATAGCTACTAATGGCTTTCAAAGCAGCTAACCTGCCGCGGCGGAACGCATTGAGGCGCTATGCTACGATGCGCGAAGCCGTTCCCCGTCGGGGGTTTGAATCCCCGCTCGGGCATGAATGTTTGTGCTTCCTGTAGTATAAGTTAGTTCATAAGTAGTTTGTAAGTTTAGGGACTGATGACCCCGCAGTCAAGTCCCTTAAGCTTTACAAACATTTGAGCTTTTTTGAGCAGCTAGCCTACACAACCAACGGTTTACGTGATGACAAGGTTTTCAGTTCGTCTACATATACATAAACAAAAACTCACACAACACGTGGAATTTGAGATCCCAAAACGTTTTACATAACTCAATTTAAAAAAAATTGTCACAGTGGTTTTTTTTATTATTTATTTGTTTTTGCCCTATGTGTCCTGTTCCTTGCGGTCGCTGATTTGTTCATTGTTGTTCGACGTGTTCTTGCTATGGCACCCGGAAAAATTCGATCCACCGACTCAGTGGTTGTGAGGCTAGAACGCTGACACTTGAGCTACACCGACATGTGCTAGAATTGGTTTAATTATTGGTATTTCCTGTTCTTTGCAAAACTTCAAAGTCGATTTTCTCGAGAATTTTTGAGAGTTGTGTCGAATGGCTTTGGCTGATTGTTATTTATTTCCTAAGCTTCACGCACCATAAATACAGGGTGTCCCAGCTATCTTGCTCACCCAAAATATCTCTGGAGCAACAGCTATTGTGAAACGACTTTCACCGGCATCAACGTATGGCTGGGGCTCATGAATGTACATATTTTGAAACATTCTAAAACGAAAGCATATGTGTCTTTTTAACACAGACTTCTGTTTTTTTTTAATGGAAACCCTATATTATTTCTTCAGCAATCTATAGCGTGACAAATCACATAAACAATGGCGTTGATTCCATCGCAATACGCCAATTACATCCGGGGATATTGCGACGCGAAGTGGACGCTTGAAATACGGGAAACGCGAGGCTAGCGCACATCCTGAAATTCAGGCGGGAACCACAGGCTGCTCAGGACGAGGTTAGCCGCGCGTTGCCCGTATTTCAAGCGTCAACTTCGCTCCGCTATATCTCCGGATGTAATTGGCGTATTGCGATGCAATCAACATCATTGTTTATGTGGTTTGCCATGCTATAGATTGCTGAAGAAATAATATATGGTGTCCATTTAAAAAAAGTTTGTGTTAAAAGACACACATGATTTCGTTTTAGAATGTAGTTTCATATAATGTTACGTTTCTAATAGGACGTCCTTATTTTGACAGTTTTAGTTTCTCAGAACCTTATAGCATAAAATAATGGATGTTTTCCTCAAACAACCAAATGTCACTTCATATCATATAATTTTGTGAGAAATTGCTGTGAAACTTTTTTCCTGATCATAAGTGGTCACACATTATCACACATCAGCATTTAAGCAGCAGACTCGTTACATTACAGTGTACATTATTTGTTGAGTTGGTAGTACCTACTTTTAAAAATACAGTCAAAGAATTGTTTCAAACTGATGCTACAACTTTTATTTTACATAAAATATTATTCATGTGAGGATGGCCAATATAAATGGAACATGATAGAATGTAGTCCAATATATTACATATTGTATACATGCATTTCGTATAATTTATGGTACCAATATAAGAAGACGTTTATTTTAAAATCATTAGCAATTTTTTTTTGTCTCGTTTCCGCCAGTTGTCTTAGGTGTCAGTGGCCGAGTAGAGAGAGACCGACACAGGGAAAGAGGATGCACGCGTGTGCGGGTACGGAGGTGAGGTGACCAGCTAGTGGGACAGCAGAAACTAGAAACACTAAGCTAGATTAGAACAAGTTGTATATTTCGTAGAAATAGGATATACTTAACTTTTACAAAGTTCATGACGTCCAACTAAGTGTACTGCTGAGACATAGGTTAACTACGTAAAGGCCTGCCTACTGATGAGACCTAGTGCCTGTCCAATAGCCAAGTCTTAACTGGTGCTTATCCGATTCCCAAGTGGCCGATCGAGTTCAGTGGTGGCCACGAGCGGAGTTGCGGCAGAGGGCGCTCATGGCTGACGTCGTAAGAACGCCGCGCCGTACTTGCATGGCAGCGCGCGGCGCAAGTACGTGGCGCGCTCTTTAAACTTGTGCGACACCACAATTTTAACCCTTATAGAAATTATTATACATCCATATTCCAACATGTAGGACACTTTTTGATAGCAGGGTCTTCTGGACTAAATTGAATTTAGGTCGCACTCCTTTTATTTTATTTTATTTATTTTTTATTAATGAGCTCTATTTGTTTAAGGTACTGTATGTCTTAACAAATATGATAATACAATAAATGTATGTCGGCATGATTCATTATATTTCAAATTACATATTACAGGTATTGTTTTATTTTTTTTGGGGGGGGGGGGAGGAGGTGTGAATTCCTCCAAAAATATGATTCCATACTGTAAAACTGAGTGACATTAAAAATAATATAATTGTTTGAGAACTAATTTGGTGATTGATTTTCTAAGTAGGTACCCATAAAACATAACACTCAGTTGATAACGTTTTTGAGAGAGCTGTATTTAAGTTCATCTTCAAATTATATGCCTAGTAACGTAAGTGAGTTTACATTCAAGAGCTCTTGTTTGTTTAGAAATATTACAAGGATTTCTTGTTTTCAAGAAGAGAGGCTAATTTTTTTTCACATTTATAATAAGATTGTCCTTACTTAACCATCTGCTGAGTGATGGCATAAGTGGTTTAATCTTTTGGCCATGGTCAACTGTGTCTGTGAAACTAAAAAAGGATTGCTTCTGAATTTTAACTGCTTCCTATCTGGAAGTGACAATACTCCACTGGTGTGACCCCAAGAGTAACAATGTTCACAGATAATTTTTAGCATAATACAGCCTAATAATCCACTACAAAATAGGGACTCTTTATACATAACTCAGTGAATGACAGTCAGCTACTTCATTAAGTACTGTATTCCTGTTGGCAATCAGATGTGCAGCATCGCTTAATCTTGTTCACCAGCAATTATGTTACACTTACTTAACTTAAGATACTCAGTCAATTTCATTGCCATAATCTATTAAATATTTCAGCAAGAGCAAGGACTGGAGTATCCCACATACAATGAAGTTCCACAAGGTCTCAGCTTCACCTGCAATCAGAGAGGTCCTGGCTACTACGCAGATGTAGAAACACAGTGCCAAGTAAGTGAAGGGAGAGCAAGACCACCTTTCATTAATAAGAAATCATAAGTTTTATTAAATACAAATTTTAAAATGTTGTAACTATGTTTTTACTTCAAAACAAAGTTTTTAATCAGCAAAATGAAATCAATTAAATAAGAAACCACACATTAACATTGTTCAGGAGCTACTGACATTGCACAGATGAGTGAACTGAATTCAGTATGGCACAGCCTTTTGCTTGGTTTGAGAAAGTAAATGTTACCATTCTTCAAGAATTCTAAAAAGGACATGTTACTTCTAAATAATCTGAACAAATTATTGTGCTGTACGTACATACATCCTCGTTAACATGCAAAAAGTATCACTACCATGTGCTCACCTCATAGTAAATTACACAAATGCAAATTTTAAATTACAAATAATGCAGTACCTATCACTTCCATGTTTCAAACATGGAAACTAAATGATAATTAACAAGAAAAAAATAACATTGTAGCTTTTTGTTGCAATCAGCAGTCCAGACTGCCATAACGTCCAAGCCATATAGTTCGTTCACAAAATTATTTAGGCTTTACCATTTAATATGAAATATTTAGAGAATAAACAGCCTATTTTACCTTTCTTCGTTGTGTTGCTTACCTAATGTTCTTTGTTTCTCCTTTTCTTCATTTGCGTATTTCTTGAGTTGAGAAACACTCATTCCTTTAAAGTAATAGGAAATTTATTCACTGTCAGACATTAAGTAACTGTAATATTTACAACAACTGACAAATTTCCTATACAGGTTTTGAGTGTACTACGAGGCTATGTGTAATACATGTGTGCTACATTTGTAACAAGATATGTTCCATTGTTGCAGGTATGGCACTGGTGTCTCCCTTCAGGTCAACAGTTCAGCTTTCTTTGTCCAAATGGAACAGTTTTCAATCAGAATTTCCGCGTTTGTGACTGGTATTACAATGTTGACTGCCCTTCTTCAACAGATTTGTATGGTATAAATGATGACTTATACAAGGACAAAGACGGAAATTACATATAGAAAACCACAAATTTATTTTTCATAAAGAAATAAACATCTGTCACAAGTGGTCAACAATCATTTCACAGGAGTTAATGAAAATACAGCACATAACCATCTACAATGAAAATCTGACAAGCCAAACAAACAAAGTTTGAAGAAAAAAATGAATACAAACTATGATAAGCTATTACTTTCTCCTATACTCACCATAAAGGAAACAGAGAAGTAAAATTGCAAGAAAGAGATCCAGAGCAAGATGTTCAACATATTCGATGAAATATGTGTAATGACTAATGTACCATCACCTACGACCACGCAGATCCTCTTTCTTTCATTTTTTCTCAACAACGTTAAAGTAAATAATTTCTGATAACAACTACTCAAATATTACTGGTTATTTAAACGTATCACTTTTTAATATATAATTAAATCCAGTTCCTCCCGGAGAGTGACACTATTCATCCATTGGTATCTCAGAAAGATAATTTGTCTTGTTGTTCCAGGATAATAGCATCTAGTAATTTTCTGTATTCTGTGTTTGTTTGTTGTATGGCAAAGAAAAGTGTTGAATTTATTAGTGCTGTTAAAAAAAATCAGGCACAACAGTTGTTACATCAATATTTATATAACTTGTGTACAAAATAAATCATACATGCATCATTTTTATACTCAATTTGTTATTTATTATTACCATCCCTTTTAAATGGTAGTTCATTTGTTAACAACCTAATCCATGTGGTTGCATCTTGAAAATCTGCCAACTGTTTTAACAGAGTTAATAATACTTTTGAATAATATAACAAAAGACAGTAATTAATTTATTTCTTTTCTTTCGCTCAATATTTCTAAAAGGCTCATAACCAACATGCCATGACTAGTTCAATTTTGAATTCACTTAGCAGTCATGACTGAACCATTCTGTCGTTACTGCTTCTGTACTAATAATACAATACTCTCTGTACACCTCTCATGACCTCTATTGGTCAATTTCACTATATATGAGAGGTTTCTTGATACTTCTGATCAGATTGTGTACATTAACTGCAATGCTTCCTGTGCAATGTAAATTGGTCTAATCCACATATTTTGTGCACTAGTCAATGTATGTCACCTAAACAACAAATCTATCAGAGAGCTATTTCAATACTGCTAAAGCTACCCCAGTTAACTGTTGGTGATGTGATTATGAAGAGAGAATGTGAAGAAATAGTCACAGCTAAACCAAGACTTGATTTCATTTTTCCCAGGGAAGCGAAAACAGTCTTGGTCCAGCCCGTCACTGCCCGCACCGAAACTAAGTTTATTGTGCGGTATCGCTCCCTGTATATCTAGTAAAGCCAACCAATGCCCTTGAACAGTGCAAGGAGTCCCTTTACCAGTTCTTTATTAGACACAATTTCTTCGGGTCTGGTTGTCCCAAATGTTCTGTGCCTTTTACTCTCCAGTGCAATGCATTCGAAGATTAGATGTGATGCAGTTTCATCACCGTCATCACAAATCCTACATTTAGGGTCCTCTTCTGTTATTCCCATTGTATGTAGGTGTTTTTTGAAATTCCCATGGCCTGTCAGCAATCCAACCATGAGTCTAATCTCTCTCCTGTTCAGGCCCAGGATTGCAGAGCTTCTTTTAAAACATGGCTTTGGCATCATTACCTTGCCATGTTTTTGTTGATGGACTTTGGTCCAATATTCTACATGCTGTCTTCTGAGCCAGTTACGTAGCTCCCATTTGATCATTGCCTTGGTAAACCAAGACTGGGAAGAACAGATTTACAGTTGGAAAGTGACGTTCAAGTACTGTGAGGGTTGTAAAAAAATGACATGATCCTTTGAAGGAACCACTGACGAATTCCATTGTGTTGCCAGCAGTTCAGGTAGGACATTAGTTTTTCATATGGAGTTAAAAAGAAAATGGGGTACAGTAGCCAAACAGCTCGTGATATACCTCACATTACAGTATCAGTACTAGGCGATATCTGAAGTGGTGTAAAGAGAAATTCCAGACACTGTACGACTGTAAATGAGTGATGAATCATGCTGTACCCTGTGTCAATTCACTGTAAGAATTTGAGTTTGGTAGTTTCCTGGAGAATGTTAGTTAACTGCCATCCTGTGTAATGCTAACAGTGAAGTAGAGAGGATGGTATTAGAGTATGGGGGAGTTTTTCATAGTTAAGATGTAATCCCTTTGTTGCACTTTAAAAAATGCTAAATTCGGAAAGATATGTACAAATTTTAGAGACTTTTGAACTTCATACATCAGAGAAACAGATTGGCAATGATTATTTATATAAGAATGACAATTCATCCTTTCAGAAAGCAATATTTGTGAGATAATGTTTTGTACAAAACAACGTTCTTGAAATGGACTGGTCAAATCACAGGACTGACCTGAATCCAAATTAACACCTCTAGGATGAGCAAGAATGTCTATCAGATGTGCAAAACAATAGGCCTAAATTTTTGACATCAGGCCGTCGCAGAACTTTGAAACACATTTTATGTTCAAATATTATGTCATTTCTGGAGACCAGAAATAGCCTTTGTAGTAATCAACATTGTTTGCAAAGGCAACAATCATGTGAATAACAACTCGCACTATTCATCCAGGAGATCCAAAGGGCAGTAGATACAGGCTCCCAGGTAGGTGCCATGTTTCTTAACTTCCGCAAGGCATTTAATACCGTTTCACACTACTGACTGATGAAAAAAGTTCGAGCATATGGAACATCAGACCCACTCTGTGACTGGATTGATATGATCCTAGCAAAAAGAACTCAGTGTGTCATTCTCAACAGAGAGAAGTCTTCAGACATTGATATGATGGCAGGCATGCCCCAGGGTACTGTTATAGGACCATTGCTTTTCACAATATATATAAATTACGTCGTAGATAATATCAGAAATCTAATGAGGCTGTTTGCAAATGAAACTGTATCTCATGGTGAATTCGCAACACTGGAAAATGCAGGAGGATCTGCAGCTAATTGCGGCAGGGAATGGCAATTGAGCCTCAACATAAAGTGTAAAGTGATGTGTTTATATAGAAAGAAATATCCTTTGTTATAAAACTACATAATAGTAGGACAAAGAATGGAAGCAGTTACTTCCATACAATATCTGGGAGTAGACATAAGGGGCGATTTGAAATTGAATTACCATATAAAATCAGTCGTGGGTAAGGCAGATGCCAAATTGAGATTCAATGGAAGGATCGTCGAGAAGTGTAGTCCATCAACAAAGAAAGTAGGTTACAAAACTCATGTTCAGCCAGCACTTGAGTATTGCTCATCTGTGTCGGATCTGCGCCCAGTAAGGTTAATAGAAGACATAGATAAGATCCTATGGAGAGCAGCACGCTTTGTTTACTAAGCCGCAAAAGCGTAACAGAGATGATTAGGAAACTCCAGTGGCAGACACTGGAAGAGAAACATTCTATATTACGGTACAGGCTTCTGTCAAAGTCCTACTGTACTTTTCGTGAAGAGTCAACCAATATATGGCTTCCTCTTACATATAACTCACGAAGCGACCACAAAGACAAGATGAAAGAGCTAGGACCCACACAGAGGCATACGGGCAATCATTTCTCCCACGAACTACACGTGACTGGAATAGGAGGAAATGACAATGGTACACAAAGTACTCTCAGCCACATACCATGAGGTGGCGTGCGGAGTATGGAGGTAGACCTAGAATGTTGACTCTACTCTGGACCCCAGTATTCAAAATTACTAGCTTCTCTGGTTTCAGGTCTCGAAGAAGAATAGGCCGCCAGTCCTCCACAGACATTCAGACAGTTTAAAGGTCCCCAGTGGATATCAAGCCATCATAAAGCTGAAGTATGGGCACATGTCTGCAAATATAGAGTGACAATTATTCCACTATATGAAACAAAATTGTCATAACTTCTGAATGGTTTGCATTAGTACATTCAAACAGCACAGGTGGCTGCACAACACGGTAGGAACTAGTACGCACATGTGTATGTGAATATGTTTTAGTTTAGTAATGAAGACCCCTTTCATTTGAATGGGTTTGTCAATAAGCAACTTTGTTGCATTTGGAGGGTGGAGAATATGCATTTCACAATTGGGAAGTCTCTTCATCCTCAGCGGGTGATTATGTGGTGTGCAGTGTCCAGTCATGGAATAATCAGTGCAACATTCGTTGATGGCATGGTGAGTACTGAACAGTACATGAAGGTGCTGAAAGATGATTACATACCCTTTACCCAAAGTCACCATTATTTCAACAAAATGTGGTTTATGCAAGATGGATCTGAACTCCAACACAGAACGAGGGTCGTTGATGTCCTGGATGAACAGTTTTGGGCCGCATTTTGGTTCTGGGTGTTGTGTCTCTGCTGTGCTGCATGGGAGGAGATGGTGAGTGGCTACCTAGGATGTGGACGTGGGTTTGCAACTAAATAATTGATTAGTCCACAAGAACGTTATTGATAACATGAAGGAAATACTTCACTTTTGATGTGCTTGTGTTGGTACAAACTCTTCGTAATACACAGTTCTGAAATGGATCATTACAACTCCTGGCAATACAGTCCCGGCTTGTGCTAAGTACTGGGTGATCAAAAAGTCAGTATAAATTTGAAAACTTCATAAATCACGGAATAATGTAGATATAGAGGTAAAAATTGACATACATGCTGGGAATGACATGGGGCTTTATTAGAACCTAAAACAAATTTAAAAAAGGTTCAAAAAATGTCCGACAGATGGCGATGGACAGCAAAACGTCAGAGACTGCTACCGTGGCGGGTGAGAGAGGTACGTCGATATGTTACGGAATCGCATCATCCCCAGCCTGGCTGATAAACACCTACTGGAACGTACGATTTTTATGTAGGATGGCGCTCCACCCCATATTGCTAGACGCGTGAAAGATCTCTTGCAGCAGACCGCGGTGGTCGAGCGTTCTGTGGCGCGCCAGTCACAGTCTGCACGGCCATTACGGTCGGGGTTTCGAATCCCCCTCTGGCATGGATATTTGTGCCGTCCTTAGTATTAGCTAGTTCATAAGTAGTCTGTAAGTTTAGGGACTGATGACCCCGTAGTTAAGTCCCATAAGCTCTACAAACATTTGAACATTTGATGTCTTGCGCGCGTCGTTTGTTGATGATCGTGTGCTCAGCCGCCACTTTTGTCATGCTTGGCCTCCCAGGTCCCCAGACCTCAGTCCGTACGATTATTGGCTTTTGGATTACCGGTCGTCGCAAGTGTATCGTGATCGACCGACATCTCTATGGATGCTGAAAGATAACATCCGACGCCAATGCCTCACCATAACTCCGGACATGCTTTACAGTGCTTTTCACAACATTATTCTTCGACTGCAGCTCTTGTTGAGGAATGATGGTGAACATATTGAAAATTTCCTTTAAAGAACATCGTCTTTGCTTTGTCTTAATTTGTTATGCTAATTATTGCTTTTCTGATCAGATGAAGCGCCATCTGTCGGACATTTTTTGAACTTTTTCTCTTCTTTTTTTCGAATAAAACCCCAAGTCATTCCAAGCATGTGTGTCAATTTTTACGTCTCTGTGTAGATTATTCCGTGATTTATTAAGTTTTCAAATTTATACTGACTTTTTGTTCACCCGGTATAGTGCTGGCTCTCCTCTGTTGAACTTCTGAATCGAAACTGCTGAACTGTCCAATACTGTCTTTGTATGGTGCTGTGGTGCACCGGCATATGTAGGAGAGCACCCTTCTTCCTGTCGGCCAGCGCACAAGCAGGCAAAGAGGTACACAGACTGTAGGCACCCTTGGCGGCCGAAGTACCATAGACTGATTTATCGCTCTTGTTGAAATGGCGCGGCGACTTGTGTGGGCCTGTCATTGTGGGGAATAGCGACGCCACAACACTGGGGTACCTAAAGGCCACTGCTATGGACCTCAATTGGCCGCCACTTTCTCTGAATTTGAACAGATGCAATTCCTTTTTGTGGGACTATATTAAAGACAAGGGGTACAGCAATAACCCCAAATCTATTGCCAAGCTGAAAATAGGCATTCAGGAGGTCATCGACAACAGCAGTGTTCCGAAACTTCAGTGGGTCATGTAGAATTTTACTATTTATCTGTGCCACATCATCACCATGGACTGCAGGCATATTGAACATGTCATAACCTAAATTCAAATAACTGTAGTGATGTTTACGTGTTGAATAAAGTATGTGCACACTGTGGCTTGTAACTAATTTATATTTTGTTTTATATAGTTCAATAATTGTCACCCTGTAAATTCCTGTGCACTTCTGATCAGGTACCATAGTCCATGTTTCAAGTAAAATTGGCATTACGAAAACTATTGCAAAACTATCAACATGCCAAAGGGTGATTTAGACATCCAAGTCCTTTATAAGAAACAGTCCTACTTGTGATGGTATGCCATTGCCTTCGTCTGACTTTTGAAGTGACCTACCTTGTCATCAGGGGTAGACACAGATGTTTTTTCAGCGGGAGGGGGGATTTCAGGAATTTGTAAAATGTAATAATTATAACTAAGGGAACATCCAAAAATTACGTAACAAGGGGAGGCCAAAAAAGTGTGGGTGGTGGTGTTGAGTCATAAGCTTCATAACATTATGCCTACATATATAAAGTATTACAGCTCTTAAATTACAAGTCTAGTCAAATTGTTTACATTCAATAATTTCTCCACTGCTTAGGGCCACAGTCATGCAGTAACGTTTAAAAGAGATTGCCGCCATTTGACTGTTCGGAATTTTTTATTCGTTTATATGATCATGATTTCAGTCTTGTGGTCATTATCAAGTCTCAAAATGATATCATAGATTGGACTTGTATACAAAAAGTCATCATTATAATATATTTAACGTGCATATTTGATGAAGTGTCCCAGTAAGATAACAGAAACGTCACCACTTTTCAGCTTGGAAAATCATGAAATTTCTGTGACTATTTATGGATGGCCCCTACAATAATATATTCATAAACGATATAACAACTTTAATAGAAAAAATTACACAATGACATTTACAGAACAAGGCGACGAGGCTTCTTTGACATTTCATCACGTACTTCATCAATTTTTACATCTATATTTTTGTGAATATACATCAAGGCCAGTCCATTTAATCTTTCCACTCCCATTGTGCTCCTTAGGTAAGTCTTCAAGTAGCGCATTGTTGAGAATGAACGTTCTCGAGTTGCTGTAGTTACTGGCAGTGTGCAGAAAAGTTGCAGTGACTTATGAGAACAGGGAAATATGATTTCACTACACACATTAAAAGATGTGATATAAACAGTGGGCAGTAAATAAAGATCTTTCTGGTTTAGGGCATTTCTTCTCCACATCTTCAATTCATTTAAGAAAGCCTGTGGTGATGCTTCAATATCATTAGGCCACTGATTTACTATAAAAATTCAAATGTTTGTAAAGCTTATGGGACTTAACTACGGGGTCATCAGTCCCTAAACTTACAAACTACTTATGAACTACTTACGAACTAGGACGGCACAAATATCCATGCCCGAGGGGGGATTCGAACCCCGACCGTAGTGGCCGTGCAGACCGTGACTGAAGCGCCTCAGTCCCCTCGGCCACCGCGGCCGGCGATTTACTATAGCATCAACAGTAGTTTGCAAGTTTTCATCTGATGCTTGCACTATATTGCTTGATAACAAAGTCTGTATGATCTTTTTAAAAAGATTTTCTTAATATATGACTTAAAAATCTGTTCTTGAGGTGGCTGATAGAGTAGTCTACAAAAGGACGAAAAATTGAAAGCTTAAAACACTCTTCAGGACACTCTGTCTCAATGTTAGGACGCTGTGTTTGCCTCCCTGTGGTTTTCGGAATTTCCAGCTTAATTCCCATAAGTTCAGCCACATATTCTGCCGCTTTGCACACTGCATGGAAATGTGATAAAAAATGTGCCATTTATTTTTCTAGATTACCACACAGGTAAGTTAAGGTCCATCTGTTTAGATTGTAGTAAACATGCTAAACCATGCGACAGGCTAAAAATTTGATTACTGTAGTTACAACTATTGACACCAAGAACGTTTGTTTCTGTATTGCTGCCAAAAATTAAAACGCTTCGCTTGAAGTTTCTGTATATTGGAATTCTTGTATTTCAGTCAAAGACTCAACGACAAGAGGAAATAGTTGATGAACAAGGAGATTGCATCCAGCCTATCTACCCACCGGGTCTCACAAAATTTCATTAACCTAGTCCTTCTATCTTTCTCGTTAACCTGTAATTCTTTATCTTTCAGTGTTTTTTCTCTCTCGGAGGGAACTCTGAAAGAATGTGATGATTTTATTTATGCTTGCTAAAGAGTTCTTGATGGCAGAAACAGTACATGAATGGGTAAGAGCTAAGTTTAATGAATGGTTAGCAACGTGGAGATAAATTGCCTCTGGATAGGTCTCTTGAAATTTCGCAGCACATCCATTGAACGCACCACTCATATTTGCTGCCCTATCGAAGCCCAATCCAAGAACATTATTCAGATTCAATCCCAGATCATGAATGTTTTGTTTAAAAACATTAATCAAAGCCAATCCTCGGAGATCATGAACAGGTAGGCCTACAAATCTGAGGAAATCTTCACGAATTAGAAAAACTATTTTTGTTGTGTCAACATATCGAGCACAAAGCGCAAACTGTTCTGTCCCACAAGTATCAGCAGTTTCATCTGATATCGCACTAAAAATCTTGGATCTATTAATTTCATCAACAATTTGTTTGTACAATAAACCACCAGCATTGTCAATAATTTCATTTTGAACGTGTTTGCTCATATATGTAGCATTAGCACCTTCTTCGGTTCTGAACCTTAGCAGTGCCCTAAATTTGCCATCAATCCCACCTGCACTTTCATCTACTGTAATCCCTGGGTCCTCCTCGCAAAGTCGCGAATTTGTTTGAGAATGTATACTTGTCTCCTGCTCAGGGGAACGTAGTTTTTCGACTCAGTCGTAAGTTTTTTAGGAGGTGATACTATAGAGGAATTGCATTAAAAATTTCATATAAAATGTGTACAATTTTATTGAATACCGAGATATAGTTGTTAATATGAGCCGGCCGCGGTGGCCGAGGGGACTGAGGCGCTCCAGTCATGGTCTGCGCGGCCGCTACGGTCGGGGGTTCGAATCCCCCCTCGTGCATGGATATTTGTGCCGTCCTTAGGATTAGCTAGTTCGTAAGTAGTATGTAAGTTTAGGGACTGATGACCCCGTAGTTAAGTCCCATAAGCTTAACAAACATTTGTTTGTATGTCGAAAACCGGTTGTATATATAAAAATCAATATGGTGATCTACCAAGAACCGACGAAGGAATCATGTCAAAATATCCAAATTTGCATGTGCTTTAAATTTGTTGAATGTACCAAGAGCTGTATCTCAGTACTCAATAAAAAGTGGACACACGTTATATGAAATTTTAACTGCAAATCGTCTTTATTACCATCTTCTAAAATATTTGCTATGTTTCCTGAAACATTCTGTACTTAAAACATGAAATATTTGTTTTTGGTGAGCGTTATTTGAAGCTTTATCACAGTTAAAGGTCTATGTATAGACAACTGATCTTGTTCATCATATACATAGGTGCCTCAAACCGCAGGGGCTGGTAGTATGTAGCCGCATTTTATAATGATGTTAACACATTTGAGCGATGTAGTTACCATGAACTGCACGAAAACAGTTTCACAGTGGCAGTCTACAACACAAATAAATGTTTTAATCGTCACAATAATCATAATATATCTTACAGTTTCGAAAAGTGATCTTAACTCGGCGATTCATTTGCTATAATTTGACAACAAACCAAGTAGACACATGAAGCAGACGATTCGACAAATGCGTACCGTTTGATCGCTTCTTTGTAGTTCGACGGTCTATCGCAAGGAGCGCTGCAGCTGACAACGACTTTCTTTTGCGTGTTGCACGGCTGACGGCTCATATAGAAAGGTCTTTACTTTTGATCAGATGTGTCAGTTGCTGTCTTATAACTGCAAGCGTACTCATGTTGTAGCTTCTAGAGTGGAATTTTACAGATGCCGCAAACAACCGCACCAATTGTGGTGGCCTAATTACACGACCTCAGTCGCCGTTGCAATTTCGTTCCTGAGGGTCACAAGGAACTGTAGGCTGATCAGATGGTTAAGGATGTGATTATTCATCTTGCACCTGGTAGAGAAGAGAGGGGCGAGCTTTGCAAAAAGAAAACCCCTCGTTGTCTGATGTTCTAAACATTGCTTAAGCTTTTGAGGTTTCGAGGGCCGCAGGAAACCAGATTGAGGCTTGGTGTGAGGTATCGGCTGTTCAGTCTTCCACCCATCGCCAGCCAAAGGACGACGAGCCTACCGAAGCCGATGTGGCCGCAATTCAACAACATAATGAGCAGTCGGGTGGTCGGTGTCATGTGCGGCAACAGCCAAACGCATGCGGCTCGCAACAACGAATGACAGCAGCACACTCTTGGTCTCCTTTTCCTTCCTGCCCTTCTTGTTTTGTCAGTTACGATCGTTTTGTTTGTTCTCCGCGCTGGACCACATATCATCATGGCAGAAAGAAGGGTCATATTGCATCTGTTTGTTGATCAAACCCCTCCATACATGATCAGTATATGAACACGACGTAAATTGTGTTGCAGTGCTCGGATTGCCCATTTCTAAACTCTTTCTTGACCTTAAAGTATTTAGGAAGGTCCTCCATATGCAGGTTGATAGGGGGTCAGCAGTCACCTTGTTAAATTCACAAACGTTTGTTAACTTGAGCTGTTCACCCCTCAAGTTGATGGCAGTTTGATGTTATGTCAGAAAACAATTGTCAGCAATTACTGATACCTTGAGTCACTCTTCTTAACAGGAGATACATTCATCTCCCAGAATGCACTACCAATAGTTGTAAGTAATGAAACTGAACGACATGTAATTTCTGAAATTATAAGAGTTCTCAATGCATAAAACATTTGCCAGTATTTATACAGCTCATAGTTTTATTTTGTTCAACTTTATTTATACTCATAAATTATTAGTGAAAAAGATTGTATGCAAATTGGTCACAAATAGACATTCATATCAATGGAAAATAAAATTGTAAACTTTGATGGCCCATGGATGACTGTGCAATACAGCAGCATTATTTCACTATGCTGTTGGCATGCTGGTCAGTAATTATGGCTTGCAAAGAGGCATGTGAACAGTGTATGCAGTTGTCAGCGTTTAGGAGAGTACATATAGTTAGTCTCAAATAAGCCAGTTGGTGTAATCAGTGAATCAACTGACTTTTGAATAGGAATGATCTCACTATTTGATTATGCCAGTAAGAGGAAATTATCCATTACTGAACACAGCTTCAAGAAGTAAGCAGTCAAGCTAAAGAGACGTCAGAATGTCAGGAACAAGCATTTGACAAAGGCACAGAGAGCAAAGATTCGTCATTATCACTGATCTGGTATGCAAATGTTGCTTCAGGGACCACAAGAACCATTAATATGCACTTCACAAAAGGGTGCTGAGCTAACATTGCTCCTTGTGCTAACAACCACTGACTACTTGATAAGGCTGATCAAGAGGTAGCCAAATTTCATGTGCATATAAACTAAACCACAAAGAGGCTTTTGCAAGTTAAGATATTAAGTTCTTCCTGTATGTGTTTGCTATACTATATATTTATTGGTGACAAATGTAATGTTAGAACTTCCACGTTTCTCAGTGTGGCTAAGTGACTATGACTTTGCACGACACTACCACTACCTTGGACTTTAAACTCCCTCCATGGCGTCAGCTACTTCAGACAAGGTTACAAACTGTCATTGATTCAGTTCAGTGGCTGGTTACCATAACGTCAGCTCAGGTGGACAACACGGACACTATTGCATCTGTTGTTACAACAAGGGCTTCACCCCTGTGGCATCATAGGGTTCCGCTGCCCACCAGGTTTCTACTCAATTTGTTCCACCATTTTCTGGGTCCGACAACTCTTTGGAAGAATGGGACTCTTATAGGAAATGGTTGCACTAATACTTCTTAGCCTTTGGTATCTCTGATATGGCCTTGTGTAATGCTCTTTTTTGTCATGGATTTTCTCCCCACATTTATCAGTTACTGTGTCAACTATCCAAGATCCAGTGGCCGTGTCCTTTGGTGAAATGTGCCGTATGCTGTCTGCTTATTACCGGCACTGTGCTTGTGTCATTGCAACCCGTGTGGAATTCTGTTGGTCGCAGAAGAGCCTAATCAATCTTATCATGATTGGGTGGCCAAACACCGTGGACTTACTCACCGCTGTAAGTTTGTTACCACTAGCCATCAGGAATCCTACACAGATGAAATGGTTCACCATGCTATTCTGCACTTGGAACCAAATCGCGAGGTTCACAAATGTGCTCTTCAGTTTGAAAACCCAACTCTTGTTGATGTTTTTAATATTACCCAGTCATTTGAGGTCTTACGTTTCACTGAAGATCAGATTCAGGTGTGGGGCTGTAGCTGCTGTCTCTTCAGATATAGGTCACCCAGTTGCTTTCGATATTGCAGATGGTGCCATGGTGCAGAAGTGCCCCACTTGCCATGCCCACAGCTGTTAGTTGGACATTGGTAAACAACGTCAACGGACTCAGCTGTGGCCGGCCGCGGTGGCCGAGGGGACTGAGGCGCTTCAGTCACGGTCTGCACGGCCACTACGGTCGGAGGTTCGAATCCCCCCTCGGGCATGGATATTGTCGCATTGCAATGGAAGCAGGCTTGACTTCGAAGGCAACTAAACACAGCACTTATACTGAAAGCACGTTTATTACGAACTCAACATACACGCAGCACTGACTGCCTCTCGGGCAGAGTGCTCTGCTATTTCTACACAGACAGAATTTACCAGAAATTAGAAGAACAGTTAACATAAGAAACAAGTAGAATTTACAAGTGAACATAAGAAAGACGTAGAACCTTCTGGAATTGATAACTACAAAGAAATAAATTCTTGCCGGTGGGCGGGATTGAACCTGCGCCCTTCTGCACCGCATTCCGTGACGCTATCCCCGGCGCCACGCCGGCAGTCGGTGTTCGTAGTCTCTCGCGGCAATATTTGTGCCGTCCTTAGTTGTAGGTAGTTCATAAGTAGTTTGTAAGTTTAGGGACTAATGACCTCGTAGTTAAGTCCCTTAAGCTTAACAAACATTTGAACATTTTTTGACTCAGCTGTGTGAGCCGCCAGGTGGACCACAATCTCTGCCATCTTGTACGTTTTGATTTTTGGATCATGACTGGGCACCTGCCCTAAGCAATGGGTTGTTTACAACAGTTGTCATAAAAAAAGGCCACTGGGCCTCAGTGTGCCGCTCGCGGGCCACTCCTGCCAACATGATTGCAGGCTCACCCTGATAAGTTGTTTGTCGATATTCAATTGTTTGACAAACCTAGGCGGATCTAATGGTGGGGGGGGGGGGGGCGGGGCAAAGGGTCATTCCCGCCACCCCTCCCCCAACAGCTCCTTTTTTTCTTTTAGAATGCGAAGCTAGCTTACTATCACTGCATTGAGTCTTCAAAACTGAGACTTTTGTTTGATTGGGTGTGGGGTAAAATGGATGGCCGGTACTAGAGTCTATCTACTGAGTCAGATCAGAGTTTAGCTGACAATGAGAATTCTTTCAACACCTCCCCCCCCCTTCTGCACAGCAGGCCGTCCTGGATCTGCCCCTGTTGACAGTTTTGTTACCTTAGGTGCCAGTCCACGATATTTTCGACAATCTACACTAGATTGGTAATCGGGTGCAGGTTTTGCACTTAACCCCATGGGACTGGGAGCTTCACAACTGTGTTTGATCTTATTTTAACAAAAAAAAAAAAAAAAAAAAAAAAAAAAAAAAAAAAAAAAAGAGGGCTAACATGTTTGTGTTATTTTCTCTTCCAACGCCCTAAGATTTTTTATCTCACCCCCCCCCCCTCCCCGCCAGCCATACATTGGATATGGTAAGAAATGTCTTTCCTTGGTTTCTTCCTTTCTTAGCCTTTACTCCTGCCTTTCTCTCTTTGCTGTACTTTTCTAGCCTTCCTCTCCTTCTCATTTAGTCTCCGCTTCGGCGTTTGAGACGCTTCTTACTCTTCACTTCCTATATTCTTCTTCTTTCCTCCCTGTGCGTGTCTGAAGGCCGACCCACGCATTCATGCGTAGCAGGTGACGGGATAACGCGTAATTCCCCGCCCTTGGGAGACAAGTAGTTCAAGTACGTACCCCCTGGTAAAGGCCAGGCCCAGGGAGGGGTGATTACCCGAGCTGGTACCTTCCGAACATGCCGATTGGTCCCTCCGTCAGTTCTCGGGAGGTGTGACCTGAGGTGTGAAGGCGGGTAAGCCTTCAGAGAGGGCCCCAACTAGGAGGGAGCGCGCCATC
Organism: Locusta migratoria; assembly: GCA_026315105.1. Taxonomy (NCBI): domain Eukaryota; kingdom Metazoa; phylum Arthropoda; class Insecta; order Orthoptera; family Acrididae; genus Locusta; species Locusta migratoria. The sequence goes on from CM048755.1 coordinate 688,490,233, forward strand.
GGAGACGCCGGTAATCACGGGGGACACTTCCGCAATGACTTCCTTCTCTTCTACTGTGACTTTGACCCAAAAAAGAAAGATCGATTCGCCTCAGCATAAGAAAACTTTGCCTAATCTTCCGAAATTTCTGGTTGTTTTCCGAATTGACGGTCAAGATTTCACTTCTGTAAATCCATTCGTAATTCAGAAATATGTCGATGCGATTGCTGGCCCTGTTAAGATCTGTTCGCGGCAGTGCAATGGAACATTGTTGCTGGAAGCGGACAGTGCTTTCCAGACGCAAAAACTGATACGGACTACGCTGCTACACACGTTTCCTGTCCAAGTAGAAGCGCATCGCACGCTCAACTCGTCATGGGGGGTAGTTTTCACGAGATCCCTTGACGGGTTGTCAGACGAAGAAATACAAAACTACATGTCTGATCAGGGTGTAACAGCTGTGCATAGGGTGTTGAAAAAGGTCGATAACCAGCTCATACCAACTCGTACTGTGTTTTTGACGTTCGACAGAGTTGAACTCCCGTCGAAGGTCAAAGCAGGATATGAAGTTATCTCCGTTCGCCCTTGTTTGGCGTTGTTTCCAATGCCATAGATACAACCACACCCGTCAATCCTGCCCTAATACAGCAAAATGTGTCACTTGTGGTAAGGACGCCCATGAGGGCGATTGCCCACCTCCGTCCCCTCACTGCCTTAATCGTAATGGTGACCATGCGGCTTCCTCTAGGGACTGCCCTGTTTATAAGGATGAAAAGGTCATTCAGCAAATTCGGGTTACAAGTTGTTGGCGAGTCGGAAGCCCACTGTCCTTCCAGCAGGCACATACAGTAAGGTCCTCCCCTCCATTCGACCTACTAAGGGTGCAGGTACGCAAACCTGTGATTTCACTTTCGCTGACACAGTTGTGCGATCGGCCAGCCCGAAGATTGCCCGTTCCACGTCCCCGCTTCCTCCTGCTGCTTCTAAAGTTCAGTCTTCGTCAACCTCTAATAAACCCCGGGCACCTAAACAAGATGCTCGGACCTCGAAAAAGGAACCTGTCCGTGAAGATTTTCTCCGTACTCATGCTTCTCAACCGTCAACTGCCTCTTCTCACCGTCACTCTTCCAAAAGAGCCAAAAAAGTTCCTCTCCTTCCCCGCCGAGGCGTGACTCATCCGTCACGCCGCCCAACAGTAGTCGGCCCCGATCACCTTCTGTCTCGCCGGGACGCACTACTGTTAGTTGGGCAACCGGCATTTTACCGGCGGCGGAAGCTGCCTCTCCTGATCAACTCGGGAAGGTGGCAGATGCGTCAGTTGAACCCATGAAACACCATTCGCATCTAGATAGCGATAATAGTGCTCCCTCGAAGTCCGGTCCTCAGCGGCCGTCGAGGTGACCCCGCCTGCTTGTTCCTTTTTATCTTCTTTGCTTCTCTCATTTTTTATCATGGCGCTCCTTCAATGGAATATTCGCGGCATTCATTCCAATCGGGAGGAATTAAAACTACTCCTTTGATTGCACTGCCCGCTTCTAGTTTGTCTCCAAGAAACTAAGTTACGTCCATGTGATCATGCAGACTACACCTCTGTGCGTTTAGACCTGCCACCTGTGAAAGGTACTCCAGCCCATGGAGGGGTTCTGATGCTCATTCGGAACGACGTCTATTACATCCCATTTCATTGCATACTCACCTACAGACAGTTGCCGTCCGCATCACTCTATCAACCTTTTCCGTTTCCCTCTGTAATATCTATTCGCCATCGTCATCCGCCCTTACTAGTGCAGATGTGACCTCGTTGACCAGCTCCCTTCACCTTTCGTGTTGGTAGGCAACTTCAATGCCCACCACCCCCTATGGGGCTCTCCAGCACCTTGTCCAAGAGGCTCCCTTTTGGTGGACCTTTTCCAACACCTCAATCTTGTCTGCCTCAACACCGGTGCACCGAACTTCCTTTCCGACACAACACATACTTATTCCCATATAGACCTCGCGGTATGCACTCCTCAGCTTGCCAGTCGGTTTGAGTGGTATGCACTTTTGACACGTACTCGAGTGACCATTTCCCTTGTATCAACCACTTCCTGCATCATTCCCCATCTCCTCGTCCCACCAGTTGGAACATCTCTAAAGCCGACTGGGGGCTTTATTCTTTCATGGCTGTTTTTCACGATCAGAATTTTTCCAGCTGTGACAGTCAGGTCACATACCTCACAGAGGTTATTCTTACCGCTGTCGAACATTCCATACCTTGTACATCCTCTTCTCCACGTCGCGTAGCGGTCCCTTGGTGGACTGCAGCCTGCCGCGACGCACTTAGAGCCCGGCGCCGTGCCTTACGCACCTTCCGCCGCCACCCAACGTTGGAGAATAGTATCAATTATAAACGACTGCGAGCGCAATGTCGTCGTGTTATAAACGACAGTAAAAAAGCTTGCTGGCCTGCTTTTACCAGTTCTTTTAACCGATTTACTCCCTCCTCGGCCGTCTGGGGTGGCCTAAGCCGTTTATCCGGCATCAACGTCCACTCCCCGATTTCTGGCCTGACCATCGAGAACGCAGTCCTTGTGGACCCCGCTGATGTTTCCAACGCTTTGGGCCGTCCTTTGCAGAGGTTTCGAGCTCTGCCCATTACCACCCTGCCTTCCTCCATCGCAAACAGGTAGAGGAGGCACGGCCGCCTTCTTCCCACTCTTTTAATCGTGAAGATTATAACGTCGCCTTCACCATGCAGGAGCTGGACCGTGCTCACGCCCTGTCCCAATCTTCTGCACCTGGGCCCGATTCTATCCATACTGAGATGCTGAAGAACCTTTCTCCTGCGGGCAAGTGTTTCCTACTTAGCACCTATAATCGCATATGGACTGAAGGTCAGGTTCCCACAAGTTGGCGTGAAGTCATTGTTGTCCCCATCCCCAAACCAGGGAAGGACAAACATCTTCCATCCAGTTATCGCCCCATTGCTCTTACTAGCTGCGTCTGTAAGGTGATGGAACGCATGGTTAACGCTCGGTTGTTCGGGCTCCTCGAATCTCGACGCCTTCTGACTAATGTTCAATGTGGTTTTCGTAAACACCGCTCTGCTGCTGATCACCTCGTCACCTTGACGACCTTCGTTATGAATAACTTTCTAAGGAAGCGTCAAACGGTAGCAGTGATCTTCGACTTGGAGAAGGCTTACGATACCTGTTGGAGAGCGGGCATTCTCCGCACATTGTACACATGGGGCCTTCGTGGCCGCCTCCCTCTCTTCATTCAAGCGTTTTTGGCGAATCGTAAGTTCCGGGTACGGGTGGGCTCTGTTTTGTCAGACACCTTTCGCCAGGAGAATGGGGAGCCACAGGGCTCCGCCTTGAGCGTGGCTCTCTTTGCCATTGCAATCAATCCGATCGTAGATTGCCTTTCAGCCAACGTTTCCGGATCCCTTTTTGTAGATGATTTTGCAATTTATTGCAGCGCCCAGCGGACGTGTCTCTTGTAGCGTTGTCTTCAACGCTGTCTTGACCGCCTATATTCCTGGAGCATTGCGAACGGCTTCCGCTTTTCCACTGATAAAACGGTGTGTATAAAATTCTGGAGATACAAAGAATTTCTTCCACCGTCTCTACGTCTCGGCCCCGTTGCTCTCCCATTCGTGGCGACAACAAAGTTCTTGGGGCTTTGCTGGTCCCCTCACGTGTCCTACCTGGCTGTCCGTTGTGCCCGATCCCTTAATGTTCTTCGTGTCCTCAGTGGCACATCATGGGGAGCAGATCGTACCGTCCTGCTTCACCTTTACCAGGCCATTGTTCAGTCGAAGCTCGACTACGGAAGCTTTGTATACTCTTCTGCACGGCCGTCGCTTCTCTGCCGTCTCAACTCCATGCACCATCAGGGATTACACCTGGCGACCGGTGCATTTTATACCTGCCCTGTTGAAATTCTTTATGCCGAAGCTGCTGTATTACCCTTGACCTCTCGGCGTGACATACTCTTGTGTCGGCAAGCATGCCGACTGCTGTCGATGCCCAAACATCATTCTTACCCATTATTCTTTGATGACTCCCTCAATAGCCAATATCGGTTGTCTGCGATAGCCTTGCTTCCACCTGGAGTTCGGTTTCGCCGCCTGCTTCAGCGGCTCGATTTTACCCTTCCTTCCACTTTTCGGTTGAGCGAGAGCCCATTGCCACCGTGGCACCAGGTCTCCCCAAGGAGAGCACTCCGGATTTGGTATATCGGTCGAGGCTTGTCGAACTCCGTTCGCAGTTCGATAATGCCACATTTATCTATACTGATGGTTCCAAGAGCACTGGCGGTGTCGGATCTGCCTTCATCGTCGGGGACGACCTGTTCCAATGCAAGCTCCCTGACCGGTGCTCGAATTTCGCGGTTGAGCTTTTTGCCTTCCACAAGACTGTTTTATACATCCGCCGTCGCCGCCATCCCTTTTATGCCATCTGCTCTGACTCCCTTAGTGCCCTGCAGGGTCTTAGGTACCCTTTCTCGACCCATCCTGTCGTCTACCGAATCCAACGCTCCCTTCAGTTGCTAGCAGATAACGGCTGTCACGTTTGTTTTCTGTGGGTCCCTGGCCACGTGGGTGTGCCCGGGAATGAGACTGCCGACATAGCAGCCAAGGCAGCAGCTCTTTTGCCTCGCATGGCTACCTTTTGCGTCCCATCAGACGATATTCAACGGGCTCTTCGCCGGCGTATTGTGTCGTCCTGGCACAGTTCGTGGTTCTTACTCCACGACAACAAACTGAGAACCGTAAAACAGATCCCGACCGCTTGGAGGACCTCCTCACGCCCCTCTCGGCGAGAGGAGGTCATCCTGGCCCGGTTGCAGATCGGTCACTGCCGATTCAGCCACCGTCATTTGCTAACCGCTGACCCTGCACCGCTGTGCTCCTGTGGTGAATTGCTGACGGTGCGACATGTTTTACTGTCTTGTCCTAATTTTAATCATCTTCGTGTAGCCCTTAACTTGCCGTCTACTCTGGAGGAACTTTTAGCTGATGACACACGAGCAGCTGCTCGAGTTTTGCGTTTTATCAACATGGCCAATTTATCACAGGATATTTAACCCTTCTAATTGTTTTTTATCTCTCGTTTTTAGCGTTCTCTTGATACTCTCCTATATGTCAGTTATAAATTTTTTCGAGATCTAGCGAATTTCTGTTCCGATTTGGGCGCTAATGACCTGAGAAGTTGTGCGCCCTAAAACCACAAAAAAAAAAAAAAGATTAGGTAAAGTCATTGTGTTTTGTTGTAAAGAAAACATTAGTAATTCCTCTGCAATAAATTTCTTTTGAAAGCAAACACAGAACCAAACATTTATACAAATAATACAGTGCTCCAAGAAATAGTACCAGTGGACCTGTAAGAGTGAAAAATCCTTTTGAACATTTATCTGCAAGCATTGTGACAGTCAACTGCTACTGAAACATATTTAGTGGCATTTGAATCAAAGTGGCTAAACAGTACAGAATTATACATGCTATATAGTACTTATCACAGTGTCTCAAAAATGTTAAGACTTGTAGGTAAACAATTTTTTTATTTACTATTTCAATAAGCCTATTCTGTACACTCATCCAGTTCTACAGAATCCCTTTTGACTTCAGTGTGTCATGTGAGAGTGTTGCTTATAGGCAGTGGTGGTTAATATTGACTCTCTAGGGGGTTCAAAGGAAGATATGGATAAGAAAATTCCAAACAGGAAAAATTGCACAAGGGGGGGGGGGGGCGCAGCAAAATAATTGATGTATAGGCATAATGTCCCAGTCAAAATAAAGATCCACCCTTGCACTAATTCCCAGGAAGCTGAAAATTTACATAAATGTTTGGGTTTGGGTTTGGGATACCATTATAATGAAATTTTGAAAAGTCCTTATCAATTCTCTGTGTGTACAAAACACTTTACAAAAGGCAAGGTTCACCTTTTTTTTTTTTTTTTTTTTTTTTTTTTTTTTTTTTTTTTTTTTTTTTTTGTGAAATGGTTATTTCGACTTAACTACTGAGGTTATGAGACTCTAGGTTTACAAACAACTTAAATTAACTTAAGGACAACACACACACTGAAGCCCGAGGGAAGACTCAGCGTGCTGCACAGCAAGGTGCATTTAGAGCACTCGGCCATTCCACCGCGACAACGGTTAGATGTACAATGAAAATAGCTCGGACAAAAATTGTAGATTGTGTAATTATCTACAAAAACTGTTCTGATACTTTATTCCCAAATATTTACCACGTCTCAGAAAAACCATGTTAAAGTCGTACTCTCAATGTATGTACATGTTTCCACAACACCTATGAATTTCCCTAAAAGGTTGTGTTCTAGCTGTGTAGTCATATGTGATGTAGAACATTCATGTTTTTTTATCTTCTGTGTTAAATGTTCAAGATTGTCAATGGCTTTTAGTGTCCAAGATGTTTCATACCCTGAATTTTCTTTGGTGAACAACAGACACAGAAATCATTACAACTTATTTGTAATTTCAAAACCACATATTCAATCTACTTTCCTGTAAATGTCTGGTTTAAGAGTTCTTGAAATTTATTTATTTATTTATTTTCATTATTAGATATTTTTACTAACTTGATATCTGGTGTCGGTCTCCCTAGGTCCTTGATATGAAGCTTCTCTTCAAGTGAAAGAGAAGAGAAATTAGTCTCCCTTAGCCTCTGCACTGTATTATCATACACATTAACCTCACAATTAAGACACTACAAAACTGACAACCCACATCTTCAAATACACAACTGTGTATTGAATCCTTGCGTCATCGTGTGCAACCTGCTGTAAAAGCTGGCCACAGTTTTAGGAACTTCACTGCAACAAATAACACAGCAATCTTGTCTGTCATTGCTAATTATATTCTGATTATTATAGAAGTTGAAGAAACTTAACTGCTAGCGGCAATGTGCGGCAGCAGGGTGGGGATTTGGAGGGGGGGGGGGGGAGTTGAGGCTTTGGTGGAGACCAGATGGAGCGCTGCTCCTGTGGCCAGGATGGGAGACACCCCCTGCCTCCACTCCCCTCTCCATCCCTTGCCAAGGAACTCAGTGGCTGGAATGCAGTCACTGGGGGTGCAGAAATTGATTTTGCGACAATGCTGAAGCAGGCTCGGAAGAGATGACCGCCAGTTTCGAACTTGACTGCAGACTTTGGTAGGGAGGTTCATATATGTCACTAAATAACTATCAATCAATAAGATGGGATAGTAGGTTATTTAAAGTTTGACAATGTTACATAAGTCAAATACCATCCAAAGCTGTAAACAAAGCTAAGTTTTTAATATCTGTGACAATATTTGTATAATTTAAAATGGAAGAACATTAGATGCATGCAATAGACCAAAGACCAAAGCCACTATGAATTCTGTGCTTCAAATGATATGAACTGCCTGTCTGTTGTGTGATATTCCTCAATGATAGTTACTCATTATACTCCTTAATATTCTTTGTTAATGTGGCCCATGTTTGTCATTTTAAATATTACAAGTGTCCAAAATCCACAGACACTGTATTGGGGAAGGAATCCGTATGGGGCTAGGTGAAATAATTTTATACATTTTTGGCCATTTTAAAACATGTTATATTATAAAGTTTGTTATTTAAATAGTTAATTATTTTCTGCTTCTTAGTCTTGTGTGTCTGAAATTTTTCAATCAATTGCAAACATTTAAATAACATTACAATAGATGCATGGGTTAATGTTCTTCAATTGAATCAACCATTATTTTTGTTTTTCCTGGGTAAGCTGTGTGGGACACTCGAAGGTTGAGTATCCACCAGTGTGGGACCATGGATTGGCGCCATTCAAAATCAAAATCCCCACACATCTTAACACAGTTATCCTATTTGGGGGGGGGGGGGGGGGGGGATCAGTTTCTATTTCATAGAATGTGGTCAGCTGCTGACATATTCACAACTGTGCACCTACCTCGTCCAACAGAAATTGTTGTCCATGCATGTCTTTCTTCTGGTCATGAAAGATGTGAAAAGCACACCATGAAATATCCAGACTGTTTGAAGGATGCTTCAGTTTTTCCCAACACATTGCCTTTGTACTGTTGGTAGCATGGTAGTGGATACTATCAAGCAAAAGGATGATTGTGTATGAAAGAATCCCTGTATGCAAAAAGTGTAAATAAGACTGCACATCGATTGTGGATTCACATTCCAGTAACTTGTTGAATGGAGGGTCTCTGTAGATGAACAGATTTGGATTTTTGTGTTGGGGCAGTTGTGAGATATTACATGTTGGCTTTGTTCTTTGACCTCAGCATGAAGTGGTGGCTCTATGCTTTGTACAATGGTCTTACATTTTGGAGGACGACACTTCAAATATGCCTCCAGTCATCCAGGTTTAGGTTCTCCATGATTTATGGAAATCACTACAGGAAAATGCCAGGACATGGCCCTGATGAGTTGAATGGGGGGGAGGGGGGTGGCGGGGTGAGCAGCACTGTCATATGTGAAATGACATTGATAGGCCTACAGTACTGTGCTGTCAAAACACATAATCTTCTGCATAGCCAGGATCATTCATGTTGTGATTCTTCACATCTTTTGTGAACTGGTGCAGTTGAAGGATTCATTTGCAGTCAACAAAATTCTGAAAAAATAGGAATTGATTTCTAATCTCCCTGTTGTATAAAAGACTTAATGCATGTGGTGATTACTTTGGAATGGCTCCATTCAATGGTCCAGTTGGGAGAGGGTGTTCAGTTCTCACTTGACTGTTGTGTCAATAGTCAATAGTCATCAATACTCCGCAACCGCCCCATGGTGTGTGGTGGAGGTTACTTTGTGCACCATTGTCACTTCCTCCTATTCCAGTTGTGTATGGTTCATGGGGAAAAAAAGATTGCCTGTATGCCTACATGTGGGCCTTGATCTCTTTGATGTTACCCTTGTGGTTGATTCACTAAATATATGTAGCAGGAAGCAATTATTTTGATTCACTCTTCATGAAACTTATTGTCTAAGAACTTTGACAGAAGCCCTTACCGCAATATGGAATGTCACTCTTCCAGGGTGTGCTATTGGAGTTGCACACATTTCACTACGAAGTTTCTTTAAAAATCAATTATTATTGTTAACAGATAAACAGACAATAAATCAGTCACATAAAAATGTGTTAAAATGATAATGAGTACAACAGCAATAATGCTGTGGTAAAAATAAACTTGACCAACAGTGATGTGTTCTGCAACATTTTTTTATTGGGTTAAAATTACACATTGTCACAGACAAGTGAAGAGTATGTCCAGATCTGCTTTAAACACAGATTTGTGTGAAATTTGTTCATATCTGAAAAGTTAACCACCTATGGGGTAAAACAAGGTTTTGATCAGGTAATCCTTTAAATTAGTTAAGAATACAAAATAAATCTATACAATTTAGTAATGTTCTCATGATTGCCATTTGAGAGATATAGTGTGATATACACACAGAACAGCATAATAAAAATTACAAATAAACAGTCATAAAGAAAAGAAATTCTGTAAGAGCATTGTTCTAATAACACAAGAATCCAGGTTAGAGTCATCATCCGGCACATAGTTTAAATCTACTAGCAAGTTGAATAACAAACATTCTGCTACATAGTGATATTCAGTCCCTGGGATGCGGCTAATCTCTCCTGAGTTGAAATTTAATGGAGGGCAGCAGTCAGTCATGAAAATTCTGTTTTACTGTAATCTATAGATTTCTATTGTTACGTAGATGAAATCTATAGATTATCAATAGAACAGAAGTTTCGCAACTGACTGTTGTTCTTTATTAAACATGAACAGTCAATGGTTGCTGAACAGTAATGGCTTTCATGGAGTAGGGTCATTTATAGCATGTGATTGCACTCATCGGCTTTGACCCATGACTTCGACATGTCATGTTGTATGGTGTCATCACATGCGTGGTAGTTTTGAGATGTGTTTATTTATATTTGTCGTGTGTAAGTATCGAGTGATGCTCTCTTGTGATGGACATTAAATAGAATGGGTATTTTGTCGTACGACCATTCTTCTTTCTGTTGTCATATATGTGGTTGCAATTCGTGGTACTTAGCTGAGAAGTAAGTGCAATAATGTTATTTTGCCAATTCTGTGAGTTATTGTTTCAGTGGTGGAGTGTTTGTGTTTAAGGATAGACATGTAAATGTGGCGTCAATTTTGAAGTTTATTTGAGGATTTCAGTGCTGCATTTCTGTGATTGTAATTGATTTTTCAGTTATAAGAGATTTGCTACTTTGCTAACAGGACAGGGGTACATTGAGAACCAGTCAACCACAGAGCAGGAACAGCATTAATTATTTTCTCCATGGTCGGCATGAAAAAGGAATCCCATAGGTCTTTGATTTGTGTACGTAGTACAATTGTAACACTCTTTCTTATTGAAAGTGGCAGTGCAACTCCTGATTGGGTGCTCCACTGTTCCTAACCTCGTGAGTACTAGCCGCTGATGCATAAAATTAAGTGTTTTGGATTGGATTTGTGTTATATTTTCTCGCATAGAATGCCCCTGCCCAAAACCCCCACATTCCTGCACTTGTCTCATTAGTGTCATTTTACGTTAATTTTCACGTGGTTATATGTGCGTGTTTCACGAGTGTTTTGGTCACCATATTGGTTATGAGCACATATGTCACCATTTTGATGACGTCATGGGTCAAACAGACAGGTGGAATCGCATTGTAAAATATTGGATAATATCCTTGCCAGTGCTACTCAAAACACAGGTTATAAATGACAATAGTATTCAGAAAAAAACCTTTTTATAACTTAATTTGTTTGTTCAATTCTAAACATGGCTGAATAGCAGCAACTGTAATCCAATTAAAAGAAAAGTAACAGTGAACCAGTTGTGTAATAAAGATTTCAGGTTCTTGACCTGGTTTCATCACCACTAAGGGTAATTTCATCAGAAGAAATATAAATGTTACATGGGAACTGTGATGTCAAAATTACATCTTATAAGCAAAGTTACTCAGGTTGAAAATGGTAAAAAATTCCCTTGGCTGACATCCTTTCTGTGTTGCGGCAGAGATCCCCTGCAGTTGTGGGATGAAGAGTAGTAGACAGTGACGGGGAATATTTTATTTCATTTTTATTTATTTTAGCCATCCACAGACATTTTAAAATGTATGGATGTTGTCCATTCATTTACATATTGATACAGTTTTTGTTGCCTCTAGTTCATTTACATGCACAACAGGCTTTTTGTTACATCTAGTTTAACATTGTGAAGCATATGATGTTTACAATCATTTTTCTCCTTATAAAATATTACATATACCCAACATTGTAAAACAAACTGTTTACAAACTACTTTACTTAAGTATTCACTTACAGTGTAAAAACAGTGTTCCTGCAAATACAGTGTAAGATGTTTCCTAAAGCAATACATTTTATCAATTTCTTTTATTTTCTGTGGCAGTTTATTACACAGTATTAGCCCTTCATACTAGAAACTGTTTTGAGTCTTCTGTTTATTTCTTCTGTCTAGGTGAATTTGGTGACTTGTTATAGTTATGGAATTTGCTATTTTTACTATAAAATTTTTTATATTTTTCTTTATATACAATATGGTTTGGAATATAAATTCACAAGGAACAGTTAAAATTTCTTTGTAAAGCTCCCTGTGGGCCCACTTACTGCTTTTTGTTAAAATTCTAATTGGTCTCTTTTGCATTTTAAATATAGTTTGCAAGTTCTGAGCACTGGTTCCCCAGAAAATTATTCCATAACTGAATGCTGAATGGACACAACTAAAATAGACAGTTCTCAGGCATTTATCACTGCATGTATATGCAAGGACTATGAGAGCATAACATGTTGTGGATAACTTATTCGAGAGTTTCATGGCATATTCTTTCCACTTCATTTGGCTATCAATGGACAGCCCTAAAAGTTTGTTGAATGTACATCGTCTATGATATGTTATCTAGAACGAAATTTAATGGACTCATTGTCCTATTTATTCTAAAGCATATTGTATTTGTTTCCTTAATGTTGAGGGTTACTTTATTTTCGTGTGACCATTTGTAAATATCTCTCAGCACTTCAGTAGATTTCTCCAGCATTTGTGTTTGTGTCTTACTGGTGATTAATATGTTGCTGTCAATGGCGAACAATATCTTCTCTCCATTGCTGATATGTTGTGAGAAGTCGTTTATATACACCAGAAACAATATTGGGCCCAGTATGCTTCCCTGGGGGACCCCAATATTGATATGCTGTGTTAATACAATATGTGTTTCTCAAAGTACTTGGATCCACTCCCCTTATTCCTAGTGCCTGTAACTTATATAACAATATCTGGTGGTCAACAGTGTCAAATGCCTTAGAAAGATCTAGAAAAAGGCCAGTTACATAGCTGTTTTAACCTAGTACTTCTAAGACTGTTTTTGTGAACTGTGCTGCAGATTCTGTGCCCCTGCCGGGCCTGAAACGATATTGGTCATTGCAGAGGAGGTTGAATTTACTCAGGTATTTCACAAGTCTATTTTTCATTATCATCTCTATCACTTTAGAGAAGGATGGCAGTAGGGCTATTGGTCTGTAGTTCTAAATGTTTTCTACATCACCTTTCTTGTAAGTTGGTAAAATTTTTGCATGGTTCAGGTAGTCAGGAAAGCAACCAGTTATGAAGGATTTTTTTATGATTTCTGCCAGTGGAGCTTTGGTGTTATTTATGCATTTTTTCAGCACACACATTGGGGTTTCATCCATACCTGCTGAGTTTTTGTTCTTTAATTGTTTTACAACATTGCATACCTCCTCCTCGGTAGTTGGATACACTACCATTGAGTTAGCTATACGCAGCTGTCTTGGTTGATTAATGTTTTTTGTAAATTGTTTTGCAATTTTGTTGCAATGATGCTGAAGATATTCACATAATTTGCTAATTCTTTCAGGCTAATTGCTAAGTTTTCCTCATTTTTGATTTTTGTGTTTGTACACCACTGTTTCAAATTTCCTGTTTCTTGTTTTACTATAGTCCAAGTAACTTTACTTTTATTATTTGGTAATTTTATAAACCTATTGTTGGCTGAAATTTTTGCTGTCTTGAGTACTTTTCTGTAGATCCTTTTGTATTTTTTATAGTAGTTCAAGAAATCTGGATTACTGTTGTCCTTTTTAATGGAATTTAGTTACTTTAATGTTTGGGCAGATTTTTTTTTTTTTTTTTTTCAATTCCTTTAGTAATTCATTTATTTTTAGTAAATGTTCCTATAGGGATTAATGCATTGGGGAATGTTTCTTCGAATTTTAGTCTAAATTCAGACATGAAGTTTGAGAATTTTTTGTTCACTTCAGTTTCTGCATAAACTCCTTCCTAACATTTATGCGCTAACTGTAAGGCAAATTTTTGTAGGGCTGATGGGGAGTAGGTTCTTTTATATACATGTAGTTTAGGTTCTTTCTTTACACAAGCTTTTACTTTTATGATCTGACATTGGTGGTATGTCAGTCCATTTTTGACAAGTACTTCACAGTCTTCTCGAGCTATATTTGTAGCTACATGGTCAATGATAGAAGATGAATGATCAGTTATTCTTGTTGGGCTATTGACTAGTGATGACATGCCAAAACTATGTAGGATATTCAGAAAGGTGTTACTGGTGTCATCAGTTTCAGCTGTATTTATATTAAAGTCTCCACACAACAGGATATTATGTTTCAGAGTCAATGCTAGTTCTGAGCTTTGTGTAAGTTTTGAAAAGAATATCTCTAAATTACCACTAGGAGATTGGTATACACATAATGTAGTTAGTTTCTTGGGCATATCTATAGTAACTATCTCTATTACTGACACTTCATAGTCTTTGTCTACACTTAACAAGATTATATCATTTCTTACTTTAAATTCAATTTCATATTGTTTCTGCAGTAAGAACATGCTTGGACATATGAGGGTAAGTAATGTGTACAATTTCATTTTGATTACACCAGTGCTCTGTAATGCAGATAACCGAGCTGTCTGAGAAATGTAACTCTACTTCTACCTGTTGAACTTTGTTTTTTACACTCTGTATATTTTGGTGGAGAACTGTTAGATATTTATTGTTATTTATCTTGGTGGTTTCCTTTTTGTAATACCTGAAGTGAAAAAATCCTTGAGATGGGAAGGAGGTATTCTTTCCCGTCTACTTGCTACGCCACGGATGGTTGTTTCCATATTTTCTGCTGTATCTGTTCTGCAGCTGGTGAAACCAACTGTTTAGCTGTGACATTCCTTCTGCTGGCCTCTCATGCAGAATAAAGTTGCCATCGCCACCTGCAAATAATGTATTGTCCTTTTTCACGTGCTTTTTTACTTCAGTGAGAGGCCCACCTTCTGTTATGCATGTGGCATGCAGGTATGTGTGTGACACATTTTAAATGAATATATTTTATATTGTGCTACATGGGCAGAAGTGAATCTTGCTGGTGATCTGCTCTCTATTTTAGCTAATGATAAGCTGAATGTGAACAGAGTTTTAACATTTTATGATTTGTCTGGAAGCATTTACTAAGCATTTAGGCTTTAGGTTTTAGTGTGTTGAAAGAGTGACTGGCTCATCCTTTTTATTCCTGTGATCAGCCAGCCATGCTTTTCACCTAAGTTGTTTAAACTACTTCTGCATTTTTTCCCTTTAGTAGGCAACTTATATCATCATCATGTGACAAAGCTGCAGTCAATGTTTGTCTGATTTGTCCTATTATTTCTGTTATTTGTTTTTACTTGTTTTCTGTTTCATTCAATTCAATTCATTTATTTGTCTGCAGACAACAGCAAGTTGCATAAGACATCGTCAATTTTTTCTTACATACATTCGTATACATATGTTAGTTTCAAAAGAATGGACCTTACACAATACAAAATTTATAGATTTAGTACATACATACATGGAAATTTTCAAGAATACATTTTATACAATGATATAAGTTAAGTTAAATTATATATATATTAATTGGCTGTCACTCATAATTTGTCACTCTTGTTTGGGCACAGAAGACTTGTATGCCCTAAACCTTTTTATCCTACCCTGTCCTATCCAACCCATAATTCATATTACCAATATCTACACAGCAAGCAATGGTGGCCATCACATAAACTATACTGTAAACAATAACTGTCCTGATCTGGTAATCTGCAGAGCACTTTGTCTAGATGAAAAATGGTCTTAACTTCTCTTCTGATTAACTTTTGTAGTAGGGTGTTAATTAATTGATTAAGATATTCTGCTTCATTTGGTGATGTAGCTATCACACGTTTGTTCTTGAAACAGCAACTGATAGGATTACTGTTATAAAGAATACTATATTCCCTACTCTTCCACTATCTTAAGTTTTCAACATAATCAGTATCACAGTAGACATTTAGATTATAACAATATTTCATACTGTTATAGCGTGATTTTACATGTGGTTCATAAATAAAAGTTATACATCACCTTGAATTCGTCATTCAGTGGTAGCTCAAGTAGTTTGAACAGCTCTAATAGTTTCAATAGCTTGCCTGCCTGTATATAATTATAGAAGCATCGGGTTCTTCATTACCTAGGATCTCAAATATGACACGTTTGTTACCTATATGCTTTTATTTGCATTCTTGGTGAAGCTGACATGATGTAGACAAATAATTGACTGAAGTAAGACTGACTAACTCTGACTGCTATAAACTGACTATTGTAAGACTGGAGTAAGACTGAAGACTAACTGTGTTTGCACCAATTCGCGCATATTAATTCATTCCAATTTTCGAGAACATTCTAGAACACGGAATAGTTAAATAAAGTTTTAAGAAATGTGTAGGTTTAGTATAGAACAATCTTTCATGAAAATAATATGGACAAAATTATTACAGTTATATTAAAAGCATTTTTGTGACAAAACAAAACGGAAATTAAGATCGTAAGTAATTGTCAATTAGAGCAGTAATTGCATTTGTTAACATTATTTAAAATAGTTAAATTAAAGTAATTATGCAGATTTGAGGTCAATAAAGTGTCAGAAACAAATCAGTGCATCGAAAAAGACAACATATAATGTTAGTTGGAAATTTGATTAGTAATACCACATTATTGCACAATATTAATGTTACTTTTTTTTATAAACAGAAGCATTTTATCAAAGTCCAATACAATACATTTCTATTGATGCAATTAAATGGTCTTGTATTGTATTATAATGTTTTATGAATCATTTTGTGATTATGCATAATGAAAGGTTTAGTTTCTACAGTATAGGTATTGTATGATTCATTTACCCTAACAAATGGAATTTTATAGGGTATATACATTACAAGATGAATACTCTATTATCTAAATTTTTCTTCTAATAGAAAAGATCATAATTATTAGCTTAACTCCAGAATAGCCGATACACCCACAGGTCAATAGCTCAGGCTCAACCAACGTTGGCAACAGCAGTTTTTCGCCAGAATTTCGTTAGCGAATCGGGTGATAGAATCCAGTATCCAATCATATTTGCAGAGTTGTTTTCGTGGAATATCTGAATGTGTGAAATAGGTCATTGTTTTCTTTCATGATATTTTTTTTAACAAGCAGAAATAGAAAATGCTACATTATACCCAAATGCATGCATGAAAGTGCATGTATACCATTTTTCGAGGTGGTTGATGTACCTCTGTGACTGCCAAAGCTTTCTACAAATGTCTTCCTAGGTGTGTTTGGGTGTGTATATGTGTGGGTGTGGGTGTATTTGTTTACCTTCCTTTTTTCCCTCTAAGGTAAGTCCTTCCACTCCTAGGATTGGAATGACCCCTCATCCACTCCCTTAAAACTCGCATCTTTCCCCTTTTCCCCTCCTTCCTTCCTCCTTCCTCTTTTCCTGATGAAGCAGTGAACAGTTGCAAAAGCTTGATTGTTTGTTTGTGTGTGTTTTTATTTGTGTTTTTTGTGTCTATCTGCAAGCCTGTCCTTTGGGTAAGTCAAATGATCTTTATTTTCATACATATTTTTCCCACCAGGAACGCCTCCTTCAATTATATAATTAAATGTTACATAAATGTAGTGACTTTGTCTCCATATAGTTTTGTTTAATCTTTTCTCTGCTGATTTATGCATATAACTTTGTAGAGTTCCTCTGTGAACCTGTAATACGTCTTACATTAATTACTTTCAGGTTCTTTCAAATTACTGTCATTTACTGATAACAAAACATTTAACACCATCCACGATTTCATTGGCTTCCTCAAAATTAGCTACAATTGGTTTCTTAATATGAACAGAAAAATGTTGTCGCTGCCTACAATCTCATTGGCTATTTGAAACTTATTGCTGTTCGTCATCTTCATTCCCGCCACTTCATCATTGTTACCAACATTCATTGCTACGGATGTAACAGCTATGATGGAGTTTTACTAATAATTGGGATCTAATAGTTATCAAAAAATCCTTTTTACATTTTGGTAATCTCTTTTCTTAGTGTCAGCACAGGAGACTTCCTATGGCTTCATGACATGAAAATTTAGTTTCTTTCACTTCTTTTTTTCTTTGCTTGTTTTTCCCACTGGAACTAACAGTCTCCATGCCCTTAGAGTTAGTCATATTTAATTTTTCTAGTACTTTCTTCACTTTTGTTATTGATGTAGAAATAGTTCATTCTTTATTAGTCTTCTTCATTAGTGTCCCTATGTAGATATTTCAATATCTGGTCAACGGGGGTGCAGTCGTGGGGTTCTGGTTCTGTTGGATTCTGAGGCATGGAATGGTGCATGAACGGATTGCTTGTAACTGACGTTGCATTTATGTTGATGTGTGTGTCTCCTGACTTATGGTACATTTAATGCAGAGCAGATTTTATTTTCCAAGTGTTTCATTTCTTTATGTGATGTATTTTAGTGATTTAATGTGTAGCTTAGTAATACAGTATGACCTTCTCTGTCCAAGCACCAACTGTTGCATTGTGCCTTACTTTGTTATTTGTGCCTTAATAAGATCCTGGCTAAGAATTGTTATGCTACTGTGGCCATGTTGTGAGGTGCCAATGTGGAAAGCTTAAGTGAACATTGTTCATAGCAGTTGCCTCTGGTGGTAACAGGTTTATTTTATTTTCATTTATCTATGCTGCTTGTCTGTGAAAGATATATATAATGGTTCAAGTGTTATTATTTACCACTAGCTCTATCAATAACCATAACTTCATTGTATAAGATTTTTTAAAGAGGTTTCACATTTCCTTATATCCTGGATTTTATTGCTCTTAAATAGGAGATATTATATTTGTTTTAGTTTTACACTGCTGATTTTTACTACATTAGCAAGTATATCTAACTGTGTATGATTGTAAAAGGGTGCAGTTATAGTTCAAGTACAGTTTGTGGGTAAGTGTCTTGATATGTTCATTTTTCGGGTTTGGGGGGAAGTTAATTACCATGCTAGTTCTACCACTGTACTTGTAATTGATGTGTATTTGGAGAATTGTTCAAACCTGCCTGACTGTCAAGGTGATTCTGCAATTTGTGTTAGATCATTTTACCTGCAATTGTCATTGCAATCTGTTGTTCCTGTTATACAGTAGTGGCAATTCTTCCTTGTAGTGCTTGGTGGCAGGTGGATTAATAAAGTAAGTTCATTTCATATTATTCATCCACCCAGATTCTTCTGCTTTGGCTTCTTAGCCAAGATGATTTTTCAAATTTCGTAGAGTGCTCCTTGGGGTTGATGTAAAATTCTTTAAAGTAATCCAAAGCCTTTAATAAATCTAAATTTTGTCATACTTTACTTTAAAACAAAATTGTATTCTCAAGTCGTAATCATCACCATTGTCTTGGACTTAAAATTTAGCTTGCTGTGCCTGATGGATTTTGCCCCACTGCCTTTTCTGCACCTGCACAGTGTTTCATACATTTCATTAGAGTGGATGATTGTGGCTGGATATACTTAGAACTTGGTTCATGTCTTAAAGGTCATTTTTTATTTAATAATTACTAAAGCACTTTTTTCCCTTAATACATCAGTTTGTAGCAGTTGAGTGCTCCTTAATTGTGCTTGATCTAATCTGAAAATTTGGGATCAACTGTAGCTTATCTCCAATAGTGAGATACAGGTTAACAGAGATGGCCTTTATTTTTTTCACAAGTAAGCATCGAAGGCATGAATTTTTAGGTGAGACCTTCAATTGAACAGCCATGTCCATCTCATCAGTTACATTCATGCCCTGACCTGTCTTCAACTTAATTAGCCCTTCCATTTTCAGGAATTCTGCCAGAGTTTTATTCCATTTAGAAAATTATATAATTCCATAAGCAGCTTTCTTAAAAAACACATATTTTCCAGTTTCTTTGTGTCGTTCAGTTATATGCATAAAAATTTCTTTATTTTGTTTCCCATAGAAAACTGTTTAATACACATAAAATACTATCCTTCTTGCACAAACAACAGACTTACTGAACATACATGTACTACTGAGCCAAATAATTCTTTAAAATCTGTACCCTCTTCTCCTTGACAGCCTCCAACAAATAGTTGAACCTATAATAATCATCATCTTTGACTATAAATATCCATTTGCTTATAAAGGTCTCTTTCCATTCTGCCTCCTCTGGGTTGGCTAACATTTGTGTTTCATTCTGTTCAAATGATTTCTTCTCTTCTAATTCTTTCAACCAATTTCATTTGGCTGAACTATTAATACAGACTCCATATCTAAGACATGCTGTTTGATAATCACCATATTTTAGTTTTCTTTCATTCATTCTATCCCTTAGATTGTTGTTTTTTCTGTCTTCATTGCATATTCTTTCTTCTTGACTGTCTTCTCCTGTCTTCATTGCATATTCTTTCTTCTTGACTGTCTTCTCTGTCACACTCTCTTGTTCTTGGATTTGATTCACTTGATTGTTAGTGTCATTTGATAGTTCCCCCATAAGAAAAATTTTCTGTGTAGTTTCTTTTGTCACATGCTGTTGAAATTCAGCATCTCTTGGCAGTGGCGGACACAGAATTTTTTTCTGAAGAGCCTGAAGAGGGTGAACATGTCCTTAAGGACTTTGTGAGACTAATTTTAAAACACACACACACACACACAGTTATTATCACATTTAATTGTTATAAGAAACACACAAAATATGTTCCAAAGCCACAGTCACTTCTTACAAAAAATCTTTTTAATTTACTTAGATCTAACTACCAATGCACTACTAGTTTCTGCACACTATGGCATCATTTTCAAATGCCTATGATCACAAAAATATTACAATGATTCAGTCATTAAACAGTGTAAATTTTCTAAATTTACCACAAAATAATTTTAAAAATAGAGAATTTAGACCATGAAGGCCCCATGTTCAGCTGTGGGCACACTTGTTTCATCCTTCATCATCATATAGGATGAAACACTTGCCAACAGCTGAACACTAGGCATTCATGCTCTGAATTTAATTCAATATGTAACTGATTCTGAGCTTTGCCAGGTGGGTGGGTGCGAATCCCTATACAGAGGAAGCCATGTGAAATTGGCATAGGTTTCTCTACATATTTACAACTTTGGAATAATTGGACTATAAGAATGACCACTTGAAAATTCAAACAATTGTACAATATGATCGAAAAATGTTTTGTACATATTAATTAAGCCAAATGACTTAATGGTGACTGTACAGAAACGTAGGACATGTTGTTTCAAAAAAAGTTCAAATGTTTGTAATCCGAAGGGACAAACTGCTAAGGTCATTGGTCTGTAGTCTTACAGTCTAATTTAACTTATTCTAAGGACAACACACACACACACACACACACACACACACACACACACACACACGTGCCCGAGGGAGGACTCGAATCTCTGGTGGGAGTGGCCGCATACTCCAAGACGTTGCGCCCCAGATCACAGCCATTGCCATGCGGAGCACATGGTTTGATACATTATTAAAATTTTCACTGTTTGATGTGGTTGAATCATTGTAATATTTTTTTTAATCATAGGAACTTGAGAATGGCGCCATAGTGCATCAAAACTAGTAATGCTTTGGTAATTAGATGGAAGTATATTAATTTCACAAGTGAAGATGATTTCACTCGGTGATGCCAGCAGCACAAAACATCTGCACTACTTGAAGGACATCCTTTTATTTTGGATTGCTATCAACATTACGCTGCCCCTAGATGCAAAATATTATGAACACATTGTTACGGGTAACGTGTCCAACACTGTAACACTGCCTTCTGCTCTCTGATGCTCACCTCCCCCCCCCCCCTCCCAGGCAGCCATAGAACACGCCTCCTGCCACTGCCAACAACCAGCGCATGAAACGTCAGTTTACCATGGATGAACAGTACAGTAACCAGAGTAGCTGTGTCATTACCAAACAATGCAGAAATTGGAAAAAAACAGCGTATCCTAAAAGGTCGCCCAATCACGGGTCAAAAACTTCAGCCAGTAAATACAAGTATGTCACGCTAAGTTTGATATTCCCCCAAAACCTAAAATCAAATTTCCTGTGTTTGTTTTGTACTGAATCAATTTCTTCTTCATTCTTTGTAAAGTTGCTATGCAAAACGAGATAAGTTTTCAATAAAGTTTTCGCAATCACCAAATCACACTTTACACTTCCTGGCAGATTAAAATTGTTGGCCAGAAAAGGGATTCGAACCTGGGACCTTTGCCTTCCGCTGGCGAGCATTCTATCATCTGAGCTATCCTGGCACACTTCACAGTCCGTCCACAAAACTTTACTTCTGCCAGTACCTCACCTCCTACTCTCCAAACTACACAGTCTTGCAAGGTTCACAAGAGGACTTCTGTGAAGTTTGGAAAGTAGGAGGTGAGGAACAGGAAAAAGTGATGTCATGACAACAGACTGTGATGGGTGTCGGGATAGTTCAGATGGTAGAGCACTTCCCCACAAAATTCAAAGGTCGCAGGTTCGAATCCCGGGTACAGCACACAATTTTAATATGCCAGGAAGTTACATATCAGTGCACACTCCACTGGAGTGTGAAAATTTGATTCTGAAAATTACACTTGACTGTGTTTCAAGAAGAATTTCTACTTCCACAAAAATCCTTTGTATCTGATATGTGGAAAAATGCCATTGACATTTCTAATTTGCTCCAATAACAGAAATATCGAAGCGTGTAGCTTCAAATAAAACTGTTTAGAATGGGTGGGAATAGTATTTCTTAGTGTTTAGGAAAAGAATCAGATAAACAGGTTCAGCATAGTGTGATTCTAAGGTAAAATGACAGTGGCCAATTGCGTGTGCTTATTCCAAAAGTGTTGTAATTGCTCCATCAAGGACATTGGGGAATAGTGTGCACTAAAAGTTAGCTAATTGACACTGTACTTATCCGGGCATGGATACTCAGATAAAGTCACAGTGTCACACTTGAGTAGACAATCAGTCCTTACTGCCACAGAAATTTGCACCTCATCTGAAGTCTGTCTCCACTGCAACAATTACATGTTGACTTCATGGGGCCATTTTGGAACAATCATTGGCTTATTGTGGTACACTCCTTTAGCAACTATCCATTTGTGGTGACTATATCTTCAACTTCAGGTTTTGCAATCCATTTTTTGCTTAGAAGGCTTGCCTGATGTGTTGGTTTTTGGCAATGGACCACAGTTTACTGCAGTAAACTTTGTGCAGTAAATGGCATCACTCATTACATTCATGCATCATTTCATCCACAATCCAACAGAGTAGCTGAACATTTTATATGAACATTTAAGCAACAGGTTTCAATTCTACATGCCTCCCACACATGGGAGCTGCTGTTCCTTTGACATACTGCTCTCAGCCCCATGATGGTCCATCACCTGCAGAGCTTCTACTCAGCCAACGACACTTACACTGCTCCAGGTGTTGCACCAGCTGCACTGCACCTTCACAACATGCAAGTATTGCTACATGCTTAATTATCCTCCTTCTTTTCATAGTTTTTAGGCACTCCAAGTGCTGTGAATGCAGTACAGTTATTTGTCATTTGGGTGCATGTATGTTTCTTATTCAAGGACCATCTGCATTGCCGTGCCATGTTTGTTCTCAGATTCCCATCTCCTGAACACCAGGTGGCTGGCCCGGACATTACCTGGTGACACTGTGGCACTGACAGAGGATCCAATAGAGCCAGATGCATCACCACCACAAATGCCATTGCTGCCACATCCCTCACAGGCACCTATGGTGCCACAACAGCTCAATTTTCTGGCACTGGTACCCCACCCAGCTGAGATACAAATGTATTTTGTAAAATTGGAAAACCATATGCTTCCTATTTTCATATGCTGTCATTGATAACTAAACTGAAAGTGCAATATTCACTTCAAGAATTTTCTTAAAAGTTCATTCAAATAATTGATGAGATGAAATCAAATGGAGTTGTTGTTGTATACAGTAAAAGTTTAAAAATATACTTCAAATGATAAAAACACAGTGCTGTTTTAAAAGTACGTGAAATGATTTTAACATTTCCTTCTACCACTGCAAATGAAAAAAGGAGTTTTCTCAGCCTTGAAACAAGAAAATCCTGTTTATTATGGGCAATACAGGGACAATTTCATCTGAGTCTTTTGTTGGAAAAGATACACTTGTTCATCGAGGAGAGACAAAAATTAACTGTTTTTTCTTTTTCTTCTTTTATGATTATTTTATTTTATATTTGTATTTATTTTTTCTTGTTTTGTATAGAGTGACAATGCAGTTTACCACATAGAAAGACGGTTGGAATGACATATAATTATTCTAATCCTGGAACTGTACAGAAGGCAGGGCAAGGCATGTAGCTTCAATTAGGAGTGGGGGAAAAGCCATCAGGTAGCTAGCCAGAAACCCCTTAAGACAAGGTAAGATGTTGGTGGACAATGGCAAACCACTGGAAATAGATAATCCCATGCTGGAGGAACCAAGGCAACAACAGCAGATGTCTTAATGGATGCTTTAACAGCATCTTAAAAATGGACACTCTCTTAAATTACAAATAAATAATCAATCATAGTGTTGTTCCCATACATTCTAAAGGCATTTATGATGTCAGAAAAATTAGCATATCTCATGAACCAACAGATCTTTGTTGCCCACTTGGGAATGTGGAACACTGTCTCTCACATGGGGTCTCTGAACCCCACTCACAGTTTTGATACTGGCACCATGTAATCACATTGGATTGGTGCCAAGCCATCAAAGAATAAACTCATTGAGTCCTTTATATCCATACTGCAAATTAAAAGTCTCAAGAAGCAGAATTGTACTGGTTGAATGGAAAAACTTGTAAAAGGCATTAATTCATTTCAGAAAACCAGCAATGCTAGAAAATACATTTGGGTTCATTGTTACATAATAAAATGAAGTAAGTAAAACTCGTAAATGATTTATTGACACCAGAAAAATAATAAATGTGAATGAACAATCCATTTGAGAATAAAGTAGTCATTCAATTCACTGCACTAGAGCTATGTCTCATTTGTGCAACTTGAGGTAGTCTCTTGAGATATAATTTGTGATGCTGCCTTACATCTGTTGTGTACACCCTCTATGTAATTCACAAAGGCAACCTTTTGTGTCTGTGTTATCTTTAATTTTTATTTCTTTCTCTAATTTGTGTGCTGTTCTGCTATGTCCTTTGCTAACAGGCATTTTATACTCGGTATTATAGTAGTAGAATTCTTTGACTTACCTATATCAGTACCTCAGTGTACTATAAACTTTTCATTTGTTGGTGTTCTGGATTAGTTAGTTTTTAAAAAAAAAAGGTAAATAGGAATACTATAATTCTACATTTAAATAAATAAATAAATATTATAGAGGACAAAATTCCTAACAGGAAAAATATATGTAAAAAATATAGATGAAGTCTACTTACCAGGCAAAGGAGCACAGGCAGTGATAGTAACAAATAAAAACACACACACACTCACACAAACGCTAGCTTTCACCTGACTCCATTAACCTCATGACTCCACCGACACCCCGCACCCCCACCTTCTACCTACTTACGAAGATTCACAAACCCAATCATCCCGGCCGCCCCATTGTGGCCGGTTACCAAGCCCCAACAGAACGAATCTCTGCTTACATAGACCAACACCTTCAACCCATCATGTGCAGTCTCCCATCCTTCATCAATGACACCAACCACTTCCTCAATCGCCTGAAATCCTTACCCAGCCTGTTACCTCCTGAAACCATCCTTGTAACCATCAATGCCACTTCCTTATACCCAAATATCCCACATGCCCAGGGCCTCACTGCTATGGAATATTTCCTTTCACGCCGACCACCCACTTCCCTACCTAAAACCTCTTTCCTTAATACCCACAACTTCTTCACTTTTGAGGGCCAGAGATACCAACAACTAAAGGGAACAGCCATGGGGACCAGGATGGCCCCTTCGTACGCAAACTTATTTATGGGACACTTAGAGGAAGCCTTCCTGGACACCCTAGCCTGTCAACCCAAAGTTTGGTATAGATTCATTGATGACATATTCATGATCTGGACTCACAGTGAAGAAGAACTCCAGAATTTCCTCTCCAACCTCAACTCCTCTGGTTCCCTCAAATTCACCTGGTCCTATTCCAAATCCCATGCCACTTTCCTCGAGGTCGACCTCCATCTATCCAATGGCCAACTACACACATCCGTCCACATCAAACCTACCAATAAACAACAGTACCTGCATTATGACAGCTGCCATCCATTCCACATCAAACATTTCCTTCCCTACAGCTTAGGTCTTCATGGCAAACAAGTCTGCTCCAGTCCTGAATCCCTGAACCAATACACCAATAACCTGATAACAGCTTTCACGTCCCACAGCTATCCTCTTGATCTGGTACAGAAGCAAATTGCCAGAGCCACTTCCTCATCCCCCCAAATTCAGAACCTTCAACAGAAGCCCAGAAGTGCCCCTCTTGTGACCGGATACTTTCCAGGACTGGAGCGGACTCTGAATGTGGCTCTCCAGCAAGGATACGACTTCCTTAAATCCTGCCCCAAAATGAGATCCATCCTTCATGACATCCTCCCCGCTCCTCCGAGAGTGTCTTTTTGCCGCCCACCTAACCTCCGTAACCTCCTAGTCCATCCCTATGAAATCCCCAAACCACCTTCCCTACCTTCTGGCAGCTACCCTTGTAACAGCCCCCGTTGTAAAACCTGCCCTATGCACCCTTCCACCACAACTTACTCCAGTCCCGTAACCCAGGGGGTGTACACAATCAAGGGCAGAGCCACTTGCGACAGCACCCACGTGATTTACCAACTGACATGCCTGCACTGTGAAGCATTCTATCTGGGAATGACCAGCAACAAACTGTCCATTCGCATGAATGGTCACAGGCAGACAGTGTTTGTTGGTAATGAGGATCACCCTGTGACTAAACACGCCTTGGGGCACGACCAGCACATCTTGGCACAGTGTTACACCGTCCGGGTTATCTGGATACTTCCCACCGACACCAATCCTTCAGAACTCCGGAGATGGGAACTAGCCCTTCAGCATATTCTCTCTTCCCGTTGCCCACCTGGTCTTAACCTCCACTAAATTCGAATTCCCACCCACCATCTTAACATCTTTGCCTCGGTTCTGTGGACAGAGCCTCTGTCTCAAGTGGCATCTCTGTCTAACTTCTTTGCTTTCTACAGTATGTCTGCCTAAGTGTACTTACGTCTGTGTAAATGTGTGGTGTGTGTGTATTTGTTTACCCTCCTTTTTCCCCCCAAGGTAAGTCTTTCCTGTCCCGGGATTGGAATGACTCCTTACCCACTCCCTTAAAACCCTCATCATTTCCTTTTCCTCCTCCTTCCCTTCCGCCTGATGAAACAGCTAGGCTGCGAAAGCTAGTGTAAGTAGACTGGTAAGTAGACTTCATCTATATTTTTTACATAAATAAATAAATAATAATAAACAGTTTTCAAAGATAGTTCCAACATCACCTTTATCCAATGAACATTTAGGGGCCTATAAGCAAAGCCCCAATTTGTAACTTTTATTTTATAAATTAATGACATAATATACTCATATTTTTATTTTCTTCCCCACACCAGATTTTGGATATAAGAGTTTGAAATCAGTGGGTCATGGTCTGCAAGGCCCCCATCTGCAACATTTACTGTGTAACATCCTCAGAAACTTAACAACACTATCTAAGCAAGAATTATTGTTTGTTGCTTATTGGTTGGAACAGTACAAGTTAACGGTTCTTAATAAATGAAGTAAAGGTTTTGAAAGTTCATTCAGTGTTCAATACATCTGTATCAAAAATCACCACATATGGTAATGTTTGTTATATTTCAGAACTCTTATAACAAGTAATTCAATTTTCCTCAAAAAATTTATTGGTGTCACCCACAGGAGCCCTGTACAGGATTACAATTATTAGGTTCTCACTGGCCGTTTTTATGCAACTGAATTCTAAATCTATCTCTCTACAGTATGTAGTTACATCAGTTTTTGTAAATTTGAGATTATCTCTGATAAATATCTCAGCCCCTTAGTTTTGTCCCTGCTTTCTACACATTATGTCTACCACTACAAAACAATTAGCGAGGAAAATGTCCACTTACAGAACAAGGAGAGGGGATAGGAAGGTTACATCACAGTGGTGGGGATGGGTTAGATGGGAATAACGAGATGCAGCCTTTCCACTCCATTCCTAAGCTGCATCTCGTTAGTCCCATCTAACCCATCCCAACCACTGTGATGTAACCTTCCTATCCCCCCTCCCCACCCCACCCCTCCCCTCCCCTCCCCTCCCGTCCCCGATTCACCGCAGAGTGTGATTCAAAGTGCGGCAGCCAGAGGTGATGGTTGTATGACTGTGTCTGTGTGATTGCGTGAGTGTTCTATTTTCTGAAGAAGGCCATGGCTGATAGCTGAAAGTGTTGTATGTGTGTGTCTTTTGTATGCGCCTGTCGCAGCTCATCGCCACATCTTTGCGGTGAGTTGTAAACTGTCCTTACCATATTATTAATTCCAACCTGGACTTTCCATTATTATATTTATCCTATTTTAAGCTTTCCCTCCATAAGATCCTTGGGAAGTCCTCCACTATTTCAATGAATTGTTCCACAGAGAAACATTTTTTTTTTCCTTTCTGATAGTTTTTGTATAAGAGAAAATGTGTGGCCTGCACCTTGTAGATCATTATCTTTCCATTGACAGATTTGCAATGCAAAACTGTAGCCTTCCTATTTACAAATGCTGTACAGTTTTACACCATACCTATGAGATTTGTTATGGTTATACTGCCTAAAAGTCTTCACCTCCAAGGAATCATGGATTAATCAATTACCACAAATCTTCCAGAAGTTAGATCATTTTGGAAGTTAATCTTCAGATATTTAACTGACACTTGTACTTTTCATGTCACTTACATTTGTCGGCCATCACTATCAACAAAATGCCAGCAAGATAATAATGCAAGAAATCGATCATGAGGCATAATTACTTGCTTATCTAACTTTTTTTTTTTGTTCAGTGGATTCTTTGACAAATAAAGGGAAATTTCTTGGACTTCATTTCACCCCATAATTAGAGTTATGTGAATAAATTTGAATAATTCTTCCTCAGGAGTGCCAGTCCAATTGACTTGATGAGATATTTTTCACTAATTTGAAATATTCACATATCTCTACCATTGCAGTGCACAGAAATAAATTCAATGGCAAAGATGAAAATTTGTGCTGGACAGGAATTTGAGCCCAGATTTCCCACTTTGGGCCAGTGGACACACCCAGTTAGGCTACCCAGGCACACTTCTTGTCCTGCCCAAATTTTCAACAAATCACACACTATAGTGATAGTGCCCTTTAACCATTATTTCCTCTTGCTCACAGCGTAACTGTATTCCAGCGAGGGATTGAGCACATTTGTGGATCAGCACTGAAACTGTCAATTGTCTGTTGAGGCATGTATAAAATTACTGAATGTTTAATGTGCTAGTCAGAAACTGAAGTAAAGTTAGTTCTGAATGATGTGAACCAAATTCCGGTTCTGTTAATACAAAATGCTATTCCACACTAAAAGAAGTAATACATTTCTTTCAAGTGACAACCCTTCATCAGAAATGCATACCAAATATCCACTGTTGTGTGAAATGATATGTTTCCAGAAATATAAAAATACCATATAGGTATTTTTAAAGAGAGTTATTTACAGGTGATCACTGCACTTGTCAAAAGGCAGTAACAATGCAGCCATAAAATCTTCTTTTCAGTTGCATGGACTTGTTACAAGCTCTAAAGTCATTGTTAGTGTCTTATAGCATCATAGGCATTTGTCCCCTCCTGGAATTATGGCATACACACTTTATTCATTATAGGATTATCATGCATTTCTAGAAATGATAATTACCTGTGACTGTATTACATCACAGACCTTGCACTGCCGAGTGGGAGGGAAAGTATTGTGGCCTCAGCAGTGACTGTCTAGCTTTGTCTGGTAGTTAGGATGGTCAAAACAAAGTACAGTACTCGTTTTCCTTTGTGCCACAGCAGTTTTTGCACCATCCTGCAATCTTGGCAAACATGAATCATTGCAGAAAATTGCTACAATACAATAGTATCTGTCATATTATCTAACACTTACATGTGCAGCCCTTATGGAGTTGCAAAAAACTGTACATTGCAACATGCTGCAAGTTGCTTTTGGCATTTGATTGCAGAACAAAATTAATAAAATTCATAAACATGATGTAAAGTTCTTGAAGCAAACAAATTTTGGTAGATAACATAAAATATGCATAGTCTTTTCTACAGTTTGTATCCCATTTTTCAGTTTTGAACAGGCAATCACTGACATTTCTGCTGGTGGGTTTTCTTAATAACAAACAGATTTTTTTCAGATTTCCTACTCTCTTTGTGTTTTAAGTAGTTAATTTTCAAGGTAAAGCCTTACTTAAATGTGAACAAAAGATACTTTTGTGAATATGTCTAGCATTGTTTTTGACCTAGCTGGATTTGATGGATGCAGTTTCTTGCTGCTAAAGGGAGGCAGTAGAATTTACATTCATACTCAGCACAAAAAAGACAGTATAGTTTGATGAACTACCAGTATATTTACTTTAGCTTTTACATGTCAGAGTAATCATTCCCAAAACTATCCAGTCGTAATTGTTTGACACACAAGATGTTTAGTATACTCATATGATTCCAAACTCAATGAATTTGTTCAATAAAAGCTTGTAAGTTTCAAAACTTGCCCCACTCTTGAAAAACTTTCTGCAGACCACCATGTACAGCAATATATTCTGAACTGTTGTAAACAATACTAAGTGCTTTTCATCCAAAAATATAGACATGTCTCAGTGTGCAAATTGTAAAGAATAACTTAGACTTTGAAGTTTGAATGTTCAAAGCAAGAGTCAAATAACCAAAACAGAGACAATACCCAATGATCTTGAGATTAACTTTAGAATGCTGCATGCAATATCTGACATAGGGATATTCAGGTCAACACCAAAGACTAATTTACAACAACAAAACAGTGAGCTTCTGGTAACAAAAGAATTGCAACTCTTCAGGATAAACAAAAACATAAACTTTTTATGACAAGTGATTGGCATCGGGAGAACACAAGTACCATCAAGTGGAAGTATGAGAATCTCGGCATAGGCTAGTCAGAGATACATCCATGGTACCACTGAATTCCATGATGTACCGCTGTGGGAGCTCCGACTGTGCTCTGATTGAAGGGGTATTTCTACTCTAGCCATCCCATGAAATGGCCCATAGCAAACAGTGGAGTGACAGGCAACCTGTCCCTGTTTTCCAGCACTTTTCATTTTCCTTCTTGAAGAGAAGGAGCAGGCTGTTTTAGGGTGTACTTGAGTCTCTTTTCAGCCATGGGGTTTTTACACTTTCATTTCTTTATTACATTTCATTTTTCTTGCAAAGTGCTATATCATATTAATTTACAATTTAAAGTCTTTGGCATTATTTAGACTGATTTATTAAAACACAGTAATTGGTTTTTCATGTTAAAGTAGAAGTAAAGAAGAAAATGACAATTAAAAAACTTATAGAATTCTTACTTATGAAAAATTATCTAAATTAAAATAGAAAAGAAAAATACCTAAGAAAATAAGAGTAAAATATTACATACAATAGTTGAGTTTTAGGTAAGTAGAAAGGGAATTTAGTTTGAATGACAATTTTGTTTTCCTACTTTACAATGGTGTCTTTCTAATCTTTTGGTTCTGAAGTGTTTTATAGATCTTTGAGACAGTTATGTGTTTGCTGAGTGTAATTGTGTAATTAAGTATTCATGGTGTGGTGGTGGTTGATTTTTTGCAGTGTGTGTTGCTTCTGTGTGTGTGTTCTTTAGGCGGCCATCCTTTCAGCTAGGTATGGTAGATTGGTTGTGTGTACTGTTATTGGGGTTCAGATTGGGGGTTATGTCTTGGAAGATTGTTGCTGTGTTGTGTGCTATGGTATGTGTGGGTTTTATGTATTTGTACTTTGATTTTCTGGTTTCTTTGGGGTTTGTCATGATGACTTCGTCTGCCCCTTTCCTTAATTTATGGTTACCATATCTTGTCCAGAGTTTTACCATTCTCGATTAAAAGGGTTCTATCCTGGTGGTTTCATATACTTCATTGCTGGGGGTGAGGGTAGAAAATTTAGTTATACTATGAAGCAGTCTCCTTTTAGTATAGCCTTTTGGCAATGTGTGGCTGTATTCTGCCTAGTAGAGCATCTTAAATGTAGCTTTTGTATATGTGGCTGTGTCATCACTGCAGCTATGGAACTATCCTCATAATTGTCTTATTAAGTTTTGTCTTAGTCATGTTTGTGTGTGTGTGTGGTGGGTTTTCCAGTTTAGGTGTTTATCCAGTATTATCCCTGTGTATCTGGTTGTGTCACGGAGAATGAGGGGCATGTCCCACAGTAGATCTCATTGTTGTTTTGTTGTCATGTTTTGGTCAGATGTCTGTGTTGAAATAAAACTTTCTGTGTTTTGTTTGGAGTGCTACGCATCTGCAGGAGCATGGGTCAGACTTGGGTTTATCAGGTTTCAGGTTCATTATTGTTCTTCTAGTTTTCCATTTGGTGTTGGTGGGAAGGAAGAAGTTAAAGATCAAGGAAAGTGTTGGGATTACTGGATGGTAATGTGCTTTTTGCAAGTCAAGTCAACTGGTGGTGAGTTGCATCCTGTGTGAATTGCATCTTTGATCTCTGTCTCTGTTATGTCTTTAGTGAGTTTACTGTTTAAATGCATCTGCTTGGTCTTTATGGTCTGCGGTAGGTTTGTTGTTTACTAGAAGGGGGGAGTTCATCATTTTTTTGTTGTCCTGTCAGGGTCTTAAATTTCTTCCAAAATTTTCTCCCCTCTTTGTAGTTGAGTTGGCTGCAGGTCTTTTGCCATTGCTGTTCCCTATGTATGGAGATTATTCTTTTGACTCCAGCATTGAGTCTATTCCATTGGTGCTTTAGGTCTGGGTTGCCCTTTCATCTCATCTGTCTATGTTTAATTTTTCTTTTTGTTCATATTAGGGTGAGCACTGCTGGGGGAATGAAGGGGATCAAGTTTTCTGTTGTGATTGAGGGAATTGCCCCTTGCGTGGCTTTCTGAAAGACCCTTTCCAATCTATGGGTTAGCAGGTGTAGGTCATCTGTGTTTGTGATGATGGCGGGGGAGGTAAGTTGTTCAGTCAGTATGTGATTGTATTTATTCAAGTCAATATCCAAGTATTTAAATATTGTTAGGCATTGGAAAGCACCGTCCTAAATAGTGGAGCACGGTGATACACATGCATGTTTACTTCCGGCCGGTTAGGTGTGCTGTTGGTATGCCACACCATGGATCTCAAATCGGCAGTCATATCCTGAAAATTGCCCAGAACAGACTGCTAGAGAGTTTTAGAAGTGAACTTTGATTCCCTACGTAGATTCTTGAATTATGTCTCTAGAGCAATGTTTCTTTGGGGATAATTTACCTCCTTAGGCCTACTCATTCCTTACATTACACCATAACACTGATTCCAATATAATTTCAAGACTTTTCAAGAAAAATAGAGCCTTCTTCTAGTTATTAGAATTTAAGTGGTCTTCTTGGTGAGACTGAATGGTAGAACAATATGTGGGAACCAAACTATGTGATATATAGTGAACACTATGAGTGTCTGGAAAGTGTATTGTAATTCCTTTAATGTACTCAATTTAATATCCCTTGTTCAAATTGTTTTGGCTTAAAAATTCTACTTTACTGGAAATTTACTGTAACTTATATAAACTAATCTTTCTTGTGTATATGCTTTATACTATTATAAATTTGTAATTGACTTTGTCTACTTCTACAATAGCTGAATAGCAATAAAATTTTATCAATCTTATCTGTAGGAAGTGAAGCTTATTGTTGTGCTAGGCTTTTTAAAGAAACACAGCTGTTTTACTCAGACAGAAATCAGGCACTTCACATTTTACTTGCACTGTCCTGCACAACATGTATCAACAAGAAAGCAGTCAGTAGTATGTTACAAAGAGTCAATATTTGATTACATTCACATTGATTCAGAACCAACTTGTATCCCTCTGTATGATGAGCATGCATAGATAGTGTGTCTAAAAGTACGAAACATATGAAAGAGAAATGTTAACCCAATTTTGCCAGAACACTCCAGGTTATTGTTGAAGTAAGGTTAATTAATAAAATATATGAGTAAACATTTTTTGACTCCTACTACTTACCAAGTTTTCTTCCATTGTCCCACCTCTACACAAAAGTAGGGTGCTTGAAACATATCAGCAAGGAGTCTCAACATATGTGTAGACAGGATATGATTTCGGAGGGGTTGTGCAATAATGGACATGAATAATAATGTGTACTCTTAATAGAACTTCAAACAGCTCTAATAGTGTCTACATTATATTATAGTTCATACCAACGGACTGTGCACTAGAGTCACCATGGTACAGAAATAAAATTAATAAAATTGTTAAGAATCTACATATTTTCCTAATCATATCATTAAGATAGGAAGGTGCAGATCAAAAATGGACGGCAGTCAGAAAGGCCACATACTCTTTGACTAGATGGGTATCTTGATTTGTTTACATAGGAACATCAATAATTGCTGATTGACATTGTAACTACTTATAGTGGTGTTGAAAAACATTCAAACCTCTAAAGCACACTGAAGCTCCAGGGCCCATCAGGGTCCCTGACAGTTTCTACACAGAATCTCCACTGGATTTAATCTCCCTGTTTATCATAATTTACCATGGGTACCTTGAGCAAGGAATTGTTCCTAGTGATTAGAAAACAGGCAAATCACACTTGTCTGTAGGGAGCAGCCAACTAAAGGAAGACACCTGAAGTAAGTAATCACCATATCAGTTAATACAGTTAACCCACCTATGAGACAATACAATCAATTCCTCCATGCACAAATGTTCAGCTACAGGGCCATGATTTTTACCTGGGTATGCACCTCTTCATCTGAAACATACTGATGGTCATAACTGTCTTTCTTCAGGTCTCCAAAGAAAATGGGAATCGCATGAGAGAAATCGGAACTGTATGGTGTATGTGTAATGGATTCCCAACCTTCACAAAATGTTGGTGGACCTTATATTGATACAGAATGATGCCGTTTTTTGTTAGCTATGTAAACATTTCAGATGAGGGTGGGGGGTTAACCACTGAATCCTTCCTCTGGCTATGCCCATGCTTCTCAACTCACATTCGGCAGTTCCTGGTGTCACACCAAGTTCGCATTCCATAGATAGATTGCAATCAACACATTTTCTCTTCTGCTATCTTGAATTCAGTGTCCTTTATTCAGTTTAGTGACGTGTGAATACATTGTGTTTAATGCACTGAATAACATTTTAGTTAGCAGTGTATTCAAAAAAGTTATTGTAATCTTTCAACATGCAGCCATATGAGTCCAAACAGTAGGGCAAGGGACCCCTCTCCACCCACCTCACATAAGTCTCAGGGAAAAGAAAAAAAATGTAGATCAGAGAGGTGATTTTCTTTACAAAGAAATGTTTTAAATGCCATTATTTTAATAGCAGGGTCCAAACTGGAACTATATTATGGATACTTACAAGTTGCCATTCGTACTCCGAAATGTTAGAAAAAATCAATAGGATAACTTCAGGTTTTCCCCCCACCTGCCCCAAACTGAAAATGACATATCAGCTCAGTTAAAGTTACTACCAAGTGTCTCAAAAATTTCAAGACAGTAACAGTGGGCAGTGATTTCAATTTACCCTCGAGATGTTGGCGTAAATGTATGTTTAAAGCCAGAGGTAAGAATGAAACATGTGCTCAACACTCTCTCTCAGGTTTATTTTGACCAGTTACTTCATGAGCTCACTACAATAGTAAATGGGTGTCAAAACACAGCAAATAATTCTGATCCCATAACAAGCATCAAAAGGAATACAGGGATTAGAGAACACAGGACTGTCATTATGAGACTGAATATCAAAAAGTGCAAATTCACCAAAAATAAGTGAAAAATTTATTTATTCAGAAAGTAGAGAAAATTTTGCTTCATGGCTTCCTGAAAGACAGTCTCAACTCATTCCAGGTTAGAAATGTTTGACAGATTTTAACCAAATGAATTAGCAAAAGACTGAGCTGATTTCTTAGGTACATAGTACAGGTCAGAACACTTACAAAAACAATAAAACAATCATGCCAATTTTAAACGGATAAAAAATCTCTTAAATTTCTGATCATACACAAAATCTAGAAATTTGGGCATTAGTCAACAAGAAGCAATTTTCGGGAAATCAATTAGAACTGATTTTTTTTAATGTTTCTGATTTAAATTTTTTATAACATTTTAACATCTATTGTGTACCTAAATTTCAAATAATTATCTTTCTTTTCGCAACAAAAAAAAGTTTTAAAAAATTGAATAATAGCACTTTTTTAGGAAATGTGTTTTTATTTAATGTTGAATTTGAATATGTTAACATTGTATCAAAAATCATTACTTATTTGGATTATCAATAAAAATAACAAGAAATGTGCATTATAAGGTTATATTTGATATTCAGTCATCACAGAGTTCTGCGTCTTGTGTCGACTATTCACATATTTCTTCATGAAAGGGGAGATGCTCCTGTGGAATGTACTTTGTAATATCTTCAACATTTTTGTGGTTGATTGGGCACCTGTTATGGTAAGCCTCCTCTGTTGATAAGGAATTGTTTCCTGTCTTAGGTGGAGTAAAGTGGTATACTCTTAACACATCAGTATGCTCATAAGCTTTTAAGACACCAGTGTTACATTTTTCACGCTGCGACATGAAATACTCTAATATATTAAAATCAATTTTGTCCTTTTCTGGCACCATATTTCCCAAAGATTCAGACTACTTCGTTGTCTTTTCGTAAAATTTTGCCCACCAACCTTTATAATCAATACTGGACAATTTTTCATGCAGTAGGCTAGTAAATTTACATTATGAGCATTCCATACCGGTAATCTGTAGGCGAGTACACACCATCAGCAGCAGCGTATTTGTTTTGAAAGGGGCACTACTCCACGACTCTTTCCCCAGCCTATGTTATGCATTGGACTGATGCCATTCTCAAACAAAACGCTGTATCTACCTCCATAGATATCGAATCCAAGCATAACTCAATACGGCAAAAAATGTGGCTCGTGCCCTTTTCAAAACAACTGATTCAATTTGAGGTGCTTAGAATAGCCTCCACCAATGGTGGCGAGTACTATTTGTTCAAATTCTCTTCTGAACTCCCCTGAAGGCGGCTTATTGGCTCACTCCACGTTCTTCTGGCTCTTCTTCTGTAGCTGGATGGTGTAGGGTTTACTGGGTAAGCATTTCCTACTTCTTGAGACTGTTCAGTGTCAGGATTTGTCTTCTTTATTTTTGTGTGTCATGTTTGTGTTGTGGGAACGTTTGTTGATTTCTTCTGGGGTGTATGGGGGTGGGGTTACTTTCTTCTTGTTGCCTCGTTGGCATTTGTTATTTCAGGGGTTATTTTTGTTTTTGTAGGCCCCTTCTTAGTTATCTGTCCAGCAGCGCTATTGATCTCCAGTAGGTGTCTCTAGGGTCCTGAGGTGCTCCTAGTCCACGAATTAAATCATTTTGAGACGTCTCCGTCGTTGGTTGAACCGTCTGGAAAAGTGTTGGTGTCTTCGAAGAACGTCCGGTTCGTTGGCTTCCTCATGTAGATACCGATGCGGAAATTGGGAGTGGACGTGGTAGACCCTTCTTAGTATCCTATTTTGCAATGACTGTAGTCGATAAAGATGTGTCCGTGCTGCAAAGCCCCATACTTCGCAGGAATAATCGAAAAGGGGTCTTAAGTATATTCTGAAGATCAGAAGTCCATTTGCTACTGACAGTGTTGATTCTTCGTTCAAGAAGGGTTAGAGGGCCCCCATACGTTGACTGATTTTCTTTCTGATGTCTTCAACGTGGTGTTTCCAGGTGAGTCGCTTATCAAGAACGACACCTAAGTATTTTGCCGTTTCTGCCCATGATAACTCCACATTATACAGGCGGAGTTGCCGGGCAGGCATTCGTCTTTTCCTGGTGAAAATGATTGCATGCGTCTTCAATGGGTTGAAACAGATGCTCCACTTGGTTGCCCATCCATCAAGTACGTTGCAAGCACTTTGTAGGCGAGCCACTAATATTTCGTGCCATCTGCTTCTGCTACAGAGCATCGTGTCATCTGTATTAATGGCTTTTTCGACGCGAGGTACTGTTGGGAGGTCCGCTGTAAAGACTGAGTAGAGGACTGGTCCGAGCACCGACCCTTGCGGTACTCCGGCGAACGGTTGACAGTGTGTTATCAATCCGGACAGCGAAGGTTCGGTGATACAGGTATGACGCCACCAGGCGGATGTATGCCCTGGGAAATCCATATCGATTTAGCTTCTAAGTAGTCCCTGATGCCATACGCTGTCGAACGCCTTTTGGACATCAAAGAGGATGGCACCACAGTATTCTCTCTTATTAAAGGCTGTAGTGATATATTCGACGGTGCGGAGTATTTGCTGGGTGGTGGTGTGGTCCACACTATATCCAAACTGTTCAGGTGGTAGAATCTCCTGTTGCGACAAGATGATCTGTATTCTTCTTAGTAGTAATCTTTCGAACAATTTACTGATTCGTCGATAATTCCGTGGGTCCTTCTTGTTCTTGCCAGCTTTTGGTACTGCCACCGCTATGGAATGCTTCCATGCAGCTGGGTAGAATGCCGAAGTAAGCACCCAGTTGAATATTGCAGCAAGGCGGATGATGGCCGTCCATGGTAAATTCTTCAGTACACGACCCGTTATATCGTCCGAACCCGGGGCTTTATTGGATGGCAATACCCAGATGCAGCGTTCAACCTCCTCTGCTGTAATGGGTGGGATTTGTGGCTTATTGGCGCTCCTGCGGCAGGGATTGGCGAGGGGAAAAGCCGCTTTTAACAATGGCATTGGAGATGGCAGAGGCTCTGGCACGAATGCTCTCAAAGAAAAGACAATGGAGCTACTGCGCACCTCGCCTTGCGCATGCGCAAATCCTCCAGGTAGGCAACGTCAGCGTTTCATGTTTCTGGCACATTGAAGATTAATGAAAACTAAATCAATTAAAGACGTATCAACTGTTGTAAAAGTCTTCAGAATATCCGGTCATAAATAATAATAAAGCTACTACTCTTCATGTTGCAGGAATAGCTGCGTGGTTAGCGGCATCGCGCGGCGGTGTTGAAGGTAGTGTGTTCGAGTCTGATGCTAGCCATTTTTTTAAAAGCCAATCTTCTTTTTAACAGATATAGGAACAACACTGACATTTTATTGTTACTTGCCACATATATTCGGGCGTTTTTGCTAATGTGTAGCGATTTTGAGGGTAAATGACATTTTCACTCTTTGTTCTAACAAATATTTAACTGTTTGAAAAGAGGTGTGGGAGAGCACCCTTTTCGTATGAGTAATGGTAGGAGGGGGTGCTGCTTACAGTGTTACATGACCTAAGGGTAGCTTGTCTCTTCATTGTAACAGATTCATTTTGTTAGTCACATAACAGTGTAATCAGTTACATACTGTTGCCCGCGCGGGAGTAGCCGAGCGGTCTCGAGCGCCACGTTGCGGATCGCGCGGTCTCCCGCGTCGGAGGTTCCAATCCTCCCTCGGGCATGAATGTTTGTGTTGTCTTTAGTATAAGTTAGTTCATAAGTAGTTTGTAAGTTTAGGGACTGATGACCCCGCAGTTAAGTCACATAAGCTTCACAAACATTTTGAAACTTACTGTTTTTTAGTGTTCATGTGAATATGTGTGTGTTCTTGGTGTTTATTATGAGAGCAAAATGAACAACATTCAGTATCTCCCAGAAAGAAATTTCTTAAGCTTTGGAGAGGGGTGCCGTAACATCGAGGAAATTATAGTAGATCCAGCAGTGAAAGAAAGAAGAAGTGAACCTCCAGTCATATGAAGAACCAGCCGCCACTGGTCTCCACAATGAAAATCTGTCTTGAAGTTAGGCACAAATAATACCATCACTATGTAGCAGTGGCGTAACTAGGACTTGGCTTTGGGGGGGGGGGGGGGGGGGGGAATAGATCTGCATGACGAGCTAAATTTTAGTCAGTTTCCAGACAGACTACCATCTACCACTCCCGTTGAAGATTAATTCACTCCCATCCAATGAAAGCTTATGGTAAAACACCCCGAGTTTCCAATCTTTACCTTTACCAGATTGCTGTTATTCAATTTCTTTCTTTCCTTTTTTTTCTCTTTTTTCTTTGGGTTCTGGGGGGGGGGTTATCCCCCTCATCCCCCCCCCCCCGTCCCGTAGTTACGCCACTGCTATGTAGTGCTGGATCTACGACGTATCCCACCGGGGGCACAAACGTAATACTGGCGCCCTCGCTCGTTGCTTGAAAATCAACTTTGCCCCCCCCCCCCCCTCGTTCGTTCGGAACTCGTCACGTCACTGTTTCGAGACTATTTCACGCCCCTCTGCGTGTGGCGTCCTAGGCCAGACACCCCGGTTAGCCCCCCTTAGATACTGTTTGTGGGCGAACCTCGTGCATTACTATGCGATGGTATTGGTGATCAGATGATGCTGCTACTGAAGCAAAGTTATTAAACACAGCTTTCCGGAATTCCTTCCCCAAAGAAGATGAATTCAGTATTCCAAGTTTCGAATGCAGAACAGATGCTAATTGTTACGGCGCTCTCGGAAGCTGTCAACCCGGCCGCGGTGTTCGTATACAGCGCCGTACGGCGGTCCCGCGAAACAACGGCGCTCAAGTCGCTGGCTGCTAGAGAGCCTATTCGGGCGACGTGAGCGCTGTTGTTTCGCGAGACCGCCGTAAGGCGCTGTATACGAACGCCGCGGCCGGGTTGACAGCTTCCGAGAGCGCCGTAACAGCATGTGTTCTTCATTCGAAACCTGGAATACTGAATTCATCTTCTTTGGTGAAGGAATTCCAGAAATCTGTGTTTAGTAACTTTGCTTCAGTAGCAGCAGCATCTGATCACCAATACTATCGCATAGTAATGTACGAGGTCCGTCCACAAACAATGGCGGCCCTTCACTGGTTCAGTGAACCCCCCGGAAAAAAACCTTGTCGTTAAAAAAATTACTATAATAAAAAGTGCTTTAAACTGTCATGCTTCTTTTCCTTCTTCTATCAGATCATTTTATATTCAGCTGGCTTGATGCAGATTCTTGTCCTTTAGCCTCGCGCTGAAGTTTTCGTTCCAGTGGCGGCTTCTTAAACGTGTTCTTCTTATTTGAAGGGGCGGAAGAGTCAGCTGAGGATGTCTGGGAATGTTGTGTGCGTGATATCAAATTTTGTGTTTCACTATCCTGAGTTTTCTTGCTTGGTTCTCCATCTGCACTGTCTTGTTGCGTTATTTCTTCCACTCTTTCCTCCTCCTCCTCCTCCTCCTCTTCTTCTTCTTGAACAATGGACTGTTCCTCTTGAGCATCTGTACTACGTTCTTGCGTATGTTTATTATTGTTTTGGGTGTAAGAAGTATTAGAAATTGTTTCTCGTTCTGTCATGTGGGGTAGTAAGAACGTTAAAAGATCTCATACCTATATTTATGTTGACGAACAGCAGCTTGTCCTGAAACAGTTTTCCTTTTCTGCCTTAATTGGTCACAAATAGATGTCCACTTTTTTTTGCGTTCTTCTATTCCACCTGTAACAAATAATTGTAAATCGCGTATTTGATTTCCAAAGATTAACAATATTTAAAGTATTTTAGAAGTTATAGAGTATTCTTCAACTTCTAGAGTTCAGTTTTTCTTTCCAGGTTCCTTGCTACAGGAGATTCCCTTAGAACTATTTCGCTCAGCTACAGGCTGGGAAAATCCACAGTTGGAGCGATCGTTCATGACACATCTAGAGCAGATGTCGAGTTGTTGTTAGACGAGGTGATGCCTGTGCCGAATGAAGATAAATGGTATGCTATAGCTGAGGAGTTTTGGACAAGATGGCAGTTTCCAAACTGCACTGGAGCTTTAGATGGAAAACATGTAACAATACAGGCTCCAAACAACTCAGGAAGTCTCTATTGGAATTATAAAAAGACATATTCTATTGTGCTTCTTGCCTTGTTGATCCGTGTTGTAATTTTATTGCAATAGCCGTGGGAGCGTACGGAAAAAACTCTGATGGAGGCATTCTAGTAAATTTAAATCTTCGTAAGTCGTTGGAAAATAATATGCTTAACGTCCCAAAGGGAAAAACTTTACCGGAACTGATGTTGACCTTCCACTGGTAATTGTTGGCGATGAAGCATTTCCTCTTAAAACATACTAAGGCGCAAACCCGAGTGCCGCCCCGTGCGAGCTGCTAAATTGCCGCCCCCCCCCCCCCCCCGTTTCTTTTTTTTTTTTTTTTTTTTTTTTTTTTTTTTTTTTTACAAAACGTTTGTTTGATTTTACTTGAACAAATCTGTAGGAAATGTCAGCAATCAAACGGAATTTTTGTTTTCACTTTGCAGATCTACGTAGGTTTGGCCACTGAATGGTCAGTCTCAAAGATTTTAAAATGTGCTTACATCTAAACCGCCATGTTGACAGTTATTTTCAGCATGACGGAATAGATGTAAACGTAACTCAAAGCATTGAGTATAGCCACACTGTGCCCGAAATCTATGTAGATCTGGAAAATAAAAACAAAAATTGCGACTGGTTGGTGACATTCTCTACAGATTTGTACAAAACAGTCGCTGGGCACAGCTCAAAAATTGAGTCAAACCTGATTGAAGAAATCTAGCTAATTTTAATAAGCCTTTTTAATTTACAAAAATGTTCAAATGTATCGTATGTGAAATCTTATGGGATTTAACTGCTAAAGTCATCAGTCCCTAAGCTTACCCACTTATCAACCTAATTGATCCTAAGGACACACACACACACACACACACACACACACACACACACACACATGCCCGAGGAAGGACTCTAACCTCCGCCGGGACCAGCCGCACAGTCCATGACTGCAGCGCCTTAGACCGCTCGGCTAATCCCGCGCGGCATGAACTTACAGTTAACATAAGTGAACATGTTTCAGTGGTTGTGAACAGATAATGTAATCAAAGGAAAACAGTATACAGTAAATAAATGTCGGCAAAGTGATAGTGCGAGAATAGTATTGTCAAACAAAAAAGCCGGTCAGAGTTTAATTGTTGTTCATGCAGACGGAGACAGGTGTTTCATGGCTCAAAAACCAAAACGTCCAACTATCACTCAGAAACGGATAGCAAAGAGTTTGAAAAATACGTCGAATCCCAACTTATGCCAGGCTAACTACCAATATCTTTATCCCTTGTAATTACTCGCAGCGTATTTACCCATTCGGAATACTCCTAGCCATTGTAGTTGTTGGACATGTTTGACTGTAGTAATGTTCAACGATTTCTTTCCATATTCTGCGCTCTGCAATATTTGACTAATAAATTCCATAATGCCAAGATATAGAGATAACTCTAAATTTAAACGCGAGAAATTATCAATAATCTGTTTCTTTTGGTTTGCGTGATATCGTTAGCGGCTCAAGCAGCAGGCGCATGAAGCAACTATGTGGGGGAACTTCTCCCTCCACCTGCATACGCAGACCACGCCGCTCAGCCGTCACTGGGAGCGGACGAACTAAAAGAACGCCGCGAACAAAAGTGAGCGCTCCCGATCGCGAACTATTATGCGCAAGTCTAGTGTCCGCACCTTAACACGGCAGTCTTACTTCACGTTGACCAGCGACAATACACATTTCGATTTGTCGCCCAGTCGGACACCGATTTGTGTCGAAACACTAGAAATGTTTGATGTCGCCGTCAGGCGCAGTTCGCCTTTTTGCGTACAACGCGGCGCTTTAGACCCACAACAGTGAGTAGTGTCTGCAGAGTCTGCTCTCAGCCGGTGCAATATCTGTAGTTCCCTTCGTTTCTACAAATAATTTGTAAGTAAACATGTCTCCACCATATCCTTTCTTCCAGGAGTGCTAGTCTTGCAAGTTTCGCAGGAGAACTTCTGTGAAGTTTGGAAAGTAGGAGGCGAGGTACTGGCGGAAGTAAAGTTGTGAGGCGGCATCGTGAGTCGTGTCGGGGTAGCTCAGTGGTAGAGCGCTTGCCCGCGAAAGGCAAAGGTCCCAGGTTCGAGTCCCGGTTCCGGCACACAATTTTAATCTGCCAGGTAGTTTCATATCAGCGCACACTCCGCTGCAGAGTGAAAGTTTCATTCTGGAAACATCCCCTAGGCTGTGGCTAAGCCATGTCTCCACCATATCCTTTCTTCCAGGAGTGCTAGTCTTGCAAGTTTCGCAGGAGAACTTCTGTGAAGTTTGGAAAGTAGGAGGCGAGGTACTGGCGGAAGTAAGGTTGTGAGGCGGCATCGTGAGTCGTGTCGGGGTAGCTCAGTGGTAGAGCGCTTGCCCGCGAAAGGCAAAGGTCCCAGCTTCGAGTCCCGGTTCCGGCACACAATTTTAATCTGCCAGGAAGTTTCATATCAGCGCACACTCCGCTGCAGAGTGAAAGTTTCATTAATGAATTTCTATTTTGTCAGCCAGAGGGGACTCCAGATATATGCGAAAAATATCATACCAGATTTTGGAAAAAAATATTTACCAGTTTACTATAAAGCCATAATAAGATAAATATAGACTAGCTTTAGTGTCACTGTAATATTAAAAACACCTAATACATTGTTAAATTCCTATTTCTCCAGTTTTATGTTGTGTTAGTTTTAGGTACATATTCGTTGTTTTGAAGCTCGTATTGGTATATTTGGTTGAATATTTTCTTGTTTTATCTTAAATTTCCCGCATTTTGTGCATATTTGAACATATACATTTCACTTGGGAAAGCCAACTGGTGCACTATCCGGGCAGTAGTGCTGTCGTGATTAAATACAGAAGAAAGATAAACGGAGGTGATACGAAATTAATCTATCAGGTATTCTGCAAATTACGGCTTAACATGTTATACGCAATTTAAAAATCATTTTACACTGGAAGGATCAAGGGGCCGAATTGGC
This sequence comes from Locusta migratoria, assembly GCA_026315105.1. Lineage (NCBI taxonomy): Eukaryota > Metazoa > Arthropoda > Insecta > Orthoptera > Acrididae > Locusta > Locusta migratoria. The sequence continues at coordinate 688,534,634 of CM048755.1, forward strand.
CCCTTTACTTTTTATCCCATGTGTTCTGATCAAACCGTTAAATGAAATGAGTTGACTTCTGTGATTTTTGCATCTTTTATATAAAAGTATTGTGTACCCTCTTTTAGAGTGTTCTACATCAAATAGATTCCTAAATATTAAGATTACTATCTAGAAGGACCGCAGGGCCAATTTGGCCCCTCATAGCGTTTCTTTGTATTTTCGGCATGTTTCCTTGTAATATTGTGTATGAAAACCAACTGATCTCTCCTTGTTGTTTCAATATGCGACAACAATGCCATACATTCCAGCGCTGATTGCGGTAGGGCAGCTGGGAATCGCCGTCATGTATGGATGAATTATGCCTGAGTGATTGATTGTGTGTGATCTTCTATGACAAAAGTCATGGCCGAAAATTTACAACTTGTATAAATGTGAATGAGTTTATTGGCAGCTCAGCGATCGTCTTTATGGTGAGTTGCTAGCTATCCTCATACTGTCAACATTCAATCTGGACCTTCCATTGTTATATATCAATAAAAGTACATATGCTAGTTACAATGAATTATCTTTCACAATCTGGCAGTATAAGCAATAAAACTGCATGGGGCAAATTTGGTACCAGAGGTTCTTACACGTCGTAGCTTGCATGCGATCCTTGTAGTATTAAATGCCAAGTAGACTAGATAGCAGCTATAAAAACAGGATATAATTACTTCCTTTGCCCATTTTACTCTGGTTTTCATACCACTTAGGGATTCGTTCTCAAGTCATGCCGTCAGACAGCAGTTTGACGTTACTTCTCGCGTGGTTTGAAAAGGAATTGATGGATGAGCTTTAGGTGTCATGAAGTGATAGATTTTTTTTTCGTCAACTTCCTACGAAGATGAGATTTTCATGTGTGTACAGTCATTCCGCTTTACCTGGCGCAGCGTCTGCCAGAAGTACGAACAAGTGTTCTGTTAAGTTAAACTATGGGTTACTGTGGCCCATGGCCGTAGACGGGGGGGGGGGGGGGGGAGGGGATCAATTCTTCCTCCTCCTCCCCCCCCCCCCCCGAAAAGCCTCAATATTCACCTAATTTCTGATAATGTAATTCAAAAGCATGCTCAAGCTGCTCCTTCGAGATTTGTATTGAAGAAAATTTAATACTGTATCTATTGAAATCCTTTAAAGTTCTGAAGCAAGCAGGAGTAAAATATAGGGAGCGTAAGGTTATTTACAACTTGTACAAAAACCAGACAGCGGTTGTCAGAGTTGAAGGGCATGAAAGGGATGCAGTGGTTGGAAAGGGAGTAAGACAGGGTTGTAGCCTTTCCCCAATGTTGTTCAATTTGTACATTGAGCAAGCTACAAAGGAAAGCAAGGAGAAATTTGGAGAAGGAATTAAAGTTCAGGGTGAAGAATTAAAAACATTGGGTTTTGCCGACGACATAGTAATTCTGTCAGATACAGCAAAGGACCTGGAAGAGCAATTGAACGGAATGGACAGTGTGCTGAAAGGTGCATATAAGATGAACATTAACAAGAGTAAAACTAGGGTAATGGAGTGCAGTGTAAGAAAATCAGGTGATGCTGAAGGAATTAGATTAGGTAACGAAACAATAAAGGAGGTAGATGAGTTTTGTTACTTGGGCAGTAAAATAACAAATGATGGTCGCAGTACAGAGGATATAAAATGCAGAATGGCAATGGGTAGAAAGGCGTTTTTGAAAAAGAGAAATTTGTTAACATCGAATATTGATTTAAGCCTAAGGAAGTCCTTTCTGAAGGCATTTGTATGGAGTGTTGCCTTGTATGGGAGTGAAACATGGACGATAAGCAGTCTGGACAGAAAGAGGATAGAGGCTTTTGAAATGTGGTGCTACAGAAGAATGCTGAATATTAGGTGGGTGGATCGCGTAACTAATGAGGAGGTACTGAACCGAATTGGGGAGAAAAGAAATTTCTGGCATACCTTGACTAAAAGAAGGGATAGATTGGTAGGACACATTCTTAGACATCAAGGAATTGTGAATTTAGCATTGGAGGGAAGTGTGTGGGGTAAAAATCGCAGAGAGAGACCAAGAGACGCGTATAGTAAGCAGATTCAAGTGGATGTGGGTTGTCGTTCTTATGAGCAGATGAAAAGGCTTGCTCAGGATAGAGTAGGGTGGAGAGCTGCATCAAACCAGTCTCTGGACTGAAGACCACAACAACAACAACATCTAGTGAAATACATCTGCGCCTTTAGTTCATCTTATGTTGTAAAACTTGACAAGTTAGACTATACGTCATAATTGGCTGATTCCCGCCCCCCCGGAAACCAAATTCTGACTACGGGCCTGCTGTGGCCATTGTAAGTTATAACAAGTTAAAGTACATTCTCAAAATAGCATGATTAAGATATACATTTGCAATTACAAACTACTGCACAACAGTGAAAGAAGACAGGAGGATGGCCCGCAATCGGATGTGGGGGCCATGCCCTTAATACATGTACATAGCCAGATCATTGGGCGTCATATTTAACCAAAAGCATCTCGTGTTAGAATACTCTTACAAAGTTCCAGATTGGAATAGATTAAAATGTGATGGTATTCGTGAAATTTCGTTCGTATATTGTGTTAACTTCAATTACAAAAAGTTTCTTGCATGTCGAAAATTAAGTAACATCGTCAGAAAATTCATATTCGTAAACTATCCATGTTTAGTCTTAATAATTTTCTCCTACACAGGAAACTAAAATCTAAACATAATGAACTCTTCCCAAACACGTAGACATCTGTTCCATATTTTAACACTGAATAGAGTGTCTGATTGCGTTAACTGAAATAAATATACAATTAAACAGTTGTTGTGTGCATGAAAAAACGACATACACACAGTGGACATAATTATTCAGAGGAAGGAAGGAGGTAGCGAGAAAGAACTTACTGCTCAGAGCGTATGCTTCGAATTAATTTTTTATTCATACGGGCAAGACACAGGAAATGCTGCTGAGTAAAGCTGATATCATGTTGAAAGATGTATGCAAATGGTCAGAGGTAAATAAAGTAACCATTAATAGCAGTAAGACACACAGTATTAATTTTGCTATAAATAAAACAAATAATATTAAATTAAATCTAAATGGTGACCCCATGAACTGTGTAATGAACACAAAATTTTTAGGGATGGATATAGATAATCAAATGAAATGGAGGGAACACACCTCAAGGATAGCTAAAAGAATCTCATCTGCATGCTATGCTTTGAGGATACTAGCAGCTGTATGTAACAATAACTGCCTCAAAGTATCATATCATGCATACATTCATTCACTCCTTAGATACGGAATAATTTTCTGGGGCTCAGACAGGCAGAATATTGAAAAAATTTTCATATTGCAAAAGAGGGCCCTTCGGATAATAACAAAACAGAACAAAAGGGCACACTGCCGGGAATTGTTTAAAGAACTGGGTATACTGACTGTTCCTTGTGAATACTTTTACCAAACAGTAGTGTATGTAAGAAAAAATGTACATCGCTATGCCACAAACAGTTCTACACATTATCACAATACGAGGATTAGGGAACACCTGCACCTTTCCAGAAAAAACAAATGTAGGACTCAAAACAGCAGTGAATACCAAGGACTAAAGCTGTACAATAAGTTGCTCATGAAATTAAACAAATAGATAAGATGTTCAGATTTAAAAAAGCTGTCAAAATGTTTCTAATTTCAAAATGTTATTATACAATAGAAGACTATTTCAATGAAAAATAATCAGAATAATGTAAAAAAAAATCATCATTTAGCGAAATAAGAAGGTTTTTGTGTACAGTATAGTGTGTTGTATTGTACCTACATATGAAATATATGTATTATATGTATTTTCTTTAACTATGCACTTTGACATATTTTATGTATTATATGTTTTCTTTTTATGTACATACACAATGACGAAACCCACATCATGTAAATGATAAATGGTGAATAAATCAAACTTAAACTTGAACTTGAAATTGACAATGCTCTTTTACTGTGAGTGTTTTGTCCAGAGCACGTGCGCTCTTGGCTTGATTCTTGATGGGGACACGACTTTTCGCATGGGCATTCGTAGGCCTCCGCTTTTCGGAAGTGAAGTTGCGCCCGATCCACAGATATTAGACTGTGCCCGATCGCCGGGGAACTCATTGACCCAAAGTTCTACCCGTGGTGATCTTGGCTGCATTCTAGGGTTCGTTCAAAGAGCTGCAGGGCAGCAACCGCGCATGCGCAGTACGGAAATTCGTGTTCAAAGAGCAATCCTGCAGCTTGCTGCAGCCTACCGGCTGTTCAAGGAAGCTCCCAGCTGCAGCGTCCAGCAGCTTTCTGGCTGCATGAACTGCAGGGAAAATTTCCTCCTGCAGCCTGACTGACGTCATCGGTACCGCGCATGCGCGCTAGTGCCTGCTTTGCTGCTGCAGGAAGTTGCAGGAAGCAGCTCTTTGAACGAACCTCTAGTCCGCCAATCACGCAACGTGCTTATTAATATCGCTGAGGCGCAGTTAGTACTAGAGTGTCCATTGTTTCCTTCGCTCATGTTTATTGTGGACCCCTTGCAGTGACGTAGCAAAGGGAGGAAAAATGGAAATGATTATGTACCTGTTGATGGTCTTTTGTATTGAGATGTTCGTATTTGGGTTTTTGTTGTTATTCATTTATATTCTTCTTCAGCAACTTTACTTGGAATTGGAAGAGATGTATTGTTTACTGGCAGAGATCAGGTATATGAGAATTAAAGCAATTAAGAGAAGCAAAGAAAGATTTCTTTTGACCGTTGCTGCTGCGCGTTTTATAAATTCAGTGTATAACCGTATGAGAGAGGAAGAAATGGAGAGAAGAGAGGGATTAGAGTACGAAACGGCGCCGGAATCTTTAACAGATACAGAAGAAGAATCAGATGAGCTATCATCAGCAGATGACAAAGAGAGAGAAGATGATACCTACAACAGTGTGTCGGAAGCTACTTCAAAACAAGAATTGTATGAATTAGGACAGCAAAAAGGCGCTGCTACAGAAGAACTAGTGACTGTTGAGGAACAGGAAGTAGTTGAAACAGGGAAAACGTATGAATTAGGACAGCAAAAAGGCGCTGCTACAGAAGAACTAGTGACTGTTGAGGAACAGGAAGTAGTTGAAACAGGGAAAACGTATGAATTAGGACAGCAAAAAGGTGCTGCCACAGAAGAACTAGTGACTGTTGAGGAACAGGAAGTAGTTGAAACAGGGAAAACGTATGAATTAGGACAACAAAAAGGCGCTGCCACAGAAGAACTAGTGACTGTTGAGGAACAGGAAGTAGTTGAAACAGGGAAAACGTATGAATTAGGACAGCAAAAAGGCGCTGCCACAGAAGAACTAGTGACTGTTGAGGAACAAGAAGTAGTTGAAACAGGGAAAACAGAGTGATGCAAGTCATTCATTCACTACAAGGTACGTATTAAAATTATATGAATGGACGTTCCTAAGCCCAAGAAGCGTATATAGTAGGACTAGTTGCAAATTTCATATTAAATGCAAACGTTTACAATGATTTAGATATATTCTACTGCAAAATGAGCATCACCAGTTCTGTAGTGTGTTACCTTCTGATGCCTTACCAAAATATCACATCCAAAGGTGCGTGGTAGAGGGTACTCAGTACTGCTGCTAGTTACTTGCTTTCCTGTTCCACTCCCATACAGAACCAGGGAAAAATGAATGCTTGTAAGCATCCATATGAGCCCTAATCTCTATGATCTTATCTTTGTGGTCTTGATACAAAAATGTAGGTCGGCAGCAGTAGGCCTAAATTGTTCTGCAGTCCACTGCAAATTGCAGCTCTCTAAATATCTTCAACAGTTTTTCTTGAAAAGTACATCGCCCTCCCTCCAGCGACTCCCATTTGAGTTCCTGAAACATTTCAGTAACACTCACACATTGATCGAATCTACCAGTTACAAACCTTTGAACTGCATCTATGTCCTCCTTTAAAAATTTTAATTGAAGTACAGACCAAGGAAGACACTCCTAACCAGAACTTAATATTAAAACTTAACACACACGACATGAATTGATTGATTCATTGATTCATCCATAAACAATAGAGCCTATACATTGTGTGAATGTTGTCAAATGTTTGTACATTTTCACTTATCAATTAACATAGGTCAATATAAAATAGTTTACAACTTTCATTTACAGGAATGCAGTGTTGATTAACAGCCACATTTCTAGCCTAGGTATTCAATTATTGTGCTAATTATTACGTGTTAATACACATATACCAGCCTAGGTATTCAATTTTTTAACTAAGTTGTTACATGTTAATACACATACACTGACTATATACAGTAATTTTATATATTCATTTCCAATATATCAGCTGTTTACAGATGTTTCTTCCCTTGGGTATTCAATTTTCCTACTTAGTTATTACATGTTCATGTTAATTTAGGTACTGTCTACTGTTACTTTCAACATTCTTCTACTGTGTAATAACAACTCTTTAACAGACAGAGTTTTAGCATTTGATTAAAGGTGTGGTGATCTTTTATTTCTTATGGCAGCTTGTTGTACAATTTCATTCCAAGGTATATTAGGCTATTTTGTGTTTTGGCCTTATTCAGCTAGTAAGATGTAGACAGTGTCTGGATCTAGTTTTGTGGATATGTATTGTGCTGTTTGTGGCATACAGATGAAGATTTTTCTTTGTGTACATTATGTTTTGGTATATATATTTGCTTGATACTGTCAGAATTCCAAGCCTTTTGAATAATTATTTACAGTGTGCTTTGCTCCTGCTATTTATTATTATCTGCACTGCGTTTTTTGTATCTTGAAAATAGTCTGTATGTTCCCTGCACTTGTTCCCCACAACATTATTCCATATGTGATAACTGAATGAATATTTCCATAATAAGTTACATTAATGCATGAAATACTGTTCACTGGTACAAGAACTCAAAGGGCATACCGTAACATGCTGAGGATAGTTTCTTTACCAGCATTCTCACATGATCTGTACATTTTAGCTCTGAATCCACATTCATTCGTAAGAACTTGGATTTGATTGCAAAGTTTATTTGATCATTGTTTACCTTCAATATGGTATCATTGGGTTTTTTATTTAGATGAAAGTTTATCCAGTTTGTCTTTTTCACTTTTATTTTTTAATGAGTAGTTGTGGACAAACCTGAGAGCTTCATTGGATTATTGTGTTAATTGTGCTTGATTTTTATCTGATACAGTGCTATTATCAGCAAACAATACTTTTTTCACCATAGGTCTAATTGACACTGTCAGGGAAATCATTTATATAGCTTAGATAAGAAAGATAATGGGGCCTAATACACTTCCCTGGGGTACACCTATATTAGTGTATTTTTTATCTGATAAGTACTTATCACCAGTCTATTGGAAATATCTGTGATTTCAACTCTTTGTAACCCGTTTTCTAAGTGTGGTTTAAACCAATTATTTGTACACCCCTTATTCCTAATAGCTCTAGTTTGTGTAATAAGATTTTATGGTCAACTGTATCAAATGCCGTTGATAAGTCCAAAAAATGATGTTACACTCTCACCCTTATCTAGTGCTTCGAGTACGAAGTAAATTGTGCTATAGCTGGCTGTGTACCTCTTGCGGGCCTGAAACCATACTGCTCTGTGTAGAGAAGGTTGTATTTATTTAGGTATTTCATAATTCACTTTTTTATTATATCAGTAGTTTCTATTACTATGGAAAAACATGAAAGTAATGAAATTGGCCTGTGATTCTCTATAGTCTCTGCATCACCATTTTTGGGTATTGGTGTTCCTTTTGTTTGCTTCAGATATTCAGGAAAGTGGCCAGATCTGAAAGATTCATTAATAATTACCATTAATTGGGGTTTTATGCTATTGACACACTTCTTAAGGACACAAACTGGAATTTTGTCTAGGCCTGCAGATTTCTTGTTTTTAAGTTCAAATACTACTTATGCCACTTCTTTTTCTGTTGGAGAGAGTAGACTACCATTGAGTGTGTTACCTGGTCCTGGTTGTGCAGAACATATGTGTCAGGGAATTTCTCCTGCAACTTCTTGGCTATTCTGTTGAAGTACTCATTTACATAGTTTGCTACCTCCTTTGGGTTGCTAGTTTGGAGATTTCTGCCTTTAATCTGCATTTTCAGATGCATTTATCCAGCATTTGAAGTTCCTGTTTAACTATTCTCCAGACAGTTTTGCTTTTATTGTCTGTCTGAATTAGAGTTCTGTTATTTGCAAGTTTTTTTTTTTTTTTTTTTTTTTTTTTTTTTTTTTTTTTTTTTTTTTTTTTTTTTTTTTTTGCAGCTAGCAATAACTTTCTAATGGTTCTCTTGTAGTTTTTATAATACTCTAAGAAAGCTGTGTCAGTCTGGTTATCATTAATGGATGTAAGATACGTAAGTGTTTCAGAAGATTTTTTTTATTCCTCTGGTTACCCATCTATTTTTACCTGTAGCACCTATAGACTGCAGTGTTTTGGAGAATGGTTCCTTGAATTTCAGTTTAAATATTGTCATGAACTTCTTAAACTTGCTGTTGACATCTGTTTCAGCATAAACTTCTTTCCATCTTTCATGCTGCAGTTGACTGTGCAGTTTGAATCTGAGAATACCTTTTTGTTCCTATTAAAATAACAGGATACAGAAAGTTGTACTTCTCTCTTCAAGTAGTCACAGAAAGACATCACATTATTAGCATGGAAGGAAATTGCTTTGAGCATTCCACATGCTCAATCATTGGCATGTTAGGCATACTGTTCTTGTTCTGTGTTAATGAGCTACCAGTACCATTTTATTTGAATAATCAAAAAATAAAAAAAAGGAAGAAGGAAAAGAAAAGGGAAAGAAAAGAAAAATAAGTTTAGAGTTTAGTGTCCCATTGATATCATTGTGGTCAATAGAGATGGTTATTTATATAATTGGTCATTTTTACAAACAATTGAAGTATTGTTGTCATACTGAGTAAAGAAGAAGCAAAATGGAAATAGCAGATAATATTATCTTAAATGGCAGCTGCTTTTGCACAAATTTGCCGGCTTTAAACTCTGAAAATATAGACCTAGTAGTCATGCATAAAGTTTATAGTTTTCCACAAGCAGTTTTGTTATGAATAAAATAATTCTGGATGTTGGGTGTTGTCATTTATAAACTCTAAATCATGGGCACTGCTGATGTTTCAGTCCCTTTCAACAGTATCCAACAGTTAGCCACTCTGAAGAGCACTGCTGCACACTGGTTGAAACATCAGCATTTGGTGTGCTTTAGCGTTTTATAATGATGAGCCCCAATACCCAAAATTGTTTTATTCACATATAGACCTAGTTTTTCACTGTCAAAACATTGTACATCTAATGTCTGTTTAATGTATTGAAAAAGTCCTCATTCAATGATAACATATAATTTTGTAGAAAGCTATATATGTTGTAGGATATAAGCTGCAGACACACATGATGTAGCTGTGTGTTTTAAGTGTTAGGAATTAACCACACTGACTTACAGTACATAAAAATTTTCAAAAAAATCGATTGAAATGCATGGAGATATACATACAATAATAATAATAATAAATTCTGTTGGTTTATTTGCCATATAGTGAAGCTAACTTAGAAACTAAAGATTGTGAAATCAAAAGCTAGAGAAAATCTAGTGTGTCATTGTTTCACTGAAATAAAGTAGGCCTATCTTACAGAGAGTAACAATGTTTTCAGAAGGAAATAAGTTATTTTAGTTAAACAACTTCTTCACTCTAGAGAAAAATTTGAAGGGAAATAAGTAGTTAGGAACAAATCTGCTAAATGTTAGTTTGTTGTCACATAATTGTTCTGTGTATAATATTTGTCAAGAATAGTTCTTTATCAATAAAATTCTTCCAGGTATGAGACTGTGTCGTCATTTTATAAATTCTACCGAACTCTCATGAACACCTCAATCGGCAGCACAGCAAAATACATTTCACAATAGAAGTAGAAAAGAATGGGTCCTGCCTTTCCTTGACGTCGAAGTCTACCGAAAGTCTGATGGTAAACGCGGCCACAGGGTGTACAGAAAGGATACCAGCACAGGAAGGTAACTCCATGCCTCCTCTCACCACCACCCCATGCAGAAGAAATCCGTCCTACAAACACTAACAAGGAGAGCCCACTGGATGAACAATGACAATCACCTACAGCCGGAACTACGATATCTCAGATCCACCTTTGCAGCTAATGGCTATGGACTGGGCGAGATATATAAAACAATGTCCAGGAGGAATGAAAGCAATAGAGGGGAGCAAGAGGAAGCACAAAGCATCGCCCTATTACCTTACGTGCAGGGCATCACTGAGCGTGTGGGCAAGGTTCTACGTCGGGCAGGCATCAAGCCAGTCTTCCGCAGCACCAACAAGACTAAGGATGTCCTAGGTTCAACTAGGGACGCAGTTGCCAAACTGAGTAATGCCAGTGTTTATGAAATAAGCTGTGAGTGTGGGCTGGTTTATATAGGAGAGACCGGACGAGCAATCTCCACGAGGCTTTCTGAACATGAAAGATACATACGGCTTGGACAGCACACAAAGTCAGCAGTTTCTGAGCACCACAATCGGTGTGGAAAACAGTTATCTTTCAGTGAGGCCTGCGTGCTGGCGAAACAACCGTTCTCAACGAGGAGGAAGATTAGAGAGGCTATAGAAATAGCCAAGCGTCCCGCCAATATGAACAGGGAGGATGGCTACAGGCTGCCGGCGTCTTGGCTGCCGGCAGTTGCAACGCTACGTGACGGCACTGCGCGCGGAATGACTCGCACAGGTGCCCCGGAGACAACAGCGGCCGCGAACACGCATAGCACCAGCCCGCCGCCGTCTGCGCCAGGTGACAAGTCAACAGCGGCACGCCACAACCATTGTCTGTTCTCTCAGGTCCAGTCCACCAATACACAACTTGTAATGCAACAGCCAATCGGAAACGTCCATTTTGACCAAACAGGGGGAAGAATGCAACCACCAATCATATGAAAAACAAACCTTTAAAACACCAATCATCATTGCCGCTTTCCACCAATGGCGTGCAATAATATAACCACCAATAAAGAAAAACCAATGTCCCCCTTTCTCTCCCTCATCCGCTGCTATATAAACCCCAAGCTATCGTATATTCAGCAGTCAGACACAGACCCTGATGAAGGCCACCTGCAACAGTGGCTGAAATGTTGGTGGAGTTTATAAAATGACGACATGGTCTCATACCCGGAAGAATTTTATTGGTAGTGACAACAGCCGCGGACGCCTACGTTTGCATTTCATATTTCTTTAATTAACATAGGATATTATTTATCATATCATTATCGGACATGTAACTTATATTTGTACCATTTAAGAAATCAATAACTGAAATTACCGACATTTGTAATACAAAATTTTGGTAGAAAAGTTCCAAGACAGGATTTTCTTTTGTATTTTTTATAGAAAATTGCACTTACTAAAGTAATGATCCTTGCTCTAATGAAGTAGTCTCCTTGGATATTTATACATAACTGCCAACATTTCTGGAGATCTAGCAACCAAAGAGGGAAATTTTCAACTGTACATCTTCTAAGCTCATTTGTCATAACCTGCTGGATGTCTGTGATATCTTGATAAAGCTTTCTTTCAGTCTCATTTTCACTCCAGAAACAAAGGCACATTATGGTGGAATATGCCAGATACAGGATGTCAATAAAAGAATATCTGGCCACAATGGAAGTCTTGTATTGTCATGCACTAAGATCCAGTCCTGAGAATATCACAAATCAAATGTAAACAGTCTACTTCATCGTTTGACCTGAAGGAACATACTCATTCTTCACTAATCCTTCACTATCAAAAAATGCGATTGATATTGCCTTTGATCCTGAAGGTTGTCATTTGAGTTTTTTAGAGGCAGGTGATACATTCAGAATTTTGCCACTACGTTGAAGGTCATATTGGGAGTACCAACATTCATCCCCAACAATAATGTTTGACAGAAATGTGTGATCATGTCCAGTAGTTCAGCAGAAATTCTTCATCCCTCCCCTTTCTATTTGTCTTTTAGTGCATGATAGACTAGTTTTGCTTCAAGTTTCCCTTTCCCTAATTCTTCACATTAAATCTTATGACTTATCACAATTCAAATTAAGTTGTTCTGATATCTTATACAGTTTTCACAATAATTTCCGTACATGTTTGCAATGGTATGTACTTTAGGTGGGTGATCAGCTCTGGGATTAACTTGCACTACATCTCTGCCTTCACAAAATGTTTTGCTCCACTCAAAAACATGACTTCTGAAAGTGCCTTGCCTACTAATGTTTGTGTAACCACTGTCCACATTTCATTAGGGGTTTTCCCCAAACTTAACATTCACTCTTTGCTCACAGTCAGCATCCATTGTGACACCTTAGCTAATGCACCAAGAACCCAGACAGTGTGTTACTAAGCACAGCCCAGCTTACTAGTGAGTTTGAACAGAAATATGGTCAAGTTCATTTCAAGGACACGCACATACGAGGTAACATAAAAACATTTTTTTGGTTTAGCATTTCAAACTCAGTTATAGTATAAGAAAACCAGTATTCTTTTCAAAAAAAAAAAAAAAAAAAAAAAAAAAAAAAAAAAAAAAAAAAAAAAAAAATGGAATATTTAATAACTCTTTATAGCGGAAAGAAATTTTGTTTGTGGTTTAGTGGTTAATGTTACTTATTGTAGGACTGTTTCATATCAGCTTCCCAACATTACCTTACTATGATAATGTCTTGATGAAGTGAACAAATTTATTGTTGACACTGACTTATTACACTGAATTATGAATAGTAAATAGGCTACTTCAGAAAGCTTGATTTGTTCATGTTGATTTATCTGACTCAACTTCTGCAGCTTCTGTTATTCATTCACACTTGTGTTAATCTGAAGAGCAGAAGAAATTTTCATTTCTAATATTTGGTCAGCTGCAGAAGAACATATAAATCTCTTAGTAATCAGGCTTTGTAAAAAGTAATCAAGAAACCAGTGGGCAAGCTCTGGCTTTGTGGAAATTTTAAGGTGACTCTTAATTCACATTCAGTGGTCAACCTGGACAAACTGATGACATTTTGGTGAGTGGGCAATGTTTTCCAACACTGGACTTGTCAAAGGCATACTTACAGTTGCTGCTCAAAAATGAGCTACATCAGATTGTGGTTATCAACATACCACACAGGCTCTGTGGATAAAGCTATCAAGAGCACGTGGAATCATGAGCATTCCCAGTTTTTCAACAATATTTCAAGCAGCTTACACAACAAATTCCTTGTTGCATCAACTATCTAGACAATATTTTGTCACTGGTTTTACCAATAAACACCTTTGTCTTTTGTTTCACAGCTTACAGGTCTTCAGTGCAATTTGGGTAAGTCCATTTTACAAACCTCCATGCGATGCTTGTGGCATATTAATTCTTGGTGAGGGATTCAGCTAACCAGTATTAACATTGCAGCTATTGAGGCTCCCCTGCACCCTGATAATGTGAAGCAGTTCCACGCTTACTCGACTGAAGCTGTAGACCTATAACTATTTTGCATTACATCATAGGATCACACTTGTTAACGGTGTCATTTTATGTACATAAAGAGCAGTGTCATGGATGGTCATTCTAGTGGACCCTGACTGGATTTTCTTTTGCTCCTGCAGAATGCCCACTGAGGTGACTTACAGACATAGCTGATGCCTTCATCTCTGTGGTGCCCCAGATCAGTCATGAATTGAATGTTTAATTACTGATTATTCTAATTGTGTAGATCATCATACAGCTCCTTTGCCAGAGCCATTACAGCATTGACAGCATGACCACTCAACTTTACAGTCCCTCTCTTGGATGCTTGTTGGTTGGTTGCTTTTGTATCCACCCACAGTTGAATGGACAGGTGGAATGCCTCGTCGCATGTTGAAGACTTACAAGGGGACCATCAGAAGTGTAAATAACATATTTTGATGGGTGTCAGATATGTTGTAGAGGGACCTACCCTGAGTACGAGGCTATCTGTTTTTTTATGAGGGATGTTGGTTTTCGAGATAATTGATGTTGAAGTTCAATGCCTGCTGTAAGTCGCGCAACATTAGCTGTGTTATAAGCAAGTGAGTATGGCACAACTGTTAAGGTCTACAGCTACCACACTGGAGTTACCATGTTTGGGTCCTCTCAGTGTAGTTGTTGGCGTTTTTCATTTATTTATTTAAAAAAAAATCAGAATAGGTCATCAGTTTTTTATTTTACATAATATCAGTTGTGTGAAATTAGTAAGGAATATTCACGGAATTATTACAAGATCTAACTCTCTATCACCTGCATCGCTTGCTATGCCACAACAGAAATCTAGATGACATTTGTTGTAAAAGCAACCAAAACAAGCACCAAGCACATTGCATGAAAGATACTGTCTTGCAGGCACAACGGCTTTTTAAGAGTGATACTGAAAAACACTGTTTGATCGTGGCACTACATATTCATAACACATAGAAGAATATCCATGCGAACTCTGTTTATTATGAAATTATAGTTCCATAACCAAATAAAAGGCAGCGCTCAGGATGACACACTGTCACAATACACAGAGTTTGAACGGGAGGTCTGTGTGACCTGTTTGACAAAACTTATACAATTTAAATTTATTAATAATTTCACATAATTTACACTGTTTGTAGTGTGTAGCTATAGACCTTAACTGCTGCGCCACACTCACTTGGTTGGAACACTGCTTACATTACACATCTTACAGCGCACTGTGAACTTCAACATTAATTTTACTCGGAAACCAAGGCCCGTCCCTAAACAAGTGGATAGCCCCATTTTCAGGGTGTTTCCCCTCTACATTATGTCCAAGACCTATCAAAGTATTTTATTTATGCTTCTGATGGTCCCCTTGTCATGAGGAAGGAAGTGTCCATCCCCATGAACCACAGACATTGCCGAGGTGGGGAGGCTTGCGCACCTCAATGATACAGATACCCATAATGTAGGTGCAACTACAGCAGATAGGTATCGGTGGACAGGCCAGACGAATGTGTGATTCCTGAAGAGGGCCATCAGCCTTTTCAGTAGTTGGAGGGGTGATAGTCTGCATCAAGGCCATAACCAAGAGGGGATGAAGTGGATCAATCCCCCCCCCTCTCCCTCCCCCCCCCCCAGAATTATGTTGTAATTGACTAATCTAGCTTTGTAACATTTACTAATTTGTCTTTTCCATACAGTTACTATCAACAACGGAATATAAAGGGACACTATGGTCATTACTTTCCTTAGGAAATGCATAGCTGTTATATGGATACTTGATGATGTCCTCTTGGGTAAAACATTCCTTAGGTAAAAGCCATTCTACTCAGGAGGATGTTATCATCATTCAAAACAGAATATTCTATGGCTCAGAATGTGGAATTTTCTTTCCCTTAATTGGAAAGGTAAGGTAGAAAATTTGTAAAAGGAAATAAATAGTTTGAAGTTAGATATAGTGGGAATTAGTAAAGTTTGGTTGCAGAACAGGATTTCTTGGCAGGTCAGAACAGGGTTATAAGTAAAAGATCAGTTGGGGTAATATATATATATATATATGCCAACTAACTTACATATTCACTATTATACCCATGTACTCATAGGTTATTTATACAGTAAATGTACATGCCTATTCTTCTGACAGACAAAAAAAAAAAATGTATTACTCTGTTGTTGAAGTTTTTCCTCTGGATGAATGGAACAAACAGCCAGTGAGTTCATCCTTTCCTTACCTATACTATTCCCGAGGAAGGTTTTAATACTTTCTAAAGAACTGAAAGTGTGCTCTGCTTCTGCTGTGTAATCTGGTATAGTTTGTGCAATTTGAATTTTTTTTCACTCCAGTAAACAATTCTTCAGAGGAATGTTCTGCAAGGAAAGAGGACAAACCATTGTAATGCCTCTATGCACAATGGGGGACAAAAATATTACCCAGCCTGGATAATTTAAAGTCCAAGAACAGAGCATTGCACATGCCCTAGGTCCAAAGTGCGAGTGTTGCCAATTCTAGTGGTCTTCAGAGCTTTAGCTTTGTGTTTACATCATCAAATAGAAACAGTATAACAGTCAGGATACAGTATATGTTAAGATTCATAGCAGCTTAACTGACATATAATTTATTTCAGAAAATGTTATTTGAGTACGTAGAAGCGGTTGAGGTATAAGAACTTATAGCGTGACAGCTACCCAAAACAACAAGTAAACAGATGTCCAGTTGTGCTCGTGTTGTCAGAGCCATGACAAAGATGGCGCAATTAACATTTGTGGTGGTGAAATACTATAACATCTCAGCAGCTTCCAGATGAAATAATAAAAAGTTCAGTTGCTCTCGTTCTCTTCGTAGGTTGATCCCGCATGGAAAAAGGTCCAGATTTTATACATAGAGTGATGTTTGAGTAATAGCCATGAAAAATATGACTTTATTTCACTTTAACTTTGAAGCACAAAATAAACACTTTGACATATCTTCGCCATCTTGGCTCACAGATTTTCAAGTATACAGTCTTCACCTTCCTAAGTACTTTGGAATTTGTATTTACTAACGCTGTGTCTTAACTGTACTGTGTCAAAATGTCAACTGGCCCAAAATTCCAAAATAACAAAGTCATACATTATCATCTTTGGTTTTGGACTAAATTATAAAAATGTTCAAATGTTTGTAAATCTATCGGACCAAACTGCATGGTCATCAGTCCGTAGCTTACAAGCTACTTAAACCTAGGTAAACTAACCTAAGGACAAACACACACACCCATGCCCCAGGGAGACCTAACCTAAGGACAAACACACATACCCATGCCCCAGGGAGGGAGGACTCGAACCTCCATGGTGAGCAACCGCTCGCTCCGTAGCGAGACGCTTTAGACCGCTCGGCTAATCCACCGCGGCACTAAATTACATATACAAATATTAAGTTTTAACATGAAATCAGCAAATATGACATTTAGAATCATTTAAACCTCATAACATTGAGAGTTACATTTATAAAAAGTCTAATATATGAATTTGACAACTTAAAAGGCATGTTTACAAATTCGTGATAGCATCTATTTTGGATTCTGTGGTAGTTTTCTAAATTATAATATAGACTTCAAATAATCTAAAATATAATTAATTTACTTCAAATGAGTGACAAAATTGGCTTTAATCCATATCAGGCGTCTTAGTGAAACTATAGGTTTTAAAATCTTTTACCTAATGAATCATATTACGCAAAGTTTACAAGGATATATCTTCTTTTCACAAATATTTATGGAAGATTCCAATATCAAACATACTGTAAGTAATGTTCTGATATATATATTATGTGTCAATAAACTGTATTAACATTACATAACAAACCCCCGAATATTGAAGGTTATATTATTGTATTATTATTAAACTACATTTCACAGGCTGAAATTAAGTATTTGGTGTTTTAAGTTATCGGTATTGAACAATTCAATTTTATTTCATGGTATCGGGTTCTTAATATATAGTGTCAGGTTACTTGTTGTGTTATAAAATTGGTACATTTACTACAATGAACCGCTTGTTTGTTGGCTAAGTGAATTGGCTGATGGTTTATGAACACAAGGAGTGTGAGTTTGAATAACACTGGAGTCAACTACCTTTTTTTTCCTTTGACCTGCACAGATAATATTTTTTAACATTAATTTACTACAAATTGTGCAAATAAAGGCTTCTCTATATTCCACATTCTTAAACATATTCCATTTTGTAATAGTCTGATCTATAAGCAATGAGACAAATGATAGTCATAGTAAAAATGTTGAAAATGGCCACATGGTGAATCCATGGTGTTAAGTTAAGATAAATGCATCAGCAGAGGTCGTAATTTTCAAAGTCCTTACATGTGGTTTACATGTGTAAGTGGCTGTGCCTTCCATTATCTGTTGTTTTCAGTTTAATATCCGTTCTTCAACTCTGGTAGGATGAGAAAGGACAGGTAGATCATTGTCTTCATTCCTGGTTAAGTGGTGTCCATCAAATTGGATACCACCAGAGCTTTTACTTTTTTATTTTATTTCTTGTTTCTTATTGCAGTGAAAATGTTTCTTGCTTTAGTTAATTTTTGTTATTAAATTATGTTGTTTTTACATTTTCAGTATTCTAATAACTAACTAGTGAATAACTAATTACAGTTTGCCAATTTTATATTTAAAAATAATCTTCCTTGGAAGTTAATATATATTTCATCATCAATAAAAAGAAATAAAATAAACATCCTTGGATGGTATTTTCATCTGACCTTCGATAAAAATATCTTCCTTGGAAAGAAATATTTATTTGAACTCCCATAACAAAAAGTAAACATCCTTCGAGGGTGTTATTCATCTGATCTCTCATAAAAATAATTTTCCTTGGAGGCTGATATTGGTGTGACCTTCCATTAAACTAAAAATAATATAATATAGGTTATGTATATCTTCAGTATTTTGTCCACATACCATTGGTGTCAAGAACAGTCTGGATCCTTCAAGACATAGAATTTAAAAGTCTGTGGAAAAAGGCCTCATCCATGGCAATTTTCTCCCATGAAGAATAAACCAAAACCCACAAGGCATCCACAGTTCTTGGAGGAGGGTCTGGACAATTATCTCACACAGTCTTCTTGGGTCTAGTCCATAAGTTCTCTATGAGACTGAGATCAGGTGACTTTGGAGGCCGTGGTAGGCACTGAATAACACTCTCTCTCCTTTGGAACCAGCTCTGAATCATAATGCTGGTGTGCGATGGATGACTATCATGTTGATAAATGAGATGTTCTCCAAGGTACCAAACTCGGGCTCCAAGAATGATTACATTTTCAAGGAAATGTTCAGAGCATGCTGAATTGAACTTGATCTGGAGTTGTTTTAAGATTTCTGCACCCAACATTTTACACTTATGTGCCCACTTCTAGCATGTATAGCAATGAAGTGACCATCATATCATTGCCTATCTGTGTGGTAAACAAGAACAGGACCTCTGCTTGTGGACTCAATTGTGCACTCATCAGCGAAAATGACTTTTCTCCAATCAAAGGTTGCCCAAGAACTCAATTGCCAGACTATCCATCGCTTGATTGTCATGTAATGATTTAATGAGAGCACTACAGAACCTGATTCCATAGTTGTTTTATTGTCTGAGAGCAGTTTTTGATGAGTCTGGGAAGTGTGAAACTCTCCCTAGTTCCCAGATGTTTGAGAAAGGGGCAGTCTGGGCTGCTGTGACCAGTTCATCATCTTCTATTCAAGTAGAAACTCACGATCTTCCTAGTATTGGATGTATTCTTACCTCACCATTATCTCTGAATCATCTGATCCATCTCCTTGCTGTGGAAGCATCAATACCATAATGATGTCCTGCCTCAGCTGCACTAACATCGCTTGCAAAGAGAGCAATTATGTGCTCACAAATGTTCACATCAGCCAATTTGAAGTAGACCTATGATATATGATAATCAGCTGATACATTTCTTTTAGCTGAAAACTACAGGGACGCCAAGTGGCGGTCAAAGTAATTACAAACAAAATACATCCATTTTCAATATTTTTACTATAAACATGTCTGTCTGATTAAAGATTAGATTATTATAAGATAGAATCTCCTAAAAACCTATAAAAGCCTACAACTGCACAATTTTAGTGAATTAATATATAAAATATTACCTGCAAGAGGTCTAAAAATAAAAAAATAAATTTACTCCAGTAGGGTTTGAACGCATGCCCATTGCATTCATAAACCATCAACCTATCCATAAACCCAATAAAACATATGTGAGAAGCAGTTCATTGTAGTAAATTTACCAATATGGAATTCTTGTACCTCAACTGTTTCTATGTGCTCAAATAAAGCTTTCCAAAATAAGTGATACATGAATTAAAGTGGAATGAATGTCAACATACACTATATCTTAACTATTGTATTGCTTCTATTTGATGATGTAAACAGCAATCTGAAGCTGTACAGATTGCTGGAGTTGACAACACTCACGCTTGGGCATGTGCAATGCTCTGTTCTCGGGCTTTAAATTTTTCTGGCTGGGTAATCTTTTTGTCTACCATTGTACATCATTATGATAAATCAGTTACAGTTCATCTTTTAATTCATTATGTCACATAAATTGACAGTAATTTTATGATAAAGAATGGACTTAAGTGGCTGACAAATGTTCTCTGAAAGAAGCCAACTGTTTTGGAACTATAATTTTGTAGCTACTAAATATGTGAGAATTTTGAAATCTTCCATTCAGTTAGTTGGTAATAACACCCCTTTGCCATTGGCTGTCAGATTAAGTTCAGTTATATATACAATGATTTCTTGAAAGAGTAAAACTTTCCATCTTCAGAAACATGAAATCTTTGAATGTTCTCTTATATGACAGAAACAGCTGACTGAAAGTGATGTAACACATTGGATATAGTAATGTCACTATGCATATGAATTGTTTTATAACTAATATCAATATATTTCTTAATGTCATAGAAAAAATTCAGAAGGAACAAAGAGTATGGATTATTGAATAATTTCTTAAGGCAAATGATTCCTTCCCCCCCCCCCCCCCCCCCCCCCACCTCACCCCTTTGTACTACCATCCCAAGAATCTTCTTCCTCAATCTCGTTAAAATATTCCAGTAAGTGTAATTTGTTTTCTCAAACAGTATTTACAATGCAAGATTCAAAGTTACATCTAGTTGAAGAGACAGAAATTCGGAGTGACTTTAGCAAATCACTTTGCATGGGTAATGAATAAAAGAAACATTGTAAATCAAGAAATATTTGTGAAAACCAATGTAACAGACCATATGCTTTTACTGCAAGAATTCTGAATAACCAAGTTAACTTGGTATGTGTAACAGTGAATATACTCAGCATATGGGAGGTACTCTGCATTACTGTACACCAGTACAACAGTTGCTCATTATTGGGACACTGTCACAAGCCTGATTAATAAGTCTTTCTTGGACTTTGTAAGGTCCCAGACATTCTTTAGAACCTCACTAAGCCATATGCTGCCCTATTATTAATGTTTTCAAAGGAAAGCAATCTTTCAACAGGATTCTTTCCCTTAATATACTGCAGCGTAATGACATATTGACTGCACATAATATCTGCTGTTTTGTCTGCTTGCACAGAAACAAAAGTGGCAGTATTAATGTATTTAATCTGTTCTTCACGTAAACTTGATACGTAGAGTCCAATACTTCATTTTGTATCATGTGTGACTTATGTTTGCACACGGTCTGCTTAAGTGGTCATCTGACACATTGGCAAGATTTCCCAAAAGAGGTAAGAAAACTAAGAAACTGCCATGTTATGCTGACTCCTGCTTTACATTGTAATCCCTTAGTACTTACTTATGAGTTCCACAAAACATTACTCACTCTACTCTTCTGTTTAATGAGTAATCTGAGCAGTAATGTTAATTGTGCAAAACATTTTACATTTACAAGTATTTTCTAAATGTAGTCCACATTCCTTGTGTTCTTAATCAATTCACTTGAAGACTTTAGATCATCCCAGGCAACTGTGGTCCACAATCCTTCACCACCAAATAACACACATTAGAAATAAAACATTTTTTTCTCTTCACTCACAGTTAACGAAGACTTTTTGAAGAACCATATATTGCAAAAAGTTCTCTTTTTTTTCCATTGAGGTGACGTATGAATAAATGTTTTGGTTGATGTGCACCTAACAACTTCATTTCTATCCTCTCATTTATACCGAAGAAATGGAAGGGCTTTTAAGCAAACAGTCTACTTTATTCATTTTTTTTATATAAAGGGGGGGGGGGGGGAGGTAAGGGTTAAGGAATACAGTAAAGCACTTGACAGCAACTACAGGTAGGTGCTACAGGGAGAGGAATGGGAGTGGGACAGGGACATTGTGCTTCACTGTGAGGCAGGGAAAGAGGGGCAGGGGTGAGCAGGCCAGAGATACAGGGCCCAAGCTGGGATGCAGCAAGGCCTCAAGTGGGAAACGGGAACCAGCTCGGTAACTTCCCTGCAACTGCAAGTTTAGGAGCCTAGGGTATGCAGGCAGGCCAGACCCAGGCTCTGAGGCTGAACCGTATTAACCCACTATAAGGTACCCTCTGCCATGCACCTTATACTGGCTGCCTAAAGGTAGCTCATTTGTTAATTCAGGGTATAAGCTGTCTGCATTACAAATTTCATTCAAATCCATCCAGGTGTTTCAGCATGAAGAGAAACAAACATAACACATTGTAAGGTACCCTCACCCACACTCCGTATTGTGAATTATAAAAGAAAGCCCATGTATTAATAAGAGTATAAGCTACCTCTGTTCCAAATTTGATTCATATTCGGGCAGCCATTTCAGCATCAAGGGGTAAGAAATGAATTATCTAATTGTAAGACACCCACCACCATGCATCATACAAAGTTAATTTTAGTATGACTATAACCTTCACATGAGTGTAAGCAATGAGTTGATAAAGTTGTATCGCAGTCGGATGTATGGTGTGGCCGTGCATAAAATATGAACAAAAAGATAAACAAACAAACATTAATTTCTATATGGTAGATTAAGTAAGTATTATAAACAGATAAATTACTAATTTGTGAACAGTAATATGAAAAAGTGGTAACTTCGACTCATTGTTTACCTCTTGAGCTCAAGTAACCATGCATTATAATTCTAAACTCCAAATGAAAATCAATGTCAGCTTAAATAGCCTGTAAAATACATTCGTGGATAGCGGAGTTCCTGTCAGAGAGGACACAGTTTGTAGTAATCGATGGTAAGGCATCAACCAAAACAGATGTGATATCGGGCGTTCCACAGGTTAGTGTTATTGGTCTTCTGCTGTTCCTTATTTACATAAATGATTTGGGAAAAAATCTAAGCAGATAACGCCATCATTTACCGTCTAGTAAAATCATGTGAAGATCAAAACCAGTTACAGAATTATCTAAATAAAATATCACTATGGTGTAAAAATTGGCAATTGACTCTAAATAATGAGGAGGGTGAAGTTGTCCACATGAGTATGAAAAAGAAATCCATTAAACTTTGTTTACAAGATAAATCATCAAACGTGAAGGCTGTAAACTCCACTAAATACCTAGGAATTACTATTACTTCAGACTTAAACTGGAAAGAACACATAGATAATGTCATGGAAAAGGCGAACCAAAGAGTGTGTTTTATTGGCAGAACCCTTAAAAGATGCAACAGAACTACTAAAGAAACTGCATACACTAGGCTTTTTCATCCTTTTTTTGAGTATTGCTGCCCTGTGTGGGATCCTTATCAGGTGCGTTTGATGGAGGACATCAAAAGAGTACAAAGAAGGGCAGCTTGTTTTTTATTGTCACGACACAGGGCAGACAGCATTACGGAAATGATACAAGATCTGGGATGTGAATCATTACAACAACAGCACTTATTACTGCGGCGTGGGCTACTTATGAAACTCCATTCTTCTCGAAATGCAAAAGTATATTGTTAACTGCCACTTACATAGGTAGAAAAAATCATCAGAATAAAATACGAAAAATCAGAGGTCAAATGGGAGATTCAGGTGTTCTTTCTTCCCGCATACAATTCGAGAATGCAATGGGAGATAAATAGTATAAAGGTGGTTTCATGAACCCTCTGCCAGGCAGTTAAATGTGATTTTCAGACCATCCCATGTAGATGTGGATGTAGCTTCATCAGAAAAGTATGTTACTGTAGGTTATCAAAAGGTTTCCTAGTAACTACCAAATAGAAGATGAGATATCTCTCATCATTTGCATGGAATTGAAACAGCCTGTAAATGATCCGCTTTAACAGATGTTATTTTCTTAAAAAGACACTGATTGGAAAATAATATCTCCAGAACTTTGAAGCACAATAATGCTTAAAACTATGCCAAATTATTTAAATTTGTTATCTGTTTCTGTGACAATATTTGTTACTTATAGTACCCATATGTTTCACCATGAAACATGTGAACAGTATTTTGTAAAATATTTTCTGTAATCCTGCTTGCTATTTCTTGAAACAAACTTACTTTTTTTTTTTTTTTTGTAGCTAAGATAGTTGCCTAATACAATGCCCAAAACAGATGAAATGGTGACTATATCAATGAGAAAAAGGATTTGGCTCATGTTAGTGATTGTAAAAGCACCCTTATAACAAAGGTAACTCAAGTGAACGTGCATCAGCAAATGAGAATGTTCTCTCACATTAATGCTGGGTCTGTAGGCCAGTAGGGTAAAACCAGAAAATTAGACAAATCATTAATAATTGCTAAGAATGTTTTACTGTTTTAATTGCCTCATTTGTGGACCAGTATGACTATCCTAGGTTTTCCCCCCTCGCTGGAGTTAAGATGAAGTGCTCGGGGGGGGGGGGGGGGGGGGTAAAAATGTATCCCAAACAGGGGACTCAAGCTGTCAAAAACATGAGTTATGGGGTATTAACTTTTGCATTGAATGAGACCAGTCACATATTTTTTTGGCCACTCATTCCCATACTTGTGCTCATCAGAGTAGCACAAATCTTACATTTATGACAAATTTTCATTTCAACCTCTGCTTTTGGTAATATTGTTTAAAATAAGTCACCTATCAATAAAGTGGTACATACAAAGATTATACAGGATTAAATTCTGAGTTTGAAGAGATCAAAAGGGAATTTTAGACCACATGTTTCCATACAGCTCCACCTTAAATTTGACCAACTTGCATTGATTGTGTAGGTTTTGGGGAGGAGTAGGGAATTTGCTATATATATCAGCACATGAATCGTTGGAGATGACTCAGTCAACTATAACAGACCCTTTTAAATTGTCAGTTCCTCTATGTTCACTCTGGTTGATCAAATTTCTGACGACGTCAAATTTGTCAAAAAATAAATAAATAAATATTGAATTAACAAGGACTCAATTCTAAGGTGACCATTCATGGGGAGAATGTACCGGTGAACACAGAAACTGGTGAAATTTTGTGTACCATCCTGGCACCACTGCATGATTATATTAGCCAACATATTTAGACATACTTATAAAATTGCTTGATTAGTGCTTCATACAGACCATAAAGTGAATAAATAATTATGTTCCTGCTCTGTCGTTGACAGGTTGTTGTATGCACACTTTTCTACACAGTAAAAGTAATTAACCTCATAAAACAAAGATTTCATAATAAAATATTTACGATTGACTAATGCCAATGTCACATGATTGCCAACATTATCACACGAAGCCACCAAGACAGTAAGTAGAATTTAATCCAGAAACCATATTCTGCTGGTTAGCACTTCCCAAGAAATCCGATGAACAGCACAATAAATTCTTCAGTTATATGCTAGCACCCATCCCCTCTCGCCATTCAATACAGCTGGAATGAGGAACACTCCCAAGTCAATATTATATGATTCGTTGACAACCCTGAATCAGGTAAACCTGGAAGAAGCAGCTTTTGTCATTGATGGTGGATTTCTTCTCCACAAGGTTGTATGGAACAATGCTGAAACATCCCTAACTAACACTAAGAAAATACATTGACTTCCTAAAAAGACATGATTATCTAAGTGTGACAGGTGTGGTGTTTGATGTCTACCCAAAATACCTAGTCACCAAGAGCATCAAATATGCTGAGTACCTTCACTGAAGCAAAACACACAATGTTTGTGAGGTCATCTTTAGCAAGTTCATGGTGGTGACCATGAGTCAGAACAGTTCCTTTCCAATGACAGAAATAATGCATGACTCATTAACTTCATTGCTGCGAGATTTGAAAGTGAAGGCTTCTGAGTAAAGCAAGGTAATGAAAATGCAGACTATCTGATTGTTGCTGCAGCCCTTGAGGTATCATAGAAAGATCGAAGGTTGTGGTAGTTGTTGAGGATACAGACCTCTTTATTATGTTCAATTCCCTACCTACATCATCATCAAATACATCTTTCTTTAAATGTGGAAGAAGAAAGCATTTGGTCCCAACAGCTTCAAACTGGCAGACAATATCAGAAAGCCACTCATATTTCTGCAAACCATATGTGGATGTGACAGCTTCAGCATTCTTCAAGCTGGGGAAGAAGAAGGTTGTCAAGCCACTGGTTAAAAATAAATATCTTCAAGAAGAAATCAAACCTTTCTTCGAGCATGACCTTCAATATGAAGCTATTGTGGAAGCTGACCTACAATTTTCTACAACCCTCAAGGAGAAAGAGCAGGAGAAACTTTAGATAAATTGCAATTTGACATGTTTTCCTAAGCTCTCACAAAATAAAGATATGACTTAGCATTCCTACAACCAACATCCAAAGCAGCCTGCCAACATTGTTTGAGAACTTACCTGTAATTACAAATGTGATAAGGACACAACATGGATCCACTCCTCTGGTATGGCGGCTTTGAAGTTTGGTCTTCCTACCTGCAGCTCCTCTGTTTCTTGTCTCCACAATTACTGTATCTGCAAATGCAACAAGGTGTCTACAGGTGGTTCTGGGTGTTAGAAGGATGGGCTGCAGTGCTCACTGATTTGTGTCAACTGCAAGCAGAACTGCTGCACTGACTCACACCAACCAAATGAAATTGATGAACCACATGTAGACAGTGTCGTGGAGTGTATATGTGAGGCGATAAAAACTACTGATTTAAGGGAGCTGGGTGATCGGTTGACGGACTCTGAAGCAGAAATTATAATCTATGATGAACCAAGTGGCACCATGACAGTTAAACATGGACATCTGTTAAACTTGTGTACCTACCTAGTTTTTCCTGCTTTTCCATTTACGCACTTTTAAGTAAAATTTTATTACTACAAAATATAATCATTCTCATACTTAAGGAACTAAAGCATTATCCAGTTAATTTTATTATTATTATCAAACATCAGTTTATTCATTTGAAAAACTGTTATCTATGGTGGAATATAACATTCCTGAAACAGGAATTGTGCTAGTGCAGAAAAGATATCAGCAGTTACTTTCAAGTAAGTTTTATTAATAAACATAATCAATTGACACAATAATACTATTTTTACAATGAGGCATGTTACCGTTATGAATTGACAAATGTTATGCAGAATCATCAATATCCCACTTAAATCTCATATTTTTTTGGCTGTGGATCTTTCTCTCATTGTAGTTTGGTTGGAGCCTGATGGAAGTTATAAACTAAAACTGTGTTCAATTTTGCTGGTGGATGGTGTACTGATTTTGTAATTAAGATTGTGATGGATGCCTACATGATACCACATGGGTTTCTTATTAGGTCCTCATTATTTATTGTCTGAAGGCTGTTCATTTTAGATTCAATGACAGTATCATTGTGAGTATTATGGGTCTATAGTTTCCAAGATCTTCTTTGTCTCCTCCTTTATAAACTGTTACTACCTTGCTCCTTATAAAATGGATAAACTACAGGTGTCAGATTCTCAAGTGAGAGTAAAAGGAGAATTTCTCAAATAACAAAAACATCACCATATCCACTGCAATGGAAGGTACGGCCTAATCAAGAAGGAAAAATGAATAAGTGTCCCATAAAATGGAAAATGTCATTCAGAAGTATGAAAACAAGAGTGTAACTAATCCCCAAAATAAGCAAATTTTTTCAGTGCTGTTCTTGAGATATCGCAATTAATTTAATGACTGTGACAGCAGAGATAATAGAAACAAACAGGAAATTAATGTGAAGACTTGTTCTTCTTCAATTTCTATATATGAAATCATCCAAGTTGTATCAACCTTTAAGAAGATGCCATCAGGGATTGGTAGTATCTGGAAGTAGTGCGACCAACTCTCCCATATTGTAGGGATTCTTCTACATTTTAGCACTTTTTAAAACAAAATTTCCAGTCCCTCTCATTGTCTGTCTGTTTCTCCCATATATTTCATTAGTGATTTCTGTTATACCTGTTATAAAGTACTATTGATATTTTAGTTCTGTCAGTGAGATATCTTGAAAAACTATTCTTATTATAATAAGTACTGTTCCTGATTACTGTTCATGCTTCTACAGCATTTAGAATGCATGGCACTGTGAGGGAAATGCTTATTGGTTTCATGGTCACTACTTGGTCACAAGGATGTGATCATGTCGTACCGATCAGTAGTTAACATTTTTATACAACACTGCATGGAAGTAATGACAAAAATGGATTACTGAGTTTAAACAAAAGCATATTATTAGTTATCTATCAGCTGACTCACACAACTTTTGCAATGCTTTGAAAGAACCAGTACTGATAGATCATGTAAGTAAGACAGTTTTATTTTAATACCACTGAAAAATTATTGAACAGCTTCAGTCTACCCAAGAAAAAATGCATCAGATATGATTTTATTAACTTCTGCCATTGCTTAAATAATTATATAACAAAAACCTCAATATATCACATGTAAATCCTACAGGTTTTGGCATACTGTTCTTGAATTTGCTTCACAAATGAGTCTTATTAATATCATTTCACTCTTATAAACTTTCTCATCATATGATAAATGCGTAAAAGTAAGAAAAGTTTGTCTTTTGTGTGTGTGTGTGTGTGTATTTATATCCCCATTGTCATCCATGCCAAGGGAATATCTGTAGTTGTGCAGTTGAAATTTACTGTGACTAAATCTCCCCGATTCTCCCTTAAATCATGATCAGATTTTGGTCATATTCCTTAAACCCATGATCAAAAGTTGGTAGCTCGCAACAGGACACAATCGTAAAGGAATGTATGTAAACATTTCCTTCATGCAGGTATAATGAATTCACCTTCCCTGACAGGCACATTTCCAGACAAACTAAAAATAGATAAACTGGTCCCTCTTCATAAAAAAGGAGACAAATTAGATATAGAAAACTATAGACCAATTGCCTTGCTATCAGGATTTAGTAAAATCACAGTAAAAATATTTACAACAGGCTATTTTAATTTTTGACAAAAACAAAATATTCACTGATAACATAGAATCAGGACAAATAGATCTACTACTGACAACTATTATTTTGTACAAAATGCTGTGGAAACTGGGGATAGAAAACAAAAAGCCATGGCATATTTTTAGATTTAAATAAAGCCTTTGTCATTTTAGACCACAGCCTATTGTTGTAGAAGCTCCATCTACATGGAATTAGAGGCACCACATTAAAATGGTTCACTTTGTACTTGACAGACAGAAAATAGAAATGAAATATCAACTACAGTAAAAGAATGGGACATTCTTCTTAGATGCAGAAATCTTGAAACAAGGTGTATCCCAGGGATCCATCCTTGGGTCAGGGGTGGCTCATTCTAGAGGGCCACAGGGGCTCAGCCCCTCCACAAAATTTGTGGTATACATTTGCAGTATTATATCAAATAGTTGGAGTGTGACATGATCCCCTCAACATCCTAACTCAGTGTACCATGACATGATCAAATAGTTTCGCTGGCCTCTTGCCACAGCATTTCTGAGGGCCCACTAGTATGTGCCTGGTGGACGTAGACCCCCCCCCCCTCTCTCTCTCTTCATTATGCAGCCATACAGACAGCCGAGGGTCATCGGCAACTGGCCCTTACTCCCCCTGCACCCCTAGCTCCTAAGACTGCAGTCGCAGTGACATCACAGAGCTCTTTCCCTTTCCCCTCCTCGCTCCTCACCGTAGTGCTGCTTGGGACTCAGCATCTGCGGCCCGGCACCCCCGTGGCTCTCTCCCCCTCCACACCATTGAAGAGGGCTGTACCTGTCACGCTCCCACTCCCCACCCTTTGTGCACCTGTCCACAGGTATGCAGAGTTTAGGGCTGGCGACCTGGGCTCTTAGCATCTACGTCAAATGCCGTACTGCATTTCAACCCCTCCCCCACTCCCCAATGTGACTCATCAACAGGAAACACGTGAAACAGCAAACAAGGTCACTTGTAGTGTTTCATATTCTAGAGCTAATGTCGTTATAACTTGAGTGTTAGTAAACTGAGTAAAAAATGAATAAAGTAGACTCTTTGCTTAAAACACCCTTTCATTTATTAAGTATGGAAGAGAAGCTAGAAATCAAGCATTTAGGTGCACATCAACCAAAAGATTTCTTGATGTCTCAAGTTAACGGGAAGAAGAAGAGAACTTTCTGCAATACATGGTTCTGCAAAAAGTCTTGGCTAACTGTGAGAGAAGAGAAACAAACATTGTTTTGTTTCTACTGTGTATTGTTTAGTGGTGACGGATTGTGGACTACAGTCGGCTGCAAGGATATAAAGCATTTAAGCGAATGAATTAAGAAACATGAGGAAAGTGGACTCCTTTTAGAAAATGCTTGTAAGTATAAAATGTTTGGCACAATTAACATTGCTGCTGAGATTGATTTGGCATATAAAATGTCAAGTCAGAAACATAATGAATTAGTTACAAAGGACAGACATATATTAAACAGAATAGCAGAGTGCTTATTGTTTTGTGGAACTCATGAGTTAGCACTAAGAGCTTGCAATGAAAAGTAAGTGTCAGCAGACCATGGCAATTTCTTAGACTTGTTATCACTTTTGGGATATCTTGACAGTGTATTAGATGATCACTTAAGCAGCTCTAGTAATCCTGTGTGTAAATATATGTCACACATGATACAAAATGAGCTTCTGTACTGTATGTATCACATTTACATCAAAGAACTGATTAAAGAGATTAACAATGCCAAAATTCTTTCTGTACAGTCTGACGAAACAACAGATATTACATGCAGAAGTCAATTTGTCATTGATTTGTTACAGACAGTCTGCAATCAGAGAATTCCTTGTGTCTTCAACTAGATGGAACTTCCAGTTCCGCATTCTAAATACTGTCAAAGAAAACAAATTGCACTTATTGGAATGTTTTGAAAAGATAGAGGAAGAGGATTCCTGGGATGATGTTGCAATAAGAGAAGCATTTGCTGTAAGAAATTTACTTCACAATCAACACTTTTTGTTCCTCCTAAATGTTTCCTATGATGTCATGAAACACGTTGATATTTTCTATAACTCAGAGCAGATGTAGAGTGCAAATGCTGTTACCTTATCCAATCCATTACATAATTTTGAGTGTGCTGTATCTGAAATATGAGAGAACATTCAACAGTTTCGAGTTTCTGATGATGAGTGTATTGCTCCTCCAAGAAAACGTTCTAAATTAATCAGACAGCAGATGATAAAGAACTGTGTGACATTATGACCAACCAACTGAAAGGAAGATTCAAAACTCTCATGTATTTAGCAGCTTCAAAACCATTGATCCAAAAATGTTTGCTTCTTCTAGAGAACATTTCCCGACCAATTTGGTCAGTACTTTTTCATTAAACTACAGTCCTTTATTTTCCACAATAAATTTAAATATGAACTGTCAGTCATTTATCACAATGATACATTTAGAGACATTACATCTATTTGTGAGCTGTTTACTTTCTTTGTGGAACATTCCCTTGAAGAATCGTTCACTGGAGTGCACAAAACATTACAAATTGCACTAACTACACCAATTTCAACAGCAGAAGCAGAGCACCTTAAAAAGAATCAAAACCTTCCTCAGGAACAGCATGAGTCAGGAAAGGCTGAACTCACTGGCTGTTTGTTCCATTCACAAGGAGGAAATCAGTGATATTCCAAACTTCAACAACAAAGTAATTGACAAGTTTGCCAGTCAGAAGAATAGAAATGCACATTTAGGCCTACTGTATAAATAACCTGTCACAACACAAACCTCATTAGTTAACATGCTTGTTAGGTAAAATACACATGAAACTGCTACTAGCCAAAGTTTTTCCCAGAGTTTTTACCTTTGATGTAAGGCAAAAGCCAGGAGGGTCCCTGTTGTCTCTCTGGTGCAGTCCCAATGGGGAAGAAGTCAAATATGTCTTCCCACAGTTAGTTTTGATTTTGACATCACAACTAGTACACAGAAGCACATCTACAATAAGTACAAACTTCAGCATGAGAAAAGCTGGAGATCTTCATTTGAATCCAAATACCTCCAGGCCCCCAAGCTCTTCAATAAATTGTGTCACCACAGCATAAACTCAGACACCCACAAACGTACATGGAAAGTCAACAGAGCTCATGGACCAGACCGACTACAATATCAAAAATAACCCCACCCCCTCCGGGAAAAAAAGTAATAGAATAAATTTGTTTATTGCATATTAGTATACATTTTACTAGCTACAGTGTTTCATGGATTATATTAATTACTGCATAATTAGCATATTTAATATCTTTTGAATGTGTTTAAATGATGTTATATAATGAACACTTCAGACTGATTCCATTAAACTGGGAACTAACGTTTTGTGTGGGTGCCCCCAACGAAACTGAGCATGAGCCGCCACTGCCTTGAGTCAATCCTTTTTCTCCTATACATATATGATCTAAACATTTATCATTCAGTCACAAATAAACACTTTTCTTTGCAGATGACACAAGCATCCTCATTACTGGAAACACCCCAAGGCAACTCCAAGCAGTCAATTATAAAAAAATCAGCATAAATAAATAGATGATTTGAGGAGTATAAAATTCAGATAAACACACACAAAAAAAGGAAAAAAAAATCATAAATTTCTGTTAAAATGCGATCCATGCAACACCATTATGACACTCAAATCCAACAAAATTTCATTCCATTTATACCCAAAGTTTCTAGGCATATGGTTATGAAATTATATCAAATGGCATGTACGTACAAACAAAATAAATGTAACACTGAATAAAGAATACAATAGTGTACATTTACTGTCTGTTAAAGTGAGTTTCACACTGTTTGAATTGCATACTTTTCTCAATTCCACAGCATCATATAGTTTGGAATTATATTGTGGAAGTCCAGTTATTTTTGTAACCCAGAAAAGACCTGTAATAGTTATGCATCATGCTCTGCAAACAGATTCTTGCCAACCCCTCTTTCAGAAGTCATCAAACCTTCCACTCCCCTGTATGTAAGGTATATGCCTGAAATTTGTAAATATATTAGAAAGAATTTAAAAGATATAAATACAAGTTTTTACACCCCTGAACAAGAAACAAGGCAAAAGGAAAAATTTATGTCCAGCAAGTAAGGACGTCACTTCATAAATGTTCCGTTTTAGCTAGTGCAGATTTATAATACTCTTCCATATATGGTAAAAATCATAGAAACATACCCACTTTTCTGTAAAAGTCCTAGGGACATTTTTATTAGATCTTTGCTCCTATCTAGTTGCAGAATTTTTAGAAAATTTCAAATTTAAAGTACTTGAAGCTGAACAGTGCCATTGCTGCAAACTCTAGACCAGTCATGGCCAAACACTGCCCCACGGGCGCCCTCGCTGTGCCCGCGCCGTGACCCGCGGGTGGCCTTTGCCGTGCCCCTGCCCTAGCACTGTGCGCAGTGGCGTGTGGGACACTAGCGACACGCGGTTATGGCCGGGGCTGTGTGAACTACAGTCTATATTGTTTTCTGTCTGTTTTTGTTGGAATAATATTGTTTTCTTTCTTCTTCGTTTACTTTATGTGTGTGTTTGCACTGTTTCCCAAACCTGAAAAGATTTGTTGTTTGTGGATGACTAAATAAATAAATTACCAAATTGAATCAGGAGAAAAGAAATTAAACAATGAGATTAAAAGAAAAAACTTATTGTTAAAACATTTCATAAGTTATCAATGAATATTCAAACTTTCTATGGGGGGAGGTGTGTAGTGTAGAAGTTATAGAGGAAGCTCAAAAATGTACCACAATAAGTAGATACAACTGAATATTGGTCGCAACTGTTAAGCAGTCATGAAGTGACTAGCGCAGTATAGATTAGTGTGGAAGACCACAATGACAACACTGGAAAGTCGGTGAGAAAAAATGTATAGTCTCAGATAAACTCGGATGAGCTCTGATGGCATAATCCTACATTACTTAATATTATAAGTTTAAGCTGTGTGGTAGTCATTGCAGGATTAATTAACTAAATGATTCTTAAAATTGTCATATTTGCATGATATATTTTCTGTAGTTAGCTAAATATATTAATCAATAATAATATCTATTAATAACATATTACATTTTCCTTGCGAGAGACCTATAATAATAAAATGCAGTAACTTTCTTCTTTATTTCAGAAAATTTGTGCCTCAGAACAAATACTGGTTTAAAGGACACCAACAGTTAACTACAAGGAATGAGGATATATTGTAAACAATTTTTATTGCATTTAATGCATATTTTATATAAACTGCAGTTGTATTCACATGTAACGGAAATCTAGATATACATAGTAAACTTAGAACACATTTTGTATGCACTAGGAAGAGATTTCCAAATAAACTTTGTGTTTGTACATATATCACAAAACCTTTTATAATTTTAGCTCTGTTTATGTATTCATGTTCAATTTATTCATGTATTTCTAATGTTTTCATGAGACTGAGATAATTAAATAAATAAGTTTATTATTCAAACAACTCATTGCCTTGGATCATTATTATTATATCAGTGAATGGAGAACTGAAGGTTGGTAGTGATTTATACATAAATTCAGCAATAGTAAAGCTGAAAACTAATCCTGTGTTAGAAGACCAATGACACCAGCTCAGTGAATATGAATTGTTATTTTTTATGAAATAGAATAAGTAAAGCAGTCAACAATCCGAAGATTGGTTTGAACACCACAGTGCTTTACTAGGCATGGTCCTGTTTGGAGGTGGTATGCCGCTGCCTTCCTCCGACCTTCGAACCGACTTACCCAGCCAGTTATAGGGGGACCTACAGTTGAACGTGGGTTCCGAACCGCAGTGCTACTCGGTATTTTTCACATGAGCAATACTGCCAGAGGTGAAAGAAGTGAAAAGTGACAGATAAAAATCCTAGGACCTGGTGGGGATCGAACCCACGACCTTTGGATTTGTAGTCTGGCACGCTACCACTGTGCAACCGAGGCACACGAAATATAATATAAAAATGAAATTCAAGACACATTTAATGAGTCACTCATAATATTTTCTCCGCACAATTGTACCTGTCTCCAGTGCAGTATGTAATTTTCATCCTTTGGTTATGGAATTTTCTTTGATATGAATTACCTGGGCTGCACATTATAATTCAAGTATAATTTACTGAAGGTTACTTTGCAGCATCACTTGTCATTATTTTCACTCCAATTACAAAACTCCAATGAAAACTTTGTATAATACATAGCTTCCCCAAGAAACTAACAGTAGATATTCATAACACTACTTGAAACTCCTGACTCTCACCACTAAACAAATGCAACACATTATCCATTATACAATAAGGAATATTACAGTGAAATCCTATGCAGTATTGAATTTATGTAAAGGTACAATGATTGTCAATGATGTGATGTATAATTAAGGTAGAAGAGACAAAAGGAAATTATTATAATATGATACACCATATTCCATATTGTACCGTGTAGCATACATAACTGCAAACTATATAAATAAAAGCCTTGATACGTCTCAGTGGCTGATCATGAATTTTGACTCATTTCACTTTATGAGCTCAATGCCTTGCTTGTCGCAACATCTCATCCATTAACAATTGCGTTGATTGAGTACACATGAAGTGTGTAGCAAGGAGCTGGATGCAATGGAGAATGTAGTGCATTTATCCATTCATACAGGATTTACAAAAGAAGAATGTGGGATATTATGTCAGAAGAAAATTTCAATGACATTCTTTAAGATGCAAAAAGTAACATAGAGATTATGTGTAAGTAGCATTCTTTACTAATAATTTTGGTGCTATGCAGCTTTCCATATCACTACTTGTAAGTAGTTGAAGTATCCATCCAAGTCCCACTGTTATTTTTTATTTCAGTCATTTATAATCATACAATGTAATAAAACACACAGTACAAGTCATTTTCAGTATCTCAGTCAATGTTTGTTAATTTGACTATCCTGAATCATTAAATAATTTTGATCAATGTTGTTATGCCACTGTGATTAAAGCTTTTCAGTTTAAGAGAAGCAATGTTTTATGTGTATGATACACATAATAGTATGAAACTTAACACTGTGCATGCCAGGAGAAACTCATATTTCGTACAGTATTTTTTATATTTCTATGGAATAAAAGCAACAGATTTCAAACTCATACTTCTCAATTAACCACAGATTTATCATCACCATGTATCCAACTCTGTGGAACAACACATCTGCATTACTTTATTACTGCATTTTCAACCATTTTACCTTAAGACAATTTGATTAACTGTTGTTCATACAGTCATTCTATATTTACTGAACCATTTAAATGAAGTGCTCTTGCCACTCTCTTTACGTACAGAAAATGTGAACATTTGCTTCTACCCATGCCTAACAAAAATTATAAATAAATAAAATAAAAAAATCTTTTATCAAAATAGTTTTAGTGTTGGATAACTGGTTCTATTTTGCAAGCATTCAACACTCCAGTTTTTTGTTTAACTTTAAATTTAAAAACATTTGGAATTGTACCCATTTGTGTTAAGAATAGATGACTGAAACATCTGTGCTCTGAAATTTAAATGCCGCAAAGAAATATTGTTAAGCCATTCATGAATTACACAATTCAACAGACCAGGAATACAGCTCGAATGTGCCACAAATATATGCTTCCACATTATATAATTTTAATTGTAGTAACAGTTGTATTGTAATTGCAGTTACTGGTATTCATAATGTGTTATAGCTTACAGTATTATTGATTTCAAAGGTAAAAGAGACACAAGTTTTGTACAAACAAGTTTTTCCCTGAGATTATTCTACAAGATAACTGGAAGCAGACAGTGAAGAATTACAATGACCGGAAAGCCTTGGTTATATCATCGCGTGGTCCATTGGGCCTGGTCGCATAAACTAAAGTAAATTAAGTAAGTACCTACATAGTTTTAAAAACCTTGGAGTTGTGCTAGGCTGCTAGGCTGCAACAATACCACACACCACCACTACTTTGTATGATTGTGGTCGAAAGTGTTGCAGTTATCTTTGGTTGTCTTTAATTGTCAAAGTGAGGTTAGCAACACTACTGCTCTAGACTCTTTCGTGAACACCTTATGTGAGTCTTTGTGAACATGTGGCTTTACAAATATGAAATAAAATGTAAAGTACAGAGAAGTACAATATATTCTTTCAGACTAAAACTACCTTAAATGTAACATGTTATGGTACCAGTTTCATTTAAGTGCCTCAACCACTCTAAACACTTATGAAAAAAGTCAGTGAAAATATGATAAAATGTGCTTTGTGTGAAAACTGTGTTGTACAATTTTCCTCTGGACTGTATTAGTGCAAGTAAACATTAAACTGAGTGATTTTTTGCCCACCATCAAATACAGTAGTCAGAACTTGAGACCAAAATTTCATCAACGTTGTTAAATACAGGAGATAATTAAAAATATTATGGAGGTAGTATTGAAGAAAAAAATATGACTTGAAATGGAGACAATAAT
The DNA here is from genome assembly GCA_026315105.1 of Locusta migratoria. Classification (NCBI taxonomy): domain Eukaryota; kingdom Metazoa; phylum Arthropoda; class Insecta; order Orthoptera; family Acrididae; genus Locusta; species Locusta migratoria. The sequence continues at coordinate 688,571,996 of CM048755.1, forward strand.
GGAGTCTATACCCAGCAACATGGAGACAATGATGAGAAAAAATAAATAAAACAGACTTGGAAACACTTCAGCACATGAAAACACCAGCACATTAAAACACCAGCACATGAAAACATCAGGTGTAGGCTGCAGGTTGGCTGTTCACTGTTAATAAAATAAAACACCACAGTGTAGATATCGTGTCCATGAAGCACTCATTAAAAACACTGAATATGCTGAGTTGGGTTGAGTGATGAGGAAGGGGGTGGTGGGAGGGGGTTGGTGGAAAAGCAGGGAGTAAAATGTGTGTGTGTGGGGGGGGGGGGGGGTGCCACAGGGCCAGGAGGAAGGGATTGCAAGGTAGGAAATCAGTGGAAGCCAATTTTTTTTTGGGGGGGGGGGATGAAAGGGAGGGAAGGGGAGTGGCAAAGGAATGTCTGTGGGGAGTAAGGAGTGGAGAATGGGCAAGATGGAGAAGGGAGCAGAAGGCAACATCCGGGAGGGGGAATGTGTGGAAATGCCACAGGAAAGGATCCAGAGGGTGGACTGGTGAAGGGCTGGGGGAACACAGGGATCAAGATGAGGCAACAGACTGGGTGTAGAGAGGAGAGGATGGATGAAAGGATGTGGCGGGTCTAACTTGTGGGACAGATAATGGAGATGCAGATGTTCAATGAGGAGGACGAGGTGGAGGAAAGGAATGAGAGATCATAGACGATCTGCGTGGGGGAGGTGGGATAAAGAGAGATGTAGAAGGCTAGGCAGAGGGCATAGTGCTCCAGAATCGCTAGTGGTTTGTAGAAGGATGGAGGGGAGGAAGGGTGCAGATCCAGGCGAGATGGGCTACGCCAAAGGATGGGGCAGATGAATGATTTGTAGGTGTAAAGAACAGTGGAAGGGTGTAGGCCTCTGTAGGAGTAGGACAGCATGCGGAGGGAGGGTGGGGTGGTGGGGGCTGAATGGCTTTGGTGCAGATATGGAAGTGGACAAGGTCTGCTGAAGGATGGATGCTACCTGGTCAATATCATCGTGAGAGTAGTCTGCTGAAGGAAGGTTGCTACATGGTCAATATCATAGTGAGAGTGGAGTGGGAGAGAATGGCTTTCAACCGAAGGTGATGGAGAGGCGAAAGTCATCCCAGTCTGCCTGAGAGTCATCGTGGATGAATTTAAGAGGTGGGTATTCTGGGAATGACAGGCATTGGGGATGAAGGTGGGCAGAATGGGGTCGTGGTAACTGTCAATGGGGTCAAGGACTTTGGCGGTTTTGTCTCCTAGAAGATTTGGAGAAATGATTATGTTGTCAGGGGTGTTGTTGCAACGGGGTGGTGTGATGGGGGAGGAGTTGACGTCACTGCGAATAGAGGAAAGGAACTGATGGCATCGAAGTAGTGCGGTACTGGATATCGAGGTCAGCGGCAATCACATAAGTGGTGAAGGAGCAGTCTACATGAGCAAGGAAGCAATAGCAGAGAGGGACACAGGAACGGACATAACTGGTGGTACAAGTGATGGTGAGGGAGGGGAGGAAGAGGGTGGGGATAAGATGTTCAAATTGTATGTTGAGGAGGGGATGTGGCTGAACCGGGCAGTGTCAGAGGTGGCCAAATGCGACTCCATCTCATGCAGGGGGTGGGGTGAGTCATGTCAGTGTAGGAGTTAGGGCGTGGTACTGACCTGCAGGTGAGGGAGGAGAAAGGTTCTCCTCAAAAGGCATCCAAACAGTATTGTTATAATGTTTTCATAAGTAGAAGCTTATTGGTGGGAAGGGGGCCAATATTGGAGAGGTAAAATGTTGCTGTGCAATAATGAGTTAAAATGGGGGGGGGAGGAAAAGGTACGTGTTTTGTAGCTAAACTAGGGTGTGGGGGTGGTCGGTATGGAAGAAGGTGAATTGGCTGTGGTTTTGGGACATTGTGGTATTAAAATTGAGGTTGAAGAGGGAGCAGGTAGCCAGGGAGACTTGGTAGAGTGTGTGGGGCCGCTGGAACAGGTGAATGTTCTGCAGAACAATATGAGGAACTAGATAATCTCAACTGCTGTGGAGGGAGGGCATAAGGAGTTATTGATGGGGATTGGGGGATCAATGGGGCAGATCAGGATGGTCAGTTCTTCTATGACGGGAATTGAGAGAGACTTACATTTATAAGAGTAGGTGGGATGCACCTCACCACAGGTATTGCAGGAGAGGGAGGGGGGGCAGAGGTGGGGGCCTTTGCAGTGTGGGCAAATGGGGGGGAGGGGGGGGGGTAGACTGCAATGATCGGGCAAGATGATCGCTGTACATGAGGCAGGGGGAGCAATGGTAAAATTGGGGAAGGGCTCAGGAGGGTTCCACCTGGTGGAGTCTGTTATAAATGAGGGCCCCATTGCAGAGGAGATGATTTATAGATGGTTTTTCTACAGTGCAGATGCACATGAAATGAAGAAGGTGGGACCCATTGCTTTGTTAATGCAACAGGAAGATCGGATGGAGAGGCGGGAATCCCGCCAGAGCTCCTCTGGCCTCCGTGATCCCCAGGCTAAGCTTTGTGATCATGGCTGTGAGGGTAGGAGGATGGCTGGGGGAGGGGGTTGGCAATGGGAGGCAGGAGAGAGTAGGGGGAGGAGGCAGGCATTGGTACCAAAAAGGGTTTCCTGGGATTTTTGGAAGAATCTGGTTGTGGAGATTGGGGTTGGGGGATTTTAGGAGGACAGAATCCCTCTGTGGGGTGATTTGGAAGATGGGGGCGGAGGAGGCATACTGATGGAGGAGGAGGGTGAGGACATGGGAGTCCAGAAGTTTGGGGTCAGGGTTCTTTAGGACAAAACTGTAGAGCTCAGGGGCCTGGTATGGAGGAAGATATTGGGGAGGGAATGATGGAAGTAGCTGATGGGAGGGGGGAGGGGGGGCAAAGGCAGGGCAGGGGGAAGTAGGCTGCTTTCATTGTGACTGGAGGGGCAGTAGCAAGGGTATCTTGAGCCTGGATACTGGAGTGAGGATGGGGTTGTCAGGGAGGTGGCGTGGGTCTGCTCTGTAGCAGCAGTGTCCCCAAACAGTGGGGGAGAGGGAAGTCAATGATGGCATATACCATGGGAGGCTCACCTCAGGAGTTGGGGAGGGGGAGAAAGGAATCAAAGGGGGGTGACAGTGGAAGAGGCAAGTATCTGAGGGATGGGGATGGCAGCCTGTGTGGCAGCAGTGGAGGGGCGGACTGTTGAGGGGGTGGTGAGGGTGAGACTGTAGTGGGGGGCAGGGACAACATGATAAGAGTTTTGGATAGTCACTGAAAGATGTTGATTATTGCAGCAGCATTAGCAGCGGTGGCAGATGTGCCTCCTGGCAACATGGGCGGGAGCAGGAATGGCATGGCAAAGTGGCAGGGGAACTCACTCCGGTAGGCTGGACTCCGGCGGGGGGTCGGGGGATGCGCCTTCAGGGGTGGGACAGCAGCAGTTGCCCTGGAGGTAGTGGTGATGTTGACTGCAAGGAGTGTCTGACAGCTAGGGGTGGCTGGCAGAGGTGATGATCAGATGGGGAGTCGACAGTGGAAGACGCAGGGAACGACAGTCCGAATTAGCCAGTGAGTGTGGCAGGACCCTCGTTGGCAGTCAGGTGGTATCGGAACCTCACGATGACAGGAACAGACATCGGGACGTCTACAAATGGACATTGGTAACTCTGTTGTATAGGGAAAAGAGCTGCTGATTACAAAGTGCAAGAGAGTTGCCCTTGGTAGTCTCTGTGACTGTAGGTGGTGAGGATTTTAGGTTAATTTTTTTCCCTTTATTGTAATTTTGAAACCACCGGGTGGTGGCAGGCTGGCAGTAGCTTCATTGATGCTCTTCAGCCGATAGTACATAAAAAATGTTATATGAAGAATTGAAACATTGCCAGAGAAAATTAATGCTGAATTTAAAACATTGCAAAGGAGGTAACATTGGAGAATTGCAAGAATACAGAGAGAACAGTAAAACACATAAGCTGAATTTTAAAATGGCCACAGTGGTTAAAATATACACATATACAGCATTATAACTTTTGGAGATTAAAACACACTTATTGGATGATGGGGGACGGTGACAAGAGCACACACTTAAAAGCACATGGCAACTCGAATATTCAGCCTATTCGGCAGTTACTGAAGTTTTAAAATTGTGTACACTGAACACGAACACTGGCACTGACACTGTAACACTGAAGATGCACTGATAAAATCTGATGGCACAGGTTCCCTGCAGGGGATGGGCACAGGACAGGAGGCATGGAGTGGGAAGAACAGGAGGTGAGGTGGTTAGGGGGGATGAGGGAGGTTAGCGCAAGGATTCCCAGGGAATGGGAGGAAGGGGAAAGCCAAGTATGGGGAGGAGTGAGATGGGAGGATGAAGGAGAGGGGTCGTACAAATACGGGGCTGGATTAAGGTTGTTAGGATGGTTAGATGTCGGGACAGAGGATGTCATCTGGGAGGAGGAGGCGGCAGAAGATACACTCGGAGAGGATGTGGTGGTGAAGGAAGGGAGGGGTAACAATGTGGCAGAGGCTCGGGATGCAACAAGTGATGTGATAGAAGCAAGTGCTGGGAATCAAGTTTGCGGGAGACATATCTGAGGCAGATGTGTTTGAGGACCTTGAGCAGGTGTGGGAAAGGAATAAGGTCGTAAATCATCAGCACAGGGGAAGGGAGGCGGATGCGGTAAGTGAGGCGGAGGGCATGGCATTCAAAGATCTCGAGGTATTGGTAATTGGCAGGTGGATCAGAAACCCAAGCGGGGTGGGAACAGCACAAGACAGGACGCATGATGGAATGCTAGATGGAAGGGTTGAGGTTCCATGTCCAGCCGGAAAGGAGGTTGAGGTGGGAGAGGGCTTTCCAGGACTGGGGGTGATTGAGCCTAAGGCCTAGGTATTTAAGGGTTTTGGTTTGTGAGACAGGGCGGTCATGGAGTGTAAGGTGGTGGAATGAAGGGGTGATGTGACCTATGATGATTGCCTGGGATTTGGTGGGGTTATCGGTAGAGAGCCACAGGTTACTATAGAATTCGGAGAGATGGGACTGAAGGAGATGCTGGGACCGGGCGAGGGAAGGGGCAATAGCAAGGAAGGCAGTGTCATCAGCATATTGCAGGAGGTGGACAGGAGGCTTATGTTGTGGCATGTCAGCCGAGTATATGAGGTAGAGAAGGAGGGAGAGGACAGAGCCCTGGGGCACCCCGGCGGAAGAGTAAAACAAATGGGAGTTGAGATTATTGACAGTGATGTAGGATGGTTGGGGGCAAGAAGGATGCAATGAAGCAGACATAATTAACAGGAAGGGTGTAGAGTTGGAGTTTAAAAAGGAGACTGGAATGCCATACGCAGTCGTAGGCCTTCTCAATGTCGAGGGAAATGAGGATAGCGGTACTATAGAGTTCATCTGGCTGAGAAGGAGGTGGGTGAGGCACAGGAGTTAGTCATCGACAGAGAAGGATGGCCAGAAACCACATTGGGAGAGTGGAAGGAGCTGGTGTTGATGGAAATGTTGGTGTATGCGGCGAGACAGCATTGTTTCCAAGACCTTGCTGAACACTGAGATGAGGCTGATGGGACAATAGGATGAGGCATAAGAGGAGAGCTTGCCAGGTTTGAGAAACATGAGGATGTGGGAGGTCTTCCACAGGTTGGGGAAGAAGCTGGTGTATAGGATGATACAGAGGGAAGCAAGGGCTGTATGGAAAGAATGGGGACAGGCCCGAAGGTGCCTGGCGGTCGTGGCCAGGAGCAGTGTTGTGTTTCAAGTGGAGTGTTGATTCAATGTTGAGGGCTGTGATTGGAGTGTTAAGTTCTGTGGGTGGGATGCTGTCCAAGTACTGGAAGCAGGGCGAGCTGTAGGATGGAAGTGTTGGTTCACTCATGGATGTCCAGGGAGAGGGAGTAATCAAACCTGGCATTGTTAGGGATGGAAAAGGTATAATTGAAGTGGGTGGTGAAGTGGTTCACCTTACTGGCATTGTCTGGGAAAGGAAGGTCATTATGGAGGAGCGAGTAGTGGGGGTCAGAGTTGTGGTGTCGCACAACTATGAAGTGCGCGCCACCATGCACGCACGGCGTAGCGTTCTTACGACGTCAGCCACGAGCACCCTCTGCTACAACTCCGCTCATGGCCACCACTGGACTGCATCGGCCACTTGGGAATCAGATAGGCACCAACAAATACTTGGCTATCGGATAGGCACTAGGACTCATCAGTAGGCAGGCCTCTCTCTAGTTTTACTATGTATCAGCATTCTGCAGCCTTGAACTTTGTAAAAGATAAGTATTATCTTATTTCTACGAAATACACAACTTGTTATAATTTAGCCTAGTTTTTCTAGTTTCTGCTGTCCCACTGGCTGGTCACCTCCGTATCTGCACACGCGTGCATCCTTTATTCCTGTGTCGGTCTCTTTCTACTCGGCCACCGACACCTACGACAACTGGCGGAAACGAGACACAAAAGTGGCGACGAGGTTGGCTTACAAAAATTCTGTAGTTAGTTTTGATCTTCAGATGATTTTACTAGATGGTAAATGGTGGCAGCATCTGCAAACAACCTAAGAGAGCTTAGATTTTCTCACAAATTATTTATGTAAATAAGAAACAGCAGAGGACCAATAACAATACCCTGTGGAACACCCGATATGACCTCCATTTTAGTTGATGCCTTATCATCAATTACTACAAACTGTGTCCTCTCTGACAGGAAATTCCCTATCCAATCAGTAATTTGGGGTGATATACCATAACCATGCAATTTGATTAACAGCTGTTTTTGTAGGTATGGTGTCAAAAACCTTTGGGAAATCAAGAAATATGGAATCAATTTGAGAACCCTTGTTGATAGCACTCATCACTTTTTGGGGAGTAAAGAGCTAGTTGTGTTTTGCATGAACGATATTTTCTAAATCTGTGTTGACATTGGCTCAATAGATCATTCTGTTTGAGATAATTCATTATATTTGAATACAGGAAATGTTCCAAAACCCTGCTGTAAATTGGTGTCAATGAAATAGTTCTGTAGTTTAGTGGGTTACTCCTACTGCCTTTGTTGTATATAGGTGTGACCTGTGCAACTTTCCTGTCTTTTGGTACAGATCCTTCTTTGAGCAAGCAGTTGTATATGCATCAAGGTCAGGAACTACCTATATTGTCATCAGAGGTATTATGAAGAACAAGGAACCAAACATGAGAAACTCAAGGTCATATCAAAGTATGTTTGATCTAATTTTCATGGAGCAATGGCAAATATTATGGCTGTGCATGACGTTGATATACGGCGGCAGTGGGCATGCATGAAAGCTAGAGTGCTTGGACTGACTTATTTCAGAGCTGGATCTGCCTGGGTGTTGAATTTTAAGGCAGTTCATAAGATGAGGACTCACAAAGAAATTCAGTTTATAAGAAACATACTCAAGTACTAGAAGAAATAGAGAATTCTGCAATTGAATTTGGTATTGAATTTATGGACACTATAGTTACCAATTATTCAGCACCTGAAATTCTTAATACTGACAAATCTGGGTTTAATTACAACATTCACAAAGACTGCACACTATCTAGTTTACAAGGTGTGTTCAAAAAGTAAGAAGACTTTATATTTTTATGAAAAAATATTTATTCATCAATATTCGTGTTGTCCCCTTCAAAGTAATCCAAATGTTCAAATGTTTGTAAATCTATCAGACTTAACTGTGTGGTCATCAGTCCATAGCTTATAAACTACTTAAACTAAGGTAAACTAACCTAAGGACAACACAAACATCCATGTCTGAAGGGGGATTCGAACCCCCGACGGCGGTCGGCCGTGCGCACTGCAGAACGGCACTCCAATGCACAAGGCCAACCTGCTGCAGCCAAAATAATCCCCCTCAGATACAATTCAACTTGTACCAACACTTCTTCCAAACTTTTAAACACTTCTCATAAGCACTTTTTGGTACAGCCTTGAGTAATTCCAGCAACTCAGTTTTTATTTCCGCAATTGTTTCAAATCTTCATCTTTTCACAGGCATGATTGTCATGTTGTTTTTTGTCAAAAAACTCACAATCAATGATGAATGTGCATGTGCATTGCCATGATTCAAAAGCAATGAATTGTTTATCACAATTACAGATATTTTTGCATATTGTTCTTGCAAGTGGTGCATAATATCAAGATAATACTCCTTATTGTCCAAGCAAAAATTCATAATACACTACACCACAATAATAATAATTAAAAAAAATAAAAAATAATAAAATAAAAACAGTAAGCAAAACTTTGACATTTGATCGCACTTGGCATGCTTTTTCCCCAAGGCTCTGCAGGATGCTTCCATTAGGCTATGGTTTCAATATCATAACCTTAAATCCACATTGTGTCACCAATTATAATCCTTCTGAGTAAATCTGGATTGTCATTGATGTCATTCGAGAGCTCCCTAGTGATGCTCATGCTATGGCTCTTCTGAACAAAATTCAGAAGTTTTGGAACAAACTTCACTGACAATGTCTCATGCCCAAAACACCCAAAAAACAACTGCATGACATGAGCTGACCAATATGTCAACATCCTCAGTAACTTCTCTTTTGATAAATTGATGATTTTCCAGAATAACTTTCTTTGCAGCTTCAATGTTATCATCTGTTGTTTATGTGCTGGCCCATCCAGAGAGAGGTTCATCATTGGCTTCTTTTCTTGACCATCTTGGAAGAGCTTGTACTACTTGTAGACATTTTTTTACTTATTGCAGACATTTCAAGTGTTTTAGAGCACTTGATTCCATTTTTCACATGAAATTTTATCAATTCTTTGCACCGTATTCTATAATAATAGAAGATTGCTGAGCGTACTAAAACATGTGTAACCTTTCTGTCTGTCAAAAACAAGTATGCAAGTATGTTGTACACTTTAAACTGTGAACATATGTTTGAGACATGTGTATTTAAGAAAACATCAATAACAGCTGCAGAAATAGAAGCAAGAAATCATCCCCAAGCACTCTATTTTGAGACATGAACAGCAAAAACGTAAGCTGAGGTCAGGGAGCAAGGAGGAGCTTAATGGACATGACAGCATCAACTGCATTAGCACCCAGGGCCTGGTGAACAGAGCTGTGGCAAAATTTATATACGGAAAGGGCTGGGGAGCACATCATATCGGATCCTGCTGTGGGATTTCATCTGCCGTATGTGACATGGGATGCACTAAATCGACTGAGAACAGGAGTGTCACATTGAAAGGCTAACCTCAGAATTAAAGATGTGTGTGTGTGTGTGTGTGTGTGTGTGTGTGTGTGTGTGTGTGTGTCAACCTTCAGGACCCACAACATCTCCTTGTCTGCAGAAACCGCCCCAGTCACTGCAATACAGATACCTATATGCAGCAAATGATAAGGCCATCAAGACAGCTTGCCATCCATTTAGTAGTAAATCAGCAGCTTTCTGCAGAATTTGTCATTATTTAATTTTTTTCCCTATATTCTAAGTAACTTATTGTAATTGTATTTGCATTTTATTGTAGGCAATGTCTAAGTCCTAGATATGTAAAATAAATAAAATAAATGTATGCCATACTGCTTAAACACATCCACAAGCTATTAAATACAGTTATAAATAAAATCCATGACATACTGTAGCTGATAATAAAATATCTACAAAGTGGATCTCACAATTTACTTATTCTTTGAACTACGGGAGGAAGGGGTTCTTTGTGTTTAATATTGTCTGGTCTGATTCCACCAGCATCATTGGTTTTCCATGTACTTTTGTCTGTGAGGTTATGCTGTGGTAACATATTTTATTGAATAACTTTGGGGTTTTAGTGTTGTTTGTGTTCAAACATGAAGTTTGTGAGCTCTCCTCATGATTATGTTTGTACTTATTTTGTTATTTAATTGTGATGCAAGGAAAAAAGGAGTGTAAGTGTAGGTTGGAGTATGTTACTTCTTCCTCATTGCAAATGCACCAAAGAGACCTCCTAACTTTTATGTTATGGCAAATGTAAAAACTTTGTACAGCACCATCACAGCCACTCATTAATGGGACACCATCATTTGCCTGATCAGTGAGAGAAAAAGGAGAGAAGATTAAGGTTTAATGTCTGGTCAACAGGGTGGTCATTACAAGTGAAGCTCATGCTCAGATTGTTTGGTTAAGGATAGGGAAGGAAATTGCCTTTCCATGCTAGAGACCGTTTATTCAAACATACATTGTTACAGAGACTGCGATGTAATATGCACTGTACCATGCATCTATAATTACATCATAGTTACAGTACTAGAGGATGGTAGTGTTCCTAACACTGTGCCATTAATGATTCAAAGAGTTTTGTGGTTGCTATATAACAGTGCTTCAGCCCACTTCTCTGTTGATGTCCAGATGCCTTTCAGTCTTGTCTTCCCTGTTTGATTAATCAGATGAGAAGGTCTAGTTGCATGGCCTGCTCATTCTTCAGATCTCATATATATAATTTCTCATTATAGGACTATAACAAAAGTATTAATATGCAGAGCTTGTCAGAGATGTGCAGACGCTGAAGCAGTTTATTCATGCACTGTGGTTTTAGCACTCTTGTGTCAAAATCAGCATGAATACACATGTGTTAGGGCATGTGGAAACAACACATACTGTAACTTTGGCTGCTTGGTACACCACGTATTAGACTGCAGTATTTGTAGCTAAATATGATAGAATAAACCATGCATGAAAACATGACTTTGTGGACAAAAGTATATTAGACATTTTTGTTCCTTATCCTCTCCTCAATCAATCTCAAGAGTGTGTACATGGTGGAAAAAATCACCCCTAACTAATGTGAGTATGATACCTAAATTCCAGAAAAAGAGTGACTCTCAGCAGCTCATGAATACTAAGGAACATACTGCAGGATGGACATACTAGAAATCAGGCCATTACGGCACCCATTGTCACTGATCTGCTACTTATCAGGCAGATAACGTGACTGCTTCTTTGTATTAGAAATGTGTTCAGATCTATGCCAAAGGTGGTGAGAACATAAGTTCCCGGGGATTCCACATGTCAATCTGCATGCAGGGCAAAATAGATATCTGCAGTGGGAATCAAGATTTAACTTAGAATATTTCAGAGAGCTTTGAATACCTCTATTCCCTCCATATGCCCATGATTAGAGCCACAGCACACTCACCATGAATATATTGTTTTAACTCTTTAGGTATTTCTGTAGCAGTGGTAGGATGGATAGGGTGTGTGCATGCTGTGTGCGGATGCAGAAGGAGTTGGCCACTGTTCGTGAACAGCTGAACATGCTTTTGGCCATGGTCAGCCATCTCCAGGCTGATTCCTTGGGGTGTGACGGCAGTGTAAAGTCTGGAGTGTTGCATGGGACACCTCAGCTTGTGACTTCTCTCTTTTGCCCTTCCCTTTGTCCATGTCCACACTAGTTTTGCCACTCAGGTACTGTGGGCTAACTAAACTTCACAGGACACACGAGAACAGCGGTACACAAGTACATAAAAAATATAGTTCTCTACTTAGCTTTGATTCTGCGGCCAACTAGTTAACTTTTTCAATCTGTAGTTACATTGTACCAGGTTCTTGATGCTAGTGTTATAATGTGTTTCAGGAGCAGGAATGAGACTTCAATTTAAATAATCTTCATGAAGAGTCTTGAGTTTATACTTTTACTTTTGTAAATAATAACCACTTCACAATTTGATGAAATACTTGGGAAATTATGTTCTGTACACAAAAGCAGCTATATGCTATGACGGGCAGTCCAAGAGTGACTTAACGGGGTTTCTCCTTGGACAATTTCCCAAAGACTGTGTAAACATGGAAACAATTGCATTATGCAGTTTATATATATCCATTAAACTAACATTTGAAATAGGTTCAAGTTAGTGTTTTGTTTGTATAGCTTATGGGACTTAACTACGGAGTCAACAGTCCTCCAATTAGTGAAATTAAACCTTGAGACATATAAATTGTATTGTAAGTGAAGCAAGTATATAGAACAGCTATTGTTGGTTTTAAAATGATATGCAGACAGTAAGTACTATTTTGACTTATTACATTTACATATTAAGCTTATTCAATAGAATATACTGTATTATTTTGATGTGTGTAGAAATATATAGTTTGTAAATATTGTTTCATTGTACTGTTATTTAGGCTCATAATTTTAGTGTGTTTCAGTTTGGCATTTTGAAATTCACTAAATACATAACTGATTAGTTTCATAATATTTTTGTTTATTATGCAATAACTTCTTAGTATCAGAAAGATAGTTGAAATGAGTAATATACATTTGATTTAGGATTCAGTGATATATGAAACATAGTCAGCCACAATTTATTTAAAAACAAGGTAAATATGTAATAACATTGTGCAATAGTTATAACATGTAATGTTCTTATATGTATATTGGTAAATGAATTTATGTGAGTAGCATATTCCGTAACTGTCTGTAATGTATTCTTAGTAGTTGTGATTGTTATTTATGAAAGTACCAACCACAATATTAAATAGCAAGATAGAAAAGATTAATAAGTTCTTTAAATAAACATTCAAGTTTAATAGTACATGTATGTGAATCATAGTAGTTTAAACAAAGTATGAGAATATTACAAATTACACTACTGGCGGTAGACTTTTACTTAATCTTCCTACTGTTCCCAGAGTGGATGAAGGTCCTTTGGTTTGGTGAGAGTGGAGGGTCTCAACCAAAGGCTTTGCCAACTGTGTGACAGTCATGGCTGCAGATTTCTGGACCTGTATTACCGGGTGGGAAATTGTAGAGATCCCCTTGATAGATCAGGGGTGCCCTATACAAAGAAAGCAGCTATTCAGGTAGGCAGAGTGCACATGGGGGTTGTTTCGGCTAGGCAATAGTTCTGACAAACACTCATCTATCGATATACAAACAATGAAAGTGCTGCAGAAATATGGCTCGACAAAGTGTATTAAGAATGGGAATGACCCACTGATATAATGATATTATTTGAAAAATTCTGAGAAAGCAAAGGCAATTGCACTCTTGGTTTGAAAAAGGTCAAGCAAATTAAATCAGAGAAAAGTTAGTAGAGATTTGCACATTTATAAAAGGAGCAATGTGTGAAGCATACAATAAATAGCATCATCATACCTTAGCAAAAGATCTTGCTGAGAACCCAAAAAAATTCTGGTCCAATGTAAAATCAATAAGTGGATCAAAGGTCTCTATCCAGTCACTCATATATTATTCTGGGGTGGTGATAGAAGACAGCAAAATGAAGGCAACATTTTTAAATTTAACATTTAAGAACTCATTCACACAGGAGGACCATGCAAACATACATTCATTTGATGGTCACACAAACTCCCAAATGGAGAACATAGGATCTAGTAATATGCATAACTGGTGTAGATAAGCAGCCTAGAGAGTTGAAAATAAACAAGTCCTCATGACCTGATGGGGTGTCAATCGGGTTTTACAAAGAGTACTCAGTGACATTGGCCCTTTATTTAGCTTGCATTTATCATAAATCTTTGATCCAGAGCAAAGTACCAAGCAACTGGAAAAAGGCACAGGTGACTCCTGTGTATAAGAAAGGCAAAAGAACAGACCCACAAAATTACAGACCTATATCATTAACATCAGTTTGATGTAGAATTTTTGAAGATATTCCCAATTCTAATATAGTAAATTTCCTTGAGATGGAAAAGTTTCTGTCCATTTATCAGCATGGCCTTAGGAAGTGTCAATCATGAAAACCCAGCTTGCCCTTTTCTCACATGACATCTTGTGTGCTATAGATGAAGGTCAACAGGCAGACTGCATATTTATTGATTTTCAAAAGGCGTTGGACACAGTTCCACACTACAAACTGCTAACGAAGTTACAAGCTTATGCAATAGGTACCCAAATATGTGAGTGACTCAAAGATTACTTAAGTAGTAGAACCCAGTATGTTGTCCTCAATGGCAAGTGTTAATCAGAGACTAGGAAATAATCAGGGGTGCATCAGGGAAATGTGATAGGATTAATATTATGTTCTATCTATATAAAATGATCTGATGGACAGAGTGAGTTGCAATCTGCAGCTGTTTGCTGATGATGCTGTGGTGTACAAGAGTGTCATTGTTGAATGACTGTAATGGGATACAGGATGACTTGGACCAAATTTGTAGGTAGTGTGAGGAATGGAAACCAGCACTAAATGTAGAAAAATGTAAGGTGATGCAGTTTGTAACGTTTCTGCTATGTTGCATACTCCTAAAAATCAGTTGTCAACATAGAAACACAAAATATCTGACACCTAAAATAAAACTTCACTACCAGACATGTAAAATATCTCAATTTCGCCTTCAGATTGAAATTCTATTAATACTATTAGTAAAATACCTTTAACAAATAGTATGTTGATTTAAATATAATTTTGGCTGTCCTTTTACGTAATTTTCAATTTTTAATACTTTTGTAAATAATAGCTGCAAACACTAAAAATGCATTACACTTAGTTTCAGAAATTGCTGAACCTATATGGATACTAATTTGTATAAAAACAACACTACTACATGTTATAACTATTGCACAACATGAATTCATATATACCTTTTGTTTAAATAAATTAGGGCAGACCATGTTTTATATATCACTGGATCCTAAATTAAATACTGATAATTTTTCATGCACTAAAATTAATAATCCATTTGGTACTAAGAAACTATCTTCGAAATTAACAAAACTACGACAACCATATACAAATCCGTATTAATAAAAAATTTGACCGCAAACTGAAATACATTAAAATTCCATGTCACAATAATAGTACGCTTACACAATATTGGCAAAACAAATATGTGTGCACTTCAAAAACACAAATAATGTAAATAATTTGAGCACTGTAAACACTAGTCAAAGGATGACTTTGAATTTGTGTACCACATTAAATACAAATTTCATGAAACATGTACATACATTGAGACAAATAGTCAAAGCTTAAATGTAATGTTTTAATTTCTGTATTTTGGCATATTTAATGTAAAAGAATATTGTTTACTTGTGAATTACAAAACTTTGTCATCAATCTTATTACACAGTTACGTAGAAAGATGTTTGAGAGAAACCATGTTTTGTTAGTCTTCTAGCAGCCACAAACCTGTAAGCAGCTCTGTTGGCTTGCCACTGCATTTTTTGATTGTGCAACAATGTTATTGATTTAAACGTTGTTTAAGTGGAAATAAAATCGTTTCCATATCAACTGACATGTTTATGATTTACGAAAAGAGCCTGTAACATCAAATCTTTTAGTGAATGCCAAAGACAGCTCATAACGCAATGGACTTCAGCCATCATATAAGATAAGTTCAACTTCACCTACAGTGGAATGACTTTGTTATATAGACTGTGAACTAATAAAACTTTCCGTGATTCAGGAAAATATTAGGGCTCAGTTTGAGTCATTCCGAAAAGGGGCGACGGGCGTTAGAAGTTGAGTAGGAAAAACAATCCCTTAATTTTCAAATACAGCATTGGTAGTATGCTGCTTAACATACTTGCATCAATTAAATACCCAGGTGTAACACTGCACAGTGTTATGAAATGGAACAAGCATATAAGTACAGCTGTGGGGAAGGCAAATGGTCAACTCCACTTTATTGGGAGAATTTTGGGAGGCTGTAATTAATCTGTAAAGGAGACCACATATAAAACTTTTTAGAACCCTGTCTTAAGTATTTCTCAAGTAATTGGGAACCATACCAGATCGGTTTAAAGGATGACACAGAGGCAGTTCAGAGGCGGGTGGCTAGGTTTATAACTTGTAGATTTTATGAATGCATGAGTGTTACTGAAATGTTTTGGGAAGGCTATGTTCTTTTTGAGAAGCACTGTTGAAGAAATATAAATGGCTGTAATTTGAGAAGGACTGAAGAACAATTCTGCTGGCGCCAACCTACATTTTATGAAAAGACCACAAGGATAAGATCAGAGAGATTAGGTCCCATATGGATGCATACAACTAATATTTTTTCCCTCGTTGTACAAGGTGTTACAAAAAGGTACGGTCAAACTTTCAGGAAACATTCCTCACACACAAAGAAAGAAAATATGTTATGTGGACATGTGTCCGGAAACGCCTAATTTCCATGTTAAAGCTCATTTTAGTATTTCTCTTTAAATGTAAATTGAAATAATTCTTGAAGACAATTGTCAAAATACCCAATTGTTTCGTTAGTATGTACTGTACTTTCTTGATTCACCGCCAGTTGGCCCAATTGAAGGAAGGTAATGTTGACTTCAGTTCTTGTGTTGACATGCGACTCATTGCTCTACAGTACTATGGATGAGGCTTCATTCCAAAGTGATCAAATTGTAAATTTTCACAATCAACACATGTGGGATGATGAGAATCCGCACACAATTGTGCAATCACATCATCAACACAGATGTTCTGTGAACGTTTGGGCAGGAATTGTTAGTGATGTCTTGATTGGGCCTCATGTTCTTCCACCTACGCTCACTGGACCATGTTATTATGATTTCATACGGAATACTCCACCTGTGGTGCTAAAACATGTGCCTTTACAAGAACGACACAACATGTGGCTCATGCACGATGGAGCTCCTGCACATTTCAGTCAACGTGCTCGTACGCTTCTCAACAACAGATTTGGTGACCAATGGATTGGTATTGGCAGACCAATTCCATGGCCTCCATGCTCTCCTGACCTCAACCCTCTTTACTTTCATTTATGAGGGCATTTGAAAGCTCTTGTCTACGCAACCCCGGTACCACATGTAGAGACTCTTCGTGCTCTTATTGTGGATGGCTGTTATACAATACTCCATTTTCCAGGGCTGCATTAGCGCATCAGGGATTCCATGCAACGGAGAGTGGATGCATGTATCCTCGCTAACGGATGTCATTTTGAACATTTTCTGTAACAAAGTGTTTGAAGTCACACAGGTACATTCTGTTGCTGTGTGTTTCCATTCCATGATTAATGTGATTTGAAGAGAAGTAAGAAAATGAGCTCTAACATGGAAATTAAGTGTTTCCGGACATATGTCCACATAACATATTTTCTTTCTTTGTGTGTGAGGAATGTTTCCCGAAAGTTTGGCTGTGCCTTTTTGTAACACCCTGTATGTGGGAGTGGGAGTGGGACAGGAAAGCAAGTAACTAGTAGTGGTACTAAGTACCCTCCGATACAGACCATTGGGTGGATTGCAGAGTAAGTATGTAGATGTATGGAAAGACCAACTCCATCATATCTCCTCTAATACCCATTCTTGATTAATCTACAATGACACTTCCCTTGACCTGTACAACTAAATTCTTCCATATCCGTGTGATACACAACTTCAATAGTCTCCCTTTCCCATAAAATGAAATTCAACCTAAAATTTGTCATTCCTCTTAGATGTAACCTACTCTTACATATAACCTGGCTACTACTCATGGTATTCAATAGAAATTATTTTCTTTTACATCACACCAAAATACCCTCAATAAAGCCCAGTTACCTAATCATGCAATAGCTGAATTTCTGTTCAAGAGTCAATGAGCTTTCCACATGTGTAACTGATTCATTTTTTGCCACACAGGTGAAGGCTGTCTTTGTGATACTACCATTGTTACATACATTTACGTAAATTGCCTTCAATCTCATCGTCTTTACTATATTCAGGTGTACAATATCTACTTCAGTGTCACATCCTCTGCATTTCCCAAAGACACCCAGTCTTTTAAATGAACAATTTCGGCTTCTTCATTTTCAGTGTCCATAATAAGTGACTACCACATCATCATTCATCTATATATACCAGTGCCCTTACTATATTCTGATTTCCACATATTCTTTTATTTAATACTTGTTATAATTGACTTTTTATCAAATGTTCAAATGTTTGTATAGCTTGCGGGACTTAACTTCGGGGCCATCAGTCCCTAAACTTACAAACTACTTATGAACTAGCTAACACTAAGGACGACACAAATATCCATGCTCAAGGGGGGATTCGAACCCCCGACCATAGTGGCCGTGCAGACCATGACTGGTGCGCCACAGTACGCTCGGCCACCACGGCCGGCGACTGTATATCAATTTTTTCTACTAACTCCACTCTTATAGTGACTTCTTCAATTGTAGTTTAGCCCATCGTGAACTAAGTAGGAGAGGGAGGGGGAGCAAAACAGCTTGGGCTCTTGCCCTTGGGGGCCGCCATATCTTGAGAATGTGGAAATCCCATAGGACTTGACCATTTTGGATCAAATTATAAACATGTCAAAATATGTTCATTAAAAAACTGGCAGTGTGGAGTTCAAGGCCACCATACATATGCAAAATAAACACAGGTACCTACCCTCCATTCACTGAATCGAGACAGTGAGGCTAAACAATGACACACACTGTGCTGCCTCACAGAATTTTATAGCATGGCCTGATCACGTGTTCACCAGGGGGAAAGGGGGGGGGGGGTGAACAAATGGAAGCTGAGGTTGCTCATCAACAATGTGCTTAGCATATGTAAAACATTGGAAATGAGAAACAATAATGAGAGTCAAATCTATAGTTATGGACATAATTACACCCTCTTTCTTTCCTGCTACCTATGACACAAGTGCTTAAGTTGGATTTTAAGAAAAAATAGAACAAATAAATAAATAAATCTACTCACCAGGAATGTTATCAGACAAATGGTTTATTTTTTCCAGCACAGGCAGAACAACAGTCAGACAGATGAGTTGCTGCTGCTACTAACTTCATTCAGTTCTAAAAAGGAATATTCACAAAGTGTCTGATACTAAAGTAATAATAATTACAATGGAAACTTTAGGTGTAATCAAAGTTACCCATACAGCTCCCCATACAGATAATTATACATGTCAGTCAGCCTTATACACTGGTAAAAACAATTAGGGGATCAGTTGAGATATGTAGGTTCTGAAGTATTGTCAGCAGAATGAACTAAAATGGTTCAACATATTTCTGTTGGTTATACAGAGCAGAGACAACAACATTACAGCAACTGAGATAGTGGTAATAACAGAAAGTTGCTGCAGAAGAGCTTGGTGCTGACTTGCGTTTATTCTACCAAACAAATTACACAAGCAGTTGAGTTCAGATAGTGCAGTGAGCAGGTAGCGCAATGCAACAACAATGTGACTTACTTGAAGGAAGGTTGGAAGTGGGACAGGCATAGAGGGACATGGCTGTACCTATTGGAGTGTCACTAAGTGTATTTTTCCAGGTCCTGGATGAGATTTTAGACACCAGGAACCATTAAAAGAAGGCAAGGTCAAGGTCATCTGTGGATAACATCAGCAAAAGATGACCATTATCTTTGGTTACCAGTCCATTGAGACAGGAGGCTGAAGGCAACTCCACTTCAGTGCACCATCCAGGCAGCAACAGGATGCGCAATGTCAATGCAAACATTCCAAATTCACCTTCAGGACTGTGGCCTCTATGCACGGAAGCCTATGGTGTGTGTCCCATTAAAACCATGACACTGTTTAGCCCATAGAAACTGGTCAGAGGAACATCAGAATTAATGTCATAACAAATGGAGCCAAGTTCTGTTCACAGACGAGTCAAGATTTTGTGTTCAGCTGGACAATCGCCATTTCTTCATCTGGAGAGAACATGGAACTCAGAACAATCATGTGTATGTGCAGGAAACATCACTGTATCATGGTGGTGGATGAAAGGTGTGGGCAGGAGTCAATATTGGCAGATGTACAGACCTCTATATTGTTCAGAATGGCCCTTTGACTGCTCAGATGTATAGAGATGAGATCATTTGACCTTTTGTTGTGAGCCACACTGGTGCCATAGGGCATGGGTTCCTTCTGGTGTATGATAAGGCTTGTTCCAAGAGAGCTGCTCTGGTGGACAACATGCTTCAAGCTGAGGAAACTGAATGAATGTAGTTGCCAGCTTGTTCACTGGACTGAAACCTGATTGAGCATGTCTGGGATGCACTTGGCAGACACCAGACTAACGCCTCCTACAATGGTTGCAGAGCTGGATATTGCACTCATGGATGGTCAAGAGCTGACCTCATGCTGTCCATGCCATGCAGGTGCGCAACTGTACTGGCCATCCAAGGTTATTGCATACCATATTAGAGGGCAACTCTAAGTAAACTCCATGAAAACCTCAAGAAAAATATTGTACTGTATCACACAAATTATAATTGTAACCAATATCTGAATAAAATAAATTACTATATGTATATTCTGTTTGATATCTTACCTGATCCCCTAATTGTTTTGAGCAGGGTAGATAGTAGTTTAATAATGAATAGGACAAACACGGGTACCATTATAAGACAGTGATTATTATTATTATTTTATTATTTATTCCATTTAGCTGTAGGCCTATGTACCTATAATGAAGCATATTGTGGGCCTTGTTATAGAAATAAGTTAAACACAAATCCAGCTGACAATATGTACACTGGATAAATGATGTAGTTTTGCAGTTGGGTGTTGAGCAACTGAAATATTCTGTATTATAAATAAATATTGGAATTATGGACAAATCCTATTGAAGGAGTGAAATTGAATCCAGAACCAGACAATATTTAGTTCCAACATTGGGTGACAGTTATTTTACCATTGTTTAGGAATACACCATTCCATTTTGCCTGATTTTGAACCCTTATGTATACATTGGAAGATGCTTCATGTTCTTTTTTAGAAGGAACCAAGTGGACCACCTTCCATGGAAATAATTGTCCGAATTGCATACAAATATTTTATTCCAGATACTGATTTTACTCTGACAATCATACCTCTTTCACCTACAATGGCTGTTCAGCAAGTGAGGTGACTTTTCAGATTGCCTGGGCACTTGATTCTGTTGTGTCTATGAAGATCATATTTGACCTCAGCCTAGTTTTTGAAGTTCATTTCTGAAATGAGGGTGTCTGGGGTTGATTTCTTACTTCTATTTCTGCAGCTGCTCTTCTACGAATGTTGGGAAATGCTATGCCCATACTTCGATAGATTTTTGACACAGGAGTAGGCCTTAGGCAGGAATTGAAGTGTTGCAGAGCAAAAATTTGGAAATATTCCTCAATTTCTGTTTTTCTAAGACAGTGCATGTATGGAAAAATATTTTGTTATTACCATGATTACAATTTATTTAGGTTATTTCAACTATTCTTAAAGGATTTTGAAAGTTTAAACTTTGTAGTTAGTGTAAGTAGTTCATAAGTCTAGGTACTGAATGGCCATAGTAGTTTGGTCCAATAGGTTTACAAACATTTAAACATTTTTTCACCTGGCTCTTATTTCTTATTATGAACAAAACTGGTGTTATTTTGTATGACTTGAGCACAAGATGGTCTATTTTTTCACATCTCAAATCATAAATTTATACTTCCGATGAAGACACCCTTAGAAGGTGTCAAAATCTGGATAAAGTGTAATTATTATAAAAGCAACCTGTGGGGCTGCTTATTTCCATTGGCCGCATGGGAGTAGCCAAGCGGTCTGGAGCGCCACGTTACTGATTGCAAGGCCTCCCATGTAGGAGGTCCGAATCCTGCCTTGGACATGGATGTGTGTGTTGTCCTTAGGTTATTTTAACTTAGTTTAAGTAATTTGTAAGTCTAGGGACTGATGACCAAAGTAGTTTGGTCCCATAGAATTACAAACATTTGAACATTGTTTCCATTGACAGTAAATAAACTGTATGGTTGCTGCTTTTAAGACAAGCTATGTTAAAAATCAAAAATATAATAATAATTCAATCTAATATATAACAATGAATATTTGTTTGTTTATATGTTTGTTCATATTGTATCTGCTTCCCATGCATGCCATTCTTCTGATTGTTATTAGACTTTGTACACTAGATCTTCAAAACAAAGAGGATAAAATCACTGTTGACGTAAAATTTTGTATGGTGCATGTCAGAGGGTACTTTATCCATGAACGTTGACAAACTCTACAGTTTTATTCTGATCTTGAAGAAACTTTGAACATTTAACCTTAAAAACAAAACAATTACCGTCTATTAAAAATACCTAAGATTTCATACATTGCGCGGTGGAAGGTACCTTTCTATAATCTCGGACACCACTTAACTGATCACTACAAAAGTTAACAGAGTTATGTAATTTTTCACAGATGGAGCAGGCAATGGACTGATAAGACGAAGGAGGAGTTCGGCACAGAGAAGAGGAGGTGATTGGCAGAAAAAGGGAAGGTGGGGATGGGCAGAGAGGGGGATAGCAGGATATTAACAGACAGGGGGAGATGAGAAAATGGACAGAGAGAGAAGGAAATAGAAGGTGGAAAGAGAGAGAAAAGGGAAGTACAGATGGACTAGCTTAAGACTGGAATAAATAAGTTCCTGGGCAATGCAGGGTTTTCAGCTGGTATATAATATTTTTAATTATTTATATTATACTGTTTATAGTATATAATTTTTGTCCATAATATTCTTAAAAGTGGGCCCAGAAAACAGACCAGTCAGATTTTTATTTCATTCTTTCTTTTACTTTATGGCTTATTTGGAAGACCTTCTCAGAGAAGTTCAATTAGGCCAAAAATTCATATATAAGGGGGCGCATTCGGAAACCAATGCCAATAATCATGATTATTAATTATGAATCATGGTTTTTATAAGTTTTTTATTTCTTTACGAAAAGGTATTTTTGTGTGATTTTTTTCCCTTTATTAAAATTTTACGACCGAACTGGGCTGACTGGCAGCAGCATAGTATGCTGCTCTTCAGCCGCCAGATGTGGTTTTTTTTTTTTTTTTTTTTTTTTGTTTTTTTTTTTTTTTTTTTTTTTTTTAATCGATGAGATGAAATGTTGAAATAAAATGGAGATTAAAATTGGGGAATTTAAAATAGATATGGTAACATATTGAAGATTAAAACATAGTCTCAGACGATAAGATACACGAAGTCTTTAAAATGATGACCACAGTGGTGTAAAAAACACTGATGGACACAAACATTGGTAGCAAAGAACAAAATGGAGACACTTGATAAAATACACTGATGATGCTTGTAATTAATGTGGTGGTCGCAAATAGTTAATAGACACTCTGCACAGCATTGTTGACAATACACACATTAAAATCGTAGCGCTGTGTGCCCTGCAGGGGGGGGAGGGGTAAGGAAAGGGTGGAGGAAGCACGATGGAGGGAAGGGGAAGAGGTGTGACATTAACACCCATTACTAGCGCAAAGCACACTAGATTGACAGTGGAGAGCATTGAAAGTTGCGACGACTGAACAGGCAATCAGCTACTGCGAAGAGGTGAGACGCCCAACTTCGCTTCAGTGGACGGAGAGCACATGGAGGGTAAGGTAGAAATCATGGAGGTGGATGTAGGGGGATGTTTCAATCTGTTTCCTGTGATATATACAACACTACATGGTATATCTTTTCTTTTATTGTAATTTCAATGCCACCGGCTGGTGGCAGGCTGGCAGCAGTTTCATTGTTGCTGTTCAGCTGATAGTAAAATAAAATTTGACATGGAGTATTAAACATAAAAGGAGAAAAACAAAGCATGATTTAAATACTGCAAAGAAGCTAAAATTGGAGAATAGACAAGATTACATAGTAAACAATAAAACACAATTTCTGAATTTTGAAAATGGCCATGGTGGTTAAAATGTACATATATAAAGTGTTAAAATGTTCACAGAATAAAATACACTCAGTGGAGAACAGGAGACAAAGACAAGAAGACACACTCAAAAGCACATGGCAACTCAAATATTCGGCTTGTTAGGCAGTTGCTGAACTTTTAAAACGGAAGACACTGAACACGAACATTGGCACTGGCACTGACACTGTAACACCAATGATGCACTGATAAAATATGATGGCACAGGTTCCCTGCAGGGGATTGTGATGGGAGGGGAGGCGTGGAGGGGGAAGGATGGGAGATGAGGGGCTGAGCGAGGATAGTGCAAGGACTCCTGGGGAAGGGGAAGGGGAAGGAGAGGAAAGCCAAGTGTGGGGAGGAATGGGATGGGAGGGGTAAGGAGAAAAGGCACACAAATACGGGAAAGGATTAAGGTTGGTAGGATGGGTAGATGTTGGAATGGAAGGCATCATCTGGGAGGGGAGGGAGCGATAACAAGGTAACGGCATGGCAGGGGCCTGGGATGAAACAAGAGATGGGATACAAGCGGGTGCTGGAAGTCAAGTTTGTGGGATACATATCTGAGGCAGAAGTGTTCAAGGAACTTGAGCAGGTGTGGAAAACGAATAAGGCCGTAAAGAATTTGCATGGGGAAAGGGAGGCGGATGTTGTAAGCAAGGCGGAGGGCATGGCGTTCAAGGATATGGAGGGATTGGTAGTGGGCGGGGAGAGCAGAAACCCAAGCGGGTTGGAAACAGCACAAGACAGGACGCATGATGGAATGATACGTGAAGAAGATGGTGGAAGGATTTAGGCTCCATGTACAGCATTTGAGGAGGTTGAGGTGGGAGAGGGCTTTAACACGGACTGTTTGCAGGTGGGGTTTCCAGGTCAGGGAATGGTCGAGGGTAAGGCCTAGATATTTAAAGGTTCTGGCTGTGGGATAGGGCAGACATAGAGTGTAAGTTAAAGGTCGTGGTGTCGGAAAGACGGGGTGGTGTGATCTATGATGATTACCTCGGATTTGGTGGGGGGGAACAATGAGGAACCACTGGTTACACCAGGTGGAGAATTTGGAGAGATGGGACTGAAGGAGAATTGGGATCTGACGAGGGAAGGGGGCGAGGACAAGGAAGGCGGTACAGTCAGCATATTGCAGGAGATGGACAGGAGGCTGCGGTTGCGGCATGTCCACGGAGTATTTAAGGTAGAGGACAGTGGAGAGGATTGAGCACTGGGGCACCCCAGTGGAGGGGTAAAACAAACGGGAGTCAGAATTATTGATAGTGACATAGTATGGGCTGTGGGCAAGGAAGGATGCAATGATGTGGTCAAAATTAACAGAAAGGACTTAGAGTTGAAGTCTGAAAACGAGACCTGAATGCCATACATGGTCGTAGGGCTTCTCAATATCAAGGGAAACGAGGATAGCAGCAAGAGGGGAATTCGTTGAGACATAAAGGAGGTGGATGACGTGCAGGACTTGGTCATCAACAGAGAAGGATCGTCGGAAGCAACATTGGGAGAGGTGATGACGGAGATGTTGGTATATGCAGCGAGGATTGTTTCCAGGACCTTACTGAACACCGAGGTGAGGCTGATTGGATGATAGGATGAGGTTTCAGAGGGTGGCTTGCCAAGTTTTACAAAGATGAGGATAAGGGAGGTCTTCCACAGGTCAGGGAAGAAGCTAGTGTATAGGATGATGGTATAGAGGGAAGCAAGGGCTGTATGGACAGAATGGAGGTAGGCCTGAAGGTGGCTGTATGTCAGGCAGTCATGGCTGGGAGTGGTGTTGCGTTTTGTGCAGAGTGTCGATTTGATGTCATGGGCTGAGATCAGAGTATTGAGTTCTGTGGGGGGATGCTGTCCAAGTACTGAAAGCCAGGGGCAAGTGGCGAGATGGAGGTGTTGGTTCGCTTGTGGACGTCTGGGAAGAGGGAATAATCAAACCTGGGATTGTCAGGGATGGAAAAGGTATCAATGAGGTGGGTGGCGAAGTGGTTCACCTAACTGGCATTGTCTGGGAAAGGAAGGTCATTATGGAGGAATAGATAGTGGGGGCAGAGTGACTGCCAGGAAGGTGGTGGAAGGCTTGCCAGTACTTGGAGGAGTTGTGTGGGAGAGAGACGTTAAGACAGGTGCATGTCTGACTCCAGTCCCGGCGTCTTTTTGCATTCAAGAGGTTGCTCATGTAACGTAGGATTTGCTGGTTGTGATGGAGTATATCCCGGTCACGAGTCTGCACCAAAGAATGGTAGAGGTGATGGGATTCTTGGAGTAGGAGTACAGCCATTGGAGGAAGGGTGGTGTGGGTGGATCGTTTTAATAGGGATATGGGATTTGACGACGTCAGCAATGGTCTGCTGTAGGAAGGACGCGGCGTGGTCGATTTCGGCGGGGCTGTAGAGGGGCACGGGGTGGCTGGCGACCAAAGTGTCAGTCGAGTGACGGTAGGCATCCCAGTCAGCGGTGGCATAATCATGGACAATTTTAGGAGGGGGCTTGGGACAGGGAGCGCGAGCATGTCAGCCGCAGGGCTCAAGGGTAAGGAGCACAGGTGCATGGTCACTGAGAATAAGGTCGAGGACTTCCACCCGCAGGCGGCCCAGGAGGTTAGGAGGTGCGAGGACGACATTGGGGATGGTATTGCTCTGCAGGCAAGTGGGTTGCAGGAACGGAATGGTGTCGCCACAGAGCTGCGAGAGAAACTGACGCTACCGCCGGAGTTTTTTTGGCAGAATGGAAAGAAATGTTCAGGTCAGTGGCAACCACATAGGTCGAGTAGGATCGGTGTATATGAATAGGAAGTCATAGGAAAGCGGTACGGTGCTACTGGTGTACACGGTGGCGAGGGTGACTGTGAGGGAGGGGAGAAAGAGGCTGAGGATGAAATGTTCAGTGGGATCATTGAGGTGAGGTTGTGGCCGGACCAGGTGGTGGAGGAGGTGGCCGATCGCCACTCTGCCTCGAGAAAGGGGAGGGGGCCATGTATACTGTGAAGGGTGTAAGGAGTAGTGCTGATGGAGTGACGATGTTGAAGGAATGTTTCATTGAGAAGGAAGGCATCCATGCGGTGGAGGAAGAAGACGTGTGAAGAAGAGCTTATTGGGGGCTAGGATCAGATATTATGATAAAAGAGGGTGCCATTTGGAGCTGCGTGAGGGGGGGGAGAGCGGAAGGGGGTGACGGTAAATGGGTTAAGGGTGTGCTTTATACGAGGGTACCGTTACAGAAGAAGGTGAAGTGGGAGAAGGTGGCGATGGTATCAAGCTCTTTGTTAGAGGGTGTGGGGATGCTGAAAGGGGTGAATGTTCTGGAGGACCATGGTGACAAAGCGGATGAAATCCTCTATGGTAGGAGGAGGGCAGAAGGAATTCTTGGGGTGAATGTTGGAATTGATGGGACGAACGAGGACTTTCAGCTCAGGAGTGATGGGGGCAGGACAAGCCTGACATTTTTAGGAGTAGGTTGAGTGGGGGCCGCCACAGGTGTTGCAGATAGGGGGAGGCGATGTTGGGACATTCCTTGAGGAAGTGGGCCGACTTACAGTGAGAAAGGGTGGGGGGGGGGCGATACGGCACTTTTCAGTGAGATGATCGTTGTAAGCGAGACATCGCCCACAACTTTTGTGTCCCAGCCTCGTCGCCGCTTTTGTGTCTTGTTTCCGTCGTAGGTGTCGGTGGCCGAGCAGGAAGACCGACACAGGAATAAAGGTAGCACGCTTGTGCAGGTACGGAGGTGAGCAGCCAGCGGGACAGCAGAAACTAGAAACATTAGAGTAAATTAGAACGAGATATATATTGCCCAGAATTTATACAATACTTAACTTTTACATAGTTCTGTACTGCAGAATGCTGATACATAGTTGAGCTAGAGACCTGCCTAGTGCCTATCCGATAGCAAAGTCTTCACTGGTGCCTATCTGATTCCGAAGATCTTAACTGGTTCCTATCTCAGTCCCAAGTGAACGATGTCGTTCAGTCGTGGCCACGAGCGGAGTTGTAACAGAGGGCGCTCGTGGCTGACATAAGAACGCCGCGCCGTGCGTGCATGGCGGCGCGCGGCGAAAGTAGGTGGCGCGCACTTTGGACTTGTGCGACACCACACCCCTCCCCCCAAACCGTCGCGCCGTCGTGGCGTAGGGCTGAGGGCCACGGCGACAGCACTGGGAGGAGGGCCTGGGCGGGGGCGTTACTGGTGGGACGGGCGTCGTAGCTGAGGCTGGGATCGAGACGCCGTCCGCGCCCCAGTATACACCTTACGATCCGCCGAGAAACCCGCCAAAACCAGTGGAAGGGCGCCCGCCTCCGCCCAGAGGGAGCAGGTCATCTTCTTTTGAGGTACGTGGCCCAGGCGGCGGGGGCACGCACGGTCCCGGAGTTCCTCTCGGTGATGCTGTCATCTGCGGCGGCGACAGCGGCGGCGACGACTGCGTCGGAGGTGCGTTGACGTACATAGGGATCTCGTAGTCCAGGGACGAACGATGTGGCTGTGCTCCCTGGCGGTGAACTGGGTCTGGAATCAAGAAACCCGAGACAGGATCGCGCGGCCTGTGCAGGCGCAATTGGTTTGCGTGGCGCCGCAGCTCCGACCCTGTGGAAGAACGTACAACATACATATTGCGACCAAGCACACGCTGAATGGTGCCCGGCATCCATGTCTTCTTGTTGCCAGCAAACACCCTGTACAGCACCGGCGTAGAAACCTGAAAACGCGTAGCGCCATACGAACCGACTCAGTGCGTGGGAGGCTGCAGCAGGTGAAGGAGAGTGCGGTGACCGCGGCCGTGTAGCAGCTCGGCAGGAGACGGGCCGTCACGTGGCCTGCACCGATACGTAGACAGGAAAATTTGAAGAGCTTGCTGCCTGGAGTGCTGGCCTTTCATCTTTTCCATGTGAGACTTGAATGTTCGTACGAAACGTTCTGCTTCACCATTGGACTGAGGGTGAAAAGGTGCGGTGGTTATATGCTGAATGCCATTCACACGACAAAACTGTTGAAATTCCGCACTAACAAACTGAGGTCCATTGTCACTGACGATAGTTTCAGGCAAACCTTCGATGCAAAACATTGATGTTAAGGCACTGATTGTACTAGACGCCGTCGTTGAATTCATGGCAATCACAAAAGGAAACTTGCTGAAAGCGTCTACAACAATTAACCATCGCATATTCCAGAAAGGTCCGGCAAAGTCAATGTGTAAACGTTGCCATGGTCCCTTGGGGCGTGGCCAGTCTGAGAAACGTTGCGGAGGAGCCGCCTGATGCTCCGCACAAACAGTACACTGTGACGTCATGCTCTCTATCTGAGCGTCCATACCAACCCAGGTACAATGACGTCTGGCCAGTTGCTTTGTCCTAACAATACCCCAATGTCCTTGATGCAGGAGACGTAACACTTCACGTTGCAGGGAACGAGGAACAATCACTCTTGTTTGGTCGTTGTAACAACAGAACACCCTGACTTAAAGATAATGCGTGACGTTGTGCAAAATAACGTCGAACCAGAGGCCGCTCAATGTCTTTGGCTCTGGCAGGCCAACCAAAGCGAACAAAACGTGCTACCACACTTAAGTCTGCATCCGCAGCTGTTTCCTGTGCAACCCGACGAGAGTTCAAAGGGAAATCTGTAACAGCGGAAGCATCTCTGGAGTCTATCTGACAACATGCCATTTCCGAAGATTCAAACGACACATCCTGGCCAACCGGAAGTCGGGAAAGTGTGTACGCGTTGGCGTGTTTAGTGGTAGGTCGGTACAAAATCTCATACTGATAATTTGAAAAAATCAAGGACCATCTCTGAAGCTTTTGTGCTGTTTGTGGTGGAATTGGCTTTGTGGGTGAGAACAACGACGTGAGAGGCTTGTGGTCAGTCAACAAATAGAATTTTCTGCCATAGAGATAATGATGAAACTTTGTGATGCCGTAAATGATTGCTAAGGCCTCCTTTTCTATCTGACTGTAATTCTGTTGCGTCGGCGTCAGTAGCTTGGATGCAAAGGCAATAGGACGATCGTGACATCCAATACGATGCGACAATACTGCACCCAGACCGTACGACGAGGCATCAACTGCTAACACTACAGGCTTCTGTGGGTCAAAGGGAATCAAACATGCATCACTGAGTAGTGCAGACTTCAGTTTGTCAAATGCAACCTGACAATCTTTAGACCATACAAAAGGAACATTCTTCCTACGTAAGTGATGCAGTGGAGCAGCAATCTGAGAGGCATTGGGGATAAATCTGAAATAATAGTTAAGCTTTCCCATTACTGCTTGCAATTCATGCACATTTTTAGGAGGAGGCAAGTCTTTGATTGCTCTAAGATGTGACTGTAAGGGAAGAATTCCTTGGGTATTAATCACATGGCCTAGGTACTCTATTTCAGTTTGAAAAAACGAACACTTTGTTTTATTACAACGTAGACCTGCTGCAGTCAACACTTTGAAAAGGCACTCCAGGTTTGCTAAATGTTCTTCAACTGTACGTCCGTCTCGACAGGTGCGCGAATGGGGGCAACGTCTAATACAGCTTGTTTGCTGCGCATGCGCGGGTCGCATAGTGAATTAAGCGGCGCATACTCGGCACACAGCGGATTAATATCACTGTCACTAGATGGCACTACCGCCAGAGCGGCGTCCGCGCAATGCGAGGCTGCTGCACTAAAATTACTTTGAGTAGCTACCAGTGGCGGCTGCTCCTTAAGGACTCTGGGGCGGCGCCCTCCCAAAAATATCCAACACGGAATACGTACCAATCGTTAATCACAAATCGACTCCAATAATTTTCGTGTAGCAGCAGCCCGTATAAGTGAATGATCAATGTTTTTAGTCTAGGTAGTCTGCTAGCCATGGTCAGCGAATGTTTTCAGAATGGGCTGACTGTCGGACTCTACACGATCCGTCCGCGCTGTGTAAAGGCTGGCAATGGGCGCTTGCCGTGCGTGGGGGTACTGGGGGTTAGGTGAGGGTAGTGTGCTGAGCCGGGCCGCTTAGGACGGCGTCCACGCCAAGGGCGCCAAATATACAAAGGCGCACCGCCACCGGTCAGGCAGACAGGCACGCCAGGCAGTGTCTTCGCGGAACTTAACAGGTGCAGTGCGTGTGATACTAGTGTCGTTGTTGTGAAGGTGCGTGTTATTGCCTAACTGTTTTTCTAGTTTCCTATTTAGGATGAATAATATAAATAGCGTAAACTACATTTTAACATTTGGTAGTCAAAAATTGACTTTTGAAGGAAAGTTGGAATTAAAAAGGTTACGACCACTAAAGACCTGATTTGAACATTGTACAGACACAAAATGCGTGCAAAAGCAAAAGTAGTTTCACTAGGAAATGTAATCCTGCTTTATATAAACATGCAGACTGGCTTTGTGGATGTGAAATAAGAAATGCTTTCTTCTGCTACACGTGTCTGGTAATGAATGTTGCGGAACATCCTTGGACCACAGATGGGGTAACAGACATTAAACATTTAGCCGATAAAGTTAAAAAACATAAATTAAGTGAACTTCACATAAATAGTAACATCGAATTCGTTATGCTTGGCAAAGTCGATATTAGATGCCAGCTGGATACAGCTTATTGACTGAGGATTAAGAAATTTAATGAAGATGTTTCTAAGAATCGTTACATCCTTAGCAAGTTGATCGACTGTATAAAGTTCTGTGGGAAATTTGAACTTGCACTGAGGGGACATGACGAAACGGATGCTTCAGATAATCCTGGTACTTTTCGGGGTTTGGTCAATCTCATGGCAGAACTAGATTCCACTTTGAAGGGACATATTGAAAAAAAACAATAATCGTGTTTTTTTTTTTTTTTTGGGGGGGGGGGGGGCTTTCCAAAACAATTCAAAACGAACTGCTGGACTCTATGTATACTGTGTGCCATCAGTTAATTTCCAAAGAAATGTCAGAAACAGATTATGTCGCTATTGAAGTTGATGAAACGACAGATTGTGCTACCTTGTCTCAACTAGTATTTATTATTCGATACGAATTAAAGGGGGAAAGTATATGAAAGGTTCATAAATTTCGTAACACCCAAAGATCACACAGCTGATGCAATAAGTACTGAAGTGTTCAACGAGCTTAAAAAACTAAAGATTGACGACTCTCCAGAAAAATTGATAGCTCAGAGTTATGACGGAGCTTCGGTTATGAGTGGCAGGCACACTGGGGTGCAGGCAAGAGTGAAAGCAGTGTATGAGGGAGCAAATTTTGTACACTGTTATGCCCACAAACTCAATCTAATTGTAGAGCGCTGTGCAACACAGCACGAAGAATGAAAATATTTTTTAGCAATTTACAGGGATTCTTTACTTTCTTCTCAAAGTCAGTGAAAAGGACTGCCGTACT
The DNA here is from genome assembly GCA_026315105.1 of Locusta migratoria. NCBI lineage: Eukaryota > Metazoa > Arthropoda > Insecta > Orthoptera > Acrididae > Locusta > Locusta migratoria. The sequence goes on from CM048755.1 coordinate 688,603,901, forward strand.
GGATAATATTGTGAAGAAATTTCTTCCAAGAAATGCTGACACAAAATGGAATTTTAAAACGCGAATTGTGAACACCGCATTTAAGTACAAGAAAGAAATAGCTGAATGCCTTGGGTTAATTGAGGATGATGTCAGCAATGATTATTCAACAACTAGGAAAGCAGTTGGACTTGGCGAACTTATAATCGACCAACAGTTTCTCTTTTGGCTTGAGTTTTTCAATAAGTTCTTGCCACACTGCGATATTTTATTTAATCAGCTGCAATGTAGAGATGTTGATAGTGCGAAAGCTCTTAAAAATGTCTCCGATTTCAAGTCAGCTATACAACTGACGAGAAACTCTCTTGATGTTGATCATAACTGGGAAACTGGGGATGGAAATGAAGAGGTCACCGACCCAAAGCGATTCCGTTTTTTAGACTGTCGTAAAACTGTTGCAAAGGAAGTTTGTGACCTTGTTATGGCTAACATTGATGAGCGTTTCGCATTTATCAATCACTTGTCAGCATCTGTATTATTGCAACCCAATTTGTTTCCAAAACATAAGCTGCTATTCCCTGAATAAGAATTTCAGACCACAGTTAAAATATTTCACTTAAACGGAAATGAACTGCAACAGGAATTGACAGTCATATACAGTAGAAATGATTTCCAAACAGCAAACGAAGCTTTAACACTTCTCAATTGTATATACGAGAATAATTTAGAAACTGTGCTACCGGAATCAGTGAAACTCATGCGTATCATTTGCACAATACCAATGACAACAGCGGAAAGTGAGAGGTGTTTTTCTACACTCAAAATAATCAAGGCTTTCACCAGAAACACAATGAAAACGGAGAGACTTAGTGTGTTAGCTATGTGCTCTATAGAAAAAAAAACACTTTTAAATGTGCATAATTTTAATGAACTTGTGATTGACCATTTTGCTGAAGGGAAGGAGAGAAGACTGGACTTCGTCTACAAACATATTAATTAAGGTAAGAACGCTAATTTGATTTTATTTCATACCAATGGTAGGCAATGAAAACCTCGTGACTACATTTGTTGGTGACAGTCTTCTAATTTCAGTAACATATTATGTTTGTCGCTGATGAAGCATTTGTGTTCTCTGAACACTTACTTATATAGTGACTCACACAACGAATTTACTTCTTACCACTTAACATTACTTTAAGGTACAGTTTTGGGTCTCTTGTGAAATCTAATAAAATGGAGTTAAGAGGTTTTCATTGCCTGCAGAAAATATTAAAAACTACAAATTTTGCGTAAATTTGTTCTTATTTTAGTATAGGAGGAAAAAGTCGTGTTAGATGAAGGGTTAAATTACGTAACTAGCTAATAAAATTAATGCTATATTCTCCCCGTTCAAGAAATGTTCTGAAGGGACAAAATGTCGTGTACAATTGAAGAGACATGCCGCCCCTCCTAATAAATAGCCCACCAGCCGCCACTGGTAGCTACATCAAATCTACTGTCACTACCTACACAGTACTGGGCACTATTACAATGAGAAGTTGTAGAAGGCACTAGGTTCACTACAGGATTGCACTGTACATAGTCATTTTGCTTGTCCCGAACCCTTTTCCGTTGCACAGATTTACGCGCTCGACGACGCTTGCTATGTGGCTCACTATATAGTTTTGCAGTGTGCGCAGAAAAATTGTCTTGCATTTGAGAGTCAATAGAAGCACTGTCTAAGTTCACACCATGTATAACATTTACAGAATGAATTGTTCTCGCACTCTGCGAATCAATGTTCCGAAAGGCACCCTTCTTGCAATTTTTATTTTGCATACACACTGTTTGTACGTGTCCTGATTTGCCACATTGATAACAGGTCGCGTTGCGATTAGGGCATTGTGCACGCTTATGGCGAGATACACACTGAGGGCAAGATTTACGAACATTTATCTGAAATGAGCATTGGCGCCCGGTATTCCAAGTACTTTGTCTAACACGACGGGGCGACCTTTGTGTCCCACTTTTACACTGGCTACTGTTCACTGTCTGTTCAGCACGGCCTGTACTATTGTAAGAATCACTAGTGCTACACTGAGAACTACGGCTAGGAAAGCGTCCGTTGCTGCGCACTGAATTAACACTGTGGCTTTGCATTTCTACATCTGCTAAGTCAAAAGTATCATGCGCTTCTATAAGCTGCAGTACACTGTCTAATGAGGGATCAGACTGTTTCAGAATTGCTGCCCTAATTCTGGGGTCCTGAATGTTCTGCGTAATTGCATCTCGCAACATCACGTCACTATAAGAAAGTCCACAAGAGCAAGTAAAGTTACATTTGCGGGTTAAGCCCTTCAATTCCGTAATCCACTCTTGGTGTGACTGCTCAGGTAATTTTTTTAGTCTGAAAAAGCGGTACCGTGCCGCAGCTATGAGAACTTTTCTCTCATAATGAGCATTTAGTGCATCTACTATTGCATCAAAGTCTACATCACGAGGAGATGCGTGGGGGAAAAGTTTCTGCAGTAACACGAAAGTCTGGGTGCCAACTATGGTGAGAAAGAAATGTTTGACTGTCAGACCTGTTAGTTGATGAGCCGCGACGAGTTCTTGAAACTGTGCAAAGTAGTTGCTCCATTCTTCCTCACGTTCGTCGTGCTGGCGAAAGGTAGGAAGTGGTGCGGCGGCAGATGTGGGCGGCTGTTGTTGTTGGTTAGCTGTCTGCACCGTCAACTGCGACAACGCGTGCAGTAGTTGCTTGATTTGCGCCGTCTGTAACTGAATAATTTCCATTAAGTTTGGGTTCTGGTTAGCGGCCATGCTTACCAATTAGGCGCCGTGCATACAAGTAAATTATAACAAAACACAAATGCAATATGAAAGAGGACGCTCTGCAACAAAAACGTCCACAAAACACATAACGAAATGTTCCACCAAAAATCTTATAATAAGGGTGGGTGGGCGGGAGCAATTTCTGCGTGCTCCAACTACTGCTGTCTGGCTGCTGCAAGCGGGCTGGTCCACGGTTCTTCTATCACTCCTCGTCGCAACTTTTGTGTCCCAGCCTCGTCGCTGCTTTTGTGTCTTGTTTCCGTCGTAGGTGTCGGTGGCCGAGTAGGAATACCGACACAGGAATAAAGGTAGCACGCTTGTGCAGGTACGGAGGTGAGCAGCCAGTGGGACAGCAGAAACTAGAAACACTAGCGTAAATTAGAACGAGATATATATTGCACAGAATTTATACAATACTTAACTTTTACATAGTTCTGTACTGCAGAATGCTGATACATAGTTGAGCTAGAGGCCTGCCTAGTACCTATCCGATAGCCAAGTCTTCACTGGTGCCTATCTGAATCCGAAGGTCTTAACTGGTTCCTATCTCAGTCCCAAGTGAACGACATCGTTCAGTGGTGGCCACAAGCGGAGTTGTAGCAGAGGGTGCTCGTGGCTGACGTCGCAAGAACGCCGCGCCGTGCGTGCATGGCGGCGCGCGGCGAAAGTAGGTGGCACGCACTGTGGTCTTGTGTGACACCACAACAACTATAGGACTGGGGAGGGGAATGGGAGGGATCCACCTTGTAGCGGCGGCCGTATATGTAGACCCCCTCTGTGAGGAGGCGGTTGATGGAGGATGCGGACTTTTTGAAGATCCTCATCAAAAAGTTGGAGCCAGACGTGTTTTGGATCTGTTTGGTGGATCGATGGAGATTTCAGGTTGGGAATTGAGTTGCCCCAACACCTCACCCTCTATGATCACCAGGCTGAGCTTGGCGATCACGGCAGTGATGTTGGGTGGTCGGCGGGGAGCTTGGGTTTGGGGATGGCAGAGGAGGTGATGTATGGGGTGAGTGAGGCATGGGGTCCAAACTGGACCTGAGGGATTCGGCGGAGAAGGTCAGTGTGGAAGGTGACTGACAAACACTTGACAAGGCCGGAGTCCTTGCAGGGGATGAGCTGGAGGATGGGGGCAGACGGTAAGTATTTATGGATTTAGAGGGATAGGGTGCGGTTGTTGAGGAATTTTGGGTCAGGGCAAGAGAGGATGTAGGTGTAGACTTGAAGGGCGGTAGCGAGGGAGGGCATGAGGGTGGTATCCGTGACTACGGAGGGGATAGACGAGGGAGCAGAGGCTGTGATGGAGGGGGCTTTTTTGGAGACGACTTGGAAGGCCTCCGCACTGGTATGTTTGAAAGAGGCTTTCTTGGTGGTGCGGGACATTGAAGGAGCAGGGAGGGGTAGAGGAATGGTGGTGATGGTAAGGTGGAGGGGAGCAGGGGGACCTGTGTCTGGTGTTTCAGGCTCGGAGAAGATGATGACACGATCACTGTGGCACGTCTATGTTAGATTCTGGTGGCAGGGAGAGGGAGGGGGGTGGAGGAAGTTTTGGGAGTACGTTACTGGTGGAGGAGGAGGCGGCGGGAAGTAGGAGGGAAGGTTGATGGGCGGCGGCGGCTGAGGAGGCAGTGGTGGCGGAGAGGAGGACAGAGAGTGGAACAGGTGACTGAGGGAGGGAGAGGCTCCATGTTGTGGTGGTGGGAGCCTGTGACGGAATGGTGTATAACACTGCCATGGTCGTAGAGGTGATGTTCGGGGTGGTGGACATTGTGGAAGGAAGGGAAGAGGGGGTGGAGGGTCGCTGGAGGAGCTTACATTCTGATGGATGCGATGATCTCGAAGTGGCCCCGGGGCAGCGCCGAACGCAGAGCTGCGACATCCAGTGGCAGCGGCGTTCGGTCAGCATCGGCTGGAACAACGGCGGTAGTGGTCCATCGAACCAGGAACCCAGTAAGACGGCATCTGAAACCTGAAACAACGTAGCGTCTAAGAAGGAGGATAATACTGTTGCCTAGTACCAGGCGAGAAGGATGATGAAATATTGTCACGCTTAAAACTGCAGGTGGGCCGGAATTCGAAGGCTGGTCATTAACAGAGTACAACACTATCTAGAACAGGTTTATTGTTAACATAAGCATACACTCACTACAGACTGACTCTTGCTTGGAGTGCTCCACTATTTACACATAGAAACAATTTTCTGGGACTTACAAGTATATCAATTATAAGAAATATGTAGAACATTATAGAAATAGTATATACAAAGAAATCATTTTTTTTCTGCCCATGCGAGCACAGTGACACGTCATGCTAACCATTGCACCACATTTTTTTAAATTACTTTTTATTTTATTTTATTTTATTATTTTATTTATTTTTTTATTATTATTTTTTTCTGTCCTCCCAGTTCCCCTTCTAGCCCGGCCTTACTCTCACCAGTGTACGCCTTCATCGGTGAGCTTCTGTTGCTTTAATCAGTTGATCCGCAGAGGTAATAATGTGGAGGAATAGTGTAAAATGAAATTATTGCTTCTCTTCCAAAATGAAAACAAATAGCCTCTCTGCGATACTGAATTTTACATTCGGCAATCAAATGTTGAAAATAATGCTTATATACAATCTTCTACACTAATTGGTGTTTTGTCTTTATCTTGAAGCATCTTCAGTTGCTGCAGTATTGCGAATCAGGTGTAAGTTCTTCTATAAAAATCTTAATAGTGTTATACTCATTCCTTTGTTAAGTTTTCGACCTCCTTGTGAATGAGCACTAGGGAAACTTAATAGAAGCTTCTACGTTAGTAACATACTTGGAAAACAAAATAAAATGTGAAACAAAAAGTGGTTACCTCTTTAACCAAATAACTCGTCAGTCGTCACCTTTTTTCATCTGGTAGTTCTGTCGAAATAAAATGGTGATTTCTGTTTGTTTTCTTTGTACAGCAAGACACCGGTGTATCTATTTATCCTATTCCTTCTATTTCGAAAATAATGTCAAGCATATTTCCGAAATTCTTCTTCACGTTGGGGTATTGTTTCATTTTCCACCGCGTAATTTTCATATACGACTCAAAACTGAGTAGATCGTCTTCATTGTGTTGGTTTACGTTGTATGCCACATAGTGCCCTATCACCCACATTATTGTGTTGTTTTTGGATGCTGGGTAGAACCTCGTGTCTGGCCACAGTAGTATTTCTGTGGTGAAGTTACCAGCTATGCTTCTATTTAGCAGAGCTAACCGTTGTTAATCAAATGTTTCAAATGTTTGTATAGCTTATGGGACTTAACAACGGGGTCATCAGTCCCTAAACTTACAAACTACTTACGAACTAGGACGGCACAAATATCCATGCCCGAGGGGGATTCGAACCCCCGACCACAGTGGCCGTGCAGACCGTGACTGAAGCGCCTCAGTCCCCGCGGCCACCGCGGCCGGCTTGTTAATCCCACTTCCAGTTGTTGAGGTGGCCGCCACAGGTGAATCTGTCCACCAGGCTACATCGGACACATTTATCGCTATTATTTACTCCGATTCTGTGTAATCGTTGGTGGCTATGACATTGTTAACCACTTTGTACCAAACGGCTGTAACTTCTGGATCGGTAAGCTCAGGTTATCCCCAACTCTTTTCCATTGGACACTGGGATGTTTGAGTTCAATTGGGTTTCGGGTCGCGATTTGATTCAATGTTTCTAAGATCCTCTTGGTCGATATCACTGTCTGGTTCAGTAAGTTGTCCCCAATGTAACTGAGTTCTAGATAAAAGTGTCTGACATGTTTTAACTTAAAATTTATTTTTCGGACATCGGTGGGTGGGCGAAGGTTATCGGGTCACACTGCTTGGAAAAGCCAACTAGTTACACTACGAGGCTCCTTTTTTAGTAGTGTAGCGGTTCTTTTGATGTAAACGGCTGTGCACCGACTATCCATGTCAGGTAGGTTTAGGCCTCCAGCCTGTCGTGGCAAGCACATCGTACTGTGTTCCACTCGAAACATGCTCCCTTTCCAAATGAAACCATTGGCCACACTCATGATCTTCTTTGCCTGCAGTTTGGGAACAGGAAAAATTTGCGCCGTGTAGCAGGCTTTGCTGAAGATGTATGTCTCCAGAAGTCTAATGTGTTGGAGGGGATACAAGGACCGCCAGTTATTCTCATACACAGCTGTGTCTCATTTTATGGAAGTGGCTCAGCGTCCATGTTTTCTATCTGCTGAGGCACTTCAAATGTTCAAATGTTTGTAAATCTATAGGACCAAACTGCGTGGTCATCAGTCCGTAGCTTACAATCTACTTAAACCTAGGTAAACTAACCTAAGGACAAACACACACACCCATGTCCCAGGGAGGACTCGAACCTCCACGGCGAGCAACCGCGCGCTCCGCAGCGAGACCCTTTAGACCGCTCGGCTACTCCACCACGGCTGAGGCACTTCATTTCTTTGAAGTTTCTCTTTAGAAGCTGTATATTCGGTATCGTTATCAGATGACTTATCTACTTCATCAAGTTGTCGTTTATTACTTTGAATATGACGATCAGTGTTAAATGACACAGACTGTTTTGCAGAAGGCAGTATAGGAAACTCCTCGCGCTCAGCCGATTCGGAGGTGAAGCAGGATCAGGTATTATGGGAACGACCGGGTCCACCACAACGACATTGCTGAATGTGAGCCTGTGTCGTTGCCGCAAATTATTTTTCAAAATAACCACTTTACGTGGGCAGTCCTGTTTGAAATGATCACTTTGATTGCAGATGTCACATGTTAATTCCTGTCCAGAATACGAAACCCGAGCCCTGTAACCACAAACCATTATGTGAGATAGTATGTTGGCCTTCACGTGCATCTCCTCAGAGCTAATTCCGCTATATCATTGGAGCCTGAGTTGCCAGGACCACATTTCATTACGAACATATTTCGATAAAACTTCACTGAGAAAGCAATTCTCAACCTCAGGTGGTAGATTGAATACTCGCAAATTTGTGAACTGAACGTCAGCGTAAGAAATAAGTACGGTACTTACTCGTCCATCATGGTGCAGGAATCGTATCTCACTTCCAAACTTCAGCAGCAGGCGCTCCATGACGACTGGATTCAGTAGTTTTACGTAGAAGCAGTAATCTTCCAAATCGTAATAGCAGTGTGACACTGTTCGAAAGTTATGCCGAGAACATCAGTGAGCCAGTCATGAATTTCGAAGGACGTCAGTTGTACCGCTCGTGTTGACTTGTCGAACTAGAATTTTACAGTATTCTTCCTGGGTACGGTACGTGACACATTGCAATTAACCCAGCGAGGCTAACCGCAAATAAATTACACTAAGCACGGATACACAATGAATAGAAGCTCGCACACGAACGCTCACAAACAGTAAACAGAAACTAGTAAACACCGCTAGCCGCGCGCAGCTACAAACAGGTCGTTACCGCACCGCGTCTCAACCGGAACTGATACACGTGCCGTCGGAATATTCGTGGCATTGCTCCCCTTCCTGAAAGGACAGCAACCCGCTGTTAGGTTCCCTTTGCAGCCAGCTGCAGTGTCCTGGAGCTTGTCATGGGTCCTCTGTACGACAGCTCCGGAGAATCCTTCCATTCTGCCTGAACGCCTTCCTTGCGGTGACGATGACCAGCACGAGAGCCTCCGGTCGTGGCTTCATTACCATAACGGTCTTCAGAGTCCTTGAACAAGAGTCCGTTTCTATTTGTCCTTTGGCATCGTGGTAATGCTTCATACGGAGGACGTCCACGAAGTCTCTTTGTTTTTATCGTTTTGAGGAGGGCTTATAATCGACGACTTCGTATGTGGCATCTGACAGGCGGCATATGACACGATACGGACCAAAGTATTGCTTCAGTAACTTATCCGATAGCCCAATGTAGGGTACAGGTGTAAAAATCCATACTAGATCTCCTGGGACGTACATAAGAGGTCGATTCTTGTCGTTATACCACTGGCGGTCCTTCTCCTAGATGCCCAGTGTCCGTATGCGAGCCAGCTGTCTTGCTTCTTCGACCCTGTTGATAAGCTGTTTCACATAGTCATCCTGAATGTCGTCTGATTGGAACAAGAACAGCGTATCGATTGCCGTCTCAGCTTCACGACCACGGAGGAGGAAAAACGGCGTGAAGCCTGTAGTGTCTTGCCTTCCTGTATTATAAGGAAATGTCACGACTGGAAAGTGCTCAGCATCGACGTACATCGACAGCATATCTGCTAACGTCTTGTTAAAACATTCGGTAAGACCATTTGTGTGAGGATGGTAGGCAGTTGTGATTCTATGGACAATGTCGCATTGCATCTGATATTAGATTTGGCATGAATACTTTTCCTCGATCGGATATCATTACACATGGTGCACCATAGTTCAAAATAATGTTTTCTACTAGGAATTTTGCGATTTCTGGAGCTTTTGTAGTAGGTAAAGGTTTGGTGACAGTGTAGCGGGTGAGGTAGTCAGTGCAGAATATTATCTATCAGTTACTGGTTGTCGACATCAGGAGTTTACCTAAAAGATCGATTCCAATCCGACCAGTAGTCATTTGTGGCCTAGTGGATCGTAGCTGCTCTTATACAATGTCCAGTTTATAAGTTGAAACTCTCCATTGGTCGGTTCTCCTTTCTCCAATGCCTCTGTGGTTTGTAATAATGTTGGAGCTTCCCTCTGTTCAGCTGTAATGTCACCTAACTCAGTGCTGTTGTGTTCCACTAATGGGTTTCTCGAAAGGCAGTCGGCGTCCTTGTGTTTGCGCCCGGTTTTGAATATCACTGTGACATCATACTCTTGGAGTCTTAGTGCCCATCTTGCTAGTCGACCTGATGGATCCTTCAAACTGGTCAGCCAACATAAAGAATGGTAGTCTGTCACGACGGTTAGTGTTTTACAGAATAAATACGGCCGGAACTTGTTGATAGCCAAGATAACGGCATTCCTTCTCGTTTGCAGAGTAGTTTACCTAGGACTTTGACAGAATTCTTGATGCATAGGCTATCAACTTTTCAGCACCTTCCTGAATTTGTACAAGCACTGCACCAATCTCATAACCGCCAGCGTCTGTGTGAATTTCGGTTTCTGCATTTTCGTCGTATAAGGCTAGATCTGGCGCGAAAGTTATAGCCTCCTTAAGTGCCCAGAAAACTTTTATTTCGTCTCATGCCAGTAAAACTTGGCGTCTTCCTGCAGAAGTTATTGCAATGGATGTGCCTTGTTACAAAAACCTTTTATGAAACGATGGTAGAATGAGCAGAGCCTGAGGGAACTTCTCACAACACGGACGTGCAGAGGAGTTGGAAATTCTACGACTGGGCTTAATTTATCTGGATCAGGACGCAAATCATCTCCGTTCACTAGGTGCCCCAGGATTTTTATCTCTTTGGTGACTAAGAGGCACTTCTTTGGGCTGAGGCGGACTCCTGCTGTCTGAAAACACATCAACACAGTTTACAGGCGGCTTAAATATTTTTCAAATGTCTTGAGAACACGACAACGTCATCTAGATAACAAAGACATGTCGTCCAATTAAGATGTCAAAGTAAGTTGTCTATCATGCATTCGAATGTGCCTGGGGCATTACATACTCCAAAAGGCATGATCTTGAATTCATAGAGGTCATCAGGTGTCATGAAAGCAGTCTTCTCCCTGTCAGCTTCGTCAACTTCGATTTGCCAGTAACCTGTCTACATGTCCATGGTTGAAAAGTATGTAGCTCCTTTCAAACAGTATAAGGTATCGTCAATGCGCGGCATCTTTCTTTGTGATTTTGTTCAGCCGCCAATAGTCGACACAAAAACTCCACGTGCCATTATTCTTCTTCACGAGAACCACCGGAGACGTCCAGGGACTCACGGAAGGTTGAATAATGTCATCGTGCAACATCTTCTCCACTTCCTCCCGAATTATCCGTCTTTCAGCTGGCGACACGCTATACGAACTCTGGCTAATTAGTGGATGATCCCCAGTATTGCTACGGTGTTTTATCGTTGGCCGTTTCATCTGGCACTTCTCCTGCCTGGACTGAAATACACCTGAAAATTGGTGTAGTATGGTTAACACCTGCTGACGTTGTTCCTGCGTCAGACTAGGCCCTATATGCAATGCCATAGTAGTTTCCTCTGGTGCATTGTCGACAGTAACAGCAGAGCATGAGACTTCGTTAATGACATTGAGCTCACCATCCTGGACTGATTTGGCTGCTCCAATACACATTCCAAACCAGCTCAGCGCGCTAGGTGAATTACGTTCTCGGCGCCCCATTAAAAATATCGTAGCAATATAAAAGATCAATGTAAAATACGTAGAACACCTTTTTTTATTTAAATAATTAATCGTAACATACACACTAAATAAACATTTTTTCCATTAAAAATCGTCAGTCACACATCACACACTTTTATAAAGCAATGTTACTTTTTAAACGTTTCTTTATTCTGTCTTTAAAAAATTCTGGTTTATAGTTTATAATAAGTGGCTTGATTATAACCTTGATTATACGAAAAGAGTATTAGAATCACATAAGTTTGGGGTATCTAATACCACGTGTTGTGTCAGTATTTGTTTATGTGTATGTAGACGAGCTGAAGATCTTTTCGTCATGTAAAACGATGGTTGAGTAGCTTAGCTCCTAGGAAAGTCATTAATAGCTATGGAGATGACTATTTTTATAACAAAAAACACCGTGGAAGCTCTTCACAAAATGAACAATCAAAGACTACCGTCGTCAACTAACGTCAAAAATGTAACTTATGGTGTTTTTTTTTTTTTTTTTTTTTTTTTTTTTTTTTTTTTTTTTTTTTTTTTTTTATCGAAACTGTCATTATTAACAACCTTCTAAAAATAGAGAAAATTACGAGTAAACAAAACTACATGCACTTTTCGTAAAAATTACCATTACATATTAAAATTGTGTACGTATTCGTACACAAAAAAAAAAAAAAAATAAAATAAAAAATAAAAAAAAAATAAAAGACCTTTCATGACAGGATTCGAACTACCAAACAAAGGCGATAACGCTACCAACTGAACTACAGCGACAGATGATCGAAATCATTTAATTACTGGTACTTGCTCTTGCTTGCAAAATTTCAAGGTCTATTTTCTCGAGAATTTTTGAGCATTGCGTCGAATGGCTTTGGCTGATTGTTATTGGAGTTCTGAACTTCACGTACCATAAATACCAAAAAATTATAAAATCCGATACCCATGTGGTCTACTTGTCAGTTCGATATGAAAAGGAAGAGAAAGAAAATGAAAGAAAATTGCGAACATACTATCACCTAGAAACTACATCAAGTACATTGCTACATTGTTTTGCGCAGCTGTGGCTATCTGGAGTGAAAGGAAAGTTAGAAAAAGGTATGTCGTCTCAGGTAAACATTTATTGTAAAGCCAACGGATCTATTAAATTTTTGTTTGTTATTTGCGTGAATAAAGATTAGATTGTTTAAAGAGTGTGGAACATGCGAGAAAAATAGATAGTTACCTACATTCTGTCCATCTGCGTCTCATCCTCTTCCTCTGTCATTTTTCCCCCCTCTATCAACCTCCCCTTCTCCCTCCTGCTTCCTCTATCCATCTCATTTACATCCTTCTGTCTTACTCTCATTGACCATCTCATCCTCTCCTACCTATCACTGTCCATTCCATCTTTCCCTCATCGTAGCTACTCGAAATTACGAAATTAAGTACCGTACGTATAAGGAACCTCGAATTTTGTTGTATAAATGACAAGTGACCAGAAAGTTACTATTATAGAAAAGTAAGCGAAATAACGAAACCAATAAGCAACGCTATTTACAGAGTTCGTTACTACGATGGTTTCATTTTCATTGCTTACGATTTTATCGACCTAGAAGATGTCGCACTGGATCAGCTCGGTATGTGTGTGATACTGCAGATGAACCAATTGAGCATGAATGTCCCTAGAGTGCGATTTCGTGAAACGCTTTTACTTTCGAGTGTCATTTCTACCACGGCACCTGATCGGTACGCATGGTAGAAGTTGGTAGCACTTCAATTTTCGAAGTTGTCTTATGACATTTGAAAATTTTCCTCTTGTTGCACACCAGCTGTGTAGCGGAAGTATAGAGATAAATTTTTCCAAGTCTTGGTTGCTGCAGAAACATTGCGGTGTGTCGACAGAACGGGGAAGGGGAACAGCAGCTACTTTACGTCATACTTACTGGGTCAAGCTGACAGGAATGGACGCACACGCGCCGGACTGAATAGTACGCATCAACGGAAGTTAAATGGAACAGTACGAGCTTGCAGTATCACGTCACTTCGTTACGTCAGGAAACAATGCCTAAGTCTAACGCAACAACGCGTATTCGGAGCCTTCTGGAACCACTAGCTAACCTGTTGAGTGAACACGGCAAGATGTAAAACGCCGAAACATTCATTTGACAGGGCCGATGCGGTCATGACAGAGCACGTAGGGGAAATATCAGCCTCTCCCCACACACTGTATATACTCCGGCACTTGAGTTGATAGGCAGTCGGTCATATGAATCGATGGCTTACACTTCGTAACACTCGATTCCCTGACATGTTCTAACGTCGGTACTAGTCTGTTATAGACTCCAGCACTCTTCTACATCAGCTGACAACCGGCGAGATGTTTACTACCGCGTAGCTCCGAGTTCGTTCGACTCCTGGGCTACAACCAACTACGGACTCAGAGGAAGTATCTAGGAGGACTTCCCTGACCTGCACAGCGGAACTCCAGCGTCCCTAGGGAGGACGCCTACCTGCCGGTAGGCTAGGAGTCAGCGCACATCACGATCACATGACAACTGTCAACGCGGTCCAGTATGAAGATGGTGCGAGACAGCAGTTATAGTGGCGACCAAGAACCACCAGTCCAGACGAGTGAATCTCATTCACACGTTCCAGCATACTTCCGTACGGTTCCACAACAAACGGCGCGGTAGAGGGGTCGTCTACCACCGCACGCCGAGATACTGCGGACGCAGCTGCACTGTCAAATGTTCAAATGTTTGTAGAACTTATGGGACTTAACTACGGGGTCATCAGTCCCTAAGCTTACAAACTACTTATGAACTAGCTAAGACTAAGGACGGCACAAATATCCATGCCCGAGGGGGGATTCGAGCCCCCGACCGTAGTGGCCGTGCAGACCGTGACTGGAGCGCCTCAGTCCCCTCGGCCACCGCGGCCGGCTCTGCACTGTCAGCGCATAGTACGGCAGGAGGCTGCTGACGCCATCGACCCGGTCGCCTGGAATACGCAGCAATGTGTACCACTTCAGAGTAAATGTTTTACCAAACAATATTCTTTCATTACGCCAACGGCGGCTCCTGGACCGCCCCTACCTCTTCCTGCAGGGCATATCGTGGCGGATAGGAGTCTGATCTCCTGACAACTAACCTGCTCTCCAACACCACCTGAGTGCACACCGACCAAGGGGTGCGCCAGCAACTGCTCGACTCCTGCACTATTCCTCTGCCCTTTTGCTCCTTTCTATCTACCTCCCCCCTCCTGCTTCCTCTATCTAAAGCATTTACTTCCTTCTATCTTCCTCACTTTGACCATCTCCTCCTCTTCTCCCTTTCTCTGTCCATTCCATTTTTACCTCATCATAGCTACTCGAAATTAAGAAATTAACCCAGAGAGCGCTGACGTCCTTCCATAAGGACGATAACAGCAGCTTACTTTTTTATTGTTGTGTGTAAAATATCGTATGGAGGATCATATTTTATTTCTTTGAATCACCTGCTCCCATTGCAGATCAATTTTAACTTGTATTGTCGATTGCAAAGTGGTTGGATAGAGCTGCAAAGTTGAGGTTCGTACAGAAGGTACTGAAGAATTCCTCGCAATTGGGTTTATATTTATTGAACTTTCATCACTTTTTGAGACATTTATATGTATACATTTCATCTCAAATGTTGCTTTAATAATAATGATTCATCAGATTAAAATTATAAAACATTCATTTTGACATCATTCCAGAAAGAAGGGCAGTATTGCAAAACTAATGGCGTGATTGTGAAAAAATCACTTATAATAACCTTGTGCAGTCATATGAAGGTAAATAATAGCTTCTGAGAAAAAAATTAAACCAAAAATAATTCCGCCGTATCTGGGTTAAGTACGTACTGCAGACTTCGAATTTAGTTATAAAAATGGCAAATGAGAAGAAAGTTACTCTCATAGAAAAGTAATCGAAATAACGAAAGGTTATTTACAGAGTTCGTAACTAAAATGTTTTCGCCGCTCAGGAGTAGCCGAGCGATCTGGAGCGCCACGTTACAGATCGCGCGGCCTCCCGCGTCTGAGGTTCGAATCCTCCCTCGGGTATGGATGTGTGTGTGTTGTGCTTAGGTAACTTTAACTTGGTTTAAGTAGTTTGTAAGGGACTTATGACCAAAGTAGTTTGGTGCCGTAGAATTACAAACATTTGAACGATGTTTTCATTTCCATTGCTTACGATTTCATCAACGTAGAAGATGTCGCATTGGATGAGCTCGGTATGTGTGTGAAACTGCAAATGAATGTAACTGAGCATGAATGTCCCTAGAGTGCAATTTCGCGGAACACTTTTACTTCCATGTGTAGTTTCTATCTGTTGTGGTGTAAAGTCAGGGCCACACGCCAGACGTAAGAGAACGATCGTGGAGAAGGCAGCGGTCGACCGAAAGCCAATCGCAAGCAGGCGCCGCGCATCCTGGAGGAAGTAGCCGAAGATGCGAGCCCTCTACATGCGGCTATATCTAGGCCGACATACGTCTGGACACCCCAACAGTTCGTAGTTAAAACTCAGGCAGTTACTAGGTCATAACTCGGCTACGAACCAAGCACTCACTAGGTCTAGGCGCGGCTAGCATCATACGGAAGCCACCGCGAGAAGCAAGAAGAGAGAAGAAACAGACACATGTTTTAAAGTTGAGTATTATAATTTTCAGTCAATAAAACTTGTATTATTAATCTGAATAGTTGTTATAGTTGACATCGATTCCTGCACCAGTACCTTTCCTGACAACTAGACCGGGACGAGTTCTCAACAAAAGGCGACGAGATCGCAACACTATCACGGCACCTGATCGGTACACATGGCAGAAGTTGGCGGCACCGGCACTTCAATTTTCGAAGTTTACGTATGACTTTTGAAGATTTTATGGTGTGATATGAAAGCTACTGTAGCAGAGATACAAATATGAAAACATCTGCATCTTTTTACCGCTGTTTATGGCTACTTAAATGCAATCTATTTTTTTGTGAACATCTATGGGTAATCTCCTTTCGAATTATAGAAGTTTCATTGGCCTCATTGAATAATTAATATTAAGAACCAGTACTTCAAGTTTCATTCTCGCGTATTTATCTTGGTGTGACGTTGAATTGCTAAGTAATCTTCTAGCAAAGGCATGCAATTCATTGCATAGATCAGTTGCATCGATATCTTTAGAGTCATTGTAGGACTCTGCAAAATTTACACGTTTTTCGAGAAAAAATTAGAAGTATGATGGGCAGTGAACGTGTTTCTTGATGGAACCAAGCCGCGCGGGAATGGCCGTGCAGTTTGTGCCCCTGTGTCGTGGACTGTGCTGTCGCTCCCGTCAGAGGTTCGAGTCCTCACCGGGCACGGATGTATTTGTTGTCCTTAGCGTAAATTGGTGTAAGTTTAAGTAGTTTTTCCAAGTGTAGGACCAATGACCTTAGAAGTTTGGTCCCTTAGGATTATAAACATTTGATGGAACCCATAAAAAGGGACTCCAGACATGCATGAATGCATGTATGAACGGACAGTGCGACGACTACAACTGTCAATTTAAATACAATAAATGTATTCGCAAACTGCGTGCATGTCTGTAGGACATTTGCATTGGTCCCATCAATAAACTCGGAGACGTCACATCGTATTTAAACGAGACACAGCAAGGTTTGCGACAGTTGCTTCAAACGTCTCTCCTTGTGCAGGACTAACATAATGGAAAGTACGAGCGCTCATGGGCAGAAGGCAGTGTAAGGCATATGGAGATTTAACCAGCGCATTTGTTACCTAACACACTGGATTATCATTCGGAAATCCGCCTGAGTAATCCTGTGGACAGCCTGTGGAGAGGAGCCTGAGTTCGATTCCCGGTGGGGTCGGAGATTTTCTCTGCTCGGGGACTGAGTGTTGTGTTGACACGCAAGTCGCCACAGGGCCGTCAACTAAATAGACTTGCACCAGGCAGGCTGAATGCGACCACAGCCCTAACGGCCATAAATGCCACACGATCATCGTCATGAGCATTCAGGAGGGTGGTGGTTTAAATCCACCCTTGACCAGGGCCGGCGCAAGGCACGTGCGAAACGTGCGGCCGCACGGGGCGGCACTTTCCGAGGGGTGGCAAATCTGCCAGCATCACTTTTTTCTTTGACAAACTCTACATTCATGCCCAAGAGGAGATTCGAAACCAAACCTCGGAGGAAGCGCCTTCACGAACTTTGACAGGGCGCCTCGACTACCTGCCGGCCACCCCAGTTCAGTAAGAGGAGGGAGGAGCATTGATTTCTCCCTCGCCAGTATGGCAGCACCGTTGTGTTTACGCCAGAGGAACAGAGGAGGCAAGCAGCCTGGCGTACACGCCAGTACTCCTATGGATGCTGCAGGCCTGCTACGCACCGTGCGTTTACTTACAACTAATTTTACAGAAGACGAATCTAATTTGGAAATTCGAATGCAATGTTGGATACTGCGGTTACCTGTTAAGCCTGAAGCAATTTTGCTAAGCCCTTCAATGGCAGTTTCCGAGTGTTCTGGTTAAACATTACTATAGTCAAACAACACCTGTAATGGCTAGAAGTATTCCCAATGGGTAAATACGATGCGAATAATTACAAGGGATAAAGACATTGGTAGTAAGCCTGGCATAAGTCGGTTTTCGACGTATTTTTGAAAATTTTTGCTATCCGTTTCTGAGTGATAGTCGGACATTTTGGTTTTTGAGCCATGATACAACTGTCTCCGCCTGTATGAACAACAATTAAACTCTGACCTGCACTTTTGTTTGACAATACTACTCGCACACAGTCACTTTGCTATTTATTTACTATATAATGCGTTGAATTCATGTTTCATCTAGGTATACTACTGGTCGCTTTGATTCTGATGAAAAGCTGAAAAACTATGGTCTTTTAGCAACAATGCCCTCTCGTCCGCACAAAACAAAACGTTAATTTTGACACTTTGTAAAACGAAATCCATTGATAGAACATTGCTTATAAGGGTTTCCTTTCTAGCTTTGAAGCTCATTTCTGTTTGACAAAAGTTGTCCAGATTTCGCGAAGTTCGTATTTCTTTCTATTGTTCGTAATGCCGTAATGCCTGATAATACAATTTATCCATATCATCGGTCACATACTTATTCTGAGCTTCTTGCTTCTTCTTCGTGGGCGCTAGTTTAACCGTACCCTCGCTGTACCTTGTCACGTGACCTACTTCCTGGCACTGCCGCGTCACCACTTCGCCTTTCCAGGCAATAAGTATTGTTGCGTTCTCTACAGTGAAAACTACAGAATTAGTTTCGGTAATTGGCCGAGGGAGTCAAGATTGGTCAGAAGCATTTTCATTGCGTTTCGTAAGAACAGAGGAATTGGTGCGTCCGAATTTCTTGCAACTTGCAAAGTAATATGTAAGTGCTTTTCATATAACGCATGCACGTTACTCATAAGTTAGAATTTGTCTCCTTCAAGATTGCAGAATAGGAAAATTTATTTTTCTTATGATCTGTTACTTAAAAAATTGGCAAGTCGTCCCAATAGCTAGAATGAAAATAAAGCGAGGAAAAGTGAAGTGATACGGCGATGACTAATTTGTTGCCCCTTATTTCATAATCAGACACGAAAGAACTGACACCTGGAAATTACGACAGATGTCGAGTGTCAGTTCTTTGAAATGAACAACCGCAGTGCAGTGAATTAATATATTTAGACTAGCATTAGTACCCGTCGATGCCCGGGTGTGTATTTATTGAATTATTATGTTACTCCATGTCCTTATTCTTCCTCTTTCCATTGTCTTCTACCCCACTCTTTGACCGTTTCATCTGCGTCTCTAATGAAATTCGGCCTGAAATTCAATTTCACGCGGCTCAATTCTTATGACTTCATATCCTGAACAGCGTATCCTACAGTAATATTTCACATACATTCGAACATTTTTGTAAATTGACAACGATTATTAAAATGAGCTAAATTTTTTCAGTCAGGTTTGTCTCCATTTTTGAACTGGTGCCTAGCGACGGTTTTGTATGAATCTGTAGAAAACGTCACCGATCAGTCGCAAGTTTTGTTTTTATTTTCCAGATTTACATATATTTCAGGCATAGTGTGGCTATTCTCAATTCTTTTAGTTACGTTTACATCTACAACGTCATGCTGAATGTAACTGTCAATATGACGGTTTCAAAAAATGTTTGTATAGTCTATGGGACTTAACAACGGGGTCATCAGTCCCTAAACTTACAAACTACTTATGAACTACTTACGAACTAGGACGGCACAAATATCCATGCCCGAGGGGGGATTCGAACCCCCGACCGTAGTGGCCGAGCAGACCGTGACTGGAGCGCCTCAGTCTCATTTTTTTCCTCTCTCTCTATTGGTAGTTCTCTTTGTTGCGGACGCTGATCGTTTTTATTCGTTCTTGTTCGATGTGTTGTTGGCTCAGCTTTTTTGTTACAGAGAGCATTGAGCCCTCTGACCGAGCGCGCTGAGCCACAGTGCCCGGCTTAAAAAAATATCTATGCCCGACGAGGGATTCGAACCCCGACCGTAGTGGCCGTGCAGACCGGCCGGCTATGACGGTTTAGATGGAAGCACATATTAAAAGCTTTGGCTACTCGATCAGTGTCCGAAACCCAGGTAGATCTGAAAAATAAAAACGAAAATTGCAATTGATCGCTGACATTTCCTAAAGAGTTGTTTAAATAAAATTTCACAATCGCTATGTACAAAGAAAAAAAACGGGGCGGGGGGGGGGGGGGGGCGGCAATTTAGCAGCTCGCACGAGGCGGCACTTGGGCTTGCGCCGGCCCTGCCCTTGACCATCCAGATTTAGGTTTTCAGTGACTTCCCTAAATCACTCCAGGCTAATTCCGGAATTGTTCCTTTGAAAGAGCACTGCCGAATGTGAGCTCCATCTCTAATAACCACGCTGTCGACGGGACGTAAAACACTTCTGTCTCTCTCACACACACGCAGGCATATAGAGGTTTGGGTTGGTCGGGGAGGCATACGCGAATAGCGTAATGGTTGATGCGAAAGCTGAGAAACGACTCCCGATCCCACACAACTTTCATATGTCACCATTAAATTGTACAGCTGATGCTAATTAAAATTCCCACTTGTGAATACATTTCTTGTATTTAAGTTTATAATTTTTTTGCTTAACAATAATGTTGTAGAGACAGCCAAAAACACTATTTACATTTTTAATGAGTTGAATTTACTGCGGTATCCAACATTTCAAAATAAAAATAAATGTGAACTAATTTTGCCCATCATGAATAGGTACACGATCTGCTACATAATCAAACTGTCTTTTCTTTGAAACTTCCTGGCAGATTAAAATTGCGTGCCGGAACCGGGACTCGTACCTGGGACCTTTGCCTTTCGCGGGCAAGCGCTCTACCGACCTTTCTTTCTTTTTTTTTTTTTTTTTTTTTTTTCTTTTTTTTTTCTTTTTTCTTTTTCTTTTTTTTTATCTATGGGTAGTTCTCGTTGTTGCGGACGCTGATCGTTTTTGTTCGTTCTTGTTCGGTGTGTTGTTGGCTCAGCTTTTTTATTACAGAGAGCGTTGAGCCCTCTGACCGGGCGCGCTGAGCCACGGCGCTCGGCACCGACTGAGCTATCCCGACACGACTCACGGTGCCGCCTCACAACTTTACTTCCGCCAGTACCTCGCCTCCTACTTTCAAACTTCAAAGAAGCTCTCCTGCGAACCTTGCAAGAATTTCACTCGTGGAAGAAAGGATACGGTGGAGACATGGCTTAGCCACAGCCTAAGGGGTGTACTGGCGGAAGTAAACTTATGAGGCGGGATCGTGAGTCGGGGCGGGATAGCTCAGTCAGTAGAGCGCTTGCCCGCGAAAGGAAAAGGTCCCAGGTTCGATTTCCGGTTCCGGCAGGCAGTTTTAATCTGCCAGGAAGTTTCATATCAGCGCACACTCCGCTGCAGAGTGAAAGTTTCATCTTGTCTTTTTTTTTTTTTTTTTTTTTTTTTTTTTTTATCTAAGACCTACTTAGACTGATGGAAATGTTGCGGAATATCTTCTGAAATTTCTCTGGCTTCTAGCAGCAGTTTTCCGAGTCCCAAGACACTTCTACAATTTTTATGACAGGCTTTTGTTCTTATCAGAGCTTTGAAGTGGCGTTAATCTTTAAGTTCTCCACTTGATTTCCAGGTGTATGAACTCCGTGAGTATCCTGAGAATGGCATCATACACATCAATTAAGTGATAAAGGGCGAAATGTATGAATCCTACTTTCTCATGTAGTATCTGTCAGTAATTTTCGAACCAAATGAGGCACATGACGCAATAGGATATCCCCATGATAAGTTGAAGCATGATCATACGCACGAATCTTTTGGATCAAGTTGAAGAAAGAGATGGCAGCGAGACAAAATTTAGTAGTATCATTCACCACAAGATTTAACATATGCGAACTGCACGGCACGAAGAAATCACATGGATTTTTATCTGAAATCCGATTTGAAATGTTTGTATAGTCTATGGGACTTAACTATGGGGTCATCAGTCCCTAAACTTACAAACTACTTACGAACTAGGACGGCACAAATATCCATGCCCGAAGGGGGGCATTCGAACCCCCGACCGTAGTGGTCGTGCAGACCGTGACTGGAGCGCCTCAGTCCCCTCGGCCACCGCGGCCGGCTCCGATTTGAAAACCACTGTGCTAACGTTTTACGTTACTTCCGTCTTCATATCCCTGTCAACATAAATTTCCTAATGTAAGAGATATCTGAACAAACTGAATACTTTTTTCAGTTAAGATAGCGCCAGCTGTGTTCGCAGGAGGAATAAAGCCTAAAGACAATTCTTAGATTCCTCTTCTTCTTCTGTGGCGGTACAGTCCAGGATGAAGCTTGACCTTCCCAACAAGCTTCCGTCATCCATCATGGACAAGTGCTACCGTCCTCCAGTTTCTGCATCCGAGCTTCCGAAGTTCTTCTTCCATTCCTTCCTGCCGTCTTGCTCCAGGACGGTGTCTTTGTCCTCTGGATAACCAAAGAGAATCTTCTTTATCAGCTCAGACTCTTCCATTCTAGCCACATGACCTGCCCATATTATTCTTCCTGATCGTATGATTTCTGTTACAGGAGCATCGGCATATATAGTGTATAATTTTGCATTGTACCTTTTCCTCCATTTTTCTCTGCCATGCACAGGGCCAATTATTCTCCTCAAAACTTTCCTCTCCAATCTATTGAGCAGCCTTTCATGGGTTTCCGTCAAGGGCCATGTTTCTGAAGCATAAGCGAGAACTGGTCTAACAAGAGTTTTATGAATAGTGAATTTTGTTGGGCGACTAAGAAGTCTTGTTCAAATGTTTGTAGAGCTTATGGGACTTAACTACGTGGTCATCAGTCCCTAAATTTACAAACTACTTGCGAACTAGCTAATGCTAATGACGGCACAAATATCCATGCCCGAGGGGGGATTCAAACCCCCGACCGTAGTGGCCGTGCAGAACGTGACTGGCGCGCCGCAGTCTGCTCGGCCACCGCGGCCGGCTAAGAAGTCTTGACCGAAATAAATTACTCAAGGTGAAATATGCTTTACTTGCTGATATCAGCCAAATCTTAATTTCAGTTGAGATGTCATTAAAGCTAGTGACAGTGGAACCAATATACTTGAAGTTATCAACTCTTTCAAATGTGTAACCATTCACACTGAAAGTTGACGGCATTTTGGCTTGATATGCTTTCCCACAGGCCATGTATTTAGTTTTATCTTCATTTGTCATTAGACCCATTTTCTTACTTGCTTGACTTAAGGCTGCAAAAACTTCTTTCAGTACTGGTACTAACCGTGCTATCTTCACTACGTCAGTTAAGTATGCTAAAATCTGCACTGACTTGTAGAAGATGGTATCCTTGGTGTGTTGGCCTGCTTACCTAATCACCTTCTCGGGTCCTACATTAAATAATAGGCATGTTAATGCTTCTCTTTGAAGTATGCCATTTTTTATTTCCAGGGGGTGTGAGTAATTCCTCGAACTCGAATGCAGCGTCTTACGTCACACGCCATCCTTTTAACCATTCTCAGGAGATTTCCATGTATCTCGGTCTTATTGTTGACCTTCCTCGTCGAAATCCACTTTGGTATATTCCAATTTCTTGATCCACCTATGGGAGTAGCCGATCAAAAATAATATTAGATAATACCTTGTACCCAGGTTCAGGAGGGTGGTTTCTAGACACCATGCGGTCGCCCTACTTTATGTATGGGACATAATATTCCTCCATTCCATTCATCTGATATCCTTTCCTGTTCCCATATGAGAGTGATAAGTTCAAATAATGTTGCTCCTCCACATTTTAGCATTTGTGCAGGAATGCTATCAGTGCTGGGAGCCTTGTTATTTTTCAGTTTCCTTAAACCTTTTTTAACGTCCTCTAACCCTGGGCCATCCAGTGGCTGTTCGTCATCCAATACTTGTTCACAATCTTTAGAGATATCCTCTGATTGCTCTACCTCTCGATTCAGCAAGTCATTAAAGTATCTTCGCCATCTTTCCAGAGTCTGTTTACTCTCAGTTATTATGTTTCCTTCTTCATCTCTAATCAAGCTGGTTATTGAAACAAATTGTCTTACAGCATTGTTTAGTTTTCTAAAGAACTTCCTTGTTTCATTCTTGTTCTTGAACAATTTCATACATTCTGTTTCAGCCTTTCTTTCGGCGACTTTCTCTCGATAACCTTCGAACAAGCTCCTTGTTCATTTCGCCTGTAATGTCTTTTGGTATGCATTGCTCTTTTCTTCAGTCACTCTCTTATACTCTTCATCAAACCATGTGGGCCTTATTGATTTCCTCTCCATCCCTAGTGCTTCATTAGCTCAAATATAGAATCATAGGTTTCTGTGAATTGCAATGCTGCAATATTGTACTGTTCTTTCCTACTATGTCTTTCTTTCTGGACATTTATATACTTGCTCTTACAAGAAAATGATCTGAATCCACATTGGGGCCATGAAAGGTTCGAACATCCAACAAGTTAGATGTATGCCTCTGGTCTATCATACATGATCGATTTGATTAATGGTTCTCCCATCAGGTGACTTACATGTGCCCTTGTGTATCTCCATATGGGAAAACCAGGTAGATCCAACTATCATATTCCAGGAGGCTACGAAGAGGATCAAAATTATTACATTAACATTGGGGGGGGCCATTTTTACCATGGGCTCCAATTACGGGCTGTAACATGTCTTCTATTGTAAGTTGTGCATTAAAATCACCCAGCATGATCTTCATATCATTCCTTGGACACTTATCATCAGCTTTTTAAAAGGCGTAATAGAAAACATCTTTTAGGTCTTCAATAGATTCTTCTGTTAGTGCATGTCCATTAATTATACTATCATTAAAGAATCTTTCATTAATTCTAATTATCGATAGCTTTGGATTAAAGGGTGTAAAATACATCACCATATGATTCAGACCTTTATGAACCACAGACATTGCCGAGGTGGGGTGGCTTGCGTGCCTCAACAATGCAGATAGCCGTACTGTAGGTGCAACCACAGCGGAGGGGTATCTGTGGAGAGGCCAGACAAACGTGTGGTTCCTGAAGAGGGGCAGCAGCCTTTTCAGTAGTTACAGGGGAAACAGTCTTGATGATTGACTGAGCTGGCCTTGTAACATCAGCTAATGTGGCTTTGCCACACAGTTACTGCGAACGGCTGAAAGCAAGGGGAAACTACAGCCGTTACATTTCCCGAGGACATGCAGCTCTACTGTATGAAAATATGATGGCATCCTCTTGGGTAAAATATTCCGGAGGTAAAATAGTCCCCCATTCGGATCTCCGGGCGGGGACTACTCAGGAGGATGTTGTCATCAGGAAAGACAATTCTGGCATTCTACGTATCGGAGCGTGGAATGTTAGATCCCTTAATCGGGTAGGAAAATTAGAAAATTTAAAAAGGGAAATGGATAGGTTGGAGTTAGATATAGTGGGGATTAGTGAAGTTCGGTGGCAGGATGAACAGGATTTCTGGTCAGGTGAGTACAGGATTATAAATACAAAATCAGTTGGGGGTAACACAGGAGTAGGACTGATAATGAATAAGAAGATAGGAATGCGGGTAAACTACTATGAGCAGCACAGTGATCGCATTATCATTGTCAAGATAGATACGAAGCCAACACCGACAACACTAGTACAGGTTTATATGCCAACTAGCTCTGCCGATGATGAGGAGATCGAAGAAATATATGACGAGCTAAAGGACATTATTCAGACAGTTAAGGGAGAGGAAAACTTAATTGTGATGGGAGACTGGAATTCGGTAGTAGGAAAAGGAAGAGAAGGAAAAATAGTAAGTGAATATGGACTGGGCAGGAGGAATGAAAGAGGAAGTCGCCTGGTAGAATTTCGCACGGAACATGATTTAATCGTAACAAACACATGGTTTAAGAATCACAAAAGAAGGTTGTATACGTAGAAGAGACCAGGAGACACCTGAAGGTATCAGATAGATTTTATAATGGTAAAACATAGATTCCGGAACCAGGTGATAAACTGTAAAACATACCCAGGGGCAGACCATAACTTGTTAGTCATGAACTGTAGGCTGAAACTGAAAAAACTGCAGAAAGGTAGGAAAATAAGGAGATGAGACATAGATAAATTGAAGGAACGTGAAGTTCTGGAGAAATTCAGAGGGAGATTTAGGCATCAATTGACAGAAACAGGGGGAAATAAAATAGTAGAAGAGGAATGGGTGACATTGAGAGATGAAATAGTGAAGGCAGCAGAGGATAAAATAGGTAGAAAGGCAAGACCTACAAAAAATCCTTGGATATAACAGGAAATACAAAATTTAATTGATGAAAGGAGAAAATATAAAAATGCAGTAAATGAAACAGGCAAAATGGAGTACAGACGACTAAGAAATGAGATTGACAGGAAGTGCAAAATGCTAAGCAGGAGTGGCTAGAAGCCAAATGCAGATCTGTAGAAGAATGTATAAGAAGGGGAAAAGTAGATACCGCCTACAGGAAAATAAAAGAAACATTTGGGGACAAGAAAAGCAACTCTATGAATATCAAGAACTCAGATGGGAAACCAGTTCTCAGCAAAGAAGGGAAAGCTGAAAGGTTGAAAGAGTACACAGAGCAGCTCTACAAAGGAAATGAACTTCGAGACAATATTGTAGGAAGGGAAGACGATGTAGATGGAGATGAAATAGGAGATACTGTACTGAGAGAAGAATTTGACAGAGCCCTGAAAGACCTAGGTCGGAACAAGGCCCCAGGAGTAGATGACATACCTTCAGAGCTACTAAAGTCTCTGGGAGAGCCAGCCATGACAAAACTATTTGAACTGGTGCGTAGGATCTATGAGACAGGCGAAATACCTTCAGACTTTAAGAAAAATGTAATAATCCCCATTCCAAAGAAATCAGGCGCAGACAGGTGTGAAAATTACAGAACCATCAGTTTGATAAGTCATAGTTGCAAAATTTTAACACGAATTATCTACAGGAGAACGGAAAAGCTGGTAGAAGCTGACCTCGGGGGAGATCAGTTTGGAGTCAGGAGGAACGTAGGAACCCGGGAGGCAATACTCACTTTACGTCTTATCTTAGAAGATAGATTAAGGAAAGACAAACCTACATTTTTAGCTTTTCTAGATTTGGAGAAAGCTTTTGACAATGTTGACTGGAATACACTCTTTCAAATTCTGAAATCAGCAGGGGTAAAATACAGGGAAAGGAGAGTCATTTACAACTTGTACAAAAGCCAGACCGCAGTTATTAGACTCGAAGGGCATGAAAGGAAAGCATCAGTTGGGAAGGGAGTAAGACAGGGTTGTAGCCTTTCTCCGACGCTATTTAATAATTTGTACATCGAGCAGGCGGTGAAGGAAAGCAAGGAAAAATTTGGAATAGGGATTAAAGTTCAGGGGGAAGAAATAAAAACATTGCGTTTTGCTGATGACATTGTAATTCTGTCAGAGACAGCAAAGGACCTGGAAGAGCAGTTGAATGGAATGGACAGTGTGTTGAAGAGAGCGTATAAAATGAACATTAACAAGAGCAAAACAAAAATAATGGAATGCGGTCTTAGAAAATCAGGTGATGCTGAAGGAATTAGATTAGGTAACGAAACAATCAAAGTGGTAGATGAGTTTTGTTACTTGGGTAGTAAAATAACATGCGATGGTCGCAGTACAGAGGATATAAAATGCAGAATGGCAATGGGAAGAAAAGCATTTTTGAAAAAGAGAAATTTGCTAACATCGAATATTAATTTAAGTGTAAGGAAGTCTTTTCTGAAGGCATTTGTGTGGAGTGTTGCCTTGTACGGGAGTGAAACATGGACAGTAAGCAGTGCGGACAGGAAGAGGATAGAGGCTTTTGAAATGTGGTGCTACAGAAGAATGCTGAAGATTAGGTGGGTAGATCGCATAACTAATGAAGAGGTACTTAACAGAATTGGTGATAAAAGGAATTTTTGGCACACCCTGACTAAAAGAAGGGATCGCTTGGTAGGACACATTCTTAGACATCGAGGAATCGTAAATTTAGCATTGGAAGGAAGTGTGTGGGGTAAAAATCGCAGAGGGAGACCAAGAGACACGTATAGTAAGCAGATTCACTTGGATGTGGGTTGTCGTTCTTATGAGGAGATGAAAAGGCTTGCTCAGGATAGAGTAGGGTGGAGAGCTGCATCAAATCAGTCTCCGGACTGAAGACCATAACAACAACAACATGAAGAAGGAAACCTGTATCAAGTTCATGTCTGTTATTATCACAGCTATGGAACATAGTGCCCTCTTTCTTTCCTAAAAGTAACATTGGTGAATTCAATGTGGCACAGGAGCACATGGTCGAAATTTTATCGTGGCAGTCAATGTGTTAAATAGCCCTCTGAAGGATGTTCTTGAAATGACGCCACAAATGATTCGTATCACACGATTATGTTCTCTGAAAACTTTAGCTTGTCCTGATGTGTTACCCCAGAAAATAATTCCGTATGACATAATGTAGTGAAAGAACGCATAATAAGCGAGCTTTTTGTTTTTATATCTCCTATGTCTGACGACATTCGCATAGAAAATAGGGGGTAGTTCAGGCGCTTCAGCAGTTTCGTGGTATGCTTCTCCCGGTCCGCTTACAAGCTACCTAAACTAACTTATGCTAAGAACAACACACACACACACACACATACACACAGAGCCAAAGGAGGACTGGAACCTCCGACTGGGAGCGGTCGGACAATCCGTGTCTGGGCGCCTTAAGCCGCACCGCCCTCAGTTTCTTCCTGATCTATAGTGAATTTTGGCCTGTACTTTAATTTTCACGCAGCTCAATGCTTATGCTCACACCTCCTGAACACTGTGTCCTACAATAATGTAATTTTCCAGGTACGTACATTTAGAAAACTGTCTGCTAAATGAGTTGTGACTAGAGTTATTGGTAAACTATGTGTTGTCCTATGGTATAATTTCGAATGTATACTCAATCGTATATGAGCATACTGTCTGTAAAATGTCTCACAAATACAGTTTGTAGCATAGAAGCGGGGTTGGGAAAGTTACATTTTTTTAAGTAACCAAGTTACAGTTAAAGTTACTTCCCTGAAAGGTAACTTAGTTACAGTTATAGTTGCTACACATAGAAAGTAACTGTATCAGTTACAAATATCTTTACAGTTATTTTTACAGTTACTTCTACAGTTACTTTTAATCATTGTAATTGTACCTCGTGCGCCTCGGTTGCACAGTGGTAGAGTGCGGGTTCGATCCCCGCAAGGTCCTAGGATTTTTATCTGTCACTTTCCACTTCTTTCACCTCTGGCAGTATTTCTCATGTGAAAAACATCGAGTAGCACCGTGGTTCAGAACCCACGTTAAACTGTAGATCCCCCTATAACTGGCTGGGTAAGTCAGTTCGAAGATCGGAGGAAGGCAACGGCATACCATCTCCAAACAGGACCATGCCTAGTAAAGGACTGTGGTTTTCAAACCAATCATCGGATTGTTGACTGCTTTACTTAATTGTACCTCATTTGTAAATCAGTAATGGACTTTAGAATAGAAAGGAAGCAAGCTTTAACGTCAATCAATAATTAAAAAGTTCCGTTTCATGTTGTTCGTTGTTGGCGTCTCCGTGAAAACTGAAAACTTTGTTGTCACGATGAAATGGCAGCAATGAGGAAACATTTCAAACCGTGTATTCGCATCGAGAGCTACGCTATGACAGGTCAAGAGAAAGAATTAGTGATATAATGCTACTCGACGAAATAAGCAGACAAAGAAGACGTAGTTGTCGGAGGAGAGCAAAATACTGTACGTACCGTAGCAGAAGTGACGGAATGACACGCTGCCGCGCTGTCTAAAACATCATGCTGCGGACTGGCTGGTTGCTCCCGCCGGAAGTTCAGGTCCTCCCTCGGGCATGGGTGTGTCTGTTGTCCTTAGTGTAAGTTAGTTTAATTAGTTTGTAAGTCTAGGGAGTGATGACCATAGTAGTTCGTTCCAGTAGCTTTACAAACATTTGAATTTGAATGACAGGCTGAGCGAGCTGAATTTGGAAGACATCTCTGCTTTTCGTAACTTCACCAAGATGTCGCCGTCAGATTTTCAAATTATAATGAATATTACAAGGGCAGTTGTTTAAAAAAAAGACGCAAAGTTAAAAAAAAAACAACTCCTGTGAAGAGAAGACTTGCTGTTGCTTTTTGTTTCTCAGCAACAGGAAGTGCCTATGAAACCCTTCCATATTTATTCCACATTTCAAATCCAGCCATGTCATTACCGTCCACTTACTTTGTGAAATTTGGATGAAGGCTTATGTAAACGTAATTTAGTTTTATTAATAACACTGAAACATATATTTAATTGATCGTATATTTATTTATGTTTTCACATTATTCCAAATCGTCATTTTCAATAATGGAAACTTCTTAGCATCAAAGTCACTCACACTACAAATGAATTTGACAAGGAGTATGCTGCTGACGATCCCATTTTCACGTCCACGTTTAGTGCGCACTGCTGCCTCCTAAATGTTCAAATATTTGTAGAGCTTATGGAACTTAACTACGGGGTCATCAGTCCCTAAACTTACAAATTACTTATGAACTAGCTTATACTACGGACGGAACAAACTTCCAACCCGAGGGGGGATTCGAACCCCCGAACGCAACGGACCGCTCGGCCACTGTGGCCGGCGCTGCCTCCTACATATATTCATTTCTCTTCATAAAAAGTGCTGCAAAAACAATAGGCCGGCAAATATCGTAATTTGATAACGACTCATTTTCCAAAATAAGATAAAGAATCCTCTTGTTATTTGCTGCGGTGTTGAGAAATGAGAGACTCAATTGTGTTATCTACTTTACGTACGGCTGGTACCAAACAACGTAACAATTTTCTGTAGGGAGTCATGCTTCTTTTTATTAATGTTATGGCATCGAACATTCCACAGGCGCTCCTCTGCTTCATATTAGGTGATGAAATCGTAAATGTTGTTTCTTGTCTATTTCATAGCATAAAGGAACACAAGGAAAGACAACACGTAACTCTATAAATATACAAAGAAAACTCGAACACTACCGTAACAAAGGAGCATTTAGTGCTAGCAAGCCACGAACGAACATTGTTTCTTTACCGACACTGCCCGAAACGCAGCTTTTGTGTTGTCAGCATGTTGTGAACATCGGTACCGTAGTCAAATGTTTGTAGATCTATGGGACTCAACTGCTTGGTTATTAGGCCCTAGCTTACAAACTACTTAAACTAAGGTAAACTAACTTAAGGATAACACAAACACCCGTGCCCGAGGGAGGACTCGAATCACCGATGGCGAACGACCGCGCACGCCGCAGCGGGGCGCGTCTAATCCGCCGCGGCGATACCGTAGTAAAAAAAATAAATAAATAAATAAATAAATAAAATAAAACATCAGTCCGTAGCTTACAAACTACTTAAACTAAGTTAAACTAAGCTAAGGACAACATACGCACACCCATGCCCCAGGGAGGACTCAGGACTCAAACCTCCGACGGCTCCGCAGCGAGGCGCCTTAGACCGCTTTCTTTTCTTTCTTTCTTTCTTTCTTTTTTTTTTTTCTTTTCTTTCTCTTTTCTTTTTTTTCATAAATTATTATTGTGTAAGTATCAATACATTAACTCAGTCAAAAAATTATTTTGCCTGTGCTTGGGCTTTCCTCATCTGTGTAAGGATGTTGCTCAGTTCTTCTCGCTTCCTTTTTCAAGCCTCCTCTTAGGTATTTCAATGCTCGCTTATCCTTTGATACTTTCAGCAATTCCATCGCCCTCTTTTCATATGGGGCATGCCCACAGACTTCTCTGATTAAATCTCTAACAAATTTAGTGTTTTTTTTTCTGAATACCGTTGAGTCTTGACCCACGTATTGGTCTCTTCTTCTGCTTAGTTTTTCCCATACGTATTCTTGTCGTCCGGTGTCCTTTCCGGAGCCCAACTCAAAGCTCATACGTACTCAATCAACCACCACCGCGGCCAGAACTAGCAGCGAACAACGTTGCAGAACTTGTTTCAAACTCATTGTAAACACGCCTTAACGCCAACGAGAAAGCAAAACCACTAACCTCTACATGAATTCTTAAGTTCGTTTTGGAGTTTCGACTGCTTTGAATTGTTTTTCCACCGCGACACAATTTGCAGCAAAAGGAATCATTATTTTCATCCAACGTCGAAAATACGAACACTTCAGCGTAAACTGCCAAGACATGCATGTGCCTTCTTCCTTCTCCGTGTCGAAAGGTGTGGAAAATAATCGGTGACTGTATGCTATTTACGTGTGATGCGTCAGGTGATTGTTATATACTCATTTTTGCGTACATAATTATAAAATAAAAATTTTATGAATGAATGAACACTATTAAATGTTATAATTTAGAAACAAATGTTGTTATCTTTCTTATTCACTAAAATCGAAGCATGGAATTCTGCAGTCTTGAGATTCATACATAAAATATGTTACGTTACTTTCGACAAAAAGGTAACGATACATCCGTTAAATCGTTAACTGATAAAAGTAACTTAGTTACAGTTAAAGTTACTTTATGCAAATAATAACGCCCTTATCGTCCGTTACCTTTGAAAAGTAACCGCTCCTAGTAACGGCGTTACAAGTAACGCTTTACTCCCCAACCGCGCATAGAAGTAATAAATTGCAACGTTATCCTAATGCCGTTGTTCTAATGCATGAACAGCGGAGAAGTAGTACGCGATGAACATCTTTACTTTCATTATTATGCTGGGGTTCTTACCGAGAAAAAGTTCCAGAGATGTTTAAAATTATGTGTAAAGTTTCTTGCAAGTCTCTAGGTGCTCTCATTCTCAAATAATGGATGAGCAAAGTGTCGTTATCCATGCGTCACATGACGCGGCAGTTTTTCACATACCTCGTTGTATATTATGTCATATCTTCTGACCTAGCTTGTTCTTACTAAATGTTCAAATGTTTGTCAAGCTTAAGGGACTTAACGGCGGGGTCATCAGTTCCTAAACTTACAAACTACTTATGAACTACCTTATACTAAAGACGACACAAACAACAGCCATGCCCGCGGGAGGATTCGGACCCCGACGGGGAACGGCCTCGCGCATCGGAATATAGCGCCTCAATGCGCTCTGCCGCGGCCTTGTTCTTACAAAAAAAAAAAAAAAAAAAAAAAAAAAAAAAAAAAAAAAAAAAAAAAAAAGGTGTGTGCAAAGTGTGGTTGAATTCGGACCGGTAGTTTAGGAGGAGGTGTGGAATACACGTACACACACACAATATGTATTGATAAATTAGTACTACCAAGGATGGATTTTTGGTGTTAAACCCCTCCAGAGTCCCACATACAATGTGCGGTTATGTTTAAGGCCAATTCGCACTCTGTCACGTCAATTCACTTGTAGCCCAATACCCTGCGGTGAAAATAAGGTTGTGTCATTACCCGTGATATAAAAAGTCAAAATGTAAAATCGGACCTGAGGAACTAACGCTCCTGAATCTTATTGATGGCTGAAGAAAAAATTATAATATACCGTATATTTTTGGTCAACATATTAAAAAAAAAGTAAAGTGCTGGCAAGTGAAACAATATCTTAAAGCATCGACACCTATTTGTAAGAAGGCTTGTTTCTTTCTTTTCCTTTACTTTTTTTTTATTTTTGTAGGCAAGTCTTGGGGGATCACTGTGACAAAATAAAGATTAAGAGCACACAGCTGCATCCATGTATCCGTCTACTATAACACGAGTGAGCGTGACGGAAATACGTTAACTTCCGATGTTAGCAGACGACTTAGAGCTCCTTAAGGCGACCGTTGCGTAAAATTTTTCTGCCCGAGTAACCCTGATGTGACGTGACGGTCTGTTGACAGTGTCAATGCCACCATTGTAAATGCATTGTAGGATGCTCTGACGGAACATGACGTGACGGACAGTATGAATTGACCTTTAATGAGTGGTTTTAATAAGCTTTTATTCCGTTATTTAATAGTAGTGTAACATTGGTTGCTTCGAATGTACTGCAAATATATACTGCAACATTCGATGTTGTTTTCTTTTCCGTCTGATTACAGAACAAAGAATGAAATAAAATCTCTCACGTATCTAAAATATTTTGCTGTTTATTTCGCAGTATGTTGTCTTTCCTGAGAATATGCTCAGGTAGGAAAGTAAGCTTAAATAGCTGCGAGCACAGGTGCCCACGGGGAGAGAGGGGGGGCGTCATAGAAATTCCTGAGGGGGAGGGGGGTTGAAAAATTAGTACTTTTGACCAGCCTGGGGGTGCTTTATAAAAATGGGGAGAGAGGGTTGATCTTTTTTTTTTTGGGGGGGGGGGCGGGGAGTCATTGGCCAAGAGGGGGATTGACACCTCTGGCTGCGAGTGAAACATACAGAAGTAAAATTCATTTGCTTCCTTATCACAAATATTTGACTGTCTCTTTACAGATATGTGATGATTTCCGAGTGTGTGGTCAGGCAGGAGAATATGAATTTTATTTATGCTCTCGTAACAATTTAAGCTGTTCTCGTAGTCCCCTGCTTGACCGGATTTATTTCATTTGTTTATTTTCGAGGTCCACGGAACATTGACAGGAGTGTTTCACTAGGATGTAGAAAGTGTCAGATTATTGCAATAATAATCATATGTAAATGTCATCAGGCTTATTGTCTAAATTGATTGTAAACAGATACATGAAAAGGGTTACACTTTAGTTATGACACCAAGGGCTTAGTGTTCTAATGTTGGCAACGAAATGATCGCTTTGTGATGATAATTAATTTACTAATCGGACAAAGGTACATACAAGATCCTGTCAGTCATAGAGCAGGAACAGCATTAATTACTTATTTCATGTCCAACACAAAAGATTATTTCACGCACTCGGTGTGATTGGGTGTTTTCTACATCTACATCTACATACACACTCCGCAATTCACCGTAAGGTGCGTGGCGGAGGGTATACTGTACCACTACTAGGCATTTCCTTTCCTATTCCACTCCCACATAGATCGAGGAAAAAAAGAATGCATATATGCCTCCGTACGAGCCCTAATTTCTCTTATCTTGTCTTTGTTTTTTTTTTTTTTTAATGTTGTACAACTTATGGGACTTAACTACGGGGTCATCAGTCCCTAAACTTACAAACTACTTATGAGCTAGCTAAGACTATAGACGGCACAAATATCCATGCCCGAGGGGGATTCGAACCCCCGACCGTAGTGGCCGTGCTGACCGTGACTGGAGCGCCTCAGTCACCTCGGCCACCGCGGCCGGCCTTGTCTTTGTGATCACGCGAAATGTAAGTAGGCGGCAGCAAGATCGTACTACACTCAGCTTCAGATTCCGGCCCTCTAAATTTCCTCGACAGAAATTCACGAAAAGAAAGTCGTCTTTCCTCCAGCGATCCCCAATTGAGTTGCCGGAGCATTTCCGTGACACTCGCGCATTGGTCGCACCTACCAGTAACAAACCTAGCTGCTCGCCTCTGAACTGCCTCTATGTCTTCCTTAAACTGATCTGCTGCGGGTCCCAAACACTTAAGCAATACTCAAGACGTGGTCGTACAAGCGTTGTATACGCGGTCTCCTTTACAGGTGAAGTACATCTTCCCAAAATTCTCCCACGTGCAGAGAGAATGCAACGGTGGTTGCCAACATCAGCCCACTATGTCGCTACCATACGTAAAGTTATACCAAAAGCTTATATTCTAATTCGCAGGAAAAGTATACAGCCAGCAAGTGATATATCAGTGAGAGTAACATAGTCACTTCTCATAGTGAAACTAAAGCACATTACACCAAGTATTACCGATTATCTAAAAAATTCCTATAAAGGATAGATATCTAGAAGACAAGGAGTTAGTTGCTATTTGAATTTAGCCATAGCCCCAGTGACTGATGTAACATGAACTATTACTTTATTCTATACTTTTATGCTAGAATAATTTACCGTGCTCCTCTTTGTCTTGTGCTAGAATTTTTAATATAGGTCTATATCTGAAGATTGTGTTTACTTCTTGTATCAAGATCATATGGACTCTTATAGTTTTGTGAGCAAAATGATTATAGTTCAGCGAGCACATAAGGAAAAAAAAAAATACTAGCATGACATGGTGAGGATTCCTGTTTCAATAAATTTCTGCAATAGTATCAAGGGTACAGTCTGTCAACACTCTGGGAAACCGCTGCATTTCGGAAATGTCAAATATATGTGATAAGGAAGAATATTCATATTTTTGCTGATCGTTAAGCTGTAGTGCACACTGTGAAATTACCATATAGGCCTAACTTGCCCTACATTTAAATAAAAGATTTAAAATTAAAAAATGAAGAGGAAGTGTTAGGACGTGGACTCGGATTCCTTGTATGGGAGTCTATGACGCTATCACTGACAGGGTATGGAAAGGGGTTATCATCGAATTTCGTATAGGATCGTATTGCTGCGTTACAATTTGATATATAATAATAAGGCACATCTCTTTGTCAGTGCATTGTCGGTTTCAAATGGTACTCTGGAACCTATATCACAAAAAAGTTAAAATATTATGCCAGAAAGAAGAACGACGTCTGCTACATCGAGTCAAATGTATATCAGTACTGTGTCCTGTAATCCTATTGGTTCTCGCAGTTTCGCATCGAGCTCATCATAGAGTATAATATACTCTATGGAGCTGAACGACGATAACTCTTTTTTTGCTGCAATGCCTTTTTTTTTTAACAAGCCATCTAGTCTCTTTTTGAGAGTAAGCGTTGGCCACACTGGCACAGATTGTTATCTGCTGTGGCTGTGTTGGCTACACTGCTTATATGTGTGTTTGTGTTTGCTGTCGAGTAGTGGTGTGTTTGTGGTCTGCAAGACATTTATAAACACAGGGCAAAATGCCAGGTAGAATATTGTCGGAGTACAAGTTTGTGGAAATGGGAGGTACTGCGGCATTGCATAGCGTATTTTGTTAGTCGTTGAAAACCTGATGGTGTTGAGCGACGTTCTTAGTGTGTGGTTGCGTGAAAGTTCTCGTGATTTATTTTTAGCGATTACCGGTGTTTCGCTCCACTGTCATAGTAAAATTATTAGACATCATTTACATCTTGCTGGGGTTTGTTGGGCGGATTCTGCAGACAATTTTAATACTGTTAATGCATTTTTCTGATTAATCATTTTTTTGTCGAATTATTTATAAAGACGCTGTCATATACGCCAATGTGATTTATAACACATACTGTAAAATTGATAAGACAGTGCTGGTCGTTAATGAGATCGTACAACAACAACATGTAGGAAGGAACATTTGAATTTCCGTGAACAGGATGTGGTCTGGTAACATGCGGGACTCCTTGAAAAGCAATTATGCTTATGCGAAGTTATTCTTGATACAAGTACTTCATGACCTCAGGTATCTTTGGGAGTCCGATAAACATGCTTAGTTGAATGAGACAGCTAACTGGAAGAAATAGTTTATTCACTTACTACTTACATTGTGGGATATGTTAGAAAAGAAACAAACGAATGGTAAACTGTGGTTTGTAATACGACCAAATTACGAAGTTTGTATCGCCATTTCCACACATCACATTCAAAAAAAGTAATTTATCATACCTATAGGCCTATGTCATACATACATATTGCTACTTACACTTCATTATTAAGCCCCGTACCAAAGTATGTGCTTGTCATTTGATACTTTCGAAAGACTTTGCTTTCGCATATTGCAAGATCAGTTAGATATTTCATTGGCCTTGTAGGCGACAATTAATTAACATTACGATACCCGTGCCGAACTGACGTCATGAACATGGCGGCGAAAGGAGCTGTAGGATACGCCCAATCTTCAACGTAACCCCAAATTCGGACAATAAAATCCAACAGAACTCTTTGAAACGCCTGGGGAATAGGAGCTATATGGAATAACAATGTTCGTACTATTGTTGTCATATCCGTAACAGTAGGCCTATAAGGTTACAGTGAGAAAATAAGGGTTGTTAATCGGGGCCTAAATATAACAAAAGAAATACGTTTTATGCTTAACAATAATTGTAAAACTAAATTCTTATGCTTTGCTAATTCAGAACGAAACTTCCAACCTAACCTAGACATATGGAAACCACTCAGTCTGTCATTGCAGCCTCATAAAGGCTCAAAAATTATCATAGGCCTGCATGTCCAATAAAAACTCAAGCTTTCTTCTGTGTGTCTGCATTCAAATTCTGCTATGTTTCGCTGGGTGTTATTATTTTCTCCACATGGTGAGACTGATTCTCTTCAAAATGTTGCAGAATGTGTACACAGCCACCTGGATGGAAGTCACAATTTTTTATCAGCTGAAAAAAACCAGGAAATTCTATATTCACACACATAGGCCTAGGTCCAGTATACAGAAACATTGTTATGAAAGTATATCCTCATCTCATCTAAACCTATGTAGTTTTGGTAAACAACACTTCAACATCCAGAAGTAATTTAAATTCCAGGATATAAACCAAACATATGGCAGAATTCTACAATGGCAACATACAAACAAACAAAAATCTTCCAGGTGCCACCTATTTTACATTTTACTGTTCAATTTAATAAATTACACACCCTTGCATTGTTCACTACACCCACAATTTACTGCTTTAATATAAAAAATAGTTTCTATCTTGCAGAATTCCAAACCCTTTTATATATTGGAATATTTGTGTGGTACAACTTTTATATGTCCATATGCATAACGCAGGGTGGTGTTTCACCTGAAAAGTATGCATTTGTGGTTTTCAGCCTCTGCAACCACTTTGACTCATTTATGACCGTGCTGCTTTCTGGCAAGTGGGTAAGTTAATGTGGGGCTTGTGTTAGATGGGGTCTGTACTGGTAAAAAGAGGAAAGCAGCTTGTAGGAGCTTTTTTCCCT
This sequence comes from Locusta migratoria, assembly GCA_026315105.1. Taxonomy (NCBI): domain Eukaryota; kingdom Metazoa; phylum Arthropoda; class Insecta; order Orthoptera; family Acrididae; genus Locusta; species Locusta migratoria. Next base: position 688,642,332 of record CM048755.1, read on the forward strand.
TCTTTTTTTTTTGGGGGGGGGGGGGAGGAGGGGTAGAAACAGGTTAACAGCTAGGTGTGGAAATTGCACGAGTGAGGGTAACCTACTGAAGGTGATATGGTGACATGAGTTTGAAGATGGTGAGAGGATGGAGGAAGGGGAAATGTGAGAGGACAGTGGGGTCACTACGTCCAAGATGATTTCAAGAGTTGGGGATGTGCTGCAAGGGTAGCTCCCACCTCTATAGTTTACCGAAGCTGATAGTGGCGTGAAGGATGTGGATGCCGTGGATTGTGAAGTGATAATTGAAACTCGGCATGTTATGCTCAGTAGCATGCTGTGCCAAAAGCTGCTGAATGTTGTTCTTGCTCACAGTTTGGCACTGGCCCTTCATCTTAGTAGAAAACTAGTTACTTGTAAATGAAGGCTTCTGCAGTCATTGTCATTTTTAATAAGTCTTCTGGGCATTTGACAGAATTGTCAATGCAATGTGATCCAATGTCTAGAAGAATTTTATGAACAACTAGTTAGTTGTCATACATGGAAAGATGTGTTCAGAGTACAGTAAAGTTGCTATGACATGGCATCCCTTTTCTGACCTTGAAGTGTATTGGTAATAATTGCCATGAGCATCTTTGCTGATTTGTGTAACAAATAGTGATGTCTGTACGTCAACATACATACTCCACGATCTACCCAAAGGTGTTTGGTGGTGGGTACTCGGTACTACTACTAGTTAATTGCTTCCCTGTTCGACTCCCATGTAGAATGTGGGGAAGACAAATACTTGTATTTGTCTGTACAAGCCCTAAGCTCTCTGATCTTACCTTTGTGGTCTTTATGTGAAATTTAGGTTGTTCTGCAGTCCGCCACAAATTCTGGCCCTCTAAATGTCTTCAACAGTGATTTTTGAAAAGAACATCGCCTCCCCTCCAGCAAATCCCAGTTGAGGTCCTGTGGGAGTTGAGTTTGGTAACACTCGTGCATTTATCGAATCTACTAGTTACAAACCTTGCCTGCCTGCTTCTGAATTTGCTCTATGTACTACTTTAATCTGACTGGGTGGTGATCCAAAACACTTGATCAGTACTCAAGAAGGGGCCATACAAGCATTTTATATGTGATCTCCTTCACAGACGAATTATGCCTTCCCAAAATTTTCCCAATAAAGCGAAGTCGACCATTTGCCTTTCCCACGACTGTCCTTATATGCACGTTCCATTTCGTATCGTTGTGCAGCGTTACGTCTAGATATTTGATGCTAATCTGTCAATCAGCATACTACTAATGCTGTATTTGAACATTACGAGATTGTTTCCTCTACTCATCTGCATCACCTTACATTTTTCAACGTTATCCTACTACCTCCTTGTACACCACAGAATCATTAGTAAACAGCTGTAGATTGCAACTCACTCTGTCTGTCAGATCATTTATATAGATATAAAATATTAGCAGTCCTATTACACTTTCCTGGGGTAACCCTGGTGATAGTTTCAAATATCGAATTTCAAGATGACATGCTTTACCAAAGCCAGTTTTCTGCTTTCACATTTTTTGGCTTCGCCAAGATACAACCAAATTGTTGCCCCCCAACCTAACCTAGATTTTGGTCCACACTAAAGATTCGTCAGGCCCCACAAAAAGTTTTTCAAATTTCATATTTTCTGACTGCCGAACTACACACTTTACACTGAAATCGCAACTGAAAATCTTTCTGTACAATGCACCAGACAATAGATTAATGTTACCTTCCGTACATTGTTCGTTGAATAAACTACATTTATGTCTGATGCTCCATTCAGGATTAATGGCTGTTAGTGTTTCCTGGTAAAGAATAGTGTGACTCGTGATTAGGGAAACTATTAACATGGGGATGAATGTGATTAGCTGTACTTTCTGAGGCTTTATTGGAAGGTTTATGATGAATTCTTTAATCATTATCATGTTTCACTCTTTTCTCCACCTGTTTGTATTGAGTCATCCTCCCATTGGAAATTTGTGAGGTTCCAAAAGTACATTTTACAAACTATAATTATTTGTTTGTACAAGCCTTTGTAGTCCTGTTCACGGTTGTCTTGCTGCAGGAGATTCTGATTTGATCCACATAAGTAGAGATTCGTCAAAAACTATAAAATTCTTTTTCTTTCTTCTTGGGTTGTTTTCTAAGCACATTATAGTCCACAGTGACAATAATTATTACACAATTTTTGGCAGGAACTGTTTTTGCTTTTTTGGTACTGTGCGTTTCACTTTGATTCAGTTTAGTTTCATCTTCTTTTGTCATTTTCTTCCACCTGATTACGATGCTCACCTTCAAATTAGAGCCACTTTCAGATGGATGGTATTCTGAAACAGGATCTGAAATATTCCATGCTTTGTTCATGATTTCTCTGAGCCTTGCTGAATGTTTCATATTATGATACACATACTCCTACAAACACGAGTAACAACTGACAAATAATAAACATAACTGTTTATACAACAATATAAAACTTGTATGAATAAAGTCTAGACCTCTTTCTTATTTTACCTTGTAGTCATTTTGCAAGTTGTATGAAGGAGGAATCAATATATTGGTTGACTCTTCGATAAATGTATGCACTTGGGACTTTTACAGATGCCCAAACTGCAATACAGAACCTGTCTCTTGCAGCGTCTGCTACTGCAGTTTCCTAATCATCTTTGTGATGTTTATGCACTTACTGAATGAGCCTCTTACACTGCTATACGTGCTACTCTCCATTGGCTCTTTTTTTTTATGTTTCAATAACTCTACCTGGTAGGGGTCCACAATGATGAACAATATTCACACTTGGACTGAACAAGTGTTTTGTAACGTACTTTCTTCATTAATGGACTACACTTCCTCAGGGTTCTTCCAATTAATCTGTCTGGGATCTGCCTTACCCGCAATTAATTTTGTGTGGTTGTTCCATTTTGAATTGCTCCTTATGTCTACTCCCAGATTTTTTTATGGAAGTAACTGCTTCCATTGTTTAACCTGCTATTGCGTAGTTATATTATACAGGATCTTTCCTTCTGTGTAAACACAGCACTTTACACTTGTATATGTTGAGACTCAATTGCCATTCCATGTGTTGATATGCTGCCAGTCATCCTGCATTTTTCTACATTTTTCCAGTGTTGCGACTTCTCGATAAACTACAGAATCCTCCACAAACAGCCTCACTGAACTTCTGATTTTATCTAAGAGGCTATTTATATATATTGTGAGAAGCAATTGTTCTATTACACTCCTGTAAAGTGCACCTGACATCACTTTAACATCTGAAGACTTTTCTCCATTGAGAATGACATGCCGAAATCTGTCAAACAATTAGTCTGATATTCCATATGCTCGCACTTCGTTCATGAGACAATGATGTGGAATGATATTGAACATAGTGCAGAAGTCATAAAACGCGGTTAGCTATTTGTGTACTGTATCTAATGTTATGTGGGTCTCGTGGATGGATAGCGCGAGCTGGGTTTCACATGGCCGTTGCTTTCGGAAACCACATAGATTCTTATAGAGATTTCCAGGCTCCAGAAATGTCATAATATTCTAACATAAAACATGTTCCAAAAGTCAGCAACTGTGTGATGCTTCTTGAAAACAGGAATACCTGCTCATTTTTTCAATTTGTAGGAACACTTCACTACTCTAGAGAACTTTCTCTATCCTAAAAAACCCACAGGTGCGCGCCACACTTATTCCACTCCCCTAGTAGCTGCATCCTGTGTGTAGTGCGTGCCTATTCATGGGGGCCCCAACGTTTCTCCGCCAGATAGCAGAGGTTGAGAAATTTGCACCCAAGATTGTCATACAATTGTTTGAGCCTCTGGTTAAGTCTTTAATTTGATACGATGATGATGATGATAATAAAGGAAAAACTTCATGGTGGTGGAATGGAATATCTAATTTTCTATGGAATAATTGTGCAATTTAGACTTACTTCACAGTGGCACAACATGTATCATGGAAACCATTTTACAGTAGAACTTATTTTGCAATCTGTGATCCTATTATACTTACCAAGACTTATTTCATGGTGCCATAAAAAGAATTCAGTATATACTATGTGATACAGTAATTTACTCAAATTTTCATCGAAATCTGACTTACACAACTAAGCCATAAACCCCTACTATATGTTTTTGCTATGGAGGTTGTTTGGAGGGGCTGATATGTAGCCAACTTTACCCAAGTGGTTTACCTTCTTTTATCTTACTTATTTAGCTTTTGATTTGCATGAGTGAAAAGTACTATTGAGTGATTATAACTGTTTTTGTAGGAACATGTAATTGAAGTCACTGTTATTATGAACTGTTTGATACAAAGCTTTTTAAAATTCCACTCTTTTTCCAGCTCGAGAGCCTTGGCCATCTGATGCGAAGTTGTTTCAACCATATGAAGTGGAGCAGATACTGCTGCCAGACAATGCAAACTGTCTTGCTGTTCAGGCTTACCTCCGGATGTGTGGTCTCAAATATGAAGTTGAACTTCGCAGCAACTGTGAATATATGTCACCATCAGGTATGAAAATGGTAGATTACACATTTTATGCAGATAACTGTTCAGTTTAATTCTACACTTAAACATATAGGCCTATTATAGCCTTACTTTACTGAGTGTAGAAGTACATCATGATCGCAAAATTATCTTGTACAAGACTTCAGTAAGCTTTTGGGCTGCTACATATCTACTGGCAGTTATGCATGTTTAAAGTGTAGATACTGGCAGTTTTAGCCAGGCCCACAGTGAGGATGTATAAGTATCACATAAAAACTGGAGTTTTAGGTAGTCAATGAAAGGTGAGAAGAGAGTCACTGAGCATTGCAGTTAAAATCGTTCAGTATTCCTTACAGATTAATCATGGTCACAAAATGTTGTTGTGATATGCAACATAGGATAATTTCTGTCTTAAGTTAGATTCCACTCTGCTTGCAAACTGGTCTAATCAACAAATTTATTGTTCTTAGAAGAAACTGCCACAATCATTAAATAGTTAAACTAGTTGTTGTGTCCTGTGTTGTCTGTCGAAGTGGCCGGCTAGGAATATATGCTAGATGAGAAGCAAACAAGAAATCATGAACTGAGAAAGATACTTATCTTTATTTACAGAGACACGGTTACAACAATCAGAATATTGTAGACATCACTAGGTCTGCACTTAACTATTAGCGCTTCTTCTGACGCCGCCCTTAAATGCTACATATCCAGAGGTCGTCCTTGCCGTGCGTCAGAAGGCGGGGTCCCGAGGCATCGTAGCCATTGGTTCGTCGGTTGCGCGGTGTCGAAGCTAGTACACGCTGGCGCATTATGGCCCACTCGTAGCGCCACCAAACAATGAAGCAGGCGTGTAAGCACACGTTTTACAGGGCCCTTCGATGGCGATTCTACACTAGTGATTAACACGTCGACTGCCGTTTAAATCAGCAGTTGACACAGCAGAGATTTTCACCTAACTCTGTGCGCACACAAGTGGCCACATGCTCCATTCTGTTTAGTTAATTATATCATTGGATATTGTGTAAAGTCAAACCAATTCAAAATGTTGAACAATATATTGCACCTTGATTTCCTGTATACTGGCATCAGCTCAGTCAGGTATACAAATTAATGCATTGCACTGCATTATACAGTGTATTGAACATAGATGTGAGTCCACAACTTTTATATTGTATGGAAGATGTTTTGTGAACTTTTGGCTATAAGGCTGTTGTTTTATAAATGCTGGACATTCTATGGCTATATTCACTCCAGGATGTGACACTCCCTTGCATCTCCATCACACGTGAAAGTCAGTAATGCTATAGTGGCTGTCAAAAAGAAAAAATAAAATAAAATAAAAAAAAAAATACAGCTCAAGGTCATGATCACTTCATGTAGTTCACAAGTGCTGAGCACTGTGATTCGCCTGTTTTGTAGTTTTGTTGCCTCATAGGCACTGTCAGCAGTGCAGTAGATCAGAGCCAGTTAAATATTTGTTGTTTATCCGTGATATTGTGTGTTCACTATAGTTTCAGTGTGTTGTAAAAGGTGCTTTACATATGTTAAGTCCCCTCAGGGGCTCGGCATTAATTTGCTGACTACGGGCTTGACGAACCCAGGGTCCTGAGCCGTGGGTTGTGTCACACCAACAGTCCGCTACACCATAAGTTCTGTGTGTGCTTCAACAACCATCGTTCGGCGTGACGGTGGAACATTGTACGTTTCAGAGCCTGAGGATCTTGGCTTAATCACCCGTGTCACAAGGACGGTACAAACCTCTATAAAAAAACTCAATCTTAAGGTGTGCTACGTGCTGAGGAGATGCATGGCTGTTGAGGTTGGACAGTCGCTAGCGAGCAACCTCTGAGAAACCTGCCGAACCTCGGTTGTATAGGCCTTACCCAGGCAGGTTGGGCTCTGCCTGGGTGGACCTCTTTTCCTGAGCTGCTCGTGGAAACACCATGAAAAGAACCCGTAACATTGTCGGACGCACAACTGGTGTCTCTGCGAGAGGAAGGCCTGATTCAAATGCAGCGGCGTATGATCCCCACTGGTTCCCATCCCTGGCCACCCCATGGGAGGAATGTAGGACCCATCAACAAGGTGAGGCTTACACTGCTAAATACCTTTTCTGTAGCAGAACAGATGGAGACTCCTACCAGTCTACGAAGCCTTTATTCTTCATGGAGCACCATGGGGACGGGTTTGGAGAGGTCGAGGGCATGTCCAAAATAAGATCCTAATAACGATGTCGTCCCGAGCACAGTCATGAGCATTGCTTGCCTGTGACAAGCTGGGTGAAGTTCCCATCTCAGTAACACCTCGCAAGAGTGTGAACATGGTCCAAGGCATTATATTCCATAAGGATCTCCTGTTGCAATCTGATGAGAAAATAAGTGCAAACCTAAAACGCGAAGTATTCATTTTATTCGATGTACCATATATACTCCATTAATCCGCGCCCTCAAGTAATCTGTAGATCAGGATACCACCCGTCAGATTAGAACAAGTATGTTGAGGGCAGCCCTTTGTGATATCACGTCTATTAAATTTCAAAATCCTATACATATTATAAATGTGAAAGTTTCTATGTTTGTTACCGCATCACGCTAAAACTACAGCACTGATTTAGATGAAATTTGATATAGAGATTTCTCATGTCTTGGATTAGGACATAGGCTACTTTTCAAAATGTTTATTACACGTTATTTGTTTGAAATATATCCATAGAAATACGTAACGGTTTTAAGAAACTTCTAATACAACAGCATAAGGACATTATCGGGTATGTCATGTTTAGCCGCGGGGGTTAACGCGTCATGTAGTGGGCTTCCGTTAATTTGGGCAATGGTTAGGGTCCTGCTATAGTGAAATTTTTTTCTTTGTTATTGTAATATTTTTTACTTTCGAATATACAAAAACATTCTTGGATACTGCCAAAACGGTTAAACTGATATATAATTACATACACAAGAAATCTGAATGTTGGCGTTTATGCCGCATTCATTTTCATTTGTTGTAAAAAATGAAGTAAGTATGTATATAAATTGAAGACTTTAAATAAAATATGCTCTAAGTACCATGGCAAGAAAAAACATTGACGTTTTGTGTAGAATGGGATCTAGATACCAAGCCCTATTTTGTGTACAAAGCGCGAACTGCCACGTATAAATAGCGTATGTAAACTGCAATGAAAGTAGTAGCAAATGCACTCAACAGATGGCAGGCGGTACGCTGCAGTTAACATATGAAACGTTGTAGATGTTCGAACATTGTGATGTTTTCGTAATTCTTTAAAATTGTATTCTCTTTGGATTTCAATGAATAATATTTTCATTGGTGATTTCGATTATTTATAGCATTCGAACGTTTGCATTTAGTTCTTTTGTTGGTTCGCTTTGCGTTTGTAGGATCTCAACAGTTCGTTTCTCCGTTAGATGTCTTTTTTATCTCTTTACTTTTCTCCGTTAGGTTTGTTTAATTCGTTACATTTCTCCATTAGGTTTGCTGTCTATTTTGTTCCTTTACTTGGCATTTGTTTCCGATTACTGTATTGTTGTTATTGTAGTTACTTACTGTCAGGGGTGCCACCCACAAGTTGGAGCTCAAGGTGGGTGTGCCTGTTTTATTGATGCGTAACTTGGATGCACCACGATTATGCAATGGCACCAGGTTACGTATCACGGACCTGAGAAGGCATATCGTGCAGGCCACCATCATCACCGGTGGAGCCAAGAGAGAGACTGTATTAATACCACGATTTTCCATAATCCCAACAAACTTGCCATTCCAGGTTAACCAGTTACAGTTTCCATTGAAAGTGTCCTTCTCGATTACTATAAACAAAAGTCAAGGACAAACATTAAAAGTGGCAGGTATTCATCTGGCCACCCCATGTTTCTCGCACGGACAGCTCTACGTAGGCTGCTCCCGTGTATCGAGAGCTAAAAATCTCTACGTATACTCGGAGAACATGAAGTCTCGAAACGTCTTTTACAGGGACGTATTGCAATAGATTTTTGGCTCTCCATCCGTTCCAAGACAATTATATATTCCGTGCTAACAATGTCGCAAACAATCATGTAGTTATTTATGCCCTTTCTTGGTACTTTAATGTCTGACTATTGAACCGCGGGTAACACCGCGAGAAGCAGCTAGTGACACATAAATATCAAAACAATTGATGCCACACTGATTGAGAGAGAGAGAGAGAGAGAGAGAGAGAGAGAGAGAGAGAGAGAGAGAGGCGCGCAATGTTGTCATATACAGAGCATGCGAATCTCCCACCAACCCCATAAAATTGTTGTAGTTCACATACTAAACATTCCCATACAAACTGAAAAATATTTCATTTGTAACGTACTCACAGTAACACACTAAAATGAACACTATGAACACTTACAGAATCTGAACTGTAAATAAATGGAACTGAGACTGGTATTACGCAGTCGTATATCTTTGTAAAAGTCTTTGTCATGTATTTACATCAAAGATATTTGATAGCGTAATAAAGAGCTTCGACATACATGTATTTTTCAGCAATGAAATGTCATTAAATGTAGTGCCTTGCCGTATATTTGGTTATAAAATTTGCTTGTCTTCTCTCCGCTGCAGATGTGTCCGCTCTGAGCGCTAGCATTTCTGTTGCTATTCGACGTGTGCATGCGTTTGAACATAACTGCAATGCCGTGCCATAATTAGCATTTAAACACAGTAGCAAGAAATCACTTTAACCCTGTCTTCTCCAGGGTAATATGGAAGTACTGAACCGAATAATACCTAACTTAAGTAGATAATGTACTTTATTACTCAGAAAGATGGTACCATAAACTACTCATTCTTACATCAACAATGCAACTGTTCCTACGAGCCAGCCACGCTGGCAAAGAAGCTGTCTGAAAGATACGCTACTCTGCTATGTTTGTGACCGGCTAAGGCAGTGCGTAATAAAAAGTTATTATTATCCACTCTCTTGAAATATGAGGACAATAATACCCCTTTTTAACACCATGATGAAGATTTATGTCTAATAAATAATACAAATACTTGATAATATTTCTTTGTTAAAGATTTGATCGAAAATATTATCGTGTAATACCGGCCTAAAGGGATGTTTTTTAAAGCGGAGTAATCCCCGCCTGGTGTGTTTTGTTGTTGCAGATGGTGTAATACCAACCTAAATTTGATTTATCCGCTCATCCTAGTTTTTCGTTCATAAATTCGGGAAAAAATGTGTGTGGATTACTTGAGTATATACTATATTTATAGGGGCCCGAAGGAGAACAGGGTTGCCACCGGTGCCTTCATCTTGGCTTTTGAAGGTGATTCATTACCCGAGAAGGTCAAGGTGATGATCTACCGTTGCGACGTTAAGCCGTACATCCCTCCCCCTATGCGTTGTTTCAAGTGCTAGAGGTTTGGGCACATGTCTTCCCGGGGTGATGCCAACCAGCTGGGACTACGGATGTACATCTCATCCTGACGTCCTATGTGCCCCTCCTCCAGTCTGTGTCAACTGCAATCGGCATCACACGCCCTGCTCGCCACATTGCACAGTTTTGTACAAAGAGAGAAAAATTATGGAATATAAGACCTTGGACAGGCTGACATACTCAGAGGCTAAATGGAAATACCTTCGGCTCTGTGCAATAAGCATTCTCACTTTATATGCTACAGACACTTTGTCACTATCTATAGCAACAAGGCCGCAAACTGTTCAGCCAGTAGTAGTGGGCCAACAGGCCCTCCTGTCTTCACCCGCCCCCCATATGATTGGCGGCACCTCTTCCTGTGTTGCTCCTGAAACTCCAACCTTGGTAGCAATTACCCCCCCCCCCCCTCCCCCGTCACCAAACATTGGGGACACTGGTCCCCACCCCCAAGCCAGAGAAGGAGCAGCCTTCTCTGGCTCCTTTCGCAAAGAGGGGATCGCTTGTATCCCACCCTTCCTTGGCTTTTTCCGCTGGGAAAGCGGACCCTAGCGATTGGTAGACAGTGCCAACGATGGTTGGTCGGCGGGCTTCGAGGTCCTCCTCAGTCCCAGAGACTGAGGCATCGAAGCCCTCTAAAAAGGAGAAGCCAAAGGAGCTGCGACAGGCTCAAAAGAATAAGGAAGTCAGTGGGAAAAAGAAAGAGACCATGGTGGTTGTCACACCACTACACCATCCCTCCGCCTCCCAGGACAAGGTGGAGATTCTAGTGTCCTCTGAGGAATCTCGATGGTACCTCAGAAACGATGGATAGCGATGCGACAGCCTCTCCAGCAGTGCCTGCAAGCAATCCTGCGGTATAAAAAGCCCTCATCAATACCTCATGTCTTTCCAGACCATCCTTCAGTGGAATTGCTGCGGATTTTTCTGACACCTGGCTGAATTACACCAACTCTTAAGCACAAGACCTGCTTTCTGCATTGCTCTCCAGTATACCTGGTTTCCAGCAATGCGGACCCCTACCATTCGTGGCTACAGGGGTTATTATTGTAATCGGAGTCTGTATAACAGTGTTTCAAGTGGTGTCTTAACTCTATTCATAGTGAAACCGTGCTCCTTCAGACACCTTTAGAAACTGTGGCTCTCAGGGTAAGGATACCACAAGACATAACCAACTGCAGCCTGTATCTTCCACCAGATGGTGATGTACCACCACACACACTGGCTGCGCTGATCTCCCAACTTCTGCTGCCTTTTCTGCTGCTGAGTGATTTTAACACCCGTAATACCTTGTGCGGTGGCGCAATAGTCAGTGGCCGTGGCAGGGTTGTCAAGAACTTATTATCCCAGCTTGACCTCTGTCTTTTAAACATCGGAGCCCCCACACATTTCAGCGTGGCGCATGGTACTTTCTCGCCTATTGACTTGTCAGTTTGCAGCCCTGGCCTCTTACCATGTCCATTGGAGGACACATGACAATTTGTGTGGTAGTTATTTTCCTGTCCTTCTATCACTACCCAATCGTCACTGCCGTGCACGACCTCCCAAGTGGGCTTTCAATAAGGCAAACTGGGATGACTTTCTTCATGCTGCCACTATTGGACCTCTCCCAGATGACACTATCTACTCGGTGGTTGAGAGTGTCACCCAAAAGATTTTATCTGCTGCAGCGTATGCAATCCCCTGTTCATTCAGATGCCCCCAGCAAAAGAGAGCGCCTTGGTGGTAGTCAGAAGTTGCAGAAGCCATCCGCGACCATAGGCATGCTCTTCAGCGCCATAAGTGCCACACATCGCTAGACAATCTAATTGCATTTAACCAACTCTGAGCTTGTGCTTGCCAGAGGAGCAAACGGGAATATTAGGAGAGTTTCGTCTCAACCATTGGCTCATGTACCAGCCCTTCCCAAGTCTGGACGAAGAATTGGCACATGTATGGCTACCAAGCCTAGACAGCAATTCCTGGGATCTCTCTCCGTGGAGCTGTCTGTCTGGATCAAGGCGCCATTTCTGAGGCCTTTGCTGAGCATTATGCCCATGCTGCCACATCCCACAATTATCAGCCCACCTTCCATATATTAAAATAGAGAATGGAATGCAAAAAGCTCTCGTTTACCTCATGCCACCGTGAGGTATATAACGCTCAGTTTAGCGACTGGGAGCTCCTCAGTGCCCACTACCCTGACACTGCCCCTAGGCCAGACAGAATTCACAATTGGATGTTAAAACATCTGTCTGCTGTCCCCAAGAGACATATCCTTGCACTGTTCACGCGCATCTGGAATGATAGTGTCTTCCCATCACGGTGGCGAGTAAGCACCACCGTCCCAGTTCTCAAGTGGGGTAAAGATCCCCTAGATGTGGACAGCTATCGGCCCATCAGCCTTATGAACGTTCTCTGCAAACTGCTAGAATGCATGGTGAGCTGGCAGTTGGCTCCTTGAATCTTGGCGCCTGCTAGCTGCATGCCAGGGTGGTTTCTCCAAGGGGCGTCGATTTTGGATAACTTGGTCTATCTTGAGTCTGCCATCCGGACAGCATTTTCTCCACGTCACCATCTGGTAGCTGTATTTTTTGACTTGTCAAAGGCGTAAGACACCACATTTTAACCACATTACATGGGTGGGGTCTCCAGGGCTCACTTCCACTTTTTTTCCAAAACTTTTTAGCTGTAAGTACCTTTCATATTCAAGATGGTGCATCCTGTAGCACCCCTCATGTCCAGGAGAATGGGATCCCCCAGAGCTCTGTTTTAAGCATTCCATTGTTTTTAGTGGCCATTAACAGCTTAGCGACAGCAGTTGGGTTGTCAGTATCTCCTTCATTGTATGCTGACGATTTCTGCATATATTTTAGTTCCTCAAGTATGCATGACACTGAACGCCAGCTGCAGGAAGCAGTACGCAAGGCCCAGACATGGGCTCCCTCCCATGGGTTCAGTTCTTTGCCACCAAGACGTGCATTATGTACTTCTGTTGGTGTCAAACAGTCCACCCACATCCGGAGCTTTACCTTGACGTCCAACTACTTAACATTGTGGAAATACATAGTTTTTTGGGGCTAGTGTTCGATGATCGGCTGACGTGGCTTCCCCATATTCCCCAGCTCAAACAGAAGTGCTGGAAGCACCTTAATGCTCTCCACTGCATCAGTAACACTACTTGGGGCGCAGACTTCTGGATGTGAAAATATTTTGCTAGCACCCACCTATTTAGGGAGACATGACCATCCCAATAAAATAAGAGAAATCAGATTGAAAACGGAACGATTTAGGTGTTCTTTCTTCCTGCGCGCTATTAGAGAATGGAGCGGTAGAGAAAAGTTATGAAAGTGGTTAATGAACCCTCTGCCAGGCACTTGAATGTGATTTGCAGAGTATCGATGTAGATGTAGACCGTAGTACGCTGCTGTAGTGCTATAAGGCATTAGGTCTGTCGTGACTGGACTACGGTAGCGTTGCCTATGTCTCGGCATCGCCTTCAGCTCTGCAGATGTTGGACCCAATCCATCACTGTGGGATTAGACTTGCGACAGGAGCTTTTAGGACTAGCCCTGTGGATAGTCTGCTAGGGGAGGCTAGGGTGCCGCCTCTGCGAATCAGGCAGCAACAACTGCTGGCGAATTACGCTGCTACCGTCCGTAGTTTACCTAACCACCCGAACCACCGTCTCCTTTTTTGCACTACAGTACTCCACATTCCACAAAGGCAGCAGACATCGGGTGTAACAGCTGGTGTTCGTGTTTGCTCTCTTTTGAGTGAACTGGAGTCTGTTCCCCTACCATCTCTCTTCCACTTCCAGTCGCGTACACCACCATGGTGTATACATCGGCCTCACCTTCGACTGGAATTATCACACTACTCCAAAACCTCAGTTCACTCTGAGATCCTTTGTCGCCAATTACTCTGTTATTGACTGCTTCCGGGCCTCTACAGTAGTGTACACCGATGGATCAATGGTAGAATGTCGTGTTGGTTTTGCTTACACACTTGCAGGACACAATGAGTTGCCAGATGGCTGTAGTGTATTCACTGCAGAGCTGGTAGCCATCCATCGCGTATTTCAACGTATCCGTTCACGCCCTGGGGAGTCCTTAGTCATTAGTGACTCCCTGAGTGGTTCGCAGGCCATTGACCGGTGTTTCCAATGCAATCCTTTGGTTGTTGCCACACACGAGTCTGTCTACACCATCGAACAACGTGGGCAGTAAGTGGAATTCATTTGGACTCCAGGACATGTCGGGATAGAAGGGAAAGAGCTGGCTGACAGGCTGGCCAAAGAGGCCGCTCACAAACCTGTCATCAATATAGGCATCCCATCTGCTGATCTCCGGTCAACATTAAGCTGTAGAATTCTCGGTTGTGGAGTACCGAATGGCCCACCCTACAAGTGCCCAACAAATTGAGGTGTATCAAGAAGACAACCAACGTCTAGAGGTTCTCTATCCGGAACCCTTGTTGGTACTGTACCGTCCTCTGCTGGCTCCGCATTGGCCATACTTGGCTGACACATGATCACCTTCTCTGTTGTGAGGACCCACCTCAGTGTAGCTGTGGCGCCCATTTATCGGTAGCCCACATTTTATTGGATTGCCTAAACCTATCCATCCAGAAGTGGCATTTTAATCTACCTGATGTCCTGAGCATTGTTTTAGCAGACAGTGCCCCCACAGTTGATTCGGTTTTAAGTTTTATTCATGTGAGTGGATTGTATAGCTCCATATCAGTTTTATTGAGTGTCCACTATCTATGTTCTACACTTACCTACTACTTTTACGTAGGTGGTTTTAAAGTGTAACAGAGTTACCAGATGTCCTACATTTATGTCTGTGGTCACCCAGCCAAGAGTCTCTGGTATCCTCTGTACACATTTTTCTTCATTGGAAAAAAATTATTTTTCTTGACTTAAATGGAAATACTGTGTTTTGGTCATGAGTGCAGCGAAGAATCTGTAACAGTGGCAAGTAAAAGTATACATAGATATAAGAAATATTCTCGGTCCTATTACTGTGAGTCATAGGAACAAAAATCTTGGTGGCTTACAACTACTTGTGTGCTGCCGCCTATGGAATATCTCTGAAATAAATGTCATTTACATGTGACACGGTACAATAATGATACCTGAGAGATTTCCAAAATTAACTTTATGGTTTTCTCAATGGAAGTTTCTTCGATCTCCAACAGAACATGAATTCATTAGTAACTACATTTTTTATTACACACCTGGAAGAATATCACACCTCTTAAGGTGTTTTATGTTTTCTCTCACAAGGGAATGGTCAGACTTGTCATGCCGAAACATGTATTGATTTTTTTAGTACTGTTAGTTAATATTGAAGGACATCTGTATGCAGAATGTCAGCTGCTGACATGACCTGGAAGTCACCTAAAAAAAAAAAAAAAACACAAAAATGGCTGTTTTTCCTGCTTGGCGCTTGCGGTGACGGCTGGCCACCCCTGGAAATGGCGAGTTGTGAGCTGTTATGGTGAGTGTTGTGTGTATGGTCAGGAGGTGCGGCCGTCTTATTACGGCATTCACTAAAGAGGAATGTGGTGGAAAGGGGAAAACGAATATCTGTTTCTGTGGCGTGCACTTCCTTTTCATTTCTGATACATATTTTGAAACATACCATCCTGAAACTGGTTAGAGATGTTCTGTACATCTACATCTTTACTTCGCAAGCCACTTTACAGTGAACATTCAATCTTCCCTCACAGGTGATGGCAAACCCTGTAAATGGTTTGCTGCTTGCCATGGAGATGTACCACAGACGCCAAATGAAGTAATCAACAGAAAACGGGTGAAGACTATGTGATGTGTGACATTGTAGTTAAACTTCTACCATCATCAATTATCTATGAAAGCAACACCAGCAACTACAGTTACACTATCAGACAAAGAAAAAGCTATGAAGTATTGGTTGATCGAAAGTGATAAGAAATGCCTACATTTCGGTACTGTTCAAAATAGGTATCACTTCGTCCGCACTGAATGTGCATTGTATAGATGGAAAAAGGGAGTCACTGGACGATGTAAGAGTCGACTGGAAATTGTGATGCAGATAAATGCGCAACTTTTTGAGCAATTTACTGATGCCAGACGACAGTCATTGAGTGTCAGCGACACAACTTTGTGTGATTGTGCGTTAGAGATTGCCAACACGATAGGTGCTAAAGAATTTACAGCGTCTCAAAGTTGGATTAGTCGCTTCAAAAGATCACATAAAATTGTGCCACGAAAAATAACAAAATTTGTTTTGAGAAACAGGTTGGAAAATGAAGTGACTGAAATGGAAATGATAGCTTTTCTTACAACTGCAAAAAATAAGATCACCAGTTTTAGTGAATTTAATGTTTACAATGCAGATCAGTCAGGTTTTCAAAAAGAAATGTGTGCAAAAAGAACACTGTCATTCAAAGGGGAAAAACATATTGAGGCAATTGTGCAGTCCACAACCACACTCACCCATTCATACACTATAATGCCCATAATTAGTCTGAATGGTTCATTCCTGCCTAAACTATATGTGTATCTTCTAGAATCAACTGGACGTTTTGGACCACATGTCAAACAGTGTTCTACACAGACAATCTTGTGGTAGACGCATCAAAGTCTGGAAAAATGGGAAATGATAATGTTATACTTCTCGTGAGTCATGCTTTTCTTCCATTTTGTGGGAACAAATCTCTTCTCCTTCTAGATTCATGGTCAGGTCATAAAAGTTCTGATTCATTAAAAGCTGTATTTCGAGCTCACCCTGACAAAGAAGTAGACACACTTCAGGTTCCACCCTGCACGACAAACGTAATTCAACTGTTAGACAGTGAATTTTTCTGCCAGTGGAAGGCATTTTACAGAAAACTAACAGAAAAAATTATTGTGTGCAAATCACTGCAGTTTCCTGTCTATCACCGCGACAATATTCTCAAGTTGCAGTCGGTCGTACATTATCAGTTTTCCTCCCCACAGTTTCAAAATGTGATTAAATATGTGTGGCGCATCTCAAAATATATTGATATTAGGGCTGATTCATTCATAACACCAGCCGAGTTTTGTCTACGGACGTCTAGCAATGTCTGTGAATCGCAGAGCTGTCATATGTCGTCTTTGCTTGTATGTTCTTGGTGCACAAAAAAACCTATGTTCTGAACATTGTATCAATATTTCACATTTTAACGGTAATTACAAGAAATAAAAGTTTGAAGTGTTCTAAACCGTATGTATATTTGTGTCTATTTCATAGCTATTTGGAAAGAGTGTTGTAGATAACATATCATCTACATTTGTCAACAAATTTATTATTATCGTATTTATTATTGTACAATCGCTTTCACCGGGCGAATCTGCTCTCTCACTGCTGTGGCAGGAGAGCGGCGCATAGCTAACGCCACCTTGTCCTTAGATGGCGTTGGTATAACATAGCGAGAGAAGTCAGGGTTGTACAACAGACGGAAACCATGCAACAATGATGTCGTACTTCATAAAAGTTTTTACAGACTTCCAGGTCATGTCAGCAGCTAATAGTCTGCATACAGACTTCTTTCAATGTTAACTCACAGTGCTAAAAATAGCAACACAGGTTTCGACATAAGTCTGACCATTCCCTTGTCAGAATTGAAACAAAACCAGTTTTCTTCACATTTTGATGTACTGCAAGTTTTTATTATTATTATTATTATTATTATTATTATTATTTTTCATAGTGGCTGGCAAGAATTTTCTTTTGAAAACTATTTCATTATATTCTAGACTCAAAATAGAGATGCCTAATAGTTTCGGAATTTTTACTAACATTTGAAATTATCAATGACTGCCAGTGCTGTATGATGGTTACATGAGCTTCAGGCCCTATTTTCATGATGGCCACTATAGTGTTGCACTGCAAAGTAGGGATGATCTAAACTGCAATTTTCCAATATCAGTGATTTCTGTGACTGCTATTTTTAGGTATCTGCAATTCTTAGTTGCAATTTGTCACCGTTTTAAATCACAGTTAACAAATCCTCAACATGTACCCCTCTGCACTGAAACTGCGATTTCTGTGATTTCCGCTATTGCTACTTCTGTGATTTCTGCTACTTTCGTCATTTCTGATACTTCCGTGACTTATGCGATTTGTGTAGCAAATGAGATATACAGATTCCTTGTCCTACATGTAAATATATACAAATAAAGAATGTTGATGCTCCATTTGCATGTATTGTCCAGATTATTTACACCTCGGCAAATGTCAATTAGTCTTCTGTAAGCTACATCGATGTTTGGTGTGTAATGTAGAGTTGAAACGGAGGTTATTCACAAGTAGTGTGTAACAAAAATTGGCAAGTAGTCCTGTAGCCTGTGTCAGTGCAACGAAAGTGCTATGTTCTTGTCTGTAGAATGCATGAACAGATTTTTTAAAAACATTATGTGGTATAAGCACTTACCGATTTGAATGAGGTGATAAGTAAATGTGAAATACACCGTGACTGACTTCTGAAAATTCTATTTTCCCTTTAAAACCTTTTGGTATCACTACACTTTTTGCCAAATAACTGTGATAAGAGCTTGTGTTACATTTTACTTATCAAAGTGCTGACCTAGTTTGCTAATGTTGGCAACTAAATCTTCACTTTATAAGAATATTTAATTTACTGACTGTACAAGGTTACACACAAGAAACCTCACAACCACAAACCAAGAATAACAATTATTTATTTTATGGTAAACAAAATATTATTTCCATAATTCTATGTGATTTAGATTTCTAAGGTCATCCATCGGTCATTGCCAACATAAGCACACTGTCACCACTGTAATTAACAAAAGTTTTAATAATACTGAAGGATCCGATACCACTCGTCTGCTTTCATTCATGACCACACTGGAGGGGATGTACAAAACAGAAAAAGACGGAAAACAACATTCCTAAACCTAAAACAAATCTGATAAAATAAAACTTTTGTATTTTCAAGTGTAAAATTTTTATCAAATCTTTGAAGATATAAGTTTAGTCGTATATTGAAGTACTTAACACAGTCCATACTGAAAATGGAGCTGACCTACTGTTAAACATTTTCTAAAATTACTTAGTTGACCACTTGATCCTACCCCTTGGAATTTTTATTGTATGTACAATGTATAAATGTATAATGCATGCCAAAATACTCATCAAAACCAGATTTGCTATGTAAGGTATGTATTCTCAATTCACTTAATAGTTGTAGGTTTTATGACAGGAAATTATTTTAAACAGAGATCAAGTTCGTAACACAATCTTTATTTTGACATTCACATTCATTGTCTTCAACAACTATAAACCTAAAAACGTAGAAGCCAGGCTTTGCTTAACAAAAAATATGTAAGTGCTGCTGCCAGGTAAAATGGTGCCACTAAGTGTAAACATTTTCACAAAGCGAATTATCTTCTTGCTTATTAATTCGACCCTAAACAACGCACAAGTGAAAGTACGGCAGTTAGCCATCAAGCAGCACAAGGCAGAATATTAAATGTTATTCTCAGTTGCTACTTGTGACTCTTAGTTTTTACTTTTCACTGAAATCACAGTTTGGACCATTGAGGGCGTTCAAGCTCACTGGTTTGAACCGATGGTGTTCGACCAACAGACTGCACACCTCACATGATCTAAACTGCTACTTGTGACTCTTAGTTGCAACTTTTCACTGAAGTAGTGCTAACATCACACACACACACACACACACACACACACACACACACACACACACATATACACACAACTCCACACGTACACAACTCAGACGGTAGAAAGCTAGAAGTACCAATTTCGGCCAACAGATGGCAGGAGGCATGGTCTAAACTGTGACTCTTAGTTGCTACTTGCGACTCTTAAACACAATTTGTCACTGAAATCACAGGTAGTCTCTATAGCCTGACCCATGCAAAGATCTTAATACAAACTTCGACCAACAGATTGCAGACTGCATTGAGAGAGTAAACTGCTTCTTGCTACTCTTAGTTGCGACTTGGTCCTCTTAGTTGCTACTGTGCTTCTAAATTGCAACTGAAATCACAGTCAGATTCTGTAAAGTTGCGACTGTGAAAACTGTGACTTTTAAATCACTGTGACTCTTAATAAATACGCTATTTCTAAGCGATCCCTACTGCAAAGTACATGACAGCAACTGTCCGTTCCCATTGTCACACCATTTCTGGGGTCAGGAAGGTATATCAGCCTCAGATGAAATCTGCTTGAAGGATTAATTTTGAGTCATTATGCCAGCAAGCCTGATTGGTGTTTTAGACAGTTTCCCTGGGCCAGCTATGTGGATATCAAGCTGGTACCCACATCCCATCTCTTTAACACAATTAGTTGGGCCTGGTGGTCTTGGGGTAAAGCGCTTGACTGGAAACTGAAGGGTCGTGGGTTTGAAACCCTGTCGGACGTCAGATTTTTTTCAGTTTGCGTTTTAACTCATCCTTCACCACTCAACGACGTGAGGAGTCGCCAGAAATGAAACGTGGTTTGGATTCCACTTAAGCTGTAGGTCCCCTTTCCTCGGTTGGATAATTGGAGTAGGCTAGGGACACGAAGGTTGTCGAAGTGGTGTCGAATTGAAAGACTTGAACCAGGCCAATGGGTCACGAAATTATAACATAATTGACAAATATTTAAAAAAAATAAGTATAGTATTTTCCGTTGATATAACACTAGATGTAAACAGAGTGGGTTTTCGGTGAGAATTGGTGACATGAGTGGCATCTGACCACCCTTTGCCACTAACATTACCAAATCTACTATAATATTGCCACGAGTATTCCAATGGCATGCGTGGTGCAGTGGTTAGCATCACAGGTCGCTGTGCTTGCGGACCCCAGTTGAAATTCTGCCATGGGCGGAAAAAAATTATTTCTTTGTATTTCTATTTCTAGAATGTTCTGCATGTTTCATTAGGCAGCGTAAGAGCCATCGTTTACTCGGACAAGAACCGGAATACAAAGGGTATACTGACTACCTCCGTACGAAGGTCCGTGTCATCAAGACCCATGGATGCCACAACAGCGGTAAGCCAGCTGCACATCAGACATCCATCAGTGTTCTCTGGAGACACTGGACAGGACCCAAATAAATGGCTGAAAGGATTCAACTGAGTCACCAAGTATAATAGGTAGGATCACCTTACTTTCTTGGCAAACATATATTTCTACCTGGACGGGATGGCCCAGCAGAGGTTTGAAAATAACGAGGACAAGCTCAATAGCTGGGAAAAATTCCAGACAGAACTTAAGAAGACGTTTGGAGATCACGTGCAGCAAGAAGAGCAATTGAAGAACAGGGCCCAGCGACATGGTGATTAAACACAGTCGTGTATACAGAGTTTTTTGGCCTATGTCACGCAGTTAACCCGGATATGATGGAAACCGATAAAGTTTCACATCTGATGGTGGGCAGTACGAAAGACATGTATCAAGCTCTTCTGTTGAGACATTTTGATGACAGAAGAGTTTATCCAATGGTGCCAGAAAATTGAAGAGAAGCAACAGAGGAGGGTTGGATGAAAGAAGTACGACAGACAACCGAATGTTGTCCCTATGGCCATTGTGGAAGACCAGCATGACTTTGCTTCTCTCATATGACAAATCATGAGATAGGAATTACCACAGTTTATGCCAGCTGGGACTGTTGGACCAATCAAGCACCAGATTATGGCCATGGATGTCAGTCCTGTATGTCACGAGAGAGCCGACGCTCCTGAGGAAGGAATATTTGTAACATTAGCGCCTGTCAGCCGCACCAATCACAGCCAATGTGAAGAATGGCCTCGCCCTACTATGACTTATGCCGCAGCCGCCAAATGGCAGCTTAGGAACTAACCAACATGACCACAACCAACTCTTCTAGCAACTATGAAACCTCGCAGGAGGACAGAAGACAACACACCATTGTGTTTTCACTGTGGCCTTCACGGACGTGTCATACGATACTGTAGGGAGAGAAGATGAGTGTTTGACAATTATTATGCCGCAAGATGTCAACTATCAGATCAGTCCTTTCAATGCAGTAAACTACAGATGATTACTGTTGAACTATGGGACAAAACCCGCCGTCTCCTGGAAGTGGTTGCTCTCCAACACGCCGCCGCCATTCACCGTTGCCGTACAGAGATACCAATTGCTCGTCATAGCTGTCGTATTCAGAAAAACTAGGCGAGGCTGCCATCTTTGGAGATGAGGCCACCACAGATGAAAATCCTCCATGTACGACAGTCGCTAAGATATCGGGAAATCTCATTGACGTCATCATTGACGGCCAACCTGTCTGACCACCAGTCAATTCAGAAGCTTTCTTCTCTGTATTGTCGAATGACTACTGCTGCAAACTAAAGAAGATAATGTTCGGTGATACAAGAGCAACTTTACTGAAGGTCACAAATGGACAATACGTCCGTCCGGCAGAATACAAACAACAACCGGATGCAGCCTTTTAAATTTCTCGTTTTAACAAAATGTAGCCATAATGCCAACCTCAGATGGGACTTCTTTCAGGCATCCCAGGCTGTCATTGACAGTGGAAGATCTGAGCTACAGATTGAGGAAGCCGTTTCGATGAGTACACTTAACACGTACTTCCTTGGGAGATTGTTTCCTGTCAATAATGTTGAGATCTTGCCGTTAACAATAAGAAGAGTTCCAGTCAGCAGCTGAGATAACCAGTTGGATGGTGAAGTGCTTGTCAATCGCAAAAAGCTAATCGGTAGCAGAAACTAGAAACACTAAGCTATATTAGTTCAATATCTATATTTCATAGAGATGGTACAATAATCATCTTTGTTAACTGAAGACTAGTGGAATGCAGATACATAGTTGAACTATGTAGAAGCCTGCCTACTGATGTGTCCTAGTGCCTGTCCTAATCCCAAGTGGCTGATGCAGTTCAGTGGTGGCCACGAGCGGAGTTGCAGCAGAGGGCGCTTGTGGCCGACGTCGTAAGAACGCCGCTCCGTGCTTGCATGGTGGCGCGCTGCGAAAGTACGTGGCGTGCACTTCAGACTTGTGCGACACCACACCCCTCCCTCCCCAACCGCCGCGCCATCGTGGTGTAGGGCTGAGGGCCACGGCGACGGCACTTGGAGGAGGACCTGGGCGGGGGCGTTACTGGTGGGATGTGCTTCATAGCTGAGGCTGGGATCGAGACGCCATCCATGCCTCGGTATTCACCTTGCGATCCCCCAGGAAACCCACTAAAATGAGGAGAAGGGCGCACACCTCCGCCCAGAGGGAGTAGGTAATCTTCTGTGGTGCGTTGCCCAGGCGGGGGGGGGGGGGGGCGGCAGCACGCACGGTCCCGGAGCTCCTTTCGGTGACGCTGTCATCTGCAGCGGCGACAGTGGCGGTGACGTCTGTGTCGAAGGTGCATCGACTTCCATGGGGACGATCTCGTAGTCTGGGGACGCTGGGCCCGTTGGCGAGTAATGTGGCTGTGCTGCCTGGCGGTGAACTGGGTCTGGAATCAAGAAACAAGATACAGGATCGCGCGACCTGTGCAGGCGCAACTGGTTTGCATGGCACCGCAGCTCCGACCCTATGGAAGAACTTACAACATACATTTTGTGACCGAGCGCGCGTTGAATGGTGCCTGGCATCCATCGCTTGTGTCCAACAAACACGTTGTACAGCACCGGCATTGAAACCTGAAAACGCGAAGTGCCATACGAACCGACTCGGTGCGTGGTAGGCAGCAACAGCTGCAGGAGAGTGCGGTGACGGCGGTCGTGTAGCAGCTCGGCAGGAGACGGGCGGTCACGTGGCATGCACCGATACGTATACAGGAAAATTTGAAGAGCTTGCTGCCTGGAGTGCTGACCTTTCATCTTATCCATGTGAGACTTGAATGTTTGAACAAAACATTCTGCTTCACCATTGGACTGAGGGTGAAAAGGTGCGGTGGTGATTTGCTCAATGCCATTCACACGACAAAACTGTTGAAATTCCGCACTAACAAACTGAGGTCCATTGTCGCTAATGATAGTTTCAGGCAAACCTTCGATGCGAAACACTGATATTAAGGCACTGATTGTACTAGACGCCATCGTTAAGTTCATGGAAATCACGAAAGGAAACTTGCTGAAAGCATCTACAACGATTAACCACCGCGTATTCCAGAAAGGTACAGCAAATTCAATGTGTAAACGTTGCCATGGTCCCTTGGGGCGTGGCCGGTCCAAAAAACTTTGCGGAGCAGCTGCCTGATGCTCCGCAAAAACTGTACACTGCGACATCATGCTCTCTATCTGGGCGTCCATACCAACCCAGGTACAATGACGTCTGGCCAGTTGCTTTGTCTTAACAATATCCCAATGTCCTTGATGCAGGAGGCATAACACTTCTCGTTGCAGGGAACAAGGAACAATAACTCTTGTTTGGTTGTTGTCGGTATGTAACAACAGAACACCCTGGCTTAAAGACAATGCATGTCGTTGTGCAAAATAACATCGAACCAGAGGCCACTCAATGTCTTTGGCTCTGGCAGGCCATCCAGAGCGAACAAAACGTGCTACTACACTTAAGTCTGCATCCGCAACTGTTTCCTGTGCAACCCGACGAGAGTTCAAAGGGAAGTCTGCGACAGCGGAAGCATCTCTGGAGTCTATCTGACAACATGCTATTTCTGAAGAATCAAACGACACATCCTGGCCAACCGGAAGTCGGGAAAGTGTGTCCGCATTGGCATGTTTAGTGGTAGGTCGGTACAAAATCTCACACTGATCATTAGACAGTATCAAGGACCATCTCGTGCTTTCGTGCCGTTCGTGGCGGAATTGGCTTTGTGGGTGAGAACGACAACGTGAGAGGCTTGTGGTCTGTCAACCCAATAGAATTTTCTGCCATAGAGATAATGACGAAACTTTGTGACGCCGTAAGTGATTGCTAAGGCCTCCTTTTCTATCTGACTGTAATTGTGTTGCGTTGGCGTCGGTAGCTTGGATGAAAATGTAATAGGACGATCGTGAGATCCAGTACTATGCGAGAATACTGCGCCCAGACCATAAGACGAGGTATCCACTGCTAGCACTACAGGCTTCTGCGGGTCAAAGGGAATCAAATATGCATCACTGAGTAGTGCACACATTGTCAAAGGCAACCTGGCAATCTTTAGACCATACAAAAGGAACATTCTTCCTACGTAAGCGATGCAGTGGAGCTGCAATCTCAGAGACATTGGGAATAAACCTGAAATAATAGTTAAGCTTTCCCATTACTGCTTGAAGTTTGTGCACATTCTTAGGAGGAGGCAAGTGTTTGATTGCTCGAATATGTGACTGTAAGGGATGGATTCCTTGGGCATTAATCACATAGCCTAGGTACTCTATTTCAGTCTGGAAAAACACTTTGCTTTATTACAACATAGACCTGCTGCAGTCAACACTTTGAAAAGACACTCCAGGTTTGATAAATGTTCAACTGTGCGCCCTGAGACCACAATGTCATCTAAATAGTTCGAGCAGCATGGTACAGAAACTGTCAGCTGTTCCAAAAAACGCTGAAAAATAGCGGGGGCAGAAGAACTGCCAAAGGGTAGGCGCTGAAATTGAAAAAGGCCCATGTGAGTATTAATGATGAAAAACTTTTTTGATCTTCATCGAGCGGAATCTGTAAGTATGCCTCTGCTAAATCAATCTTAGAAAAGAAGCGAGACTGTCCTAATTTATCCATAAGTTCCTCAGGTCTGGGCAGGGGGTAAGTGTATACAATTGTTTGACTGTTCACTGTTGATTTAAAGTCTGCACAGAGACGAAGTTTTCCTGTTGGCTTGGTTAGAATCACTAAAGGCGAGGCCCTCTGACTCGCAGAAACAGGAGAAATCACCCCACTATCCTGCCAATGTTTAAGTTCTTCAGCAACTTTATCACGATTTGCGATAGGCACTGGTCTAGCTTTACGAAATTTTGGTACTGTAGATTCTTTTAAAGTTCCATGTGCCACAAAGTCTTTTGCACAACCCAGTTCCGGTGAAAACAAGTCATTATATTTTTCACATAATCCTTTGATTTTTTCCTGAGGCACTACTGACGAAATTTGAAGCACATATCTTTGAATTGATAGGCCAAACAAGTCAAATGCATCTAGTCCAAAAGACTAGTGGAATGCAGATACATAGTTGAACTAGGTAGTAGCCTGCCTACTGATGAGTGCTAGTGCAAGTAACCGATGCAGTTCAGTGGTGGCCACGAGCGGAGGTGCGGCAGGGCGCGCTTGTGGCCGACGTCGTAAGAACACCGTGACATGTTTGCATGGTGGCGTGCGGCGAAAGTACGTGGCGCGCACTTCAGACTTTTGCGACACCACAGGTATAACAAAGAAAATGTACATACCATTGCCTATCATAAGCATTGCAGGTGGTCAAGAGGAACTTTGGCTCACTATTTTTCATGAGCAATCGCAACTCATTCCTAAAGTAATGTGTTTTGGAACAGCCGAACCAATCCATGACAGTGAGCTCAATGTCATCGATGAAGTCTCATGCTTTGCTATTACTTCTGACAAAGCAGTGGAGGAAATTAAAAGGGCATTACATACAGGGCCCGGTCTGACACAGGAACATCAGCAGGTGTTAACCACACTACACCAATTTTCAGGTGTATTCCAGGCCAGGCAGGAGAAGTGCCAGATGAAACGGCCCACGATAAAACACTATCAATACTGGGGATCATCCACCTATTAGCCAGCATTTGTCCATAGTGTTGCCAGCTGAAAGATGGATAATTCGGGAGGAACTGGATATGTTGTTGCACCACGACATTATTCAACCTTCAGAGTGTCCCTGGTCGTCTCCGGTGCTCCTCGTGAAGAAGAAGGATGGCACTTGGCATTTATGTGTCGACTATCAGCGGCTGAACAAAATCACAAAGAAGGATGTCTACCCATACCCCGCATTGATGACACCTTGGGCTGCTTGAAAACAGCTACATACTTCTCAGCTATGGACATGCAGACAGGTTACTGGCAAATTGAGGTTGACGAAGCTGACAGGGAAAAGACTGCTTGTGTTACACATGACGGCCTCTATGAATTGAAAGTCACGCCGTTTGGAGTATGTAATGCCCCGGCCACATTTGTAAGCATGATGGATAACTTGCTTTGGCATCTTAAATGCACGACATGTCTTTGTTATCTAGATGACACTGTCTTTTTTTCAAGGACATTTATGGAACATAAAACTATTGACAGTGTTGACGTGTGTTCAGACAGCAGGACTCCGCCTCAACCCAAAGAAGTGCCTCTTCATCACCAAAGAGATAAAAATCCCGGGGCACCTAGTGAATGCAGATGGTTTGCATCCTGATCTAGATAAAGTAAGGGCAGTCACACAATTTCCAACTCCTCAGCATATTTGTGATGTGAGAAGTTTCCTTGGGCTGTGTTCATACTACCGATTCACGTCCATTGTAAGAACTTCTGCAGGGAGTCGCCAAGTTTTACTGGGATGAGATGAAAGAAAGAGCTTCCCGGGCACTTAAGGAGGCTCTAACTTCCACAGCAGTTCCCCCCAGGGGGCTCACCGCTTTGTGGTGAGTACGTGCGTAGCGAGCACGGGGCCCCAGCCTTTGTAGCACTCTTTCCTTTCCGTGCTACACGACGCTGCTTCTACTGTCCTTTTCCCCTCTCTTGGGGACCGAGTCTGTGCATCCTTCGGGGAACCGAAGTTCTGACCTTTTTGGCTTAAGCTCTTCTCTCACTTCTTTATTTGCCTCTGCATCTGCGTTTGAGGCTTCTCCTCCTACTATTTCTCTCTTCCTCCTCCCTGTACGCACTTGAAGGCCACCCATATGGGTGACTGGGTAATGCGTAAGTCCCAGCCCCGGGCTGGCATGTAGGGTGCGTGCGTACCCCCTGGTTAAGGCCAGGCCAGGGGAGGGGCGATTGCCTGCGCTGATACCTTCCCGATTCGCCGATTGGTCCCTCCATCTGTAGATCGGGAGGTGTGACCTGGGGTGGGAACAATCACCCAAGGCAGGTGTGCTTCCATTGGAGGCCCCCAGCAGGAAGGAGTGTGCCATCGGAGACACTGGCAATCGTGGGGGATACATCCGTGATGGTTATAAAAAAAAAAAAAAAATGTAAAGAGTCTCTAGAAATTGACGTACTGGACAATAGTGTGTCTGAACAGAAAAATTTACAGATATCAAAGTTCCTTGTGGTGATCCGTACTGAGGAAGGACAATCCTTTTTGTCGGTGAACCCATTTACTATTCAAAAAGGGGTTGATGCCATTGCTGGCCCAGTTCGTGTTGAGCTTCATCCAACCCTCAATTATTCCCAAGGGGTAGTCTTCTCAGCCAGTTTGGACGGTCTGATTGAGGATGAACTAAAGGAATATCTGGCTGTGCAAGGCATCATTGCAGTACACAGAGTGACAAAAATGTTTTAGTCCCCACTCGCACAGTGTTCCTAACCTTTGACCGAGTGGCTCTGCCGCCGAAGATCAAGGCAGGGTATGAGGTAGTCACAGTACGACCTTATATCCCTAACCCTACTCGGAGTTATCAGTGCCATCGCTTCAACCACATAAGCCAGTCGTGCAAGAACCCGGTAACAGGTGTCACCTGCGGTAAAGAGGCACATGAGGGGATTTGTCCACCACCGTCCCCCCATTGCATCAATTGTAACGGGAATCATTCTGCCTCCTCCCGGAAATGTCCCGTGTTTGCTGATGAACGAGCCATCCAGGAAATCCGTGTGAAGGAAAAGGTTCCAATACAAGTTGCACGTAAGATGTACACCAGTCGTAAGCCTAAGACCCCGCCGTGTGGTAACTACAGTACTGTAGTTGCAACGCCTCCACCAACACGGGATATGGCAACACAGACTTGTGACCTACAGTTTACTACAGTAGTTGTCAAACAGTCTACATCGACAACGGCGTCTCGTTCAACGAAAAGTGTGAGTACCTCTTCCAAATCTTCATCTTCAGCTGTGAAACCACAGATAGAGACTCGTAAGTCTAAGAAGGAGCATTCACGCGAGGATTTCCTCCGCACCCCTTCCACAACATCTGAGCCAACCAAGGAGCTTCACCAGGGCTCCAAGAAGTCAAATAGGGGGAAAACTCCCCCCCCCCTCCCCTTCTACCTCAAAATGCGACGATGGCATCCCCTGGAAGCCTATAGTCTCTCCAGGTGCATCAGCCAAAGATGGGGTTGCCGACCACACTCACACAGCTGCTGTGGTCACCTCTGAGAATATGGAGCAAGACCCTCCCGTCTCAGACACCACCAGTTGCGAAAATTCGCACTGTGGCCCGCCGCCTTCGTCGGGCTGATGTCCACCTTCATCTCATTTTATCCTATTATGGATATTCTTCAATGGAACATTCGTGGTATCAGGTCGAATTGGACAGAACTGCAGCTTCTAACGCGAACATATCACCCAATTATATTCTCTCTACAGGAGACAAAATTGCTCGCTGGTACTCGAATTACTTTTCCACGCTACACTACTGTTCGCTTTCACCTTCCTCCAGTGGCAGGAATTCCAGCCCATGGGGGCGTAATGTTGCTTATTCGGAATGACGTACACAGTACACCGGTCCCTTTGTGTACTCCCAATACAAGCTGTTGCTGTCCGGATATACCTTCCTGGATTTGTCTTCACACTGTGCAATATTTACGCTCCTTTCTCCTTTCCCATCACTAGATCCGATCTTCTAGATCTTACTGACCAGCTTCCGCGTCCGTTTTTGTTGGTGGGAGATTTCAATGCCCACCACCCCCTTTGGGGCTCCCCACGACCATGTCCACGGGGCTCCCTCCTGGCAGATATACTGAACCACCTTCAGCTCATCTGCCTTGACACTGGTGAACCAACTTATCTTTTGGACTCCACAAACACTTTCAGCCATATAGATCTAGCTATCTGCACTGCTCAGCTGGCACGGCGTCTTGGATGATCTGCTCTCTCAGACACACATTCGAGCGATCATTTTCCATGTGTAATTCACCTAATGATGCCTGACACCCTTGAGCATCCACACCGCTGGCAGTTAACCAAAGCAGACTGGGAGCTCTACTCGTCCCTGGCGGATTTTGGTACTTCTCATTATCCTAGTATAGACGACCAAGTGGAACACATTACCACAGTTATTCTGACAGCCACAGAATGTTCCATCCCCTGCAAGATTTCCCACGCACGTCGTCCCCTTGTTCCGTGGTGGACCGCGGAATGCCGTGACCCTCTGCGAGCATGGCGACGTGCCCTTAGAATCTTCAAACAATGGCCCACGCTCGACAACTGCATCCGATACAAACGGCTGTGGGCCTATTGTCGTCGCCTCTTTCATGACTGTAAACGCGCCAGTTGGCGCTCATTCACGAGCTCTGTTAATAGGTCTACCCCTTCCTCCATCATTTGGGGTAATCTCAGTAAAATTTCAGGCACTATGGCTCATTTCCCGATTCCCGGTCTGTGTGTCGCAACTGACACCGTCGTCGATCCTCCACAAATAGCCAATGCACTGGGTCGACATTTTGCAGAGATCTCCAGCTCTTCACATTACACTGACGCTTTCCTTGCTAGGAAACGGACGGTAGAGGCGAGTCCATTGCCCTTTACCTCTCAGAACCATGAATGCTACAATACCGAGTTTACTGTACAAGAGCTCCTCCATGCACTCTCGTCTTCGCGGTCCTCCGCTCCAGGACCAGATGGCATTCACGTGGCGATGCTGCAACACCTTTCACCAACGAGCTTGCACTTCCTACTGGCCACCTACAACCGTATATGGATAGAAGGCACCTTTCCGCGATGCTGGCGTGAAGCCATAGTCATTCCCATACCAAAGCCTGGGAAGGACCAGTAGCGTATGCAAGGTGATGGAACGCATGATTCACGGGCGCCTGGTATGGTGGCTTGAAACGCGACATCTCCTGTCTAATGTCCAATGTGGGTTTCGCAAGCACCGTTCTGCAGTGGATCATCTTGTTGCCCTGTCTACTTCAGTAATGAATAACTTTTTATGGAAGCGCCAGACAGTAGCGGTGTTCTTTGATCTGGAAAAGGCATACGACACCTGCTGGAGGATGGGCATCCTCCGCACTCTGCATACATGGGGTTTTTGGGGTCGCCTGCCAATTTTTATCTGCGAATTTTTAACAGACCGTGTTTTTAAAGTGCGTGTTGGTTCAGTTTTATCGAGCACTTTTATTCAGGAGAACGGAGTCCCCCAGGGCTCGGTCCTGAGCGTTGTTTTATTTGCAGTGGCAATCAATTCTATAGCCGATCACCTTCCACTGGGAGTTTCGGCATCCCTCTTTGTTGACAACTTCGCGATCTACAGCAGATCTGAGCAAATGGGTCTCCTGGAGCGGCGTCTTCAGCGGTGCCTAGACACTCTCCACGCGTGGAGTATGGACACTGGCTTTCGATTCTCAGCTGACAAGACAGTCTGCATGAACTTCTGGTGGCGGGAGGAGTTCCTTCCCCCGTCCCTTCGTCTGGGCCCCATAGTACTTTCATTTGTGGATACGACGTTCTTGGGACTTGTTTTCGACAGGAAGTTAAGTTGGTCTCCCCACATATCCTGTTTGGCAGCTCGCTGTACCCGCTCTCTCAATGTGCTACGGGTGTTAAGTGGCACCTCGTGGGGAGCTGACAGGTCTACTCTCCTCCATCTGTATTGCACCATAGTTCGATCCAAACTGGACTATGGTAGCATCGTTTATTCTTCGGCTCGACCGTCCATACTGCGCCGCCTTAATACAATCCACCACCAAGGTATCTGTCTGGCGACAGGAACGTTTTACACTAGCCCCGTTGAGAGCCTCTATGCCAAGGCCGCCGAACTACCCCTTTCTTACCATTGGGAACTCCTACTTAGCCGTTACGCTAGTCGTTTGTCGTCCATGCGAGGACACCCAACATACGCAGTTTTCTTTAACGACTCACTTGACAGTCTCTTCGCCATGCGCCCGTCTGCTCTGCTACCGCCGGGAGTACACTTGCGTTCACTACTCAGCCAGCTCGGCGTTACAATGCCTACTATCTTCTCGACTGGAGAGAGCACCTCTCCACTGTGGCGAAGCCCCCAAGTCAGTGTTAACTTTGACCTTCATTCTCTTCCAAAGGACTCCACACCTAGTTTCGTCTACCAGAGAGAATTTCTCGCACTTCGGTTCAAATTTGATGACAATTTGTTCATTTACACTGATGGCTCAAAGACAGACCAGGGTGTTGGGTGTGCCTTTGTACTTGGCAACGTCTCTTTTAAATATCGTCTTCCTGAGTGGAGTTCCATTTTTACAGCTGAGCTGTATGCATTATATCAAGCCACACAATACGTCCGGCGAAACTCGCTCAATAAGTGTCTCATTTGCCCGGACTCTATGAGTGCTTTGTTGAGCCTTTGCATGCTATATCCGGCCCATCCCCTGGTACAAAGCATCCACAATTGCCTTACTTCTCTTTCAACGAGCGGAACTACAGTGATGTTTCTGTGGGTCCCTGGCCACGTGGGAGTGTTGGGGAATGAGGCTGCGGATACGGCTGCCAAGGAGGCAGTTCTCCTTCCTCAGCTATCTACCTGTTCTACTTGCTCTGATGACCTTCGCGCTGTTGTCTCCCATCGTATTATCTCCCGTTGGTATCTACATTGGTCATCCCTGTCAGGGAACAAATTGCGAGCCATTAAACCTGTGCCTGATCTCTGGTCAACGTCATCTCGACCCTCGCGCCAAGAGGAAATTATTCTGGCTCGGCTTCGTATTGGCCACTGCCGTTATAGCCACCAGTATTTACTACGTGGTGGTCCTGCTCCCTTATGCGAGTACTGTGATGAACCTTTTACTGTCAACCATCTTTTAGTGCAATGTCCGTTTTTTAATCGTCTCCGTCATGATCTATGTTTACCATTTGAAATATCTGACATTTTAGCTGATGAACCGCATTCTGTTAACAGAGTTTTACTTTTTCTACATAGCGCAAACATGGCGAAAGCCATTTAAGTTCTAACCCCGGTTCTATTTTACTATGGGCAGTGTTGGGCACTAATGACCTCAGCAGTTGTGCACCCTAAAACCACGGAAAAAAAAAAAAAAAAAAAAAAAAAAAACCACACCAGTTCTAGCCTTATACGACGAGAATGCAGAAAACTGAACTTCACACAGACGCAAGTGGTTATGGCATTGGTGCAATGCTTGTACAAATTCAGGGAGGTGCTGAAAAGGTGGTAGCCTATGTGTCAAGAGTTCTCTCAAAGTCCGAGATAAACTACTCCATAATTAATGCCTCGCTGTTATCTGGGCTATCAACAAGTTCTGGTCGTATTTATTCTGTAAACTAGTCATCGTCATGACAGACCACCATTCTTTATGCTGGCTGACCAGTTTGAAGGATCCATCAGATCGACTCGCGAGATGGGTACTAAGACTACAAGAGTACAATGTCACAGTGGTATTGAAAAACGGGCGCCAACATAAAGACGCCGACTGCCTTTCGAGAAATCCATTAGCTGAACATGACAGCGTGGATGAAATTTCAGCCCTCACTGAGTTAGCTGACATTACAGCTAAACAAAGCATTATTACAAACCATAGAGACCAAAGGAGAACCGACCAAAGAAGAGTTTCAACTTATAAATGGGACATTGTATAAGAGCAACTACGATCCACTGGGCCCCAAATGGCTACTGGTTGTTTCAGCTCATCTCCGGCCAGCTATTCTTAAGTATTTCCATGATTCTCCAATATCCGGTCATCTGGGATTCATGAAGACCCTAGACAGATTCAGACGGAGGTATTACTGGCAAGGTCTCTACTGATCTGTTAAGCATTATGTGAGTCACTGTAAGGAGTGCCAGAGACAGAAGCATGTGACGCAGTTACCTCCAGGTCATCTGGTACCAATTCCACCTGCAGCAGCTCCATTCCACCAGATTGAAATCGACCTTTTAGGTAGATTCCCGAAGTCGACAACCACTAACAGATGGATAATAGTCTGCACTGACTACCTTACACGCTATGCTGTTGCCAAACCCGTGCCGACTGCAGAAGCTCCAGCGATCCTAAGATTCCTAGAAGAAGACATTATTTTGAAGCATGCTGCACCACGTGTGATGATATCTGATCGAGGAAAGGTATTCATGTCAAAACTGGTATCAGAGGTAATACCACGTTGCGACAATGTCCACAGAATGACAACTGCCTACCAGCCTCAGACAAATGGTCTTACAGAACATTTTAACAAGACTTTACCAGATATGCTGTCGAACGTCGATGTTGAGCAGAAGGATTGGGATTCAATACTGCCAGTCATGACATTTGCTTATAATACAGCAAGGCAAGACACCACAGGCGTTGTGCCGTTTTTTCTGCTCCATGGTCATGAAGCTGAGACTACAATGGATATGCTGTTCGCTATTCCTGTTCCAACAAGATAACAGTCAGGATGACTATGTGAAACAGCTCATCACCAGGCTCGAAGAAGCAAGACAGCTGGCTTGCATATGGACACTGGACCCCAGGAGAAAGACTGCTAGCGGTATAACGATAAGCACCATCCTGTTGTGTACATTCCAGGAGATCTGGTATGGACTTTTACTCCTGTATGGAAAGTTGGGCTATCGGAAAAGTTACTGAAGTGATATTTTGGTGTGTATCTTGTCATACACCGCCTGTCAGACGTCACATTTAAAATCGAGGATTATGAGCGCTCCTCAAAACGACTAAAACGAAGCGACATTGTGCACCTCCGTATGAAGCCTTACCTCGATCTCAAAGAACAAATAGACAGAAACGAACTCTCGTTCAAGGATTTGGAAAATTGTTATTGTAATAAGGAAGCCACGACAGGAGGGTCTCGCACCGGTCATCATTACCGTAAAGAAGGTGTGCAAACAGAATCGAAGGATTCTCCGGAACTGCTATACAGAGGACCCATGACAAGATTCAGGACACTGTAGCTGGCTGCAAAGGGAACCTAACAGCGAGTCGTTGTCCTTTCAGGAAGGGGAGCAATGCCACGAGTATTCTGACGGCACGTGTGGTGCAGTGGTTAATATCACAAATCGCTGTGCTCGCGGTCCCCAGTTCAAATCCTGACATGGGCAGAAAAAATGTATTTCTTTGTATTTCTATTTTTAGAATGTTCTACATGTTTCTTATGTTGTCTGTTAATTATCTGTGTGCCTTTCCATGTAAATTATTCACAATCAACAAGGACATTACAGATACACATAGAGCATCTCCAGATTGCTGAATACCTGCCATTATTTACAGTTATTGATTACCACAGCCTTAGGTATGTGCTCACTGCCTGGATTTTTGCTGTGAGGGTGTCCACAGACACATTTTTATTTTTATTACAAAATTGCTCATTGTCTTCTGACCAGATGATTTGTTTCTACAGGTTGAGTTTATGAAGCTGTTGGACCGGATTATTTTTGACTCAGCTGCCAACAGTGTATGTTTTGTTGTTAGGACAACAAAGATAAGAGAAATTAAAATTTGTACTAAGGTATATAGACAGTTCTTTTATTCCTTGCTGTATTTGGAAGTGGAACATCAAAGGAAATTACTGGTAGTGGTACAAGGTCTATTTGTCATGCACCATATGGTGGCTTGTATATAGACATAATCAGCTGAATTTGGCCACACTTATGCTTCTATGTGGCCAATATCTGCATGGGAAACATTGTTTTAAGTCATATTATGTCAACCATTGGACAAAATTGAGTTTCATTTATTTTTGTATATTTTCCATGGTTATATTTCTTGCTGTGAAAACAGAATGCAACAAATTAGATTCACAAACATTGTAATAGTGTCTAAAACTGGCTCTTGTTTCAAGTTGCATTCACTCCTCTGTAATGATTGCTTCAAATCATATTGTGTGCACCATTAATTCTACATGAAGTAAATTCAGCTCAAATTTTAGGTGATGATTGTAGTATGCGGAACTACAAAGTGGTCAGTGAACATTTTAAAAATATGGATGCTATCAGTGATGTTAGAGGATTTATGTGACACAAGTCGATCAAAGATGAAAAGTCATGGTCAAAATAAAAATGAATCCAACTTATCACTGTAAAGATCCATCCAAGTAGTTTGGCACAAATATAAGAGGAAACTAAGTGATGTTGCAGAACCATAAGTAATTTCACTGTACCGTAGAGTGAGTGAAGCAAAGAAGCTAGCTGTGAATAATTTACATTGTAAATATTTAGGGGTTCATTGGAAGAGCGTAGGAGATTTAGATTTCTGTAGAAACATGTTCTGTTCAGTTTTCTAATGGAACTGTCAAGTGAGGAAGAAATTATGTCAGCTTGTGATTTCTTAGAATGTGTGTGTGTGTGTGTGTGTGTGTGTGTGTGTGTGTGTGTGTGTGTGTGTGTGTGTGTAGGGGGGGGGGGGGTTAATTTGAAAATTTGAAGAGAAACCAATAGCATGACCATTCTGAAGCTTCCATAAATTAAATATTTTACCAGAAGATGTAGGTATTGGATTAACAGTTTGTTTAATAGTAACACAGGTGGGCATTTTAATATTACAGTATATATTTTATTAAAGTAATATAGAAGAAAGTTGTGGATTCAAAGTAAAATGACATAGGTGAATATTTTTGTGTAATAACATGGTTTTCAAAATCAATTGGCAGAGAAAAGTAAGTGATATGTGTGATGAACAAGATGATTTCTTTTTGTGAATACTTTGATTTTGTACAAACAGATGTTATTTTATATAAATAACAAACATAAATGCTTAGTTACACATTACCTAATTTTTCTTATTTGTATCTTTTACAAGTTACTGAATCAAAGCATATTAAGTCCAACACACTTTCCTGAAACTAGAAGAATTTGGTTGCAAATTGTTTCAATTATTCAGGTTTCTAGTTGTATGCTTCGTATGTACAAGAGAGATGCACAGCGGCATACCAAATGTTTTCTCCATTCAGTTGTTTCAGTATATACAATTGGAACACTGGTTGCATTAGCAACATGGTTATGCTTCCCAAGAGTAGGAGGGGGGGGGGGGGGGAGCAGGCTAAGAGTAATTTATTTTCATTTTTGAATCACTGCCGATGTATTTATCATGCTATTGTAAAATAATTACAATGCAATAAATAGAAGTTTGGTTCTGTCTAACAGTAAACATTAGAACTCTTTGTTCTTAGAAGCAATGCAGTGTTGGAATTAGACAAATTTATGTTGACTTTAACAAAATTATCTTTTTCAGAAATCCTTTTCTTACGTTACTGATGTGACATTTGTGTTACTCATTTCAGTTTCAAACCTTATATAAGATGTTGACAATGTAATGTATTATTTCAAAGCTACTTTTTAAAAGTGTTGAAATAATTTCATATGTAAGCCTTATTGTCACTTTTATCTATTTGATCTCAGTCAGCTATGTGAGAAATTTTTCTGCTTGTTGGATGAAAGTCCTAAAGAGAAATCTACAGGTAAACATTTTTTTATAGGTCGCGTACCATTCCTCAAGTGTGGTGCATTTATTGTGGCAGAATTGGATCCTATAATTTCATTTGTCAACAGCAAGGTAAGTTACCTCATATTTAATATTATATCAATTGTCACTGAATAAGCTATTGTATATCAACTGCCTTACCTGCAATATTTAGTTTGTGTAATAATGGTAAATGATATTTCCATGCTTAATTGTAGATTAGGACATTACGTTCTTGTCACTGATGTAAAATAGTGATTTTACAGAAATAGTGAACAAACAAAAAAATACTGAAGTTCAGGAAACAAGCTTAAACTCATTGTTTCATAAAAGTTTGTTTAATATGTACAGTGAGAGCCAAAAAGATTGCTTGGTCATAATAATTTAAGAGTCGAAGAACAGAGCATTGTGCATGCCCAAGCTCAGAAGTGCCAGTGTTCCCAACTGTAGTGGTCTGTGGAGATTCAGCTTGGTGTTTACACTATCAAATAAAGCAATATAATAATTAGGATAAAGTATACATTGAGATTGATTGCAAGTTAACTCATCATATAATTTCTTTTGAAAATAATTATTTGAGTGCGTAGATACATTTGAAATATAAGAATTTCACTTGGGTAGAATTAACGATGATGAGCATTTCACATCTGTTTGTGGCCAGGTCTATAGGCTGATGGTTTATGAATGTAAATTATGAGTATTCAGATCTAACCTGAGTTAAGTGCCATTTCTTTCTTTGTTGTTTAAATCAGTGTATGTAATATTTTAACCCTTAATTCACTACAAAGTGTGCAGTTGTGTATCTTTCCTAGATTCCACATTCTTCAAAAAAATTCCATTTATAATAATGTAATCATGAAACAGACAATTGGTCATAATAAAAAAAATTGAAAAGGGATTTATCTATCTGTAATTATTTTATCCACCTCCTGTTGTCTATAATTTTCAGCAAAGAGAAACTTATAAGCATATTGGCATACATCATAGGTCTGCTTCAAAATGCCTGATGGAAATGTTAGCAAATTATTAGTTGCTCTCTTTGAAAATGGTGTTAGTGCACCTGAGGCATGACATCATTATGGTGTTGATACTTCCACAAAAAGAAGCTGGATTACACAATTTAGAGATAATGGCAATTTAGTGAGATGTCCAGTACCTGGGAGATCATGAATCTCTACAAGGAGATAAGATGAAGACTTAGTCAGGGTGGCCTAGAATGAGACTTTTCTAATCATCCGGGAACTGAGGAAAGCTTCACATTATGTGTGTGTGTACAATTCTGTCCACAAGCTTAGGTCCTGCTTTTGTTTACAGCATAGATGGGCAACAATATATGCGCTTTGTGGCCACTCTTGCTAGAAATAGGTGCATAAGTGTGAAATTTTGGGGCTGGATGTCGTATATGGACAAGAATGGATACAAGGCAAGTTCAATCCAGTATGCTATGAATATTTCCAGGAAAATGTCATTGTCCCTGGAACTTGATTTTGCTACCCCAAACGACGTCTCACCATCATGATAATCATACATTGCGTACTAGCATTAGGATTCAGAGCTGATTTCAAAGGAGGTAGAATAATATTCAGTGCCTTCTGTGTCTCCGAAGTCGGCTGATCTCAATTTCATAGAACACACATATGCTCAACTTAAGAAGAAAGGCACTATTGGCCAGACCTTTCTTCATGTACTGTGAATACCATATGGGATTTGGTTCATTCTTCATGGGTGATTTTTAAGAAATAAATAGGCCAAAGATCTTGATAGATTTTTGCACTTGCAGCTTCCATGTGTTTTCGTCTCAATTGCTGAATGGTTTAGTCTGTCTGCATACATTTTTATTAATACAAAATACAGATCCCATGGCAGTGCAGTGATATTTGCTTGCAACTGTCCAAACTTCAACCAGATGCCTCGTTGTGCAAATTAAGTCTCATCCTTCTGATTGAAAATGTTGTTTTTCTGTCCTAAACCAAGCAGAAGCTTGTAACAGTGTTCTTAAATAGCTGTTTATCTGTGTGTATAAAATGGCTCTGCAATACTTGTTATGCTAATTTCATTCTCAAACACTTTGCAGTCCTACATTGTGATTTACTTCATTAAAATGAATGCTGTAACATTGTCAAAAATATATAATTGTATACAAGCCGAGGCTGGGCTCCTGACGACAATTAATTGTCTCGATACCGCATGGTCTGTTCTGCCTGATGCGGGAATACAGCATTGTGGCTGCGAGCATTACAGAACAAATAGACTGAAGAAAGTGCAGGAGCCCCTGATCTACATACATTTGAGAATTTGAGTGTCACGGCAACACTGGTATCCACCTTTAAGTGGAGCATTTGTCCCAATACTTTAAGGTCAAAAAGAATGTACTCATATTAGAAGGTGTAGGGGAAACACGATGTCCGTGGCAGACTGAGTTGGCAGAAAACTGAGAAGAATGACACACAGCTGCAGTTTAACATTTCTTCCTGCATTTATTGTACATGGCATGGCATTTAGGACACGCCGTTCAGTCATGTTGAACGAAACATAAGGGACATGATGGAAGTACTGTGTGCAGTAGTAGTATTGCCCACCATGCCTGTTGAGACGCATCTGGCCGGTGTCCTATGCAATGCTGGGGAGAGTGTTTATTGCTGTTACATCCTCCCCATCTTGTGAATCGACAAAGAAGAGACCAGGAGAAACAGGAACAACCACCGACACATCACACACAGCCTCATTTTGATCACCAGCTGTTCGCGAAATCTCGAAAGAATGAGTAGTATCAAAGACTTCAGCCAATGATGGGTTTTCCCACTGAAGAGCATGTTGACAAACCACCTTGTCAGGAGCCAATTGAATGACAGCAGCACGAACTATAGAATTGGCATTAGAATCCTTTTGAGCATCAGTAACAGACAACTCCAACTTAGACCTTGAAGTTCCGCAACCCGAACATGTTATATTTGGTGGGGTTTTTCTGACAGCAGTAAAATTCAACATGCACTGCGAAAAGATATGTGTGTTTGTGATAGTATGTGGATAACAACTGACACATCTTTAAAAAGAAAGGGACACTGGGTACCACAGAGTTGTCAACTGACCTAGCAAGTGATAGACACAAGGAGAAAGCCAGGACAATAACAAAGCCTTACATATGTTAGCATCTCTGAGCCTGAATACGAGAAAATGTTGCTGAAGTTTCTTCTCATAAGCGTCGCAGTCTTCAGTTGAGTCGTCATACTGAGGAAAAAGGGGTGGAAACATCGACGACACAGATACCCTAACAGATGACGTGGTGGAAAGTATTGTGACAGCAGATGTAAAAGCTCTCTGCTGCTCAAGAAGAGCCTCGGCATCCAGAACCCTGTACAAAAAACACGAATGAGCGTAAGACGCTCGGAAACATAGAAACTTGGTCAATTACTGCTGTAATGCACAACACAACATGTAAAGCTCACCCTGATGAGTCTCAACTTTAACCGTTAACACAGCCGCACCTACCTCAGGTTTGTTCACTGCTCTCCTCCAGGTGTCATGGTGGTAGCCTTGTCGAGTGTTGAGCGATACCTCTGGCGGACACATTGAGTATGTTTGGCAGGATTTAAACTAGGCTGCATCATGGTCGATCATGCATTTTAGCATTTCTCCTCCTCCTTTGCGAAGTAGATATGTTTAAACAGTATTCTGTTTATGTATACAGTGTAATAGTAGAGTATTTGCTTGTGAAACCTTAATAAGAAGAGCAGTTTGAGACACAATTTTTTCACTAGATAACTCATTAAAAGTTGCTTTACTGCAATTAGACAATTTGTTTGACTATGTTTCTAATTCAATACCATTTTAAAATCTTCATTTAGCCACTTTATTTCAACTAGCTATTTAGATTTATATAAAAAAAATGGGGATATACATCTTGTTCCACCCAAATAAATGTATTATTATGGCACCGGTTTTCCAGATTTAGGTTTTCTTTGGTTTCCCTCAATTACTTTTGTGCAAATTTCCTTTCAAATGACATAGCAATGCAGTCAAATCTCCAATCCAAGCGTGTGCTCTGTCTCTCAATGATTTAATCATTGATGCAACATGAAATGCTAATATTTCTCTAGTTTTCTAATTGATACACGTGAATTAGTATTTGCCTGATTCCAATATATTGTGTTTTGTACTTCTTAAATTCCTAATGATTTGCACAGTTTATATTGTCTTTTTTATTTTATTTTCCAGGGAATATCCTTGACTGACAAATTAGATACAGCTGAGAAAGGAGACATGAGGGCTTATATGTCACTTGTAAACACTGTGCTTGCAGTTGCTGAGGTAAAGCTTTTTCATGTTACAAGTTTCATCTGGTTTTCTTTTCTTTTTCATCTTGTATGCTCACTAATTATTATTATTATTATTATTATTATTATTATTATTATTATTATTATGTGTCAACTCAAGTACATGTATTTAAAAAGAATTACTACTCTATCACAGCCAATGATGAAGATAAAGCCTTCTGGGATGGATCCCAAGTGACAATATTACAGTAAAATTTAAGAAATTAAAATTTCATTTCAATTTGTATTTTAAATCTTAAGGAATTTTTAATACCTTCCTCCTCTTAAAAGAAATTTGTATGAAACATTTTGAGATATATGTTGTTTAGATGCTCTAAAAGATAATAAGAAGCTCTAAAAGATAATAATAAACTTTCTTCACACTCTTTCAAACCATTTCATTTTGATGAAATAAAAAAAATCCCCTCAGGGGCTCAGCATTAATTTGCCGAGTACGGGCTTGGCGAACCCGGGGTCCTGAGCTGTGGGCTCTGCCTGGGTGGACGTTTATTTCCCTAGCTGCTCGTGGGAACACAGTGAAAAGAACCCAGAGTAATGCTGGTGGGCATTTAACCACCGTCTCTAAGAAAGGAAAAGTAGACTTCAATGCTGAGACTTAAGACCCCCAGTCATTCCCTTCCTTGGCCACGCCATGGGAGGAACGCAGGTCTCATTGCCGAGGACAACAATATGCTCCAAGGTATTTAGTGTGTGCTAGGTCTGATGGTGAATCTTTCATGAACACAAAGCCTCTCTTTTTTTGTCGAACACTTGGAAGATAAGTTTGGAGAAGTAGATGGCATGTTGAAGATGCGATCGGGATCAGTTTTAATAACAACGTCATCCCCAGCACAGTCACGGGCATTGCTCGCCTGTGACAAGCTGGGTGATGTTCCCGTTACTATCACCCCACACAAAAGCCTGAACATGGTACAGGGTTTGATTTTTCATAGGGATCTCCTTTTGCAGTGAGATGATGAACTCCACAAGAACTTGGAACAGCGAGGTGTCCACTTTATACGGCGAGTCCATAGGGGTCCGAAGGACAACAGGGTCGCCACCGGTGCATTCATCTTGGCCTTCGAGGGCGACTCATTGCCTGAATTGCCTGAGAAGGTCAAGGTGATGATTTACCAATGTGATGTAAAGCCCTACGTTCCTCACCCTATGCGCTGTTTTAAATGCTGGAGGTTTGTGCACATGTCCTCCAGGTGTACCGCCAACTCCACCTGTCGGGACTGTGGTCGTGCATCGCACCCAGACCTCCCTTGTAGACCACCTCCCATTTGTGTTAACTGTGGACAGCAGCACCCACCTTGCTCGCCTACCTGCTCTGTACTGCACAAAGAAAGGAAGATCATGCATACAAAACCATCGATCGGCTGTCTTATTCCGAGGCCAAGAGGAAATACGAGAAACTCCACCCGGTCAGCATCAAAACATCCTACGCAGCAGCCACAACACCATTTCCGCAGACTAGTTTGCCGCCAGTTCCGTCTACCATAGTGGGCCCTCGAGCCCAACCGTCACCATCTGCCCCCTTGGTGGTAGGGGGCACATCTCACACTGTTTCTTCCAAAGCCCCTGCCTTGGAAGCAAAAACCCCCCAACCAACAGGGACATCAGTCCCCACATGTGAGCCAGAGCCACAACAGCCTGCTCTGGCTCCTCTCGCGAGGAAGGGATCGCTTGAATCCCTTTCTCCCTCGGTTTCTTCCACTGGCTCAGTGGATGCCAGTGAGTGGCACAAAGTGCCATCCAAAGCTGGTCGTAGGGCCTCAAGGGCAACCTCCATCCCTGAGACTGAGTCTGCCAAGCCCTCCCAGCGCGAGAGGCCGAAGGATCAGCGAGAGAAACAGAAAAAGTGTAAAACAAGAGATTCTCAGGTGGCTACCATGCCACCACGGAAATTGTCTGCTTCCAAGGACGTGGTGGAAATCCTCACGTCCTCTGAAGACTTGGCAATTGCCAAGACTTTGGAAGCAATGGACGTCGAGGCTCTGCCTCCTGATTCAGTGACTGCAGAGAAACCTGTTGGCCCTACTCTACCATCTGCATAAATATGCCCAGTAAGTTGGGAGATAGTTGGTGCTGCAGTGGAACTGTGGCGGTTTCTTCCGCCACTTGGCCGAGTTACAGCAGTTGCTCTGTCACTACCCTTCCCTCTGTGTTGCACTACAGGAAACCTGGTTTCCTACCGAACTGACTCCTGCCCTTCGTGGGTATAGGGGTTACTATAAAAACTGCGCAACACACAACAGGGTATCCGGAGGAGTCTTGTCTTTAAGTTCTTGCCACTATCCCCAGTTCACCAGTGCCACTTACCACAGTTCTCGAGGCAGTGGCTGTGAGAATTCAGGCACGACAGGACATTATCATCTGCTCAATCTACCTTCCTCCGGATGAGGCAGTGTCTCCTGCAGACCTTGTGAACTTGATCGCACAACTTCCCCCGCCATTCCTCCTATTGGGGGATTTCAATGCCCACAACCCCTTGTGGGGTGGCTCTCAGGTCTCGGGTCGTGGTAGGGACATTGAAGCTCTAATAGCACAGCTGGACTGCTGCCTTCTTAATACCGGTGCCCACACACATTTCAGTGTGGCGCATGGCACGTACTCAGCTATAGACCTTTCTCTCTGCAGCCCAAGCCTTCTACCACAGCTTCATTAGGGGGTCCACGATGACCTATGTGGTAGTGACCACTTCCCCATCCATATTTCTCTTCTCCAGTATCGACCTCCAAATCGCTTGCCCCGTTGGTCTCTGTGTAGGGCTGACTGGCCTGCTTACACCTCGGCTACTAGGGTGATACCACCAGTCCCGGACGATGTTGATGTTGATCAGGCTGCTCATCATATCACTAGAGCCATCATTTCCGCAGCTGAAGCCAGTGTTCCAATCACCACTGGCTCAGTTCGGCGCAAGTCGGTTCCTTGGTGGTCCGCAAAGATTGCTGAGGCCATCAGGGAACGTCGTCGGGCACTCCAGCGCCACCGGCGCAACCCTTGCATAAAGCACCTGATCACTTTCAAGCGACTCCGGGCACAGGCTCGGAGGCTGATACGCCAGAGTAAGCAGGATTGTTGGGAGAGATATGTCG
The DNA here is from genome assembly GCA_026315105.1 of Locusta migratoria. NCBI lineage: Eukaryota > Metazoa > Arthropoda > Insecta > Orthoptera > Acrididae > Locusta > Locusta migratoria. The sequence goes on from CM048755.1 coordinate 688,687,063, forward strand.
CTACCATCGGCTCTCGCACTGCCCCATCTCGGGTGTGGTCACAGATTCGGTGCCTTTTTGGGTACCGACCACAGGCAGGAATCCCCAGCTTGAACATTCGGGGTACTATATGCATGGATCCAGCTGCTATCTCTGAACACATGGCGGTCCATTATCCTAGTACCTCTGTGACTTCTGCTTATATTGCGGGCTTCCGCACTCGCAAAGAACAGGTCGAACGGAGGCAGCTGTCTTTCCACACACGTCGGCGAGAACCATATAATGTCCCATTCACTGTGTGGGAGTTTCAGAGTGCCCTCACTGCTTGCCCTGATACCACCCCAGGGCCAGATCGAATCCATAAACAGTTCCTGCGCCATCTGTCACAGGAGTTTCAAGACCAACTTCTTGCCCTGTTCAACCGCCACTGGGTTGAAGGTGTTTTCCCATCTCAGTGGCAAGACAGCATCGTCATCCCAGTGATAAAACCTGGCGCTGATCCGCAGGTGGCAGACAGTTACTGCCCGATTAGCCTCCCCAACGTTCCTTGCAAGCTCCAGGAACGTATGGTGAGTCTTCGGCTTATGTGGGTTCTTGAATACCGTAGACTCCTTGCCCCACAACAAGGGGGATTCCGCCAGGGCCGTTCTGCATTGGACAATCTAGTTACGCTAGAGTCGGCCATCTGCACTGCTTTTGCCAGGCGCGAGCACCTGGTTGCAGTCTTTTTCGATCTCCGTAAGGCCACCTGGCGCTACCATATTCTAGCTACGCTGCATGGCTGGGGATTGAGAGGGCCGCTTCCACTGTTCATCCAGAACTTCCTCTCACTTCGCACTTTTCGGGTTAGGGTTGGTACCCACATCAGCTCCCCATGCACCCAGGAGAATGGAGTCCTACAGGGCTCTGTTCTTAGTGTTCCGCTGTTCCTAATTGCAATCAACAGACTTGCTGCAGCAGTAGGGTCATCGGTGTCGTCCTCACTGTATGCCGATGACTTTTGTATGTACTACAGTTCGGCTAGTATTGGTGTCGCTGAAAGGCAACTGCAGGGGGCCATTCAAAAGGCGCATTCCTGGGCTTTAGTCCATGGGTTCCGGTTCTCTGCCTCCAAAACTCGGGTTCTGCACTTTTGCCGCTGTCGGGCAGTGCACCCAGACCCAGAACTGTACTTGGGTGATGACCTTCTGCGTATTGAAGATACGCATCACTTCTTGGGCATGCTGTTCGATGCCTGGCTCACGTGGGTCCCACACCTGCAACAGCTGCGGAAGAAGTGTTGGCGCCACCTGAATGTCCTTCGCTGCCTACGCCATACCATTTGGGGAGCAGCCCGTCCATCTCTCCTGTAACTGTATAGGGCTCTTATCCAATCCCGTCTGGATTATGGCAGCCTGGTATACGATTCTGCAGCCCCTTCTGCACTGCGTGTCTTGGACCCAATACACCATAGTGGCGTCCGTTTAGCGACGGGTGCCTTCCGCACAAGTCCCGTGACAAGTCTCCTTGCTGAAGCTTAGTTCCCCCCCCCCCCCCCCCCCAAATCCGGCGGCAGCAGCTACAGGCTTCATTTGTCGCCCGTATTCATGCCTCACCCGACCACCCGAATCACAAGCTTCTGTTCCCAGCTGCCGTTCTCCCTTCCCCACGACGACGTCCACGGTCGGGTCTCCCGATTGCGGTTCGTGTTTGTTCCCTTCTTTCGTCCATCGCATCCCTTCCTATCCCTACCACATTCCGCTACCTTTCTCATACACCTCCATGGTTTGTACCTCGCTTACAGCTTCGATTCTACTTGTCCGGTGACTCAAAAGCCTCAGTTTCACCAATGGTCCTTTGTCACCAGTTCCAGGCACTCGTTGATACTTTCCGTGGTGCAGAAGTCATATACACTGACGGCTCCCTTGTGGACAGCCGTGCTGGGTACGCTTATGTTCATAGTGACCACATTGAGCAGCATTCCCTACCCTGTGGGACTAGTGTTTTCACAGCTGAGCTGGTGGCCATCTCCCGCGCTTTTACACATTTCCGCAACTGCCCCGGGGAGTCCATAGTTATCTGTAGTGGCCTGATCGCCCTTGGCCAGTTTATGCCAAAGCACCACTTGTTTCGGTCCATTCAGGACACAGTTTTCACCCTTGGCAAATCGGGCCGTTCGGTGGTTTTTTTTTTTAATTGGACCCCGGGCCACATAGGCATTCCAGGAAATTAACGAGTTGATCATCTGGCCAAGCAGGCCGCCACATCACGGCCCTTAAAGATAGGTCTCCAAGACAAGGATTTCAGACTGCAACTGACCCGTAAGGTTCTGGGGATTTGCACCTCGGAATGGGCTGCCTTGAATGTTTCAAATAAGCTGCACACTGTCAAGTCCGCCACAGCCGTATGGAGATCCTCCCTGCGAGCTTCTCGTAGGGAGTGTGTAGTCCTCTGCAGACTACGTATTGGACATACGTGGTTGACACACGGCCACCTTCTATGACGAGAGGACCCACCAATTTGCTGTTGTGGTGCACTATTGACCCTTGTCCATATTCTAGTGGACTGCCCTCTTTTAGCCGGCTTGAGACAGTCTTTTATCCTACCTTCTGAGCTTCCATTGATTTTATCTGACGATGCCTCTTTGGTTGACCGCACGTTAGATTTTATTCGCCCAACTGGCTTTTATTGGTCTATTTAGTGGTAGGGCCTATTTGCCCGCCTTCCTGGGCTTCCATCCCTCCAGATCAATAGGCCGTTGTCCTTTTATGGGTTACGACTTGTTTTTCAAGTAATGATTTTAGTGTGTGCAGAGTGGCTGGCTCATCCTGTATTATTTTTGTGATCAGCCAGCCACACTCTTCTGCTGTCCTATTTTAGTTTTCTGTCTATTTAGAAAACTCCTGTCATGATCTTTGTTATATTTTATCATTTTACCTGGAGTATACTCGACGTGGAGAATTATGCGACAAAAGGGAAAGTTTTAAGATGTGTACCCTTAGCTGGGAACAGGAGACTGATAACCCAGCAGTTGAGTCCCCTTTAAACACTCAACAACAACAACAACAACAAATAAAAAATAATTGCATAATGAAATCCTAGAAAGGAAAGGATTACATATTTTTTCTTTCTTCAAGGGGGAAGACTCAAAAATAAAACCTGAAAAGATGAGTAGATATTTTGGAAGTTGGAAAAATAGATTCTTAAAAAATAGGATGAGTAAATGTTAAATAATTTTATAGTGACATATCAGGCATTCCATGAGTGACAGACAGTGCATTCAGACACAGAGAAATCCGCTTTTATTTGATGTGTGTTTACTTGTTATTGCAACAAAGGCATTTCAGAACTGTGAAAAGTACTTAACGTGCAGATTGCGCATTTCGGAGGGTTAAGAAAGGGTAGTTTGTAGATTTATTTATTCTTTCAAATATTTAAGATCACGTAACTTGTCTGCACAGAATTTATATTCATAGATGATTTAAAAATCAGTACTAGAAGTCAGTTGCTGTGCTTCATTTCCAACTATTCCTGTTCAGCATAAGAATAATACAAATGTAAACGTTATGTGATGTGTATATTTTCCTGCGTTCGCTGTTGTCTTTCGGGTTTGTTAGGCGGATGGAATTTAAACGTGGTAACAGCTAACATGGAAGATTACACTGCGTAATGTTTACATATGTATTATTCTTATGGGGAAGACTGTGTGGAATTTACAAATCACGATTCATAGAAACAAGCCCCTTGCCCCTAATAGAAAAACACGTCGGTTGTAGCATGAGGGCAGTGGTTGTAGCGTCAGGCATATTGACGCAACACAGGCTTGCCAGTCGGTTTTACGTAGTAACTTTTAGATAAGACTTCAAATGTACGGCTATTGCAGCAAGACTAAACACTAAGTAAGAATGGAAATAACTTTGAAACTAAATGCAGAAATATAAAACAATTTTATTAGACTTGTAATACAAATTTTATGAAATGTTTATAATAGCAATTAGATACTGGTACCATAATTCTGAATCACCACTTGATTTCTTGTTGTTCAGTTCCTTCATACTACAGAGCATCATCCCTTGTACAATCTAGTGCATTCGATATCGAACATTTTTAAATGCCTATTACAAAATCTGATTTGGAGCCCACTTCCATTGGCACACTTGCGCGTTTTACATGACCCGTTGGTGTCAGTTTTGTCACTTTTCAAAAGGCAGTGGGTATTCATGTGTTTAGGCTTGACCATATACTATTTATTAAAACAGACGTCAAGTGGTTGCTGAATTGCCGTCATCCCGCCTGGTTGGTGCAAGATTGGAACTTTTTTCCCACATAATAAATAATTTTCTTGTTGAAACCCCAGTGCTTCAGTACGGTTCACATACCCCAGCACTTCACAAAATCGATGAAATAATACATGAAATCAGAATGAGGCAACTCGTGCACGAATCCTAAAGCCTTGTGTATTGTTGGTATTAAATTAAAAAATTTATTTATGTTGCTTCTAACATTTAAAAGGCTGCTACATTTGAAGTTGAGCAATACAAAAGTTCTATTTCCTTAGCTGAATGGTGTTTAAAAATTCAATAGTAAAAAATCAAAAGGAAATTAGACTTGTCTTTCTTTTTATTATTTTTAGGAGCACAAAAGTTTTAGCGGCAGTATTTATATTTGTGCCTGCAAAGCAAGCGTCTCTAGCATTGCTTATATTAGACGGGAAAAATTACTTGTGGTGGCTCCTAGCGCCATTTTTCAGATTTTCGTTTGCTTTGTACTCGATTTAAACCTCGGGCAGTTTTTTGGCTTTACCTGAATAAATTCAAAGTGAGATAGTTTTGTTTTATGACGTCACGTCTTTCAGCGGATCTGTGGGAAGCTGGCCGCAGTGGCTGAGCGGTCTGTGGCTCGCCAGTCATGTTCTGCACGGCCACTACGGTCGGGGGTCTTTAGTATAAGGTAGTTCATACGTAGTTTGTAAGTTTAGGGACTGATGAGCCCATAGATAAGTCCCATAAGTTTTACAAACATTTGAACATTTTGATCTATGGAAAATAAAGTAAATAACGCAAATTGAAGCACACTGTTATGCAAAGTAAACTAAAACATTCATACCTGAAGGTTTTTCATATATCACTTTGGATTCGGTAGCATTCGGCCATTATGTATCGAATCTCAAATCCAAAACCACTATGCTGGATTTGGCAAATAATGGATTTGGCCGAACCACTCGGACACAACCCTAATAATAATAATAATAATAATAATAATAATAATAAGCATTTGATTGCTTAGAACTGTTACATTACCATTACAAGCAAAAGGTGTTGCAATCTGCTGTCTTTTTTCCCCCCCTACTTTGGGAACTGTGTTAAGACTCCTTCAGGAAAGCAAAGATTTTCAACATATTTCAGATGAATCAGTATATTTCCTTGTCAATCTCTCATTTTTTATTCATCCTTGTCTCCCCCCCCCCCCCCTGCACTTTGGTTATTGAGGCCTCTCTTCCCTTCTCCTCTTTGTTCATCCCTGAAGGCCACCTATGCATTTGATGAGTAAAAGGTAACTGGCTAATGCGTAAGTCCCACTCCCGGGTTGACATGTAGGGTTTGCACATATCCCCTGGTAAAGGCCAGGACCATGTAGGGGTAATTGCCTGAGCCTGTAATGTTCCCAAATTGCTGATTGGTCACTTTATCTGCAGTTTGGCAGGGTGACCTGAGATGTGGACAATTAAGGTGGGCGAGACCCCCTACTGATGGGGTATGGAATAGGAAGGAGAATACCATCAGAAACACTGGCAATCATGCAGGATTCCCTGCTTAAAGCCACGATTCTACATGACTACCCTATACAAGTGAAGGAATGTCATACCTTAAATTCTTCTTGTGGCATTGTTCAGTGACTTGCTTGATGATTTGACGGAAGAGTAAATCAAAGACTCTCTCTCAGATCAGGGTGTGTCAGCAATGCATTGTGTAATGCACAAGATCAACAATGAACTAATGCCGAGTTATAGTCCCTTTCTGACTTTTGATTGTGTGGTCCTTTCACCAAAGATCAAGGCTGGTTATGAGGTCATTACTGTCCAACCTTATATTCCAAATCCTACATCTTGCTACCAGTGACAGCATTTTAATCATGCAAGCCAATTTTGCAAAAAAATAAATAAATAAATAAATAAAAAAAAAATTAATTAAAATAAAATAAAAAAAATAACCTGCCAAATGCTGACCTGTGGCAGGGATGCCCTTGAGCACAGTTCTCCATTCCGTTCCTTTCACTGCATCAAGTTCATGGGTTACCATGCCACCTTCTCACAACAGTGCCTATCTCAAAGAGTGTGGCATCAAGATTATCACCCTGAAAGTTGTATGCAAGTAGGAAACCTAAGGCACCAACTCCTGGCACTTACAGTTCAGTTGTTGCGACACCTCAACCAATGAGATGTGTGTCTACACAGACCCCTGACCTACTATTCAGTGCTGCAGGTGTGACAATGCCCAGTTCCACAATAACATCATCTGGTAAGGCTGCACACCATTCCAACAGACAGCTTGCACAAACGAAACCACTTGTCCTGCAGATAGACGTTCAAAACTCCAAGAACCAAGACTTCCCGCGTGCACCTAGCCAACAACTGCCTGGGTCCTCAACTGGGACCTGCTAGGGTTCAAAGAAGTCAGACAAGGGGGAAAAGATCTCCTCCTCCTCCTCCTCGGTGTTCCTCTTCGACAGTGTCATCTAGCAGTGCCCTCCTGTGGAAGGCTTGTGTCACTGGGGTGCACTGACAACATCTACAGCTACATCTGATACTCTGCAAATCACATTTAAGTGCCTGGCAGAGGGTTCATCAAACCACCATTATACTATTTATCTCCCATTCCATTCTCGAATAGTGCGCGGGAAGAAAGAACACCTGAATCACTCCGTTCGAGCCCTGATTTCCTGTATTTTATTCTGATGGTCATTTCTACCTATGTAAGTGGGAGTCAACAGTATATTTTCGCATTCGGAGGAGAATGTTGGCGATTGGAGTTTCGTAAGTAGCCCACGCCGCAGCAATAAGTGCCGTTGTTGTAATTATTCCCATCCCAGATCCTGTATCATTTCCGTAACGCTGTCTCCCCTGTATTGTGACAATACACAACGAGCTGCCCTTCTCTGGACTCTTTTGATGTCCTCCGTCAAACCCACCTGATAAGGTTCCCACAATGGGCACCAATACGCAGTCAACATGGCGCCTAATGTAATTCGCGAGTGTGTTAGTTCCGCAAACAAGTGTAAGAATAACGATGAAAAGTGCACATCTTGCAAAAATATCGGTTGGTTTTGTGAACAATTATGTATGACATGTTATATTATTCAAAAAGTTTCAAAAAAAGACATTCATGAAGGCGAAAACTGTGACAAAGAAATCACGTTTAAGAGTGTACAGGAAGTAAACAAAGGCAATCAGCCTGAAGTGTGTGTGAAATGCAAGATATTCGATGTATTTAAGAACGGGAAATGCATTTGTTGTAATATAATTTTGAAAGTGAATAAAAAAAAAAAAACAGTGAGCATGGTGTTAGTTTAGTATCAACAGCATCTACTTCGTCATACAACCATGAAACTGCACTTCAAGAGGCAACGTACAGGTGCTCTTGTAGAAAGAAAGTCGTTAAAGGTGTTTTGTGTTTGAAATATAAGACTGTTTACCATTATAACTGCGTAAATGCGGAGCCTGCACAAAAGGTCTGGGTTTGTGGCAACTGCAAAAAAGTAGCTACCAACGACAAAAAAGAAGAAATAATCTCTATGTTGTTAGAAGAGCTTCTAATATTAAAAGGTGAAAATGACAAGTTGTCACACAAAAGGCGACGTAATGAATGTGAAACAAGAAACGAGAATAACAACTGGCATCAATCCAAGAAGACAGGAAAAAATATCGTCTCTCAGCAGTTATCTCTAGTGAAGACTAGCAACCGTTTTAGTGCCTTAGATGAGAAACCTGACGAAACAGAAGAATGCTCGAGAGTGACTGAAACAGTCGATGTTCCCAAAAATACAAGAAAATTTCAGCCCATGAGCTATCATACAAAAAAACTTTTACTACTGTCTGACAGTCATGGACGAAACTGTGCATCCTTGTTAAATGACTTTCTAAAACCTAGGTATTGCGCAACTTCTGTTATCAAACCAAATGCATGCCTTGGTAGTGTAGTTGAACGTGCATCTGATCTCGCTAGGGATTTCAATCGTGACGATGTAGTTATTATTCTAGCAGGGACAAATGACATTCGTAAAAGTAACAACTTCATCCCTGACTTAAAGAAGTAGATTGCTGCATTGAATCAAACAAACATATTGCTTTGTACTATTCCTTACTGTTACGATCAGACAGAATTTCACATAAATGTGTATAAGTGTAATGAATACATAATGAATTTGACATCTGAGTTTGCTAATGTGAATGTAATCGATATTAATGCTTTTTTACAAAGAAGTGATTATACTAGTCATGGCCTACATCTAAACAAAACAGGGAAGTCAAATCTGTGCAGAAACCTAGTACAATCAATAACAAACCCATGGAATCATCGTGAAGTGGTAAAAACTCTTACTGCCTGCTCTATGAAAAAAGTTACTTTCTGTGCTACAGAAACTATTCCATGCCAAACTACACAGGCAACCATTGTGAAAACAATAAAAAGATGTACATCTGTGTCTCAGCTTAACACCACCAAATCGAAACTTAATAGTGCTGAAGAACCCACTACATGCAAAGCTATCCAGGCAACTAATGTGAATGTGAGGAATTCATTTTTGTCTCAGCCAAACACCTTCAGATCCAAATCAAATAATGTATCTTCTGGGTGTGTGATGGGTCTTTCCTCTGTAGCCATCAGCAGTGACATAATTTCATCCCAGTCACATTCCCCAGAAATATCACCACAGGAAGAAGCTCCATCCAAAGGATCTCAACATGCTGAAAGTAGTTCTGATACAGCAGTCCCAAGAGATAAAACTGTTCTTCGTTCTTCCTCAAGAGCAAGAAAAGTGCCAAGGGGATATGGTGATTTTTTATGGCAGCAGGAAGAAGATATGACGGTCAAGACAGCACCACCGGAGCAGCCATCACCCAAGAATCGTCCACCACCCCTAAGGGATGTACCACTTGCAGGAAGGAGGAGCCAGAGGTCCAAAAAAACCGCAGTACGCAGTGAGGATTTTTTATGGTTTCCTCCCAAGGAAGGAAAAACAGTGTCATAGCTACATCTCCAAGTAAGCCTAATGTTATTACCAAAAGAGAGAACCCAATTAACCACCCCAAAACTCTAGATAGTGTTAATAAATTAACTGTTTTTCATCAGAACATTCAAGGTTTAAGAAGTAAACTAGATGAGATATCAATTAACATTATAGATAAGGACTGTACCTATAGTGCTGATGTAATCTGTTTTAGTGAACACTTTATGAAACTAGACACTGACTCACTTCAACTGGATAGCTATAACCTAGCAGCTCTTTACTGTAGGCAGTCTTTAGAGAAAGGTGGAGTTGTGATTTATGTAAAGAATAAAATAGTTCATAGATCTTTAGATCTGAGTGACTTCTGCATTGATCAACATTGTGAGGTCTGTGGAGTTGTAATCAGTACTAACCTTTCTGAAATTACTGTCCTGTGTTGTTGTAAGGCCCCTGCAGGCAAAATTTGTATATTTTTAAAACAGATAGTCTCTGTTAACTCATATTTTTTGCAAAAACAAAGAATATTATAGTCTTAGGTGATTTCAATGTTGACTATCTTATTGATAACATGGGGAAAAATGACTTGTCACATGTTATGAGCTCTTTTAATCTAACACCACAGGTAGATTTTCCCACTAGAATCACAGCAAATTCCATTAGCCGAATGGACAATACCTTCTTAGATAAAAGCAGAAATCCAAACACAATTGTAAAACGTGTTTTAAACGGGCTCTCGGATCATGATGGTCAGCTACTTTCAATTGAAGGTGTTGGCCCCCTTAGTAAGAACAAATCCTACAGTAAAACCTTCAGAGCAATTAACCCACAGTCTATCAACACCTTCTGTGATCTATTACAAGAAACTGATTGGGACCAGATTGAGCATCTAGACAATGTCAATGACAAGTACAACACATTCTTAAATGAATTTATCTGCCTATTTGAAGCAGCCTTGCCTAAAAGGACTGCCAGACCCAAACACGAGACCTATGGTCATAAAAACTGGTTAACTCAGGGCATCAAAACTGCCTGCAAAAGGAAAAGGAATCTGTATGCTTCACTTAAATCTTGTTTTAGTCTAGAAAAGGAAAAAACACTACAAACTGTACTGCTCTATCCTTAAAAAAATCATAAGAAGGGCAAAGAGTAATTCTATAAAATCAGAGATTGATGTCTCTAGTAATAAAATAAAAACCATATGGGGCATAATAAAAAGGGAAACAGGTAAACTCCCTATCACAGAAAATTCTTTAGAAATTAAAAAAAAAAATGTCATTCATGATAATGTTGAAAGAATTACTGACATTTTTAACAGCCACTTCTTGTCATCAGCAGCCCAAATTGGAAAAAACATGTTCTATTAATAAAGCCATGTTGTTTCTTCAAAAATCTATTAAAAAACAAAGCAAATAAACATGTCTCCTGTCACATTGCATGAAATTCAGGTTATAATCAAAGAGATGAAAAGCAAGAATTCTGTTGGCATTGATGGTATTTCTTCAAGAATACTGAAGCACTGCTATAAGCCAGTAAGCAAAATATTGTGTCATATATTCAATAAATCCATCCAATAAGGAATTGTTCCAGAGATACTAAAGTATGCAATTGTCAAACCTCTCTTCAAAAAAGGAGATAAAACCGATGTTACCAACTGTCGGCCTATCTCCCTTCTAACAATCTTCTCCAAAATACTTGAGAAGCTGGTGCACAAAAGATTTATTGACCACCTCACACAATATAAGTTGCTAAATAGTAGCCAATTTGGATTCCAAAAGGGCATATCAACAGATCAAGCTATCTTTTCCTTTACCAACCAAATCTTAGTCCTTTAACAGTAAATTATCCCCTGTAGGCATCTTCTGTGACCTTTCTAAAGCGTTCGATAGTGTTAACCATGAAATCCTCTTAGAAAAGGCCAAACATTATGGTTTCATAGGATCAGCCGGCAAATGGATTGAATCATACCTTACCGGAAGAAAGCAGAAGGTCATGTTGAACAACTCTGAAGGACACTCAGTGTCATCTAGCTGGGGCTCGATTGGCTGTGGTGTCCCTCAGGGCTCTGTACTCGGCCCTCTTCTCTTCCTCGTCTTCATCAATGACTTTCCCCTATGTACAAGCTTAAAAACTCATTTCACACTTTTCACTAATGACACCTCCATTCTCATCAATGAATCTTCCAATTACAATCTTGAGGAATCGGCCAATATCGTCTTAAGAGAAGCACTCAGTTGGTTTGTTATTAATGGGCTTGCACTAAATGCTAACAAGACCCAGATTATTCATTTTCAACCTAGTAAAAAAAAATAGAGCATCCAGTTACTATCAGATGTAAGGGTGCCGATTTACTACAAGCTGAGTCAACAAAGTTCCTAGGAATACACATTGACAGTAATCTAAAATGGTCCGAACATATCTTACAACTCCACAACAAGCTCAGCTCTGCAACATTTGCTATTCGCGTAATTTCCACTATCTGTGACCGAGACACCGCTAAAACTGCCTATTATAGTTACTTTCATGCAGTAATGTTGTATGGCATAGTCTTCTGGGGGAATCAGCCACATTCTAAAAAAATATTCATTGCACAAAAAAGAGTGATCAGGATAATGTGTGGAGTCAAACCTAGGCATTCGTGTAGAAACCTTTTTAGAAAATTAGGGATACTCACAACTGCATGTCAATATATCTACTCCCTACTATGCTTCATTGTAAATAATGTACACTTGTACAAAACTAATAAATGTTACCATACTCACAATACCAGGAGGAAGCTAGATCTCCATTATGAATTAAAAAACCTAAGTACTGTACAAAAAGGAGCCCACTACATGAGCTGCAAAGTGTTCAATGCTCTTCCACTATCTCTGAAATCACTTATCCATGAGCCTCCCAAATTTAGACATCAACTCAAACAATATCTATTAGATAAGTCCTTTTATTCAGTAGAAGAATATTTCAATTTGTGCTAACAAATTATATTTTTTAATTTACAAGATGTTATTTTATGGTAGCATGTTATGTGTAATTTTTATCAATATAACTATTTCTTGCTGCTGAGATCTACCTGTGTTGTGTAATGTGTAATTTTTAACCTTTTAATGTGTAATTTTTGTGTAACGTGTAATTTTAGACTATACCTTTTGATGTGTAATTTTGCAAGAGGGATTCTGTATGTTCCGTTTTGTATCATTTGACACGTCCTACATCCAAGAGCGAATTTCTCGCTATATTGGATCCATGGGATTTAAATAAATAAATAAAAATAAATACTCCAAAGATGGATTGACAAGCATAGTGTATGCAGTTTCTTTTGTAGTTCTGTTGCATCTTTTAAGGGTTCTGCCAATAAACCTCAGTCTCTGGTTTGCCTTTCCCACGATATTATCTGTGTGTTCTTTCCAGTTTGTCTGAAGTAATAGTAATACCTAGGTATTTTGTGGGGTTTATGGCCTTCACTTTTGATTGATTTATCTTGTAAACAAAGTTTAACGGATTTCTTTTCATACTCATGTGGACGACTTCACACTTCTCATTATTTAGAGTCAATTGGCAATTTTTACACCATAGTGAAATCTTATTCAGATTGTTCTGCAGTTGGTTTTGATCTTCCGACAATTTCACTAGACGGTAAATGACGGCGTCATCTGCAAACAACCTAAGGGAGCTACTTAGATTTTCCCCTAAATCGTTTATGTAAATAAGGAACAGCAGAGGACCAATAACACTACCCTGTGGAACGCCCGATATCACCTCTGTTTTAGTTGATGCCTTACTATCGATTACTACGAACTGTGTCCTCTCTGACAGGAAATCTCCTATCCAATCGCAAATTTGGGGTGATATACCGTAACCACGCAATTTGATTAAAAGCTGTTCTGGAAATCAAGAAATACGGAATCGATTTGCGAACCCTTGTCGATAGCACTCATCACTTTGTGTGAATAAAGAGCTAGTTGTGTTTCGCATGAACGATATTTTCTAAATCCTTATTGACCTTGGGTCAATAGATAATTCTGTTCGAGATAATTCATAATATTTGAATACAGGATATGTTTCAAAACCCTGCTGCAAATTGACGTCAAACAGCCCGTCTCTGGCTGCTTCAATTCCCCCCCTGGTTTATGCCTTCACCCAGAGATGGGTGTCCCATATGAGTTTGAAGTGATCTCTTGTACCAGCTTTTTTTTATTTTCTAGGTTTCTCTTCTCCTAAGCTTTGCTCTTGCGTTCCCTCCTTACTGTATTCTTCTGGCCTTTCTCTCCTGCTCTAGTCTCCGCCTCGGCGTTTGAGACTCAACCTTTTCCACTTCCTTCTTCTTTCCTCTTTCATTACTTCCTTCCTGTGCATTCCTGAAGGCCGCCCATGCACTCTTTGCGTAACAGGTGACTGGGTAATGCGCGAGTCCCAACCCCGGGTTGGCATGTAGGGCCCGCACATACCCCCTGGTAAAGGCCAGGCCCAGGGAGGGGTGATTACCCAAGCTGTAACCTTCCGACCGTGCCGATTGGTCCCTCCGTCCGTTTCTCGGGAGGTGTGATCTGAGGTGTGGACAATCACCTAAGGCGAGCGAGCCCTCAGTGAGGGTTCCCCATTAGGAAGGAGCGCGCCATCGGAGACAACGGTAATCATGGGGGACAACTTCGCAATGACTTCTTCTTCAACTTTGGCATTTACCCAGAAAAGGACACACGATGAATCCAAGTCAAAGAAAATTTTGCCTAACTTGCCAAAGTTGTTGTTTCACGTCAAGATTTCACATCAGTGAATCCCTTTGTCATACAATGGGGTGTTGACGCGATTGCAGATCTTGTTAAAACTTGTTCCCGCCAACGAAATGGGACACTGTTGCTGGAAACAGAAGGTGCCTTTAAAGTTCAAAATCTGCTTCGCACTACACTGTTACACAACTTTCCTGTTAAAGTCGAACCTCATCGTACCCTAAACTCGTCATGGAGGGTTGTGCTCTTACGATCCCTTGACGCCCTGTCTGATGAGGAGCTACAGGAGTACCTTTCTGACCAGGGTGTAACAGCTGTACATAGAGTGATGAAGATAGTTAACAACAACTTAACACCGACCCAAACAGTTTTCTTGACCTTCGACAAAGTTGACGTTCCTTGGAAGATAAAAGCAGTCTATGAAATCATCTCCATTCGGCCATATGTCCCTAATCCCACCAGATGTTACCAGTGTCACCATTTCAATCATACACGTCAGTCGTGCCCCAATGCAGCGAAATGCGTCACCTGTGGTAGGGATGCCCGTGAGGGTGACTGCCCGCCTCCGTCCCCTCACTACATCAACTGCTTGGGTGACAATGCTGCTAATTCTCGTGAATGCCCTGTATATAAAGATGAACAAGCCATCCAGGAAATCAGAGTCAAGGAAAAAGTTTCCACATCTGCTGCTCAGAAATTATTGGCAAGTAGAAGGCCTGCTGTGCTCCCAGCGGGTACCTATAGCAATGTCCTTTCCTCTCCTTGACCAACAAAGGAGATGGGTACACAGACATGTGACTTTACCTTCAACGACTCAGTTGTTAGATCAGCCAGCTCCAAGATTGCCCGCTCGACATCCCCAATGCTTTCTGCTCAATCGAAATCCCAGTCCACTTCAGTCTCACAGAAACCACGGGCCACTAAGTTGGAAGCCCGGATTTCGAAAAAAGATCCTGTTTGTGGAGATTTTCTGAAAGCTTCATCTTCTCAACCATCAGTCGCTCATTCTTCAAACAGAACTGTCCCCAAAAAGACACACAAAAAGAGAAGTTCCTCTCCTTCCCTGCCACGGCCTGACCCTTCGGTCACGCCATCCAGCAGTAGACGGCCCCGGCCATCCTCTGTCTCACCAGGACGCTATACTGCTTGCCGATCTGCCGGCATTTCACCAGCGGAGGAAGTGCCCCTTCCGATCCATCCAGGAAGGAGGCAGAACACATGTCTGAACCCATGGAACACAATTGTCCATCTGTCGATGACAGTAGCAGTGCCC
This sequence comes from Locusta migratoria, assembly GCA_026315105.1. NCBI lineage: Eukaryota > Metazoa > Arthropoda > Insecta > Orthoptera > Acrididae > Locusta > Locusta migratoria. The sequence goes on from CM048755.1 coordinate 688,702,240, forward strand.
CCTTGCAGCCAGGCCATCAGCGGCTGTCGAGGTGATCCCCTCTTGCTTTCTCCCTTTTTCTTCTTCCTATGCTTTCTTTGTGGCACTCCTTCAGTGGAACATTAGAGGCATCCGTTCCAAACGTGATGAATTAAGACTACTCCTTTGATTGCACAGCCCGCTTATAGTCGGTCTACAAGAAACGAAGCTCCGTCCAACCGATTGTATCGATTTCCCACACTATACTGCAGTGTGTTTTGATTTACCTCCTGTGGAAGGTATTCCTGCCCATGGAGGTGCTATGGTGCTCATTTGGGAAGACGTCTATTATCATCCTATCCCCCTGCAAACTTCCCTACAGGTGGTTGCCGTCCGTGTCACTTTCCCCGCATTCACCTTCTCTATTTGTAATATCTACACCCAGTTGTCGTCTGCTGATCTTAGGGCAGACTTACTGCACCTTGTTGCTCAGCTTCCTACGCTGTTTTTGTTGATCGGTGACTTCAATGCCCACCACTCTCTATGGGGCTCTCCAGCTCCTTGCCAGAGGGGCTCTTTTTTGGCTGAGATCTTCAACCACCTTAACCTTGTCTGCCTAAATACTGGCGAACCGACTTTCCTATCTGACACGACGCATACCTACTCCCATCTGCACCTCGCAGTTTGCAGTATTCCACTTGCACAACGTTTTGAATGGTATGTTCTGTCTGATAGGTACTCGAGTGACCATTTCCCCTGCATAATTTCTTTACTAAATCATACTACTTCTCCATGTTCCACCAGCTGGAACATCTCCAAAGCCAACTGGGGGCTCTATTCTTCCATGGCGGTGTTCCATGATCAGAACTTCCGCAGCTATGACAGTTAGGTCAACTAGCTCACGGACGTCATCCTCACCGCTGCCGAACATTTCATACCCCGAACTTCAACATCTCCACATAGGGTCCCAGTTCCCTGGTGGAATGCAGCATGTAGCGACGCTATTTGAGCCCAGCAATGTGTTCTATGTCTGTTTCAACGCTGGCCTACTTTGGAAAATTGTATTAATTACAAAAGACTACATGTGAAATGCTGTCGTGTCATTAAAGAAAGCAAGAAAGCTTGCTGGACTGCTTTCACGAGTTCTTTCAACAGATCTACTCTGGCTTGGGTAACCTATGCCGGTTATCTGGCACTAAGGTCCATTCCCCAACATAGCAAACCAAGTTCTTGTGGAACCTGTTGATATCTGCAATGGTTTGGGCCACTCTTTTGCTGAGGTCTCAAGCTTGGCTACCTATGACCCTGCTTTCCTCCCCCAAAAGCAGGCCGAGGAGGCACAAACGCCTTCTTTTACATCTCACAATCGTGAAAATTACAATGCCACCTTTACCATGCAGGAGCTAGAACATGCCCTTGCCGTCTCCCGAACCTCTGCTCTGGGGCCCAATGCCATTCATATTTAGATGCTGAAGAACCTATCACCTGCAGGTAAATGCTTTCTTCTTCGCCCTTATAATCACGTCTTGACTGAAGGTCAAGTTCCCACTCATTGGCGTGAAGCAATTGTTGTCCCCATACACAAACCAGGAAAGGACAAACATCTTCCTTTCAATTACCGTCCCATTTCCCTGACCAGCTGTGTCTGTAAGGTAATGGAGCGCATGGTCAATGCTCGGCTGGTTTGGATACTCGAATCTCGACAACTCCGCACTAATGTCCAATGTGGGTTTCAGAGGCATCACTGTTCTATTGATCACCTCGTTACCTTGTCGACCCTCATTATGGATAACTTTTTGCGGACGCATCAGACGGTGGCTGTTTTCTTCAATTTGGACAAGGCTTATGATACTTGTTGGCAGGCGGGCATTCTCCGCACCTTGCATACATGGGAATTTCGCGGCTGTCTCCCCCTCTTTATTTGTGCATTCTTGAAAGATTGAATGTTCAGGGTACGAGTGAGCTCTGTTTTGTCAGACACCTTTTGCCAGGAGAATGGGATGCCACAGGGTTCTGTTTTGAACTTTTCGCTATTGCGAAGCCAATTGTGGATTGCCTCCCAGTTGATGTTTCAGGTTCCCTGTTTGTGGATGACTTCATGATCTACTGCAGCACTCAGAGAACATGTCTCCTGGAGCGTTGTCTTCAGCATTACCTTGGCTGTCTCTATTCATGGAGTATGGCAAACGGCTTCCATTTCTCCCATCAGAAAACAGTGTGCATTAACTTCCGGAAGTACAGAGAGTTTCTTCCACCATCTCTCCATCTCGACCCCATCTCTCTCCCCTGAGTGGAGACGATAAAATTTTTAGGGCTAACTTTGGATAGTAAACTCAGCTGGTCTCCATATGTGTCTTCTTTGGCTGCCTGCTGTACTCGTTCCCTCAACATACTCCGTGTTCTTAGTGGTACATCATGGGGAGCGGATCGTACAGTCCTGCTTCACGTCTATTGGTCTACTGTCAGATCCAAGCTGGATTACAAGAGTTTTGTGTACTCTTCCGCACGGCCGTCCATTTTACGCCGCCTAAACTCCATTCCCCATCAGGGGTTACGCCTGGCGATAGGAGCCTTTTACACTAGCCCTGTTGACAGCCTCTATGCCGAAGCTGCTGAATTACCTTCACCCTACGATGTGACATATTGCTGTGTCGGTATGCATGCCGTCTGCTTTCGATGCCCCACCACCGTTCCTATCCATCATTTTTAATGACTCCCTCAATAGCCATTACAGGCTGTCTGTGATTGCCCTGCTCCCTCCTGGAGTCCGCTTTCGTCACTTGCTTCGGCAGCTCGATTTTACCCTCCCTTCCACATTTCAAATAGGTGAGAGCCCAGTGCCACCTTGGCTTCAGGCTCAAGTTCGCGTTCACCTCGAACTCGCCTCACTCCCGAAGGAGAGTACTTCGGATGCTCTTTACCCCTCGAGATTTTTTGAACTTCGTGCACGGCTCGATAATTCAGTCTTCATATATAAGGATGGTTCAAAGACCATTGAAGGTGTCGGATGTGCGTTTGTCATTGGGGATGATGGTTTTCAGTACAGGCTTAATGACCACTGCTCGAATTTCACAGCTGAGCTTTTTGCCCTCTATCAGGCTGTACTACACATCCGCCGACACCGTTCTCCTTCCTATGTCATCTGTTCTGACTCCCTGAGAGCCATCGAGAGTCTGAGAGACCCCCTTTCGGCACATCCTGTTGTGCACCAAATCAACCGGTCACTTTAATTATTAGCTGCCGACAGCCCTCGCGTTCACCTCCTGTGGGTACCTGGCCACGCAGGTGTGCCTGGTAATGAGGCTGCTGATGCCGCGGCCAAGGCTGCAACTCTCCTACCTCGGACAGCTACATACTGTGTCCCATCGAATGATATTTGAGGGGCTCTTTTCCGTCGCCTTATATCGTCAAGGCATAATGTATGGTCCTCGCTTACAACTAATAAGCTTCGAACCATTAAACCGCTCCTGGTGGCTTGGATAACCACCTCATGTTACTCGCGACGAGAAGAGGTCATCTTGGCCCGGTTGCGGATCGGACATTGCCGGTTCAGCCACCGCCACTTGCTAACTGGTGACCCCACACCATTATGTTCCTGTGGTCACCCGCTGACAGTGCGCAATGTTTTATTGTCTTGTTCAACTTTTACTCCTCTTCGGATTGCACTGAATTTACTGGATACACTGGAAGAAATTTTAGCTGATGACACACGAGCTGTTGCTTGAGTATTGAATTTTATCAACTTGACCAATTTGTCAAAGGACATTTAACCCTTCCCTTTGTTGATTTTTATCATATGTTTTTAGTTGTTTTTATATAGGCTTATTATCTTCCGGTATATCTCATTTTTTACTCAGGCGCTAATGATCCAACCCAAGGCCGCTGAGAATGACATGCTGTGTTCTGTTAGCTAGAAACTCTTCAAACCAGTCACACAGTTTGTCTGATATTCCAAATGCTCACATTTTGTTCATGAGGCAACAGTATGGCACTGTATCGAATGCCTTGTGAAAGTCAAGAAACACTGATGGTTTCTAGTCTCTAGAAATGTCAGAATACTCGAACAAAAAATATGTTACAAAATTTTACAACTGACAGACTTCAGAGACATAGACTTGCTGTTTTGCAAGTCTTTTAAATAATCCTTCTTGAAAACACAAATGACTTGCACATTTTTCCAAGCTTTAGGAATGCTTCACTCCTCTAGAGATTTAGAGTACACTGCTGATAGGGGAAAGGAAAGTTCCTGTTGTACTGTATGTAAAATCAAATTGGTATTCCATTGGGTCTGGGAGCCTTTGCTTTTTTGAGCAGTTTCTATTATGACCTTTTGTGTGTCATCCTCTGTTTCAGCAGCATTACGGCCTCAGAGTGTCTGGATATATGATTTTTACCCATTTAATGATTATGACACATTATGACGTGGCAGTTGGTGCTGAATGTCAGCTGCAACCCCCCCACCCCCGCAATTGCCTTGTCACTCAAGTCTCTGTTCTCAGCTGTTGCCCCTCTTCCTGATGGTCTGATCCAGTAATGATTAGTAGATACTTTCAGCTCAGTTGAGCTCACCTGTCAGTCTCAGCTGCCCTCCAGTGAGGAAAGTGGGAGTAATCTGGGTGTATATTCCAAATGTTTCTCTAATTTATTCTATACCTTACTTTTAAACAAATAATTTCACAATTCATTTGAAGCTTTACAAGACGTTTTTTCCTCACATTGTTACTCATTTTAACTGCCAATACAAGAATACTCTGAAACGTTATTGTATCACTAGTTTAACTTTCTGCTGAAGTGTATGGACATTGTTTATTTAGTCAAATGTATTAACATTTGGTAACTAATATCTTAGAACACTGTGCATTGAGAACTAGTCTTCGAAGTATTATCAACAGAAGCATCACTAGCAATTACAATATATTGAATATTAACAGTGAAAGGAAAGTGTAAGTTTTTGAAATTACACTTTCCAGAAATAACTCTTCCAGAAGACACACAGTGTTTTTAACTGTGTGCGCATTAGTTCCATCTTATAAACAATGGGTACTTGATGATGTCTTCCTTTAGCTGGCCAATGTAAATGTGGATTGGCAAAAAGAAATGTTCATAGTTCATGGCCTCTTAAAGAAAAAAGAAAGATTTAATTATGTATCACCTGGATATTACTAATCACTCTCCAGTTTCTTATTGTGCAATGATGTTTCAAGAACAGCATTATGATACTCTGGTGACCATAACTGAAGCACTCAGAAGCAGAAATTATTAAGTCATTGTCACCTTGACATAACAACTTCTGCTACATAATACTTTGGGTTTCTTTTTAACATGGGCCAGAAGGTGAAACCAAGCATTGTTTATATAGAAGGTGTCATCGAGAATATCAGTGGCATTCTTGTCTATAGAAAATGTAAACAATTTGCTGCTACAGGTTTACTTTTCATGCATCACATCTTTCAATTAATTCATTGCTATCACTTTATGCAGGAAGAATTTCAGTGTTAGTGTAACTTTATAGACATTTGCAAAATCTATATCTATTTTTTAATGCCAACTTACATTATGATGTTACTGGGCTCTGCTACCTAGTCATATATATCCATCAACCTTCATTCATGTGGTTTGGGTGAATTCCAGTCCATTCAGCACTCTGAGCCTCTCTCTTGAAATTCCTCAGTAAGTCAACAAGTAACACAATCATGAGGTACAGCTGTTATTTTCAACAAATACATACTGCAGAATGTCTGTGGCTTTATATCTGTTCAAAAACAATTCTGCCAAATTTCTTTACATCCTTAGTCCAGTGCTTTGTATCTTTCCCCATAGACTGTATAAATGAAACATGCTTCCAATAAATGTTCAGATTTATCCAGTACTTCCATTTTATATCACTAAAATCTTAAAGTAAATTCTTTGTCATTTATGTTTTCAGAAGAAACATAAAACGGAGCATTGAAACAGCGAAAGTGCAAAAATTTCCTATGTAAGAGAACCAAAGATGTGAGAGAAATTGTTCTGTAAAAGCAAAATGTGCTCTTAACGTAAATTGATACAGTAGAGCCCCATTGTTACATTTTTCAAGGGACTTTAGTCAAATGGTTAAAATGTGCAAAATAATGTTTTGAATTGTAAAATATGCTTACTGCATCACCCTTTCATTTTTCATAGTTTATTTGTGATATATGTACATAATAGGTGTAGAAAAACTTGCCTGGAAGTTTATTATATAATAAAGGTTATCCAAATTTTAAGCACCAGGCGGAACTGCAACTTTAATTTTATGGAAAGTAGAATTTTTTGTTGTAATTTCATTCATCATAATTGATTAGTCAACAAGCCTTTAACAGGCATTAAATATTTACGTAGTAAAACTGCACAAGTTCTGTTCTTTTTGTAGCTTTCAATGTTTCACACATCGATATTTGAGAATTTATTCGCATTCTCAAGTCCAAATGTATGCATAAGTATTCTTGTGGCATTTGCACAGGGCCGGCATCTCGCACTATTATCACTTTTTTGACGTTATAATGTACCGTGTCCCCTTCAATGTGCAGAAAAACATACACAAGCAAACATCAGTCTCACCATTTATAAAATGTCACAAAAATACTTAGATAAATATTTGCATTTCACAACAAGAATAAATACTCTAAATGTGTCATGAAAAGCATGAAAAACTACCAGTTAAATAAACAATGCCCAGCTGACAATCGGCGCAGTGGCTGTGGGATACTATACTCCCATCAGCCACCCCATCCTAAGTCAACTAGATGCGTACTGCAAACAATGAAATGCGAAATATATGTTTGAATAAATGCAAAGTGTCAAGAAACTTGACTGTGTAACGTTTATAAACACTATATTTTAAGGCGAAAGCAAATGTCAGTGTCAATTTATGTCAATTACGTCATTTTTTTCTAAATGAATATGGTTTCAAAATGCGTAAAACGCGAGAAAAGTGTAAGTATGTTAATGCAAAAATAGGGGTAAATTAATATTGTAAACATAGCACATTTGGTGGGGCTGACAAAAAAAATTGTGTAAATGGCAGGAAAACGTAAAATCCAGGAATGTAAAAATGGGGTTTTACTGTAAATGGTTTGAGTACAGCAACAGTGTTTAATGTTGTAAGTGGTAGTTTACCAGAACCATGAGTAAGAGGACTATTAAAAAGAACAGAACAGCACTTTCTACCTGGCAACTGAACTTATTCTGTCTGCTGTATTACATAACTGATCACTGAGCAAGGTGGCACACTGGTTAGCGCACTGGATTTGCATTCAGGATGGCGGGAAAACAAAACCACCTCAGGCCATCTAGATTTTATATATAGAAACCCTAATCTTCCTTCCTTCCTTCATTCCTTTCTATGTACTTGTTCTTCCTGTACTGCAGTTTCCCTGGAGATTTTGTACTACCAGATTTCATATATAGAACTTCATTTGTAGCCCACCTTGTGTTTTTACATCAGCATTTATACTCTGCATGCCACCTTAGTGTATGGTGAAGTGTACATTGTGTACTACTGTCACTGAAGTTTTATGTAAGAGTATTTATTTTCCAGTTGCCCACTTTATTGCTAATTGTTTTAGATCAGATAGTTATAAGCATTAATCTTGCATAAACTAGTAGTAGTAGTAGTAGTAGTAGCTATGTAATGTAGGTGCAAACGGTCATTTTCTGATTGTAACTGCTATCATAAGTAATATGACAGAATTGCAGACTATATGTAGTATGATATAATATAGTTTACGTTTGAGCAACACTATAGGTACAGGTACTCATTTAACATTAATTTTTTTTTTCATTGCTTGTGAATTTGTTTTTTTTTTTTTTTTTTTTTTTTTTTTTTTTTTTTTTTTACTTTCTATGTAAAATGTGTGGTAACATGTGTAATTCTTACCAATGTATTTAACTGACACACTCTATATCCTTGTGAGTTTATCACAGTTGGATCAATGAAGTAATAAATAAATAAAAGGAGTATGGGTTAACTCCTTCATAAAGAAGTAAAGAACATGCAGAAATGTGAAAGACCTTTTCAATAATTTACATTTTACTGTATATAAATTATGTTCATTTCAGCTTTATATTTGCTGGTGTGACAAAAGAACACTGAAAGAAGTTACGTTACCCAGAAATGGTTCAGTTTATCCATGGCCTTTGAATCATGTTGTTAACTGGCAGAAGAGGAGTCAGGTTATGAAGAAATTATCAGTTCTTGGATGGGCGAACAAAACATTAGAAGAGGTATGTTTCTTTTAAGTTTTGTGACTTTCCTATTTTTTATCTCCTGTTCTTAACTTTATTACAAAGGATAGTATTACTGTATTCAGCTGCCTCCTGAATACTCCTATTTTTGCATAAATGAGCTCTTTCTAAAAGGAATTTCAGTGCAGGAAAGGAAAGGGAATAGTTTTACCCTAAGAAAAGAGATGTTTGTTCCTTTGAAATAGTGAATAACATTCATTATGTTCATATTGGAATCCTTAGTGTTCACAGTGGAAGATTCCCAGTTAGACATTTGAAAGCAGTTGCAAATTGCATGTATCAGTTTTTGCAGACTAAAGAGCCAGGAAAATAACTTGAAATTGTTTATAAACGCACACTAGGGCTTTATTTGAATCTTGAGTCTGCCTGTACTTCTCTCTAGCAGAAATTGATAATAATATTTCATCTGCTGTGCACTTGAAATTTGAGAGTATAGTCACAGGTTGTGAGGAACAAACTTTATGACTCTTCATCTCTTAACATATAAAGTTAATACAGATTCTTCAACAGAACAATAATTAGTCTTTTATATTTGATAAGGCAAAATGAAATAACACTTCTTGTGTCTTAGATAGTGTGAGGGTTCAAAATAAATGTGATTTGATTGTAGAGATTGCTGTATTACTCTTTCCTGTTCAAATGTAGCACATTGTAAATTATTAGAGGTTAGCACAATTAAATATATTGACAATTCTAAGTATACGAGAATGTCAGGCTTCATCAATGATGATTCACTTTTTGGCTATTTCCTCACTGTATTAACATTAATCTGAAACAGTCAAGATCAAATACTCATCCATTGATTGGTGACTGGTTTCGATCTTAACAAGACCATCTTCAGACCCGTGACTGGAGCAGGAAACTGGTGGTGGTCAACTGAATAAGTTGATCAGCACCATTCAGCGTTTCCTTCTCTAGCCATGGGTCTGAAAATTTGCGAGAGATCTAGACTGTTGTAAGGTTAATCTTAAATATTTCATAAAGATTGCTAATACTCTCCAACAGCGTTTTCCGTAATAATCACTATCTTATGCACATCTATTCTGACTACCATTTGAGCACAGAGACTTACAGACACCCTGTCTCTTATAATGTAATATGAATGTATAGTCTCTCATCTCTCCTATTGTGTAAAAAAAATACAATAGAAACATTCATTTCCATAAGAGCACAATTCTTTTTCTTTCAGTCTTTCACTCAGTTCTTTCTTGAAGTCCCCTCAGGGAGTTAGTTTGTTTTCTGGGTACAGGCTTGGCAAACTTGGGATCTATGAGCTGCGGTCTGTGTCATGCCAACAGTCCTCTACACTGTAAGCTCTATGCATGCCTCGGTGACCACCATATGGTGTGATGGTGGAATGTTGTATAGCCTGGGGATCTGGGCTTAATTGCCCAGGTTGTGAGGATTAAAAACGCATGTGTGCTGAGGAGAAGCGTGGCTGTTGTGATGGAATAGTCACTAGTGGGCTACCTCTGAGTACCAGCTGTACCTCATTTGTATAAGGCTTATCCAGGCATGTTTGATAATTAACATGAAAATGTATGTATTTGGGCTAAAAGTTCTGATGTTTGTTAGATTTTTAATGTAGATTATACTTTGTATTACCACAAATAAAGTGTGACATTGATTAATAATAATAATATAAAAAATACATATTGATCTTGTCAAAAGCCGAGAAGTGATTCTTGGTATTGTAGCTCTCAGGAGCACTCTGGGATGGTGTCTGTGTGAGCCACCTCTTGGCATCTCTGTGATCCATGGCACATGAGTTGCGAATGCACAATACTGTGTTGTATGTAGGCTTGGAGAGAAGAGTGTGCAAGAGAGAGGGTCTGCTGCGCCCTAGGACCACTTTCCCTAGCTGTTCATGGGAACACCATGAAACGTCACAAGTCAAATGCTGCTGGTTGAACAGCCACCAGTGTCTCTAAGCAGAAAAAAGACTTTACTGGGGAACAACATAACCCACAATCATTTCCTTCTTTGGCCACACCATGGGAGGAACAAAGGGCTCGCAATCAAATAGACACACATGATCCATGATTTTTTTGTATGTTCCAGAACAAATGGTGAATTGTTTATGTTGACAAAGCCTCTCTTCTCTGTTGAAAACAGAGGACAAGTTTGAAGAGGTGGAAGAAATGTCAAAGATGAGATCTGGGTCAGTCCTGATAATGTCATCCCCAGCCTAGTCAATGGCATTGTTCACCTGTGACAAGCTTGGTAAATTTCCATTTTCCTCACACCCCACAAAAGTTTATAGTTTGTGCAGGGGGTTATATTCCATAAGAGACCCTTCATTGCAGTCTGATGACGAGCTATACACCGACTTAGAGCAATAAGAAGTAAGTTTCACGTGGCAAATTTATAGGGGTTGCTATTGGTGTCTTCATCTTGGCCTTTGAGAGTGATTCATTGCCTGAAAAGGTCAAGGTGATAATATAATATTGCAAAGTGCTGGGAGTTTGGGCACTTGTTCTCCCAATGTGATGAGAAGTGCACATTTTGGGAGTGTGGACATGCGTCACATTGCGTCACATCTAAGTGTCCCTTGTGCCCTTCGTCCCATCTGTGTTAACTGTGGTCAGCAAAAAACCCCTATCTCACATGAATGCACAGTTGTCAGAAAGTATGTAAAATTATGGAATATAGGACACTGGACAGGCAAAGAGGAAATATGACAGGCTTCACCCCTGAGCAAGGTATCTTGCCACAGCTATGTTGACATTGCCATGCCTGGTGACAAGATTCCCTCCTGTTCAGCCAGTCTTAGTGGGCCCTCAGCTCCAACCATCTACACCTGCCCCCATGGTGGTTGGGGCCACCTCTTGTTCCGTTGGGAGCAATAACCCTCCAAATACTGGGAATATCAGTCCCCTTCCCAAAACCAGAGAAGTAACAGCCTCCTCCGGCTCCTCTTGCAAGGAAGGGATCTCTTGGAACACTACCTTCCCGATATTCGTTGTTCCCTGATGTCAATTCAGAGAAGCTCTCCCAGTCTATGAAACCAAAGGAAAAGTGAGAGGAGATGAGGTGGAGGTACTAAGGCCCTTATTACACGAGGCCACCAGGCAGCACAGCCAGCTGCACCACTGGTCATGCTGATCCTATTACACTGTGCCGCAAGCTACACCACCGGTTGTGTGGCCATCACTCGTTGCTCAGGCATTGTCACCAATTGAGCAGTCTGTTTGGTTTCCTTGCACTATTTATGTGCATTGTTTTATTTATGTAATAACAATATTTTGAAAGGCAGTAATTTGGATAAAAATTATTTAGATATTCTGAAGTAATTAAAACCATGTTATTCTCTGAACACAGTTCATAAAAAACTGCAATTTAAATAATGGCAAGTGAGGCTATTCACATGACTACTAAAAGTAATCTCTTACAGTTTGATTACTAGATAAACATGAAACTCAAGGCTGTTTATTCAACTAAATATCTAGGGATAAGCATTACAAACAAGTTCAACTGGAATGAGCTCATAGATAAATATGTAGGATGTTGAACAACACACATAAGATGCAATGAATGCACTAGAAACTGTCTAGACTACACTACGCTACACTACCCTTGTCTGCCCTCTTCTGGAGTATCTTTGTGCAGTATGAGAGCCTTAGGAGATAGCATTGATGGAGAACATCGAAAACATCAATGAAAAACAGCTCGTTTTGTGTTGTTGTGATATAGGTGAGAATGAATCGCAGAAATGATACACGAGTTGGGATGAAAATCATTAAAACAGAGGTGTTTTTGTTGCAGCAAGGCCTTTTTACAAAAGTAAACTCACCAGTTTTGCCTTCAAATTGGGAGAATATTTATTCCAACCATTTGCATAGGGAAAAATGATTATTTTAATAAAGTAAGAGAAATCAGAGTTCACACAGAAAGATTTGGGCATTCGTTTTTCCCATAAGCTATTAGAGAATGGAAGGGGGAGTAATAGTGTGAAAGTGGTTTGTTGAACCTTGTGCTAGGCACTTAATTGTGAATTATAGAGTAATAATGTAAATGTATATATTGCACCTTTCTCTCCTTTCAGTTTCGACTTTCCGTTAAAGTATGAGGAGAAGCAATTTATATATTCTTGTTGGTCGAAATGTTCCCTCATGCCTAGTGGACAGCAGACTGACCAAACGAAGGGGTAATGGCAGGACTGGCTGTACTGTCGCATGACCATATGTAGTAGGCGCCATATGACACAGTACTGTGCTGTCAAGTGGTTGCTGGCCTGGTCACAGGGCATGACAGCCAGTCGGCAGCCAGACTGTGGTGGCCTCACCGGCTGCCCTTGTATAATAGGCCTTATAAAAATGCATAACTAGTGATGAACAGAGCAACCAGTGGTGCAACTGGCTGTACCGCCTGGTGTCCTCGTGTAATAAGGGCCTAATGTCTCCTTAGAATCTAAAACTCACTGAAACCTCGGACACAATGAACATTGTTGCTACCGGTACCCAGTAGGTAGCTGAGATATAAACTGTCCCTTCAGTTCATTCACGTCATCTCAGAATGCTGGTAGTATCATCCTTTAGTGGAATTGTGGAAGTTTTTTACACCACCTGACTGAGTTGAGACAGTTATTTTGCTGCTCCCTTGCCCTCCTGTGTAGCTCTACAGGAAATCTGGTTTCCTGTCCAGCAGGCCCCAGCCCTACATGGCTGTCAGGGCTACTATAAAATATGTTCTGCCTATGACAGGGTATCTGGTGGTGTCTGCCTCTGTCCTTGCCACTGTCTCCCATGCCTCCAAGCCTCTCCACATGGCTCTGAGAATCTGGGCACTGCAGGATATTACCATTTAGTAAGTGAGCATTCCAAAGAGCCGTTGCTGCACGCTTTGATGCCTTTCCAGGACTGGACGTATTCACAGGCAATTGCTCCGCCATTTCTCAGTGGACTTTCAGCATCAACTGTGCACCCTTTTCACTCATCTCTGGACAGAGGGTGTTTTCCTGTCCCAATGGTGGGACAGCACCATCACCCCAGTGATGAAACCTGGTGCAGATCTGCTGCCAGTTGTTGTTACCATCCTATCGGCCTCACCAATATTTTGTGTAAGCTCCTTAAATGTGCACTGAGAGCCTCTCTTAGTGACTCAATTGTCTTTTGTCACCTAAATATTGGCAATACAGAGGCATCTTCATCATGAGGACTCATGAAAGTGTCGCTATGGTGCTTACTTGATAGTGGTCCGTGTACTGTGCTCAATGTCTGCACCACAGCACTCAGTAACTCGGGGCGGCACAGTGTGTAGCAGGCAGGTCGCATCCGGTAGAGGGCAGTACGAGGACCACCAGACTGTGCAAGCACAACAAGTGCACTGCTGCATCCGCAGTCCCCGGCATGACAGACAACATCTACAAGGAAATTAGTACTTAGTCAATCATGCCAGGCAATGCCTAATGCCGCCACAGGCCAAACCACAGCAATGTGACAACCGATGTGTTCTTGCATTCACTGCACGGCAGATAAGTGCCACACGACTCCGATGAGAGGAGTCTGTTACCAATTGGAGTCACCGTTCTGCTCTTCATCTCCAAGTCTTGTTATAGACAGTAACCAGTGTTGTGTTTATTTGAAAAAGTTGTATTATTTTATTTTGTGCTGTATGGGGAGGATTGTGTGTTTTCAGTAAACTTGTTCAGTGCTCACACATTGCTTTTTTGTTGTTCTGCCCTTATCAAACACAACAGAGGCTGGTTGTTACTACTTTCAGCCCAGCGGTGTTCCACCCTGGCTTCTGGCCAGGTGTCTTGTAGCATTTGTCGAGGGTTTTGTTGTGTCTGCAACCAGTATTGGATTTGGCATTCTTTCTAGGTTTTTGTGTCTTTTTGTCTCTCTTTTCCTTTGTACTGTGGCGACTTCTCAGCAGGAGGTTACTGTGTCGCCAAGTGTTTCTTAAGTGTCAGTCAATGCAGTTCACTCAGCTAATTGAAGAACTATCGTTGCTGTTGGATGACAGGCAGTAGCTGCTCCAGGCTTTGAATCAACATATCAGCCAGAATGAGGACATCAGCGGCTTCCACCACTCGACACCACCATGCTGAGAGTTCAACGATACTGTGGAAGAATGGGACGAGTACAATCTGCAGCTCTTACAACACTTTGTGGGCTACAACATCTCAGGTGATATTCAGTGCTCTTATTTATTTTCTCGGTTTGGTGCTGATATCTTGCGCATCTGCATTAAGCTTTTCCCGCTAACGCAGCCTGAATCAGTCCCCTTCCTGGAGATCATTGCTGCTCTTGATAAATATTGTGACTCTCAGGTGTTGCTCATCACCGCTTGCTATAGTTTTTGCACTGAGCACCAACCATCCCAGTCATACAGGCAATGGCTCTCGGAGTTAAGAGGGATGACACGCACCTGCAAATTTGTCTGACCCTGTGGAAAATCATACACTGATGCCATGTAGTGGAATGTTATTGTTGAAAATGTTAATGATTCCTGCTTTCATGTCGATGTTCTAAAGCTTTCTGACCCTTCACTGGAGGATATCATTTGTATCATTGAGGCACATTAATTATTTGACTCTTCTGAGTTGTAAATGTTGACCCCTGTCGTAGTTTCCGTTGATACTCTGTGGTCTCCTTCATATGGGCCTGCTACATCTTCTGGGTTCTGTAAACAGCCTGCAGCACATTCCCAGCCACTCTGTTCTGCTGAAAAATTACAATATTGCCCTCAGTATTTCATTTGCCAGGTCAAATGCTTGTTCTGTAAAAAGATTGGGCACATCGAAGATGTGTGCTCTAAGAATTTATGTAGCCAGTCTACCTCTACATTGTCTTATGACTCTGAGACCATGGTCGTTCATCAGGGACGATGATGATGATGCTGATGCTGGTATTCTGCACCATTCAGTTTCTGATGAACCACCTCCAGCTCACACTTGTTAAGGTATTTTCACTGCATAGCCCACATCTCAATGTGTCAGTTGTCTCTCAAAGCTCCTATCTGATTTAATGGAAGCCAAAAAGGCTATTCGTTCAGATATTCTTTAGAACTAGATTATCTAGTTCTGGTTAGATACTGGGGTATCGATGACTTTGGTTAATAGGTCCACTTAATACATACTTGGTTCTCCATGGCTCAATGCTTCAACACAGGCTTTCACCACCTACTACAATGGGGAGTGCATTGCTGTCCTTGGCCCCTTTGCTTACCAATGCAGTATCCTGTAAAACAGTTCCTCTTACAGCGCGTCAGGCTTTGAGGCTCCTAACATTTTTGGCCTTAGCGCTTTTGACATTTTTGGTCTTTAGAATTTGGACAATTAACTCTGTCACTCACAATAGCATCACAGCGATTTGTCACAAATTTAGTGAGCTTTTTACAAACTCTCTACATATTGTGAAAAGGTTTTCCATTAATTACCTTCAAAAGACCCTGCTCAACCATGGTTGGGACACTGTTTCCACACAGTTATACTGGATGCAAGCCCTGGAAGTTGACAAGCCTATCTCTGTTCACCAGTGAGGCAAGTCCCCGTGTCACTGTCAACATTTTCACTCCTTTCAGATCTACTGTTCATGCATAGTCTGTCATGGATTTCTACCCCTTCCTCGCCCAGAGCAGTTTTATAAATTGCAAGAGGGCATTTTTCTCAAAGATTGACCTCAGGGACACTTATCTGCAACTTCCAGTGGATGAGGCGACAAAATCTTACTCTTCATTTAAACTCACATCGGATTGTTCCAATATCAATGTCTCTCCTCTGGCAGTGCTTCTGTCCCAGCTATCTTCTAATGGTTTTTGGAACAACTGTCATCAAAAAGCTCTTCTGGTTCAGATTATCTCTGTGATGATATCATTTCTGGAAAGTCTTCAGAGGGACATCTATGAAACCTGTAATGCCTCTTCCAGACACTTGCTGATGCAGGTCTCTGTGCATTCTGGAGAAATCTGAGTTTTTCCATACTCAGATTGAATACTTTAGGCACATCATTTACACACATGGGGTTCACCCTTCTGCCAAAAGCTTGAGGGCTATTCGGGAACTCGCAACCCCAAGGATCCTCTCTGAACTTCAGGCAAGATCTAATATTTCCTCTTCATCGGTTTTTAAAGTTGCTCCAGCCAGAAACCCCTGGGAATGGTTTCACTTGGTTTTGCTGAGCCAATTTAGGGATCTTGATGGGTCATTGAAGTGGAAGCTTTTTCTAAATTTTCAATTATGGACCCACTCTCCTCCATGATGTCGACCAGTACTATCTGCTCCTTGACTACTGTCTTCTGCCAGGAAGGATTGCTATCCATCATTGTGTCTGATAACTGCCCACAGTTGACTTTTTTCACTGAAGTCCCATGGCAGCCTGAATGATTTGTATGCACTTTTTAGGTGCAAATGACAAATTTATGAGCCACCCACTCCAAAGAAAATCTTCTGATTCTCTTCCTCTCATCATACTGCACAAAGTCTCTGGGAGAAATGTCCTCTGGCAAACTTCATGGCAGGCCTTGCCATACTACTCTTAATCTTCTTCATCCACCAGTCTCAACTGCTGCTCGCCAAACACCCATCAAATTCCTGGACAATGACAGTCTACTTTCAGGTTTTGGAAAGGGTGCCCAATTGTAGGCACCTGGACATGTAGTCCGCTCTGTGTGTTGAACTATATGTGTTGTTAGAGACGGTTTATGATGTCTGCAGCAGTGGAACCTGAACCAGCTGTGCCCTTGCACCATTCCTGACGCTGCTACAGATCAGGTCCTCAGCAGCAGCTGCAGATGGCCACGTCTCCCTAGATAGTACAGTTAAGAAACTAACAGAAAATTTTAAAGGACCTCCCTCCACCCAGGGATCATGTGTTTCTCTAGAAACCTGTCATATCCATGACATTTTAAGAACTGTTGCTAAATTCTCAAATTCAAAACATATGGACTGTTACTGGTTGTCCAATTACAAAAAATGTTTCAAATGTTTGTATAGCTTATGGGCCTTAAAACTACGGGGTCGTCAGTCCCTAAACGTACAAACTACTTATGAACTAGCTAACACTAAGGACGGCACAAATATCCATGCACGAGGGGGGGATTTGAAACCCCGACCGTAATGACCGTGCAGACCGTGACTGAAGCGCCGCAGTCCCCTCGGCCACCGCGGCCGGCTGTCCAATTACGTTATTAAAAAAAAAAAAAAAAAAAAAAAAAAAAAAAAGAGAACAGTACACTTAATATGTTCCATCATTAGCTTTTATTTTCAATAAATGTTTAGAATTAGGAAATTTTTTCAATACTCTCAAGATATCTGAAATTATTCCTGTTTATAAAAGGGGGATAAAAAACTGCCCAAAAACTATCGACCAATTGTGCAACACTATATCTGCTAGCGTCATTGACATTATGTGACTTCAGTAAGTCATTTGATTGCATTCCTATTGACATCATTGCTAAAGAAATTAGAGTACTATCAGTTACAAGGCAACACTTACTGTTATTATCTCTTACTTGAAGTACAGGAAACAATTTGTTTCAGTCAGCAACATACAATCATCTTTGCTGGAATTAGCACAGGTGTTCTCCAGTGATCTATCCTTGGGCCTTTCTTTTTCACTGTGGCAACCAATGACTTGCCTAGTAACATACCACACCCTGTCATATGTTATGCATATGATGCTCTCCTCAGGGGCTCAGCATTAATTTGCTGAGTATGGGCTTGGCGAACCCGGGGTCTTGCCCTGGCTGTGTCGCGCCAACAGCCCGCTACACCGTAAGCTCTGTGCATGCTTAAATGACCATCGTTCGGTGTAACAATGGAACATTGTACATTTCAGGGCCCAGAGATCATGGCTTAATCGCTCGTTACAAACCTCTATATAAAAAAAAAAAAACTCAATCTCAAGGTGTGCTACATGTTGAGGAGATGCATGGCTGTTGAGGTTGAACAGTTGCTAGCGAGAAACCTCTGAGAAACCTGCTGCATCTCAGTTGTATAAGGCTTACCCAGGCAAGCTCTGCCTGGGTGGACCTTATTTCCCTAGCTGCTCGTGGGACGGAAATGAAATGAGCCATTAATAGCGTGGGCGGTTGCAAAAATGCCGTCTCTATGCGAGAAAGAAATTAATTTAATGGTGCACAGTATGACCCCCGATCGTTTCCTTTCCTGGCCACACCTTGAGAAGAACGTCGGGCCCTTAACCAATCTGAGCCTTACACGCCCTAGTACCTAGTCTGTACACGGGCTGACGGTGAATCTTTCACTAACACTAAGCCACAATTTTTTGTTGACACGATTGAAAATAGGTTTCGCGAAGTGGCATCATTTTCTAAAATGAGTAGCGAGTCTGTCCTAATACAAGCGGCACCCCTGCACAGTCAAAGGCTTTACTAGCCTGCAACAAGCTGGGTGACGTCGCCATTAGTTTCTTGACGCATAAGACGTTCAACATAATCCAGAGTTTAATATTCCACCGTGATCTCCTGCCACACTGACGACGAATTGCACATCGACTTAGAGCGACGGGGAGGTCACTTTGTCCGGCGCATCTCCAGGGGACCGAAAGATCGCAGGGTTGCCACTGGTGCATTTATCTTGGCCTTCGAAGGTGAGGTACTGCCTTAGAAGGCCAAGATAATGATATACCGGTTTGATGTAAAACCATATATCCCTCCCCCTATGCGATGTTTTTGGTGCTGGAAGTTTGGGCATATGTCCTCTTGATGCACTTCCAGCCCCACATGCAGAGACTGCGGGTGTCCATAACACCCGGACGCTCGGTGTACACCACCTCCTGTGTGTGTGAATTGTGTGCTGCAACATCCACCTTGCTCGCCGACCTGTAGTGGGCTCCACAAAGAAAGGAAGATCATGGAATTCAAAACCCTGGACAGATTACGGTACTCAGAGGCCAGAAGAAAATATGAGCGTCTTCATCCCGTATGGATGTCGTCGTCTTTTGCTGCCATTGCGTCGTCTCCACCTACTATGGGGACATCAGTCTCCCATGTATCGCCACCTCCTGTGGGCCCTGCAGGCCACCAAAATCAAACTGCCCCCTTGACAGTTGGGGGCCCTTCTTCTGTTGCCAAACCACTACCTCCTGTGGAGGCAACTGCCCCACAACCGAAGATGCAGCCTTCCCCGACACCTCTCGCCAGGAAGAGATCCCTAGACTCTCTTCCTAACATGGTTTCTCCTACCAACAATGTGGGTACCAGTGAGTGGCTGACCTTACTGCCTTGGTCGTGCAACTACCCCCACCATTTATCCTTACGGGGGATTTCAATGCCCACCACCCTCTCTGGGGTGGTACACAGCCCTCGGGACGTGGTAGAGACTAGAGACGTTGAAACATTACTGACACAGCAGGATGTATGCCTCCTAAACACCGGTACACCCACACATTTTAGTATAGCGCATGGCGCATATTTTGCTATTGACCTATCTGTATGTAGCCCAGGCCTGCTCCCACATATAAGTTGGAGGGTCCACGATGACCTTTGCGGGAGTGACCATTTCCCCATTCTTCTGTCACTTCAGCACTTCGAACCTGCAGGCTACCCATCCCAATGGTGTCTACGTTGAGCAGACTGGCAAGGTTACACCTCGGCTGCAGTAGTTTCTGTCCTACTACCGCCTGATATTGATACGGCAGCCCAACAGGTCACTGCTGCAATAGTCTCAGCTGCAGAGGAGACAGTTCCGATCACCACTGGCTCCCCTCAGTGCTAGGTCGTACCCTGGTGGACGCTTGAGATTGCTGAGGCCATCCGGGACCGTTGGCGAGCGTTGCAACACCACCGGCGCCATCCCATAATCAAAAATCTGATAGCCTTTAAAAGGATCAGGGCCCGAGCTCAACGATTCATCCGACAAAATAAACAGGACTGCTGGAAGCGGTACATTGCCTCCATAGGCTCTCGTGCCTCCCCTTCTTGTGTTTGGTCTTAGGTACGGCGCCTCTTCAGATACCGCTGACCGGCGGGAATCCCATCCCTGACCATTGATGGCACTCTCTCTACTGACCCGGCTGTTATTGCTAAGTGCATAATGCATTATGTGAGTTGCTCCACAATGGCAAATTATAGTGCATCCTTCCGCTCCCTTAATCCCTATATCTTTCCACACTTGCTGCCGGGAACTGTACAATGCTCCGTTCACGGAGTGGGAGTTTAACACTGCTCTTGCTGCATGCCCCGATATCTCTCCGGGACCAGACCGCATACACAGCCGGTTTGTCCGTCATCTGTCAGTGGACTTTCATCACAAATTGCTCACCTTATTTAATAGGGTCTGGACAGGGGGTGTTTTCCCATCCCAGTGGAGGGATAGTATTATTATCCCTGTCATGAAACCGGGAGCAGATCCACTGGCAGTTGACAGTTACTGTCCCATCAGCTTAACTAATGTCCTGTGTAAGTTGCTCAAGCGTATGGTGAGCTGCCATCTTATGTGGATCCTTGAAGATTGGAATGTGCTGGCCCCACAACAGGAGGTTTCCATCTGGGTCCCTCCACTATTGACAATTTAGTGTCATTGGAGTCGGCCATCCGTACAGCCTTCTCTAGGTGTGAGCACCTAGTTGCGGTCTTTTTCGACCTCCGGAAGGTGTATGACACGACGTGGCGCCACCATATTCTTGCTACATTGTACGACTGGGCCTTATGGGGTCCACTCCCAATTTTTATCAAGAATTTCCTCTCACTATGCACTTATGGGGTTAGAGTTGGTACCTCTCTCAGCTTCCCCGAGTCCAGGAGAACGGTGTCCCACAGGGCACCGTTCTTAGTGTACTGCTCTTTTTAATTGCAATAAACGGTCGTGCTGCAGCAGTTGGGTCATCGCTGTTGTTGTTCTTTATTTGCTGATGACTTTTGCTTATATTAAAACTCTCCTAGCATTGGTGTTGCTGAAAGGCGTCTTCAGGGAGCCATCCGAAGGGCACAGTCATGGGCTGCAGCACATGGCTTTACGTTCTCAGCTTATAAAACCCGAATGATGCACTTTTGTCGCCGTTGGGCCGTTCACCCTGACTCAGAACTCTACCTAGCTACTGAACAGCTTTATGTCGCAGAATCAAATCGGTTTCTCGGCATGCTGTTTGACAACCGACTGACTTGGGGGCCATACCTTCATCAGCTGAAGCAGAAGTGCATGCAGCACCTAAATATATTACAATGTCTCAGCCACACTGCCTGGGGCGCTGACCGCCGAACCCTCATGCACCTCGTTAAGACACACATCCAATCATGCCAGGATTATGGGAGCCAGGTGTATGACTCTGTGTCACCTTCAGCATTGCGGATCTTGGATCCCATTCTTCATCGTGGTGTCCGTTTAGCAATGGGGGCGTTCCGCACCAGCCTTGTGCCAAGCCTCCTCGCTAAAGCTGGCATCCCTCCCTTGAGGTACCGCCAGCAACAGTTGTTGGCTTCCTACATTTCCCCGTCCATGCTACGCCTCATCATCCAAATTGCAGGCTATTGTTTCCAACTACTGACCTTCCCTCTCCAGAACTTCGACCCAAATTGGGTCTTCCAGTTGCAGTCCGGGTACATACTCTCCTTTCTTCACTCGAGTTCTTTCCTCTCCGGCCTGCATTCTCTTGCCTATCTCATATCCCTCCTTAGACCATCCCCCACCTCCAGCTCCACCTGCAATTGTCCTGCGACCCAAAGGTGTCGGTTTCACCACAGATACTTAGACACTAGTTTCTAGACATACTTGGCACGTTCCGTGATGCAGAAGTCATATACATTGATGGCTCCCAGGTAGATGGCAGAGTGGTTTATGCCTATGTTCATGGCGACCACATTGAACAATGCTCCCTGCCCCTTTACGGCGGAGCTGATTGCAATAACCTGTGCTCTAGACCATTTCACAGCATGCCCCAGGAAGTCATATGTCATCTGCAGTGACACTCTGAGTGGCTTGCGTGCTCTAGACCAGTGTTTCCCCAAACACCATTTGGTGCGATCCATCCAAGACACTGTGTTCAGTCTTGGCAAATCTGGCCTTTCTGTGGCTTTCATGTGGACCCCGGGCCACATTGGCATTCCAGGTAATGAACACGCTGATCAGCTGACCAAGAAGGCCAATGCCTGTTGGCGTCTGGCTATCGGTACCCCAGAAGGGGATATCCGCTTCGGTCTGCAGCGAAACATCTTCTAGGCCTGGAATTTGGAATGGTGAACATTGAGCACATCCAATAAGCTGCATGCAATTAAACCTTCGACGTCAGCTTGGAAGACTTCCCTCAGGCCTTCTCGAAGGTACTCAGTCGTCCTCTGTCGCCTGCGTATAGGCCATATGTGGCTAATGCACAGCCACCTCTTACGTCAAGAGGAACTGCCAGGCTGCCGTTGTGGCGCTCTGTTGACTGTAGTCCACATTTTGTTGGAATAACCACTTTTAGGTGCATTGCAGCAGTCTTTTACCCTGCCTTCTGCGCTTCCTTTGATTTTAGCTGACGGCTTACTGTGTTTTAGGTTTTATTCGCGCAGCTGGTTTTTATCATAAGATTTAGTGGTGGGTCCTTATGTCTGTTCCTCCAGGCATACACCACTTTTAGTTTTAATCTGTTGTTACTTTTGTCTTGGCAGTCCTGTTCCCCACTGGCAGTTTTAGTATGTGCAGAATGGCTGGCTCATCCATTATTATCCTAGTGATCAGCCAGCCAAATTCCTCTGCTGTGATTTTTAGCATAGTTAATTATTTGGTCCACCTCTATTGTGGTTTCCTTTTTACTATTTATGTTGTAATTTTCGCCCACACTTCGTGTACATCTTGTATACTGGTTGCGGGATGCTTATTTTTAGCTGTAAATGAAATACTGTGATCTCTTAGCTGGGAACACGGGACTGATAACCAGTTGTTTAGCCCCCTTCAAAACAACAACAACAACAACAACAACAACAACACAAGCAGATGATACTGCAGTATGTCACATCAAAATATTTCTGTGCTCAATCACATAACAAAGGAATCTCTTGATATACCTTTGGACTGGTTTACCACTAATAAACTCTTATGTCATCCTGACGAAACTCAACAGCTCCTAGTTGGCATGACAAGGGTTATAGAAAATAAGTCGGTAAAACTTCTAGTTATTTATATAGACCCTAAACTTCATTGGCAGGAACATATAAATAATGTCTGCAAGAAGATATCTCAGGTGTCATACCTCTTTTTGAAACTAAGAGACTTGGTAAGCATGGAGTACCTTACGATGATATACTTTGGACTTTTCCAATCCCATATATCATATGGCCGTATTATATGGGGTCATTCTTCTCACATTGATAAAATATTAAAAATAAATAAAAGTTTTGCATTTAATCTGTAAGAAAGATTATTTGCAACAGTGTCGTCCACTCTTCACCAACCTCAAAATACTCACTATTATAAATTTATATATCTGTGTTGCAGGACTCGATAGTAAATATGTGTCAGAACTTGTTACAAGGGGGGGGGGGGGGGGCAGTTCATGACCACAACACTAGGGTTAAGTCCAAGTTAGAAATACCTAGGCATAGGTTAACAATGACTGTGAGCTCTCACAAAGTGAATGCTATCAGAATTTTCAATAAGTTATCAATCTCTGCTTAGACCATGGCTGCTTAGACCATGGATATAAATACTTTTTAAAATAAGTGGTACAACTGGTTACTAAGTCATCCTTTTTGTAATATAAAAGAATACTTCAGTTTACCAGATGATTATATTAGGTTTTTTATACAAAAAAAAATACTTTCAATTGTATTATTATATAGTGTACAAGCCTTATTAATCCAGTGTTCAATCCTACTCGTTCTACTTTATACAGTGTGTATGTATTGTAAAATGACAATTCCAATATCACTGTAAAATGATGTATGGTAAATAAAGATTCTTCAGTCCCTTTTATTCTTTGAGACAATGCCGCTACGGCTGACTGTTTTTTATGTCTTGTCTCCACAGCTGGTTTTTATCATTTCATTTAGTGGTAGATACCTTAGCCTGATCTCACAGGTTCTAACCCCTCCAGAAGTTTTAAGCTGTTCCCCACATTTTTGTTGTCTGTCCAGCATCTGGCTGGAGATTTTTAGAGTATGCGGAGTGGCTAGCTCATCCTTCATTAATCCTTGTGATCAGCCAACCACAGTATCTTGCTGTAATGTTTTATTCAACTACTTACTCTATTCCTTCTGTGTTTTCCTTCTTCTGTGTTGTCACTGTACACCTTAGGAGTTTCTCCCGTGGGTATCAGATTTTAGGATTTCTTTATATTTATGCTATGTGAAGTTCAGAGCTTAAACAACAATCAGCTAAAGCCAATTAACACAACTCTCAAAAATTCTCGAGAAAATTAACTTTGAAGTTTTGCAAAATACACGTCAGTATCAATAACTAAAACAGTTGCAGTATCTGTCGGTGTAGCTTAGGTGGTAGCATTCTGGCCTCACAACCATAGTCAGTGGTTTGAATCCTCCTGTGCCAGATTTCTTCTCTTTTATTTAATATAAAATCCAGTTACATAAAACATTTTGGGATCTCTAATTCCACGTGTTGTCAGGTTTTGTTTATATGTATGTAGACGAGCTGAAAACCTCATTGTCACGTAAAACAGTGGTTGAGTAGGTTAGCTGCTTGGAAAGCCATTAGTAGCTATGGAGATGACTTTCCAAAAACAATGTCTTAGCTCTTCACAAACTGAACAATCAAAGACTACCGTTGTCAACTAACAGTGAAGCCAATACTGTAAAAAATGTAACTTATGTTGTTTGATTGAAACCATAATTATTAACAACCTTCTATAAAATATAGATAATTATGAATAAACAAAAGTACATGTATTTTTTGTAAAAAATTACAATTAGATATTAAAATTGTGTAATATTCTAACACAATGAAAAAAAAAAAAGAATAATAAAAAAAGTCTATCACCACAGGATTTGAACCACTGACCCTAAGGGCATAGGGCCAGAATGATACCACCTGAACTACACTGACTGATGATGTAATTCATTTAGTGTTTAGTACTTAGGATTATTTGCAAAACTTCAAAGTCTATTTTCTCAAGATTTTTTCAGAGTTGCGTTGAATGGCTCTGGCTGATTGTTGTTTGAGTTCTAAACTTCATGTAGCATAAATATCAATAAGTTCTAAAATTGGATACCCATGTGGTCTCCTTGTCAGTTAGGAATAGGGGACTGATGACCCTTCTGTTTAGTTACCTTAAAATCCCAAAACAACAATAATTTATTGAAGTTCTTTTCAGTAGCAGGTTCATGACTGTTAATTTACCTCACACATTATGTTGGTGTGTGTGTGTGTGTGTGTGTGTGTGTGTGTGTGTGTGTGTCGCCCCCCCCTCCCACACACACACACACACACACACACACACACACACACACACACTTATCACCACACCTTTTGTTGTTACCTTTTTCAATTAAGTACACGTCCAGATAGACCTCATTTCCCATTGCCCTTAGCTGATGTGTTCTACATAAAATTAAAATTCCTCTCCTGTAGAACTTGGCCAATTGTGTTATGTTATTAGTTCTTGATCAGTACTGCTGTTCACTAGGTCTTCAGTTGCAGTCAGATTATTTCATTACTACTTATCACATTAAAAGTGTTATTTATGAAATAACTATGACATAAAAATAATCACATGTGTAAAACCTTGGTCCAGTTTGACACTAATGTGATCAAGTTAAATAAATAAAGGAAAGGTTATTCTCCCGTTAGTACAATTACAAGGTTACTGACCACGAGATACATTTTGAAATGGTTTATGGCTTTTAGAATTTTTGCTAATATTGATTGTTTCATTGCTTTATAGTGAACACACTTTTAATATATCTGTTGATGCTCAGTATTAATATAGCTACTGTCCTTTCTTGTAGGTTTATGAAGAAGTAGAAACCTGCTGCAATGCCCTATCTGAGCGACTGGGTGACAAGCCATTTTATTTTGGAGATAAGTAAGTTTTCACCTTCAGTTTTCTAGTACATAATGAAACAAGTGAAACATTAATATTTTAGTTACAATGCTTGTCTCCTTGCACTTAATACCCCTATATTCAAACTTGAATGTTCAAACTAGTTTAAAATTTTCTGAGTTATAAAAATCACAGAAGTTTGATAAAATATATAATTGCCAGTAGTTACGACGTCCACATTGTTGTTTAGGTGACATTATTTGTACTATTGTGGTTGTAATTTTCATGTCATTTTGTTAAGAATGTCAAGTTTTAATGTGTACGATTTGTAATAGGAGCATGGAGGTTTGTTTTACACCAAAATGAAAGAATTTCCCTCAATGTTAAAGAATTTTGTGAAGAGTTCGATCAGCAGTTAAAGGATAAAAGGAAGAAAAAAACCATTTGCAAATTTTTATGGTGTTAGGTCAACAACTTTTAATGGTTCAAGACTCATCAGAAACTATAATTAACCTAATTATTGTCACTTCAGCTGTAAATATGATTTATCTGATCATTCAATTGGTCACGTGAAATGTTATCAACAATTGAATGTTCAGCTACATAAAAGATTCAGTTGAATTATAAAGAATTAGTTTCATAATATCTACAGCTTTAGTTCTTCAAAAGCATTAAAAACTATAAAATATGACAACTCAGCTATATTAATAAAGGGCACAAACGCATCCATATCAAACATGGCTGCAAGAAATGTAAACCAGGCTTACTATGGGCCAACAGCATAATTCTTAAACATACAAAACACACATTGTGTAGTTTCAAACAAATGAAATCACTTGTGGGTACCAGATGTAGTGACTGTTCACTGGTTGAGCTTACATGTGTTCCTAAGCATTCAGGTGGTTAATAAACTAATGTGACACCACCATGTGATGTTAACCAAAAAACTTGGTTGTTCCTTCTTTGTCCTTTAAAGTCTCTCTCCTTATATTGACCTGTAGACAACTGTGTGAGCTTACTCTGCACACTGTCCTCAGTTCTGTTCAATGTCATCATATTCTGGGGCATTGCAACTAAGACTGAAAAAAAAAAAAAAAAAAAAAAAAAAATTTATGCAAGCATGCATAAAGATGAGGGTGTGTAAAGGTGAAAACTGAACATCTTGGAAAAAACTCATTAGAGAGCTAGGCATTTTATATTTGTGTTCTTATACATATATTTGCTAATGGTATTTGTGGTTAATAACATCAGTGAATTTGGGATGAATTCAACAATTCACACTCGCAGTACTGAAAGTAACATCAATTTTCATGTAGAAAATTCCCTTCTTAGGTTCAGAATGTAGTTTTATATTTTGCTGCAGAAATTTATAACACTTTGACAATATACCATTTATTGAAAAACAAAGTGAAAGGAATACCTGTTTAACCACTCATACAATTTATCAGAATATTTGGACTCAAGAATGCAAATTTGATATAAAAAATTAAAATATAAACATAACCTTCTTCCACAGGCATTGGTGGGCCTATCATAGGCTCAGATTCATAAGGACAATGGTTAAAATCCCTGTCCTCCTATCCAGATTTAGGTTTCTCCTAAACCATTCCCTGCAAATGCCGGGACAGTTCCATTAGAAACGGCAAGCCCAATTTCATTCTCCAACCCTTTGTAATCTGAGCTTTGTTTCCATTCTAATTGATGGAATGCTAAACCCTAATTTTCCAACCTTGCTTCCTTCTTTTTTCTTCCTCCTCGTCTTTTTCTTCTTTGATCTACTTACATAAAGTCATCTAGAAATTATTATTATTATTATTATTATTATTATTATTATTGTGCAAATTAGTGATACTGAAGTTTTAAAATAAGATAGCTAAATGTTGGTCATAATCACTATGTGCAATTTTAGTTACCCCTTTTTTCTTCATTCTTGTTTTCTTTTTCAGTCCAACAGAGTTGGATGCCTTAGTATTTGGACACGTGTTTAGCATCTTGACGACACCACTGCCCAACAACAAATTTGCAGCTATTCTCAGAGGGTATTCAAACATAATTCAGTTGTGCAAACTGATTGAGAATAAATATTTCAAAAGGATTAGTCAGTAAATAGTGCTAATTTTGTATAAAGTAGTTTTTGTAATACTATTTAAAGACAATTGTAACTCTGGGAGTTAATCAATAAAGTTGTACATTTAGTTTTCATACATGTTACAGAAACCTGCTCACTCTAATCATCCATGAGACCCACAAAGCAGTAGGTACATCCTCTCAGGTAGACAGTGGTACAGAATATCAAACTGTGCAACTGGATTAAAGACTTTGTCAAACAGCATATTATTCTCAATGGAGAGAGTCTTCCGATAAAAGAGTAATCCCATCAAACACATCTTTATTTCTGTAATAAATGTAATGACAATGACTTGGCAATCACATGGCAATATAAACTGATATTTAAAATACTTTATGCATATGTTAATGTACTTCAATCTTTAAGTGCTTATGTTTGATTATATTATGGAATATAAATTATTGTTAGGGCATTATGTCAATGTGCAATTGACACGCCATTATATTTATTCTTATGCCAAGTCATTACATTTATTACAGAAATAAAGATGTATAGTACTGTATTGATATAATCACTATAAATAGTAGTAACTAATTGGATAACAAATTATGACAAGGTGTTGAAGAGGTGGTTCCATTAACACTAACTAAAATAATTTTCAGCTTTGCCCATTCGCAGTTGATGTCATATATTCTGTGAATATGAAGGAATAACAACTGCAGGATCAGAAGTGACGTCTGTTCTTTCGGAACAGACACCACATATATATATATATAAAATACTTGACTTGGTTTCCCATGATATCTGTCAAATTCTTACAGTGGAAGGAATTCGCTGCGAGACTTGGATTTTTATACATCTTATGCTTTGGATGGGACTTCATTTCTGTTTGTAGGCAGTCCTTTTTTCATATTGGGTACAATTTTATTGTACATCAGCCACTGATTTTCTTAAAACTCTCTCCCTGTCCCCTTTGGTTTATCTCGGAGGCTATTATGTAACGGCATTTGGAAAGTCTGGAAAGTAGATTATATTGTTAATGTGTAATCCTTTCATCATGTACATGTACTTCAACCTGTGGTTGGTCATTGTAAACATATCAACAAGGTAGTCTTCTATTTCTTTTCCAGTGTACACAATTGTGTGATATGAAAATAGTTACATATAATTGTATAAATCTTGCTGATAGATTCAGTACAGTTATAAGTTAACATAATTACACTGTAACAATAAATCTTTCTTGAGAAAGCCTTAATTATAACTACTTAAATAACAGAGGAATTTATTTAATTTTCCTCATTGTGGGTACGAGCTGGAAATGCTTTTGGACAACAAGGTCATTTTGGCTTTATTATTTAGTGAACTTGCAATATAGTGAACTACTGCATCAGTTCTGTACTTCAGTCCCTCATATATTTGTAGATACAAATCAGTAACTCCTATTTCAGGAAGGTCTACAGGCCTCATTCTCCACCTTTACCCTCAATATTGCACCCGTAATTCTTTATTATGTGTTCACGTGCAGCATATAGTTTTGACACAGTTTCACTTGAGTTCCCAAGAGAATTTTCTACAAAACATTTTGGATAGGTTTCCGATGAAGTAGCAAAGTTTTTAATGTTATTCTGCTCCATGGCAGATCACATTTTTGCAAAAGATGCTATCTGGTGTGCAAATTCCAGTTTTGTTGTTCCTGTACCTATTACGTATCTTCCATTCCTTGTGATTTCCATAAAGCTATCTGCCCCATCATCCACTGCAAGCATAACATAGAAAATTAAATAAAAATCATCACTGATGGTGCTACTAACTGTCTTCACATCTGCATTAAGTCATCAACTGATATGAAGAGAACATTGCCCTTAATTTATGTCTGCATGGTGTCTACTGCAATATATTACTACTGCCACATTAGTTTTTCAAAACATCACTGTCCACTTTATG
This sequence comes from Locusta migratoria, assembly GCA_026315105.1. Taxonomy (NCBI): domain Eukaryota; kingdom Metazoa; phylum Arthropoda; class Insecta; order Orthoptera; family Acrididae; genus Locusta; species Locusta migratoria. The sequence goes on from CM048755.1 coordinate 688,732,351, forward strand.
CCTAAATACCTTTAATTGCGCAACATAATTTTTCAGCCCAGAACCTGAAATGTTGCACACTCCGATATTGTGTACATTGAAGGCAATATTTTGAAGAATGTTTGACACACAAGCCTTTGTTACTACCTTTCAGTTTCTTCATTTGTGTAGGTGACTCATTTTTCTCATTTAATTTTTTTTTTTTTTTCATCTTGTACCTTGACTCTTTCTTGGAGTACTATAATCAGTTCCTATCTTTTAGTTACTGTTTAGATCCATTTGTAGTTCATTCAAAAAGCACATTGAGAGGTCATTTCTTTTTGTAAGTAGTGCTTTTCTTCTCTGGTAACATTTGTTGTATGCCACCTATGAATTTTCTTATAGCCCACTCTTTATCGCCCCCCCCCCCTCCCACCCCCATTTTCTTTTTCCCTATGATTACAGTGATTGGTGCACAACACCACCATTAAGACAACAAACTAATAAAGTACTTATGAGAAGCCAGACTACTTCTTTCTATCGCAGCACTTTAAGCTGTACCCTTTGTTGATTCATTTCTAACCACACCCTTTAAAATCCTGATAAATTCGTAAAAAGCAGTGAAGTAGCCTAATTATGACAACCAAAGTAAGGCCCCAGATTACTTGATCTGAGATATTAGTTACAGATGTTATTGTTGCTGGTTTCACTCGTGGCAATTTATGCTGGCTCTTAGGTTCCTGTCAACAAATGTGTGTTCCTACCTAACCACATCCTATAAAATAATGACAAATTTGAAAAAAAAAAAAATGTAATTTACTGTGTAAGAAAATGCAGCCCCACAAGATGCTTTAAAATAATTGAACTTTATTTAGATTTCGCCCACCTCAATGACTGTCTTTGTCAGAAGTAAAACTATAACATGAGGCATTGACACGTACAGCTAAATGTGCTCATGTTAGTTCTAAAACATATTCGCTAGTTAAGAACTGGCAGTCTGAACAATACAGTGTAGTGGCTGACCGCTATGGGCTGCCGACATGTTTGTGGTCAAAGCGGCATTGGACTCCTGAAAAAAATGGAATGTATCCATACCAAAAAAAGTTGTTCGTGTAAGCATTGTCAGCCACAAGAAATGTTAGAGGTTGCAGCACTGAGTGGTATGTTGCAGGGGTGTTTAATTGGCCCAGCACAGGAAACCATATATATATATATATATATATATATATATATATATATATATATATATTTAAATATAACTAAGCGGCTTTAGAATGGTGATGAGGAGAAGGAAACCAAAGTCAATATAGGTTTTAGAGTTTAACAGGGTGACTGTGTATATAGTACCTGTTGAAAAACCTTGAGTTCCAGGAATAATTTAGGAGGAGAACTGACCATATCCATATCGTGATTCTGCAAGGAAGAGATTTGATTTGCAAACCAATGAGACTTGACCCTTCTTGTTGCATTGATGGCATGTTTCTCAATGCTTATAACAAGCAGCGTGGTTGTGATTCACAAAACATGAAGGGCATGAAAGCAGGGGGGAACGTGAACGTGCCTGTGTAGTAGGTTGTTGCTGGCATTGCGTTTGTAGCTGCTGATGCATACAATACATACTGCCAAGCTGTGGGGACCGTTGTTCAACTGTCGCAACATCAATCACCAGGTTGCTCTTCATATAACAGTAGGTAAGGGGGAGAGTATTGTACAGTCGGTACCTCACTCCCAAGCCATCATCACTTTGAAAGCTTGCTTAATTTTACGAATGTTGAAAACAAACGATTATCACATTGCAATGCATGCTCCCTAAATCCCCTGTCAGGTTCAAGTTGGATTATCACATCTGCTCCTCATATTCCTTATGGGCATTGGATACAAAACTGTGACAATAACTGAGACTGTGCAACTCTACTGCCCAAGCTCAATATGACTGATGCGGCTTTTTCTGACATCTGTAAAATTCCACTCTAAAACCTAAAATGTGAGTACACTCTGTATGACAACAGCAACTGACACACCTGATCAAAGGTAAGGGATGAGGGGTCCTGCACTATTGAAAGTTAACACAGCAAACTGTAAATCATCAGAGAAATCAAAAACAAACAAACAAGAGCATGACAAAGGTGGGCATCCATGTGATTTGTAATAGACAACACCTACAGCACTATTTAAATACTGTCACCATGACATTTTCTGAGCTAAATGTACTAAATTGCAACTGTAAAGTTTTTGGTACATCTGTGAAAATGTAAACAAAGGTCTAAGAGAGATATCTGAGTACACATCATTGGTTTGTCTAACTAGTATCAAATGTAAATATGCAATGTAGATGAGCACATGGCTGACTAAATGGACATCATGAATTTCAGCTCAGATATCAATATAAGGTTATGTAATATAAATAAGATCATACGTGAGCATGTAACTTTTAGCAATAATTAGTTTTAGATTCAATCTTGACAAAATAATGAAATAAGTCCTTAATGTCAAATCCACTGTTTAAATAAACTCAGTGTGCGCATTATTCTTTTTAATCAATCTTGTTACATAATTGAAAATATTTGTGAATAATAGCTACATAAATCTTAGAAACAGTTTTCTATTAATATTTATCAAGTTATTACAATAAATGTAATTGTTGAGTTCTCGTCCCAGTCTAGCGTTCAGGAAAGGTATGGTGCAGGATACATAGACATCTAGAACAGCTCTATGGATTATTAATACAAGTTTTATTGACTGAAGAATACAATTCTCAAGTTCTATCCGTTCTTCTCTCTTCTCGCGGCATAGTCTTCTGTACGATGCTAGCTGCGCTGAGACCTGGCGACTGCCTAGTTCAGAGGCGAGCCCAAATGGGCGTGTCCAGACGCATGTCGGCTTAGATATAGCCGCTTGTAAAGGGCGCGCATCTCCGTTACTCCCTCAAAGAGGGCGCCAGCATGCAATAAGCTGTTGGTTATCCACTGCCTTCTCCATGATCATTCTCTGGCGTGTGGCGCTGACTTTATGCCACAACAGTAATATTCATTGTTTCTTTTCATATTTAAATATATTTTCAGTTATTAGTAACATTTACGAAGGAGTAAATGTTATTGAAAGATTAACACACATTTAAGCTTGTTTTATAGAATGTGAAATGTTAAACAACAACAACACTTATTATTTGTTGTTGTTGTTGTTGTTGTTGTTGTTGTTGTTGTTGTTGTTGAACAGCTGCACACTCTGCTTTAACAAGTGCCAAGCGCCAGCATAATTTGTTGATTAAAAAGCAATATGCGTGATTTTTGCATCTCTGGTTATCGATATACGATGTTTATGCATCACCTTTAACTTTGTCTTTTATATTTTCGAGAGTCAAAACAGTCTCTGGGTATATAAATTTATAATTATAATGTTTATTAGTTGCTGCATGGGAAGATGGTGTGAATATGTGTACTTTTTTCGCGGTATTTCTTAGGTTAAGTCTCACAGTTTTTGCTTGCATATAGAACACATTATTGGTATTCTGTGTAAATGAAATGGCGTGGCATGTATTATCCGATGAAAAAATCACCGATTTGCCATATTTTAGAGATGGTGTTGATGCTCTAGGTGGTGAACATAGTGATTTGGATGATACAGGTGTCTTTGAAGGTAGGTCTTTTGGTAAAATTCTACAATAACGCATATTTACAGTGTTTAGCAAAAACAGATAAACAAAATGTATCATTTTACAAAATTAATAGTTTTATGTAATTTTTTTGTTGAAGAATCACATGCAAGCAGTTCATCAGAGAGCTACAGTAGTGATGATGACATTTCGCATAATAATCCTTCCACGTCAGAAATTGCTGAATGGAGTGAATGTGAGGCTGCTCCAATAATACTAGTGAATACAACTCCAAGACAAATTCTCTTGAATATTGATTGCCCGAGTTCAGTGCTCGATTGTATTAGCATATTTATAACTGACAATGACATGAAACAACTGAAGTTGCAAACAAATCCCT